>CM057455.1:1648762500-1649962500 GCA_016271365.2 Neoceratodus forsteri | reverse complement strand
AGGGCCAAAGACCCTAAGCACACCGTGATACTTTGCCAGTGTCTGCAGGGTAGGTATGGTGGAATAATGGCATTATGCCTTGACGACCCAAAGGCACACCCTAAATGCCTGTCACTCTCTGCAGGTGGTGGTGGGGTTGGCTTCAGTTCAATACTTCACTGCCATTTCTATTATGCAGCTCTGTAACTTCTACACTACCAATGCCAATGCCAGTAAGCAAACATTCGCATTGACAAATGCTTGTTACTAATCCATCGGAAGTAGGCAAAAGACTGGCAAGATCAAGGAGAATTTTATGCATAATGCATTACACCCTGAAGAGACTGATGAGGGCTGAGGAAAGCTTCAAATGCTGATTTGTATACTGATAATTCCTCACGATATTGTTACCTATTAACAAGAGCAGTCTCTGGAAAGGTTCCTCTTATTCTCAGTACATAATTCATTAGTTTTCAAACTGATGTTTTGGGGGTTTTAAGTATAAGAATGGTACCTTCAGGGGCGTGCAGACTCTAAGGTGTTTGCCCCATTTATAGAAATGATTTTGAATGCCTAATTATACATGGACTTATTTACAGGTCACTGGTTGGCTTTCATGGGTCTTGCACCCGGACATTTTCGGACTTGAGATTATTTTTTATTTTTTTCAGCATTGTTTCTACTCCTTTGTCCCCAGTCAGCTAACATCCTCATCCACCCATCCAGCCCTGTACCCGAGATCAGGCCACTACCCCCTACCCCACGGATTACCCTCCGTGGCAGGGCGTGAGCCCCGGGCTCTGCTGAACTCAACTTCTCACAGGATCCAGTGTGGGAGCACCATTCGAGGTCAGGGCCTGCGGCAGGTGGAAGGCTCATCAGTGCTCAATCGGGACCAGATTTTCTCCTCCATTTCACCCTTGCATGAGGGCATGCCATGGAAGGAGCATGCACGCGTCTGCTTCTGCCTGGTGCCCTGCCCCATCACGCCCTTCTGTTGGGCAGCAGTGCTATATCCCCTAGCCTCCACTAGTGGGCGCCCTTGCGCCGACTACTGGGTCCCCCAGAGAGGGAGAGCAGTCTGTCGGACACTCATTCCTCTCCTCCTACCAACCCCAGCGACCTGCATGTCATTTGAACACGGGGTCGCCGTGTGAAGGGAGGTAAGGCAACTACACCCCAGCTCTCAGCGCTAACTGGGCCGCCAGATTTAAGATTCATTTTGGTATGTAGTCCATGGTCATGGCTGCATGTTTAGCATTTTACTTTTTTATACACATGCTGATATTTCAGGAGAACTTCCCCACATATGCTGTAACCTTGGGTGAGAAGTAACATATCCTGTTTTAATCACTGTACCTCTAATACTTACTGTAACTTAGAACTAAGTATGATTTTATATCAGATCTGATATAAGAAATAAAATGAAGTATAAAAAAAAAAAAAGAAGAAGAAGAAACATCCCAGTTCTTAAATTTGTATGCCAAGTAGTAAAATGAGTTGTATGAATATTGTTGAATACAAGTATATTTATTGAATGTTTAACATTTTTGGAGACTGAAAGTGATAAAGTGATTGTTGCAATTGTGTTTGCACTTGATGTAATTTTAAAGTTCTATTGTCAGGACCATCTTGAAAAAGGCTTCGCCTAAAGATGTGAAGCAAGATCTTTTCCTGAATAAAAAAAAATCTTTTACTAAAACTTTTATGTCATTATGTTGATTGTTCCTTACTTGTGATAGCATTACCATGGTTGTGAGTTCTGAAGGACTTGCACATCATGTGAAACCTGGGAGGGTAGCCTTTGTTTGGATAATTAGTTGAGATCCCATGTCTGATCTCTGGGGCAGTACAGCAGTGACTGGGACAGCTCGGTGACTGTGGGATTGCCATGTAGCATCTATAGGGTCATGTGCCACTGGAAGAGGCACCCTGATTAGTTGAAACATGGAAACATACAATTTGACGGCAGATAAGACCGCTTGGCCCACCCAGTCTGCCCATTTCCTACTTAATGGATAGGCTGCAGATCCTAGTTAACCAGCAGCCTACTCTTCCTACCCCCACCCCTAGAATTGCCTTATGACTGTCCCATGCATGCTTGAATTCAATCACTGTTTTTGACTCACAACCTCCTCCGAAGTCCGCCCATGCATCCACAACCATCTCTGTGAAAAATACTTACATCACCTCTGAACCACCACCCTCTATCTTCAAATTATGCCCCTTGTTCTTGCACACCTCTTTTTTTGAAAGATGCTACCTCTTGGACTTTGTTGATTCCCTTGAGGTACTTGAAAGTTTCTACATGTCCCCCTCTCCTCCTTTCCTGGAGGCTATACATATTAAGCTCCTTTAGTCTCTCTTCATATGTCTTCTGGTGCAGACCCTGCACCATTTTAGTTGCCCTCTCTGGACAGCTTCCATCTTGTCTATGTCCTTGCAGAGATTGGGTCTCCAGAACTGCACACAGTACTCAGATGGGGTCTCACCAGCTGTCTGTACAGAGGATAACAAATTCTGTTTTCTACTGGTGATGCCTCTCCCATGCATCCCAGTATCCCCAGCCCTCCTTACTGCCCTCTCACATTGCTTGCCCACCTTTAAGTCATCTGAATGACTACCTCCAGGTCCCTTTCATTTTGTTGTTGTTGGTATCTCACCCCGTTGTGTACTCTTCTCCTGGGTTTTGTTTTCCAGGTGCATTACCTTGCACTTCTGAGAATTAAATCTAAGCTGCCATACATCTGACCATTCCTCTAACCTTGCCAAGTCCCTTCTCATCCTTTCCACCCCATCTTGAGCATCAACTCTGTTGCAGATCTTTGTGTCATCTGCAAAGAGACATACTTTTCCTTCCAGTCCCTCTGCAATGTCGCTTATAAAGACATTGAAGAGGATCGGTCCTAATACTGAACCCTGCGGTACCCCAGTAGTAACCCCGCTTTCTTCAGAGTGAACTCTATTTACTATTACCCTCTGTGTCCTATTCTCCAGCCAATTCTTTACCCAGGCTATCATCTTGGGACCCACTCCCAGGCTGGTTAACTTGTATATTAATCTTTTGTGTGGGACTGAGTCAGATGCCTTGCTAAGTCTAGGTAGGCCATGTCCACAGCCCCTCCCTGATCTACTACTTTGGTCACCCAGTCAAAGAAATCTATTAGATCTGTCTGGCATGACCTTCCGCTGTGAATCCATGCTGCCTTGGGTCCTTTGCCCCTCTGGCCTCTAGGTACTTGACAGTTCTTTTCTTCAGAAGTGATTCCATCATTTCCCTGTCACTGAGGTTAAACTAACAGGTCTGTAGTTTCCTGCTTCTGCCCTACTCTCACTTTTGTGAAGGGAATCACATCTGCCCTCCTCCAGTCCTCGGGTACTACCCCATCCTCCAATGATTTGTTAAAGAGGGTAGTCAGTGGTGTCACTAGTTCTACCTTTAGTTCTTTAGAATTCTGGGATGAATCCCATCAGGCCCCATTGCTTTGTCCACCTTCAGTTTTAAGAGTTCTTTCAGAACCCTTTCTTCTGTAAATGGGCTGGTATCAACTCCTGTATCCAGAGTGTTTCTATTGTTTTTTTAGATATCTCCCTCTTCATTTGTAAATACTGAGAAAAATTATTTTAGTATCTCTGCCTTTTCACCGTCAGCCCTCTGCCCACCCCCTTCCCTTTATTAAGCCTCACTATCCCTCTCTTAGTCTTCCTTGGCTCCCTGATGTACCTAAAAAGGTTTTATCCCCTTCTTAACTGAGTTGGCTATCTTTTACCTCGGTTTGGGCCTTTGCTGTTCTGACTGCCTTCTAGCATCCTTTTGCTTTAACTGATACAGTTCTCTGTCCTGCTCCTTCTGTGATTCCTTGTACTTTCTGATTGCTTTCTTTTCTCTTGAGCCTTCACTGCCACCTCCTCTGAGAACCATGGTGGTTTCTTAATCGTTTTGTTTTGTTTATTTGCTTCACACAAAGGCTTGTTATCTCTGTGATGGCAGTTTTACTATTCCCATTGTTCTTCCACCCTCTCTTCCTGCCCATTTGCTAGTGCATTCCTTAGGCACTCACCCATTTTGGCAAAGTCAGCCCCTTGAAGTCCAGTACTTTTGCCGTTGTATGGCTTGACTTGTTGCTGTGTTTATTGTGAACCATACTGTTCATCGGTCGCTAGTTCCCAGATGGCTACCCACTTCTACATCTGTGATCTCTCTCCATCTCCATTTGAGAGAACTAGGTCCAAGATTGCTCTCTCCAGTGGGTTCCAATACTAGTTGTCAAGGCATGCCCGTGGGGCATCTAGAATAACTCCACTCTTAGAAGTGGCTGCTGCAACTGCACTCCAGTTAACATCTGGCATATTCAGATCACCTATCAGCAATATCTCCCTTTATCTGCCATTCTAAGTATACTTTCTATCATTTGCTTGTCCATTTCCTCCCGGGGTCTGTATAAAACCCTGTGCAGATTGTGGTGCCATTGCCTGCCTCCAAATTGACCCACAGTGCCTTCTCCTCCTCCCTGTTTACCCTTTGTTCTGTTGCTTTGATTCCTTCCTTATGTAGAGAGCTACTCCTCCTCCTTTACCCTCCATGTCCCTCCTGTAGATAGTGTATCCTGGTATGTTTACATCCCAGTCATGGTTCTGTGTGTACCATGTTTCTGTGACTGCCACAATATCCAGATGTTCCTCCTCCATCAAGGCCACTAATTCAGGAAGCTTGTTACCCAGACTATGAGGCATTGGTACTCATTGCTCTCCATTTTTTGATGGCTTTACCTTCCGTAGCAGCATCCCCACTGACCTTTCTACCTTGGTCTTTTTCTCATTTAGTACCCTGTTTTGTAGGGGAGGCTGGGATTTTCCTGCTTATCAGTGCCTCCACCTTGACTAGTTTAAAAGCTTTGCCAATGAAGCATTTAAACCGATTGCCCAATAGACTCGTCCCTTCCTGGACAGATGCAGACCATCCTGCCAGTATAGGCTGGTGTCCTTCCAGGTAGAACCCCAGTCCCCAATGAAGCCAAACCCCTGTGCTCCACACCATTTTTCAACCATTCGATAAACTGCATGGTGCAAAGTACCTTCGCCTCACCCATGCCACTGACAGGCAGCACCTCTGAGAAGGATACCGTGGTGCTATTTGTCTTAGGCCCTCCCCAACTCTATAAAGTCCTTCTGCACTGCTCTAATCTCATGATGAGCCAAGTCATTTTGTCCCTAGGTCTACAGTGACGTCTAGCTTAGACTCCGTGCAACTGTTCTCTTGATCCTAAGGATGCGCTTCCTGTCCCTCCAAGCCATGGCACCAGGCAGGCACCTTACTTCAGTTTTCCTGCTTCCCCAGTTCTATCCCCATAATTGGGTCCCCACCAGGAGCTGCTTCTTTCCTGTGGTGCCCTCTGCCTCCTTCCTGAGGGCCTCCTTTGTGACAGTTGTCTGCAACCTCCTTAGTCTCCTCTGTGGGTGCATCCATAGGGGAACTATGCTCCCCAGAATGGTGTATGTATTGTGGAGTGGAACAACTGACTGGGTGTGCCTCTGTTCCACCACCCTACCCTCCCTGAGCCCACTGTGGTCCAACTGCTGTGCTTTCTTTGTAACCGCTGAGGTAGTGGTGGTGGCTCTGGTGCTCCCTGGATGGGGAGGTTCCCATACTACTGTCCAGTGCGGCCTGAAGACGGGCAACTTCCTCCCTCAGGGCAGATAGTTGTCTGCAAACAGGGCAACATCTCAGCCTCCAGAAAGACTCCCGGAAGACTGCTGCCTCATAGCCATTACATTGCACTACTCCCACATGTCTGTCTACCTTGTTTAGTTTTTTTTTGTGTGTGATTGGTTTGTTATATAGAAATATATGTATTATATAATGTGTATGCTTATAGTTGTCAGTGCAGTGTGCTAGAGGATATGACAGTGATATGCACCTTGCTGTCTTGAGGAATATGTCAGAACCCCAGGTATAAAGGAACTATTTCCAGGGTGGGTGGGTGAGGGTGGGAAGGGTTTGGGCCTAAACTGTGCCCTCATGAAACAATCAGCTAAAAGCTCTGACCTACCGCTGTGATGAGTGCCTTCCTGTCAGCAAGATGCCATACACGACAATTTGACAGAGAAAATACCCTGCTAATCAAACAGAAAAATCCAAACATCCAAGTCAGACACAGGTAAACCTCCCCAGCCCCAAAACAGCCTGGTGACTTGTGCTCTGAAAGCAGTCAGCCCCAAAACACATCAGCTGTGCACAAGGACAGACACAGTAAACAGCATGCAGTCTCTGTGTGTTTAAACTCTTCCTGCACTAAAATCTTAACAATTGTAACAAATGTAAAGCAAGGTCCACCTCCTCTGTTGTTTGAAAGACTGCCTTTTCTGATAAATCCAAGTTCCTTATTTCACCCTTCAGTTAGAAGTATCCTCCACCTGAAGAATATTAACTTTCCTACGGAATCTGCTTCAAACCAAAGACAATTAGAATTGTAAGGTTCACCTCCGAGGTAGCTTCACCTGAAGAATATTAGGTTATCTAATGAGCCTGCTAAAATTAGTACTGTTATCAAGGTCTGTAAGATTCTTCCAGAGCTATTGGCTGATAAGTAGCTGTGATGTAAGCACTTCCTGACACATTCTGGCCTGGCATTTTAAGGCACACAGAGATAAACAAAAGAAATAACAGTTTCCACCCCTAGGCACTGTCTGGGTCCAGTACACAGCCTGTAACCTGCTCTCAGTTCAGGACTTATGACAGATTCTTAGCCCAGTGAATAACTCACAGTATTACAAATATTGCAATGCAAACAGTCCATCACTAACTCCAATCAAGTCAGCTGTGCACAGTAAACAGTATGCAGTCCCTGTGGGTTTAAACTCTTCCTGCACTGAAAATCTTAACAGTTGTAACAAAAAGTAAAGCAAGGTCCACTCTCCTCTGTTGATTGAAAGACTGCCTTTTCTGATAATTCTAAGTTTCTTATTTCACCCTTCAGTTAGAAGTATCCTCCACCTGAAGAATATTAACTTTCCTAAGGAATCTGCTTAAACCAAAGACAATTGTACATTTAAGGTTCACCTCCCTCTGTTGTGAGCACAACTTGCTTTCTTGCAAATCTTAAGTCCAGTAGTTTCTTGGTACCGGGATGGTTGGGGTGACCTGCTGAGTGTAGCCAGAAAACTGACCTTGTGCTGGTGAAGGGCCTTGGTCTGGTCAGGCAAAGGAGACGATTTGGGGATCTAGTGCACCCTGTGAAACAGGGCCTGCTTTGCACATGAAAACCATCAACCAACCTTGTGCTGTGTGGAGGGACCTAGTCTGGTCGGGAAAGGAGGTTGGAGCCAGTTTTGCTCTGTGAGAGAGGAACTCAGGCATACTGTCTAATCCCAGTTCCTAGGTTGCAAATTAGCCAAAGTGGTGAGGTAGGTGCAGGGTCAGGTAGTCTTTCTCCTACCATCCAGGCAATTATGTGTAATGTCAGATCACATAGAAACAGAGAAGTTGACAGCAGATAATGACTGTATGGCCCATCCAGTCTGCCCATTTTTCTACCTTATAAATGTGCCATCTGCCTTTGCTCTGTCAATGGCCTATCTATTCATAGCCATTTGTATTGCTCCCTTATGCCTATCCCATGCCTGTTTGAAGCCCTGCACTGTATTAATATCCACCACTTCCTGAGGTAGGCCATTCCATGCATCCACCACCCTTTCTGTGAAAAGAACTTCCTCACATTACCCCTTAATCGGCCTCCCTCTAATCTCATGCTGTGTCCTCTTGTCCTGCTATTTTTCTTATATTGAAACATGTTAGACTCTTTCACCTTGTTAATGCCCTTAAGGTGTTTGAATGTTTCATCATATCACCCTCTCCCTCCTTTGCTCTAAGGTATACATATTGAGCTCCGTTAATCTGTCCTCAGATGTTTTCTGATGCAGTCCCTGCACCATTTTGTTGCCCTTCTCTGGATTGCCTCAATTTGGTTAATGTCCTTGTTAAGGTGTGTCCTCCAGTACTGCACACAGTACTCAAGATGGGGCATAACCAGTATCTTGTAAAAGGATTATTACCTCCTCTTCGGACTTGTGATACCCCTACTAATACACCCTAACATCCCCTAGCCTTACTCTACTGCTTTAGTGGTCTGCTTGGATGATTTCAGGCCATCGTTGATGATGATGCCCAAGTTTCTTTCTTCCCTTGTGACTGCCAGCAACTCCTCCCAGCCTTACAGAAACATAGACAGTGACAGCAGAAAAGACCAATGGTCCATCCAGTCTACCCAGAAAACCCTAACAAATTTGGGACTTATCATTCTAGTTTCCTGTCTTACAGTTTTTCCCATAACCCACCCATCTCGTGCTTTAATCCTGCAATGTCCAGAGGCCATTTTATTTCAAGGAGGAGCAGTGCATGTCAAGGTGGACTGGAGGTGCAGGCTGGCCACCCAGCATGTACTGCTATGACTGACTCACGAGACCTGTTTCCACTCTAGATCTCAGGCTACGGAAAGTGGATCTGAGGGAATGCTCATACTCTAAGGTCAGCACAGTTGAGTCAGGGAATCTGAAGCCTGGCAGGGAGCTGCATCTGTCAGCAGAATGGATGGGGCTTAGTCTGCATCTCCATGCCCTCTCACCAGTGGGCCCCTCTCGTGACTGTTACCTGAAAGACAGAAATGGGAAAAGGAGTTCCTTACTGAAATCCTCCCAAGGCCACAAGGAGATAGTCATTCTGTACGAAGAGCAAGAGATCCTAAATCACAATAGCAGCAAATAGAAAAGGTAAATGCACAGAGGGAACATGCAGTGCAGTGTGGTTTAAAACTGCAAGGTGCAGCAGCAACATTTAAAAAAATGGTAATTTATAGCAGTAGTACATTTGAAGTAGTGAGTTGAAAGGCTGGTGGGGATTGGGAGCACCATCTAGTGCTGACACAGGAGGGAAAAAATTAAGCCTGTGAAGGAACAGCTTGATACAGGAACCAGATGAAGAAAAATCCTGAGGAGTGCTTTAAGAGTGAACAGAAGAGAAGAAACAAATGGGGGAGGATATTCCAGTGGCAAGGGAGGCGGATTGAGAATATGACTTGCCCCGTGGAGGTTGAATTTCAAATGTGAAGATCTTTCAGGAATCAGACTTCACCATTGATTCCTACTAGCTGGAGCACTAGGACCCCATGAGAGCCAGGACCTTTCAGAGGGCTAGCGCCGAGATAACCAGCGGTCATGCTTAGCACTGTAAGACAGCGCATGCAGCCTGCTGTTAACATCTGCACCAGTCCCAACTGCCTCAGTTTCTTTTTTTTCGCCGTGAGTGCGCATCAGAGTTTCGTCATCCTTCAGTCAGGAGTCAGAACTTCACGCCTATAGGACAGCAGTGCTCAGTTCTTCTCAGTTATAGTGTTTAAAGCTAGACTTTTTTCGTTTTTGTGTCAATATTGTGTATTTTGTGACAAAATTGAATTAGTTTCTTCTCAGCCCTACCAAGCATCACTGGTCGAACGCCATGGTAGGGAGCCTGAAGAGGCAAGCTTCTCCAGCAGCAGAGCCATTTCTGGTCCACTTTCTCTCGGGAAAGGGTCCTGACTATGGGCTCATCCATGCCTGGGAGGAAGGACAGTCCTCCGTAAGCATAAAAAGCAGCAGTCACAATCCTGCACATGCTCTGCATCGGTATCCAGGCACCGCTCAGCCTCAACTTTTTCCTCTTCCCTCGGAGGTGGAAGAAATGGCAACAGTCGAGGTCATCCCCAGTGAGATCTGCTGGGGACACTCAGTTTCTCAGAGTCTGAGGCTCTCACTATCATCCTTGGTGTCACTGAAGGCCTCTGGCTCAGGAGATTGGTATCTTGGGCCTGGAGTCCCTCTGTCTGTAAGTGGGGACTCTAGTGGGAAGTTCCATTCCACCACTGGGCAGCTGTTATGGAGCAGTGGGTGCAGCGTCTAGACAGGGTGGCACCGTGAATGGAGCTGGTCACTGCCATTCAGGGTCAGTGGAACTGTTTTGCAGGCAGTGTTGTTGTTAGGCCAAGTAGAGTGTTGCATCCAGCAACAGCCCTCGGGTCCTTGTCGGGAGCACCTCCACCAGTGCCTGTCCTTCCCCACCCCATCCTGTGGGGATGGGGCTGGCCCTGTACCATTGCTGGTCACTTTAGTAGCTGTCTGGGTCATTCACTACTGGGTTATGGTGTCGGGTCTGGCACTGTATTTGGGCTCTTTAGGAGCCTGGTTCACTTGGCACCACGTTCAGTGACAGGACTGTTCTGGTGCTGGATGCGTTCTGGTTCCAGCACCAGTCCCTCGTCCTTTGGGGCTAGTGTCTCTGGTGTTGCCGTAGCCATATACTGGTTGGCAGGCTCTGACCCCAATCTCTCTTTACTCCCCTACCAAAGAGGGTATAGAGGGGATGAGTCTGTCTCTGACTTCATTATTTCTGAAGGTGGTGACTGTGACTCTTCCTATAGCCTAGACACCCCAGTTCCTGTATCTGTGCCTCAGGAGGATCTCTTGTTTCAGACTCTGCTCAGAAATATGCATTCAGCATTAAATTTTGAGCTAGCAACCACTGACCAGTGTAAGCACCTCTGGTTGGACTTCCTAAACGTGTCCAATGTGCCAGTCAGTTTAGTTTCTTCTATGCCCTGCATTCCAGACCTTGTCTGATGCAGTCTGGCACAGACCTGCTTCACTGGCAGCTGTCCCTAGACAGGCTGACAAGAAATACTCTGCCCTTAAAGATAAACCAGTGTATGTCACTCAGCCCAAAGCTGATGCTATTGTTATTCTTGTCGAGAATGACAAGGCCATTATTCCCAAAGACGCCACTAACTTCTGGCTTTGCCCAAGTTGTGTAACAGTAGATTATGAATGTTCTTCCACTCCATGACTGGAACAAGCACTGGAAGCTGCTCAGAAAACCAGGACTGCCATCAAACGGCCAGGCGGCTCCTTGCATCACAGAGTTAGACAGTTCCAAAGGTGTACCGCGACTCACAGGAGGTGCAGTGCGCATCAAAAGGGCAACCAGCCCTACAAATACGCAGTTCCAAAACTGAGAACACTCAAAAGAGGTGAGCACACACACAACTGAAAAATATTTGCCATTATTTATGTGCTCCATTAATGAACAAGCCTAGTGGGATCAAAAATAAAGTGACTAAATGGCTGAGACAAAAAACATCAGCGAACACAAATAATAAATGGCTCAGTCTGTTCAGCAGTTCAGCTGTCTCAGAAGTCACAGAAGTCAAAAGTCAAAGAGGGCCCTGGTGGCGAGAGTCAGGATGATCAAGCACAGAGGCCACAGGGGAAACCAGGGATGGCCTGTTGCGCCAACCGCCGGCCTCAGAAAAGATGTACTAGAGGGCTTACCTCATAGTACTACTCTTCTTCCACTGGAAGAAGAAGAACTTGAGGTAGAGTGGTGCCAGGTTCTGACCTGAATGGGCCCGCTTTTTGTGTGTCTACGGGAGGCCTGTCCTCCCTCCTCAAACACTGGACTGCCCGTGGTCAGATTCCTCTTCAAAGATGGCAGCAGACCGACACAGACCATTTGCCAGAGCAGTCTTCAAACGGAGAGTCCCTACCATCATCATCTCCATCCATGGTGAACTCTTCAATTGGCAGGGCTGAGAAGAAAATAATAAAACTTTTATCTTTTTTTTTTTTTTTTTTTACTACGAGAACGAAACACTAAAACTTTACAATCAAAATAAATGCTACTGTCATATAGACTTGACTCCTGGCGGAACGATGTCACTGAAGCACACACGATGGTGGGGAAAAAGGAACTGAGGTGGTTGGTGGGTTCACACTGAGATAGCCTATATGGTGCAGCCAGCCCCTGGTGGCACTATGCATGTGTGGTCTTCTTCTGGTGCCGGCCCACCTGAAGGTTTTGACTCTGCGAGGGTCCTAGCGCCTCTGGCTAGAACCCAGTAGTGTGACTAAATGGTGAAGACTTAGAGTCCAGGAAGATATTAGAGTTCAGAAGCTTGCCTTTCTTGTATATTTTTGAGGCGTTTCTTGAGAACTGGGACAGAGGGTTCAGAGATGGAGTGATCAGAGTAAGAGAAGTGATGTCCCACTGGTGTTTGTCTTTTTTTTTTACCTTTATGGTATGCTTGTGTGAGTTCACGGGTTTGAATTACAGTTTTTGAATTACACTGCCTGAAGTGAGCGGACAGCCTCCTGGACCACCAGATTTAAACACTTTATTCCCCACTGGATATTTTGATGTAAGCAACTAACTTTTTCATGGTAATCTCATACTCCAGCAAGTTTAGTAGGGAGGGGGTGTATTACAAAGACTTAGCTTTCCATGGACAGATTTAGCAGCCCAGAGCTCCTCTGGTAGCCTAATTAGAGACAGTTTCGAGAGGACTCTTTTTTTTTAGCCTTGATTTGTGTCTCCCCATGATTGGCAGTCCTCCCACCCCAGTCTCCCCCATCTCCAGGTCTTACCCCTAGTGTCCAGGTGACCTCGCCTGTCATGGTGGGACGGGGAATTTTTCCCTTCTAAAGCATGATCCCTGTGGGTGCCTGGTTGGTGGTGCCAGACCTGTGAGTAGAGAGAGGGACCAGGCAGGAGGAGCTCATTGGAGCTCAGGGACTGGGACTAACTTTTCAATTTGGAATTTTGCCAAGCGCTGCAGGCTTGCTGCCCTATTTAACAGGTGGCCTGCAGCAGTGCCGGAGAGCAACAGAGGGACGCTAGCAGAGGGAGCTCATCAGAGCTCAGGAACTGGGACTAACTTTTAAATTTGGAGTTTTGCACAAACGCTGCAGGCTTGCTGCCCCATTTAACAGGTGGCTGCAGCAGCACCGGAGAGCGAGATAGGGAGCGAGCAACCAGAGGGAGCTCAGGGACTGGGACTAACTTTAAATTTGGAGTTTCGCGCCAAACTGCAGGCTTGCTGCCCCATTTAACAGGTGTGGCCTGCAGCAGCACCGGAGGCCGAGATAGGGAGCGAGCAACGAGAGGAGCTCAGGGACTGGGACTAACTTTTAAATCTGGGTTCGGTGCCAAATGCGCAGCCTTAACATGCTATTTAATGGGCGGCCTGCAGCAGTGCCGGAGGGCAAGAGAGGGACCGACTGAACATATGAATCTATATTTTCTCCTCCCACCTACCCCACACCCCACCCTTTTAAATAGACTTTATGGGCTGATAAGGGAGGGTTCCTGGGGAGGACACATCAGGACTTCTACCTTAATAAAACTGTGTCATTCTGTGTCAAGTAAGGAAAAAGAATGGAGATACAAGTGGGCTGTGATATTACAGGGTGCTGGGTTGTGAAACAGAGCTAAGATACACTATATGGATCATACTGTTTATTCTGTATCTTCAGTTAGAGTTTAAGTGTCTATTTAGAGCCTGTTTACCCTGTCCCATCAGTTAGAGTTTGTGTCTATTTAAAGCAGGGCTGTTTGTTGGTAGGAATATGACTGATCTAGTATACCCCAGTATGGCCACCTGGAGGAGGGAGGTTAGTATTCCAGGGAAGGATTGGGAAAAGGGGATGTGCCCATTATAAATAGAGGGACAAACAGAGTAGCTCTCTTTCCACCACGGCAGACATCTTTGGAAGGGTTGTAGGCTGCACAGGCTGTGGGGTGGCAATACTTCTCAGTTGTCTGGAGAGATGGAGGCTGCCCACTCTGTAGACAGCTGTCTCAGATGAATAGTGAAGTATGTTGGTTAAGGAGAAAGCTGAGGGAGTTGAGGGGAGGGCCAAGGATAAGGGGAGTGAGTATGGGCAGCAGACAGGTGGGGTGGGTGGAGGGAGGCTGGGGTAACATTCAGAAATTAGAGGAGGTCACGTTACAGGAAGCAGGAGGGGGATAATAGGGATAGAGGACCTTAGGCAGGGATGTTGACGCAAGGGGAAACGATGGGGTAAACATTCCAGTATAAGGAGAGTGGAGGGGAAGTGACAGGAGGTGCTGTTGTGGGGAAGCCTGAAGAGCAGACAGTGGGAAAGGAGTCCTAAGGAGGACAGGGCAAGAGGGAGATAGAGGGCAGTTGGGGAAACTCAGGTCACTTGATGGAGGCTGGCATATAGTGTTCCAATAAATTTGAGCTACTAAGCAACCTAGAGGTGGAGGAAGGGTAGATGATAATGAGGAAGATGATCCAGAAGACGGGGGCAGGAGAGGCGGATACCCATAGGGCCTCACAAGTCATCAATGGAAAGGATAGAAATAGTCCCAGGGAGAAGGGAAACGTAAATGTTAATCAGATGGGAGCTGCAACATACTGCAGACAGGAGGGGAAGCACGGCTGGAGAAAACTGGAAGACAAGGAGGCAGAGGAGAGACCTTGCTTCAGGAGGAGGGGCGCATTGAGGATGGGGCCCTAGGTAAAAGGGACCCATAGAGAGCCCTCTGGAGGTAGGGGTACTATTACAAGGGGTGAGGAAGATGGTGTGGGGAAGGGACATGATCAGGGCCAGGATAAATGGCTCGGATAAGAGAGGGTTAAAGGGGACCTCCAGTCGGGGGGTTTGAGTTAAGTAGCAAAATAATAAGGAGGCAGAAAAGGAGGGTAACAAGGGGTCTCTTATAATAAGGCAGGAAATCTCCCATGAAATTGAGGTCATGGATAATGGGGAGGGGGATTAAGAGCGATAGTGGAGGTAACCTTAAGAATGATGGCAAAGTTAAGGTTCTGTTATTGGGAGACTCGATAATTAGGGGTATCCAATGGAGGAGCAGGGGAGATGCCATAGCTAGTGAAGGTAGTGAGTATCTTGGGTTGACGTACAGAGCAAAGTTCATGGTGTACGACTGGTTAGGACTGTGGTGGGAAACCGGATTTCCTGGTGCATTTGGGACCAACGATGTAGAGGGACATAGTTTGGAAATCCTAGCAAGGTTCGAGAACTTGCCGGAGTCTGTAGGGATAATGGATGCAACATTTCCATTTTGGAAATATTGCCGATACCTAGAGCCTCAGTGGAGAACAAAAGATCATCACAGAGGTTGATGGCTGGCTCAGGAAGTGGGGTGAAGAAAGTGGGTGGGGTGTTAGGAACTGGGAGGGAATTTGGGAGGATAAGGGACTGTATGCAAGGACAGGCTTCATCTTACCCGTTAGAGATGGAAGTCCTGAAACAGGGGTAGCAGACACATTCATGAAAGGTGGGGTTTAAACTTGTGAGGGGGATAAGGGAGGGGCTGGCCTGAAGCCATCTCCTTGAAATGAGGAAGTAGCCTCAAACCCGGGGGCAGACTGGAGGAGGCTCAGGAGGAGCAGAGGGAGGTTGGAAATAAGGAACCCCGGGAGGTTCGATAAAGGGAGCAAGGATAAGGGGTGGGGGTAGTGTTAGTAAATGCCAGGAGCTTGGGAAACAAGTTGCCAGAGTTCCAGGCCATGCTGTTCGGGGTGGATGTGGCGGGTTACTGAAACGTGGACAACAAGAACCATGAATGGGACCTAAACGTGAGGAACACACTATGCTTAGGAAGGATAGAAAGGAGGGCAGAGGGGAGGAGTGGCTATGTTCATTAGAGATGGCATAGAAATTGCTAGGTAGAAGAGGCAGAGGGAAACATGGAAGCCTTATGGGTCACGCTATGAACCCCAGCAGGAAGTAAGGTCAAGCTGGGTGTAGTAGGCCCCCGGGATGGGTGATGTTCTGGAGGATGGTTTGCTGGACAACATTATTGCCCAGTGTGGACCTAAAGGGGAGGAGGCGGTGTTGATGGCGGACCTTAATATGCCAGGCACAATCTGGGGAACCATGTCCTGTAAGGTGGCCAAGGAGCAGAGGCTGCTGAATGACTTCAGGATGTGTTCTTAACACAGCACATGATGGAGCCACGAGGGAGGGGCATGTCTTGATGTGGTTCTGGTGGATGGGGATCTGGTAAGGGACCTGGTTGTAGAGGATCCCTGACTGGGAGTGACCATGGTACAGACTGATTACAGATAAGCATGGGGGCATATGGAGAGATCTAGGACACTGGCCATGGGGCGACTTCAGGGGCAGACTTTATGGGCATGGAAAATATTCTCAAGGATCACTTGAAGGGGATTACAGCAATGACATGTGGCAAAGAGATGGGAGGTCATAAAGCAGGGACTTCATGAGGCAGTCAGGACCTGCGCTAAGGTGAAGCGTAGGAGCAAGGTCACATAAACCATGCTGGTGGTCCAGTGAGGTTCAGGTAGCGGTCAGAAAAAGAAGGCTACCTACAAAGATACAAAGCAATGAGAGGGATAGGAAATGGAAACATACCGTCTTGCATCTAGAAAAGTCACCGGGTTGGTGCGGGGGCAAAGTCCAGTAAGAGCAGCAGCTGGCACAGGGATACTGAGGAGAGAAGGATTCTTCTGGTACATTGAGGAGCAGAGAAAAGCTAAGGCCAGCTCAGCAGATTGAGATCAGAAGATGGGTGGGTGGAAGAGGCAAAGGACCAGGTGGAAGTATTAAATGAGTACTTCACCTCGGTGTTCACTAGGGAGGGGTTGGATATTTACAAAGCAAGGCACGTTGGGGATAAAAGCGGTAGTGAGTGGGATTGGGGAGAAACAGAAATGGAGCATAAGGGAGGAGAGGTACCCCAGAGGTGTCACATCAGGATAAGGATAAAAGGCCAGTAAGGTGGGGGATGGATGATGCTATCTCCACTGAACAGGTGTGACAAGTCCTAAAGGCCCTAAAGAAAGATAAATCTCCTGGGCCAGATGGCATTCATCCTAGAGTACTACTGGAATTGGCGGACGATTGGCCGCACTCTGGCGTGAACTCTTCAACAGGTCACTTGAGACAGGGAGGGTACCTTAGGATTGGCAGAGGCACATGTGCCAATCCATAAAGGGGTCAAGGAAGCACCAGGTAACTATAGACCCATCAGTTTGACCTCGTGGTGGAAAATTAATGGAGAGTATACTGAAGGAATGATTGGGGTGTTCTTGGAGGAGGTGGGAGGTCTGGATAGTCGGCAGCATGGGTTTGTGACAGGTAGATCGTGTCAAACCAACCTTGTGGAGTTCTATGAATGGGTAACATCGAACTGGACAGGGAAAGCCTGTGGATGTACTATACTTGGACTTCAGCAAGGCATGTGACTTGGTCCCCACAATGATCTGGTGGAGAAACTGGCGGGGATGGGTGTGGGCCCATTGATGGTTAGATGGATAGAAAATTGGCTAGATGGGCGCATACAGAGAGTAGTGGTCGGTGGTGAGCTCTCAAACCCTAGGGGGTAGGTAGTGGGGTACCGTAGGGCTTGGTCCTGGTCCGATCCTGTTTAATGCATACATATCTGACATCAGGGTGGGTATATGGTGTGAAATGAGTCTCTTAGCTGTGACTCAAGTTGGGAGCAGTAGTAGAGGGGAAGAGGGAGGTTGGCCCTGTGAGGGACCTGGACACCTGAAATTAAATTTCATACCACCAAGTGCAAGGTGTTACATCTTGGGCGGAGTGAACCCTAAACACGGGTACACCTTGGGAGGGAAGGAGCTGGGGGCTTCAACAGGGGAAAGACCTAGGGGTCATGGTGGATGCATGTATGAATAACTCTGAGCAGTGCAGAAGAGCAGCTAGCAAAGTAAACAGGTTGTTGGGATGCATCGTGAGGGAATCACCTCTGGGAGCAGGGAAGTGATACTGCCGCTGTACAATGGACTGGTTAGACCACACCTTGAGTACTCTGTACAGTACTGGAGACCACACTTCAAGAGGAACATACAGCTCCTGGAGAGGGTACAGAGGAGGGCTACCAAGATGATCACGAAGACTGGAGGATTTGACATATGAGAACAGACTTGAGGAGCTTGGCCTGTTTTCATTGGATGAGGAGGAGAAAGCGGGGACATGATTGAGGCCTTCAAGTACCTCAAGGGAACAAATCAGGTAAACACGGAGGAATCAGTTAAACTAAAGGAGGAAGGTATCACCAGGGACATGGTTTGAGGTTGGAAGGTGGAGGGGAGAGGAAGAGGTTTTTCACTGGGAGGGTGGTGGATCCTTGGAATGTGCTGCCTGAAGAGCTGGTTCAGATTTCCACAGTGCAGAGCTTCAAAGAGTGTGGGACAGATACAGAAAGGGGATGTATCAGATGAGGGCCTGACCCAGAGGGGTGGGAAGGGATGACGGGGTTTCTGGTACACGGGGGCAGTTCCCAACATGGGATCTGAGGTTCGAGCAGACTCGATGAGACCATAAGGCCTAATCTGCTGGCAGTATGTTAGAGATGTTGCTAATTTTTTTCATCGGCAAAACTGCCGTGGAAATCGATTAGTTTGCCTGATGAAATATTTCCATGAAGTGCGGCGTGTGGTTCGCCCACAATTCACCGCATATGCTGCAGCTATTTTATATTTTATTTTACCCTCCTGAATTTCTCAATTTCGCCACCAGCCACCACTCATTTAAAAAAAATAAAAATCCCTCCACGTCCCTGGACGTCTTAGTAGTCCCCGGCTGATCCCCAGCCAAATTCAAGACCCCAGTCACCCTGAGTTATCCTCAGCCCCAGTCTTTGAATAAAAACAATCCCTCCTTGTCCCTGGTGTCTAGTGGACCCCTCAGGCCGATCACCAGCCAAATTAAAGATTAAACCCCACTTCAGTTAAGTCCAGTTATCCCCCGTATTTTCCCTCCCCAGCCATGACCCGACCTCCAATCTTCAGAATAAAAAATAACAATCCTCCCATGTCCCTGGTATCTAGTGGACCCCCACCTCCCACCCTAAGTCAGAGCCACCCGACTCCCCTAGTCCCAGTCGGACCACTGGCACAGCCCTTCCTCCACCTCCATGTCCGGCAGCCGTCCCAGGCGCTTAATGAGCGAGTGCATGCTTGTACAAGCAGGCGCTCATTCATTGAGTGCTCAGATGGCTGTCACATTGGCCGGGCAAAATTGCCGATTTTGGCAATTTCAAGAACATCTCTACCTGGGAGGAGGCTATTCACCCCACTCAGCAGGATGCTTTTTCCACCAGTTTCTTGCCTTCATGACAGCATGCAATGAGGGCTCAGCATTAACGATGTCCCCTGCCCTAATGGGTTTCCCAGCTGCCATGGCGCCCAGCCTCTGCTGGGTGTCAGGCGTGCTGCAGGAAGTGCAACCCACCCTTCCTGGGAGAAGAGAGCAGTCTTCTAGATGCTTAGTCCTCTCCCCATCCAGCTAAACTCCAGCAACTCGTGTTGCCTGAACCTGTCACCATTGTGGGAGGCAGTAGTGCAACCGCCACGGGCCCGCCCAGGGGACTACTTTTTAACTTATTTCTTTTGCCTACAAACATTTTAAAATCCTGAATTTATTAAAAAAAAAAAAAAAGTTTAGGTGCCCATTCTCTGTGTGCTGTAATACATACCACAGTGTTGGTTTCTGTTGATAACTGTGCTTCCAGGTGGTTGAAGGCACTTGACACAAGCACCTCATGCCTCACAGTGCAACTGGGTGTGATGTTAAAGGATAGAAAGCAACAACATGTTGTGTCTTATTGCTTTCTTCTTGAGTCTGTTGATTTTCTGTTTTTTATATATAGTGCTCAAAGCCTAGTATGAATGCCATAGAGACTATAGTAAAATAACATTGCCTTGTTCATTTCCTTTCTGTTTTGTACATAGCAACAAACCAGTATTCAGCAGCTCTTCACTACTACCTGCAGGCTGGCGCAGTGTGCTCTGATTTTTTAATAGGCCGTACCTCCAGATGTTTACACAGACCAGGTGAGCACAACTTCTTTATCAGTACAAGGCATAGTAATTAGTCACTTACTGTAATAGATGGTTCTGTGTATTAATTTGTTTATAATTTGTTGACCAGGTTAACCAAATCAGATCAGATTTATATGAAATACATATTCTTTTTCCCAAACTTACTTATTTTCCTGCACACAGGCATCTCTTGAGGTGTCTACTCGAATCTAACAGCTGCTACTCCCCACCATGACACACACTCCGGTTCTCCTTCGAGGGACTCCCAGGCCCCGGATCACCCCCACGGGCAGGGCCAGCCACTCCTACCTTGGCGGCATCTGTCTAAGATTAGAGTGTCCATCCTCTCAGGAAGTCGGCTGTGGATCCTCGGTGTGGCTTGTCCGGTGTTAGGGATGTGAGGAGATCCCTGAGGCCCTCATCGCCTCCTTGGCATGCGGGGTATTTTTCTTGATTGGTCCCCAGGCGTGGGTGCGTGCAATGCCGCCCAGCCTGTGACATGGATGCTCCCACCCGTCAAGCGCAGCCACTGGCGTTTTCACCCTGCGTGCTGGCCCTGAGCACTGCAGTACCTCCAGTCTCACCGGGGCGCTGCAGTGCCGGGCTATCCTGGATCCCTCCCCAGAGAGGAGAGCAGCCCTCTGGATGCTCAGTCCTCTCTCTCCCCCTGCTGACCTGGGCTCATTCCTGAACCTGGGTTGCTGGCAGTGTGGCTTCCAGCGCCTCAACCCTCCAGTGCCACCGGGCGGCATGAAATATGTATTCTGACTACCTAGATTTAGTTCAGTAGCCACACTTGGACAGTTCCACTAAGTGCTGCTCAGTCACCAAATGTCTTCAGGTTTTGCTTTTTCCAGCATCCATAGTGTCATCCTTTGGCTTTGCCCCTCTGAAGACAGAGCTTTCTTTCTGCTGGAAGGTGCAGGTCTCCTTCACAGCTCCTTCTGTGTGAGAGAATTCTCAGATGTTACTTCAAGAGGTTCCTGCAGTAGGTCTTCACATGTAGGGACTGTGCCCCCTAGGCGTCAGGACTGCTGCAGCAAACTTACAGCTAGCAATCATCAGTGGGAACTGCCCGTCTTCAGGTGACGGACATCAGCATGACTATAAAGGCGGTCCCCACCGTCCTCCAGTTCTTTCCGCCGTCGCATGGTATCTTTCAGCAAATGTGGTAGAACATCTTTCAGTTGCCTGCCATTTTCTACAGCAGATTTTCCTAATTTCCAATTTCTTTCTCGATCCATTCGGTGTATGTTGTCTTGTCGGCCCATAAGAAGTGCTCCAAATGCGGCGTGCAGATTTCACACGGGGATGACCATTCCGTGTGTCCTCTACCTGGGGCCTAAGCACAACTCCACCGAGTGCACCTTGCCAGGGCTTCAACCAGGCCATGCAAACCCGCGCATGAGTGGACCGTCGATGCCCATTTGTTGACCCAGAGACTGTCATCCATGGAAAAAGAGATCCAGGAGCAGAGGAAGATCATCGTCACTGGCCCGGGCAGAAAAGGACAAGGAGAGATGCGGGAGTGGAGCCGTTCTCCTCAAGAGAAGTCCAGCTAGACTGCTAGACGCTGACCAGGATGGGCCCTCCATTTCCTTGAGTACCCCACCTTTAGAGCTTTCCTCCACTCCGGTGGGCTGGATGCCCCGAGGTTAGCGAGCAGTCGGGGTTGCCTCTTCGGAGGTTCCTTTGGGGTCTCCTGCTTTGAGCTCTGCCGCTAAGTTGCCCTCCAGCTCCGCCACTGGACGCCTGTCACAGGCCGATCAGCCTGACCCTAGCCTTCGGCCGCATCCAGTAAGCGATCGACAGCTCTTCCGCTGATTGCTTGACCGCCACCTCTCTCCTGTCAGACTCCCTTGTGGACCCTGGCGCTGGGCAGAGAGAGCTCGTGAGGTCCTCTTCATCCCCTCAGGATTCTTCCTCCAGGGATTCACTACCTTTAAATGACCTTCTCGGGACAGATCTCCTCCCATGGGATAAACTTCTTGACCTGTTGACAGGGATTTTACCTGATCTCCCCTCGCCGTGTCTCTCTCCGTAAAGGATCCTCACTCCTCACTGGATCCCTTGCCAGACCTTTTGAGGGCTGCATAGACTCTTCTCCCTGTGGGGCCTTTGGCTCCTCTTCCTACCCGTCCACTGGACCCACTTCCCAGCAGCCCTTCGGCACCCCCTCTGGCGGTGCCCTTTCTTCTCCTCCGCCCCAGGCGGTGCTTTCCTGGATATACCCTTCAATATCACAGTACCCGACGCCTGGGGATTCGCCAACAGGTTATAACCCACCAACGCCAGGCTACCTGATGCTGAGCTACCCATGGCCGGGCCAGGCATACTAGCAAGGCTACCAGTACCCTTATTGGTATCAGAACCCAGCTACCCTTCTTACACAGGGTACCCGGCCCACCACTACTGCAGCCAGAATGAGAAGTCATCCTTGTGTGGTGAAAGGACGCTAAGTCCCAACTCCTTCAAGAGTTGGGTCAACCACAGGTAGTGGTCAGGACCACCCCACCTCTCAGGGAGCCTCCAGGTAGTCCTCGCCCTCCAGCCGTGTCGCCTTCCGGACTCATTGAACAAAGGCTCCGGGCCCAGCTCAGGAGGCATCCTTGCCCAGTAGACCAGAATCCTCAGAATCTGTTGAGGAATTGGACTTACGAAACCATTCTGAACCTCACTTTCCCTTGAGCCTCAGCTGAAAGAGTCCTCAAAATCCCCTCGAGGATCCTTCCTACGGAGCTCCTCAGGACCATTCAAAAATCGTGCAGATGGACCTCCCAGGAATTGGACCCCAAATGCAGGAGACTGGCAGAGCACTTGGATCTGGTCAATGCGACCCCTACCCATCCCACCCTGGATGGGGCCACATGAGGACCTTCGTCCACCATTTGGCAGCAACCTTCATCCATAATGGCCATATCCAAGAAGGTCGATGGACTTACTACCCCCAGAAGGGGTTTCCACCTAACTGCCCATCCTAAGGCTGATTCTATCATTATTACGGCTGCCCACGATAGATCGGCTCAGCCTAAGCATCTTAGTGCCTCCCACCAGATAAGGAGTCCAAGCAGATGAACCAGTGTGATAGAAAAATCTACTCATCATCCACCACGCTATCCGCTCTGTGAATTATGTAGCCCATATGGTGGCTTTCCAAAATCCTCCCTTCGGCCTTGGAAAAAGACCTCCAGGAGACCCCTGACGAACAGCTAAGGAACATACTCCTGGACACGGTCAGGATGAGTAGTCCTCCTGCCACCATGCCCTACATGCCCCGACTCGATGGACTCTGTGGCACGAGGAGCAGCTACGAAATCTGCCTCAGATGTCTAGCCGCTGACCTGGTGAGGTTGGCCCAGGATGTACAGAGCTCTCTTCTGGATGCTCTATTTAGGGGTCCAGTTTGTTTGGCAGCACGCCAAAGATATTATTACCGAGCTGCAGGAGAGCGGCAAATCCCCGAAGGATGTTTGTTCTATGTACCATTCCAGTCAAAAACAACGGTAGCAGCCATTTCATCACCAGTGGAAATGGAACAAACAGAACCAGGACAGACAACAGAACAAGCATTGTGCCCTGGGTTCCAGCACCCAAACTCCCCAGGCCAAGTTTCCCAAAGCAGCCTCTGGGGAAAGGTGCCCATCCTTCCACATCCTAACCCCCGCTCCCTCTGACTCTTTCGGAGGAACCAGTGGGAAGGTTCACCTCCACCTTGATGGGTGGAAGGCCGTCACCACAGATGCATGGGTTCTTCAACACATAGAAAGAGATCACTCGATAGAGTTCCTGGAAGAACTACTCCCAACCCTCAGGAAGGTCCTTTACCAGTCAGGCCAAAACAGCTGGTCTTTCTGGAAATCCAAGCTCTATTGCAAAAAAGCCATAGAGCCGTCGCACGGAACAGACAGGAAGGGATTTACTTCCATTTCTTCCTGGTTCCCAAAAGATGGGGATATAAGACCCATCCTAGATCTCAGCATGCTCAATCTCTTCATAGAGTACAAGAGATTCCGCATACTGACTCTCCAGGGACTGTTGCCCAGCTAATTCCCAACACTTAGCTGTGCTCCCTGGATATGCAAGATGCCTACCTTCATACCCCTATTCTACCGGCCCTGCCGCTTCTTGAGGTTCTCTATTCTGGACCACCATTTCTAGTTCAGAGCCCTCCCATTTGGCCTCTCCTTGGCACCTCTGGTATTTACCAAGTGCCTAGCGGTGGTTGCAGCATTCCTACACTGCAGGGGCATCTATGTGTTCCCTTGTCTAGATGACTGGCTCTTTTCAGTCCTTCCCGGCCAGTCTGAAGGATCCCTTTCCTTCACTCTGGACCTTTTTCCAGTCTGGGCATTTCAATCAACCCTCCCAAGTCCCAGCTGATACCCTCCCAGCACCTCCAGTTCATTGGGCGGTGCTGGACATAGTCCAAACAAGGCTTTTCTTTCGTCTGACCGAGCAGAGACCTTAATCTCCCAAGCGACTCTTGTGGCTTCATCTTGGTGGACCACAGTGCATTCGCCCTATGACTTCTGGATCTGATGGCAGCCACCATACCCACCATCCCTTTGGCCAGACTGCATGTGAGGGTTGCCAGTGATCTCTTGAGTCCAATGGGACCAGTGCTTGGGCGACATGGACCAAGAGTCCTTGTCTCCAGCAGCCTTCAAGGTTCTCCTTTAGTGGCAGAACCCAGCCAACCTTTCGGTGGGGATCACTTCCACCCTCCGTCTCCCGCTCAGCTTCTCACCTCGAATGCCTCGAACTTGGGATGGGAGCACATCTGGGAGACCACCGAACTCAAGGCTCCTGGTCTGCCATGGAGGAGAACCTGCACATCAGTATTCTGGAGATGAGAGTGGTGCTCTGTGCTCACCGGCCTTCTACTCACTTTAACTCCAGGAACACTTCTTATCCAGACAACATGGCCACTGTCTGGTATCTAAACAAACAGGGAGGAACCTGGTTGTACCATCTATGCAGGGAGGCAATGCTGGTGTGGTACTGGGCGGTACAGCACGGCTTATCCTTGACAGCAGTCCATGTGCCAGGTGTTCACAACATTCTAGTGGACAGTCTCAGCCAATCAGTCGCCAGGGTTCACAAGTGGGAACTAAAGCAGGCAGTAGTAGAAGACCTGTTTCTTCAATGGAGTCGGCCAGACTAGATTTCTTCACCTACCCATCAGCATAAAACTACCCAGCTTTTGCTCATTCATTTCCGGGCATGGTGCTTTTTGGTGGGGTGCACTGTCTCTGTCTTGGACAGGAGATTTCTATCCTTTCCCTCCCTTTCCTATTCTTCAGAAGGTTCTGCTGAAGCTACAAGCAGAGGGTTCACATGATCCTCATTGCCCCCCACCCCGTGGCCTCGCAAATATGGATCTTACTCGAGATGCAGCTCTTGCAGCAGGTTACACCATTAAGACCGAGCCGTCAGGTGCCAGGACCCCATGGAAATATTCTAGCTAGCAGTCTTCAGCGGGGACCCCCTCCGGCGTCGGTCCGCCCCGACATCAGGCGTAGTACATAGGAGGCGGTCCCCCACAATCCCAGTTCTTTCCGCTGTCGACGCCATAAGCATCGGCCTCTCGGTCACTTTCTAGCGCATGACGACTAGGAACCACAACGTTTCTCCTTTTCTCATACGAACTTGGATTCATCTGATGTCCTCTCCAAACACCTCTCTGGAAGGTCACCCATCGAAATGTGCCTGCGGCAAACAGATCCCTTCAGGATCCTCACTCAGCCTGCGTCGTTGTTTAGGCCCAGAACACGACACCAAGGCCTGCTCCTTCTGCCAGGGCTTCAACAGTCGCACCAGGATCCCGCCAGAAGACCCTTCAAGCATTTCTCTTGGAGGAGAAACTCAAGGCCATGGATGAGGAACCTTCCTCCAGGGGGAGTCGTCAGGAAGACCCATAAACTCCGGGAAAAACACGGGAGAAGGAAGGCCCAGGTCCCGTCGAGGCCTCGGACTCCTGAAGCTCCGGCTGCGGTTAGTCCGCTCTCCCTCCAGGCTCAATCTCAGCTTCCCCGGTTCAGGTCAGATCCTCCAACGGCTCCTCCTCCCTGCAGCCTATCAAGACTTCCAAGCCATCGGCTTCTTCCACTCCTTCTAAGGCCTCGTCCAAGTCTGGGGGCGCCACAAGTTTTCCTCCTGCCTTCAGGACTCCGGCGCCAGGTCGGTGTCCCAACCTCCGTGGATCGGACCGGTCCCACGTAAGACTAAGGACCTGGCGTCCCTAAGCGGACACGGACCGCGTCAGCCAAGCATCACAGGCACTCCCAGGAGCTGGCTACTGCAAGACACCGTCGCCCGGCCAGGCGTTCGCCTCCCAGGGCGTCGGCCAGTGGACCGGCGTCAGCTACCTCGGGAGGACCGCACCGCCTCACCTACCGATGTTGGTGGAAGGTATCATCGGAGGAGGGCGCCACTCAGCCCAAGGACCAGGCGGGCGACTCCGAACAGTCCAGCTCCCACGGGAACCTCCTCGAGCAGAAACCCCCGGGACCCAACGGCCACCCCGTGACAGGCCACTGGTACCCGGCCCATCGTCGGGCCTGAATTTGGCAGAGGTGAAGGAGCTCTTCACCTTCTGGTGGGACACCATAGGAAGGATGTGGTCGCACACCCTCCTCCTACTTGGCTCCGCCTCCACGTACTCCTTCAATGCCTATGCCCCCCTCCACCCAAGGGGCCTGTAGGACGGTCACCAACCCCAAGGAGCCAACACCTCCTCCTAGGGGTAGATCCTCAGATAGGAGAAGACCTCCCTCAAGATCCACTTCAGGATCACCCAGCCCTAAGAAACCCAGACAACGCCAGTACACCTCGTCCAGGAGGACTCTAGATCTGACACCTCAGGGTGCTCCAGATCTCCTTCTTCCGTCAGCATTCCCTCCCAGACCCCACGACCTTCCCAGGTCTCCTCCGGATGACCCTTCGTTTGCGGAGATCATGAGGCACATTCAGGAGAATATGGGGTGGGATGCTGAAGAATGGACCCGAGAGACAGCGCCTTGCCCTCTACCTTGGCAGAAAGACCCTTGGTGGACACCTTTGCGGGCGTCACCAAGGCTGCGTGGGAAGCGTCTGCATTCAACTCCGGCAGTGCAAGAAGGCTGACTGCCTATACAAGGCCCGAGGAGGACCAGTATCTGGCGAACCATCCTCTGGCTGATTCCCTGGTCATCACGGCCTCGCATGGCGGTCTCCGAGACCTCAGCACTTGAGCACACAGCCACGGACCCAGAATCCAAGCAGTTGGATGTCCTGGGTGAGGTGCCGCATCTGTGACTGCGATCTTGCGTCATCAGGTCTCTAAATTACCTCACCCGTGGTACAATTCCAGAATGCACTGTGGGAACAGGGACAGGACCTGGTTGAAAACATGCCCGACGGTGGTCAAAGGAGGGCTTTTAAATCTCCTCCATACGGTTCGGATGTGGGGACACAGGTGCTCAGAGCCGCATCACGATTCTCACGGACTCTTGCCAGAGCTACAGCCTCAGGCATGTGTCTCCAGAGACACTCTTGGCTCCAGCGTCTCGGTTTTACCCCGGACATCCAGAAGAACATCCTGGGCGTCCCTTACAACAGGGAAGTCCTCTTTGATGAAGCCTCTGAGAAGGTGATCACCAAACTTCAGGATGCAGGAAGGCAGTTAGATCTGTTCAGGCCACATACAGATCTTGACCTAGTTCCTTCGTGGGAACCAGAGCTGTTTTCGTGGCCGGACACCAAGGCAACAACCGCGTTCCGCCAACAGCAGAAGGGCTCCTTTACACAAAGCCCAGGCCAAGTCATCCCCAGGCAGGGCCACCGAGTTGCAAAGTCGGCCCAACCTGCGGGATGTAACACTGCCACAGCATGACTCCTTCCTGGCCCCTGCCCTCCTCAGCATCAATGGGAAATGAAGGTCAGAGTCGCATCGCACGTCACCTGCCAGGGTGGCAGTCGATCACCACCGACAGGTGGGTGCTGCAATGGTCAAAGAGGCCACTATATAGAATTCGTGGGCAGCCCACCTACAAGGCCTCCCTGCTTTCCCGCTACTCGGGTCAGCACGCCTGCTTATACGGCAGGAAGTGCTCAGCGCTTCTGGAGAAAGAAGCCTAGAGCACGCTCCAGAGAACCAGAGGGTTAGGCTATTATTCCACTTCTTCCTGGTTCCAAAGAAAACAGGGGACCTCCGTCCAGTTCTGGACCTCAGCGACCTCAACCTATCAGTCATCTACAAACACTTCGCATGGTGACCCTTCGGGTCTAATCCCCATACTGAAGCGGGACGCCTTTTAGCGTCATTAAACATGCAGGGCGCCTACCTGCATATCCAGTCGCTCAAGCGCACAGGAAGTTCCTGCGCTTGAGTTTCAAACCGCCATTATCAGTTCCAAGCGCTTCCTTCGGGCTGTCATTGGCACCTTGTGTCTTCACAAAGTGCATGGCGGTCGTAGTGGCATCTCTGAGGAGACAAGGCCACTCGTGTTCCTGTACCTGGCGGACTGGCTTCTCATGGCTCCCTCCAAGGAGGCACTGATGATGGCCATTCATCGTACCCAGGCCCTTTTTCAGTCACTGGGAATTCTCATCAACTCGACGAAGTCACTCCTGGTGCCGTCCCAGAAACTGCAGTTTATAGGGGCAGTTCTGGACACCGTCAGAGGAAGGCTTTTCTTTCCGCTACAGAGCGGAACACATCAGATCCCTCATCAGGGACCTGTCGTGAAGAAGACCGTCCGGCCAGGTTGGTCCTTCGCCTGCTTGGACACATGGCTGTGGCCATTGCAACAGTCTCGATGGCAAGGCTCCATGCGGTAACTCAGTGGATGCTAAGGGTGAATGGGACCAAAGGCAAGACCATCTGCAGCAGCCAATTCGAATCACGAATGCCGCGATTCAGGATTGGCAATGGTGGCTAGATCCGGAAACCTCTCGCGGGGTTCCATTTGTAGCACCGTCTCTGACAGTGACTCTCTCCACAGACGCCTCAGGGCTTGGGTGGGAGCACACCTAGGCAGGGTGAGGTCTCGGGCACATGGACAGCCAGGAATCTCATCTCCACATCAACATTTTGGAGATGAGGGTGGTTCTTTATGCTCTGCAAGCCTTCCAGTCGGAGATTCCACCAGGTACTCTCCTGTTGCAAACAGACAATACTGCGGTGATGTATTACCTCAACAAACAAGGAAGCACTCACTCCTACCCGCTTTGCAGGAGGCCATGAGTGTGGGAGTGGGTAGTGCACGGCGCAAACCCAATTGCAGTACATGTCCCGGAGTGGACAATACCGTTGCAGACAGCCTGAGTCGCCTCAGGCCAGAGTCCACGAGTGAGAACTTCTACAGGAGGTGGCAGAGGATCTGCTTCACAGATGGGGCACGCCAGAGTTAGACCTTTTCACGTCCCCATCCAACGAAAACTGCCCAATTTTTGCTCGCTAGATCCAGGGCCTGGTGTTTCTGGCGAGACACGTTGTCCCTGTCCTGGGCAGGCAGATTCCTCTATGCCTTCCCTCCTTTCCCATTGATTCAGAGAGTCTTCTTAAAACTGCAGGGAGCAGGCGGCGCTCATTTTGATAGCGCCTTTCTGGCCCAGACAAATTTGGTCCCGGCTCCTGCATCAGCTGTCCCGGAACCTCCACTTCCTTTGCCAATCAGCTCCTATCTGCTGTCTCAGGAGGAGGTTCATTAGTCCATCGGACTTGCGTTCTTTGAACCTGCCGCTTGGCTCCTAGAGACATAGCCATGTTGCGTCGGGGTCTACAAGAAGTGGCAGATGTGCTCCCTGCCACCAGAAAACCGGCAACCCACACAACGTATGCCATGAAATGGCGTAGATTTTGCTTGTGAGGCTCAAGTCTATGCTTTTCACCGTTAGAATGTCAGCTGGTTCTGGATTACCTGCTTTCCTCCGGACTGGATTACTCCTCAATTAAGTGCACCTTTGCGCAATTTCAGCTTACCATGCCCCCATAGGCCACTGGATGGTGGCCCAGTTGGACACTACTAAGTGCCTTTTTAAGGGGAGTTCTCCACCTTAGCCACCTATCAGGATCCAATCCCTCCTTGGGACTTGCCCATCATCCTGGAGCAGCTTACACTGCCACCTTTTGAACCAGCCGTGGATTGCGAGCTCTGCTGTCATGGAAAAGCGTTGTTTTAGTTGCAGTTAGCTTAGGCAGAAGGATTTCCAAATTGCATGCACTGATGTGCAAGAACCTTATGTAGTTTTCCACCAAGATAGGGTATCCCTGAGGACAAACCCAAAGTTTCTGCCTAAGGTGGTTTCAGCCTCACCCTTAATCAGGATATCGACTTACCAGTGTATTTCCCAAAGTACACCAACCGAGGAGAAGCCCTTCTACACCCTTAATGTACACAGGTGCCTCAGATATCATCTGACCAGAACCAAACATTTTCGAAAGTTGGATCAACTGTTTGTCTCCTTTGCTGTTAAAATGAAGGAGCTCCTGTTTATAAACAGTCTCTCTCGAGGTGGCTCATCCAGTGTATCTCTTTCTGTTATGATAAGCACAATAAACCCTACGAAGGTGGTTTGGGTCATTCCACGAGAGGAGTGGCCACTTCCTTTGCAGTGTTAAGGAATGTTTCCACCTTAGCTATTTGCTGCTGCAGCCACTTGGAGCTCGGTGCATACTTTTATCAGGCATTACAGCCTGGACATTGCATCAGGTGAAGAGCAGGGTTCGGCCTAGCCGTCCTTCAGGGGCGTCTGTCTTAGGCTCGAGTAGGGTTGTATTCCTACCTTTCCTCCTCCCTGTGGCATAAGATTCCCACTATTGCTTGGGAATCAGTTCTAAAGGTGTAACCTGCTGCAAGAGCTGTATCTCGAGTAAGATAGTACAGTTATGTAAGAACTTACCATAACAGTAGATCTTCGAGAACAGCTCTCAGCAGTTACCTTCCGCCCACCATTCCCCTTTTTGTGGAGGTAGGTAGTAGCCAAACATCCATCTTAGGGATGGGAAGTTCTTTTAGTCTTAGCCATCTGGTGGCGGATCCTCGGTCTCCTCTTCTGATGTCATCCAGCGGCCGGGAGTCTCCAGCGGAGAACTGGGGATTGTGGGGAGACCGCCTCTTATGTCTACGCCTGGCGTCGGGGGGGACCGACGGGGCCGGAGATGGATCCCCACTGAAGACTGCTAGCTAGAAAATTTCCGTAGTCCTGGCGCCTGTCGGCTTCGGGTCCTAATAGTGTAACCTGCTGCAAGAGCTGTTCTCAAGATCTACTGTTATAGTAAGTTCTTACGTAACTGTACTTTCCCGTTGCTACAGCAGCTGGCACTGGAACCTCAGTACCTCTTCTTCTCTCTCACAACCTTCTGTTCCAGGAGCAGGGCACTCTGGTACATCCGATCCTCGAGTCACTCCATCTTTATGCATGGCACCTGTGGACTTAGCGATTCCCTTGCCTGGGGTCTCCTTAGGGTCGCTCAGGTCTTAGTGGAGGCCAGGAAACTCTCCACTAGATCCACTTATGCCATGAAGTGGAAGAGATTTTCTATCTGGGCCTCAACAAAGGCCTAGACCCTTTTCTTGCTCGGCCTCCCAGGTTTTAGAGTACCTCTTGCATATGTCAGAGTTGGGCCTCTGCTATTCCTCCTGAAGGTCCATCTCTCTGCGGTTTCAGCCTACCACCTGCCGGTGGAGGGTAAAACCTAGCACAGCTAGAGGTTTCCATAACTTTCTTGAAGGGGATCCTTCATATCAAACCTCCAGTCTGGAATCCTGTTCCCCGGGATCTCAACTTTATGTTAGAAAAGCTTACTTTGCCCCTTTTGAACCAGCAGCAAGCTGTGATGTGCATTTTTAGCATGGAAAGCGCTTTTTACTTGCTGTCACTTCAGCTTGAAGAGCTGCAGAGCTCAGGCTCTAGTTTGTAGAGAGCCTTATTTAATTTTCCACAGAGACTGGGTGGTTCTGTGGACTAATCCTTCCTTCCTTCCAAGGTGTTTTGGAATTGACCCTTAACCAGAGTGTTGAACTGCCAGTGTTCTTCAGAGCACTCTCCCAACAAGGAGTATCTCCTGCACACCCTGATGTGCACTGGATTTTGAGGTATTATACCTCAAGGACTAAGAAGGTTCAAAAGTTGAACCAGCTCTTTATAGCTTTTGCCTCCTATTACCAGGGCAAGGCTCTCATGAAACAGACTTTGTCTAGGTGGCTGGCAAATTGTTTCCATTATATTTACCAGAAGTACAAGAAGCCCCTTCCTGGTATGGTTAAGGGTGACTCCAGCAGGAGTGTGGCCACTTTGACTGCCTTTTAAGGAATGTGTCCACTGCGGACATCTGTGCAGCGGCCACTTGGCCCTCCATCCACACTTTCACTAAGCATTACAATCTGGACATTGCCTCTGGGCGTAGGGGCTGGTTGTGGTGTTGCAGTTCTGCAGCCTCTTTGTCTTGAGCAGACATTCGGTTGGCAGGCGTTTTCCTCCTCCGGAACCGCGTCTCCGACTCCTGCTTTTTGTTAGACTGCTTGGTATTCAGTCCTGTATATGAAGACCTACTGCAGGAACCCTCTCAGAGTAAGATATAGCAGTTACATAAGAACTTACCATAACAGTAGATCTTGAGAGAGTTCCAGCAATAGGTCTAGTTCCACCCACCTTTCCCCGGCTCCTGCATTTTTTCTCTATTCCCTTCCCAGGACTCTGTCTCATCCAGGGCACAGGGTACCAGAGTCTGTCACTCCTTTTATAGTCACGCTGACATCCGTCTTACCTGATGATGGGGGCGGTCCCGTGATGATTGCTAGCTGGGATTTGGCGTGTGGTCCTGATGTCAGGGGCGCAGTCCTTTACATAAAGACCTACTGCAGAAACTCTCTCTCAAGATCTACTGTTACAGTAAGTTCTACGTAACTGCTGTTTTTCAAGCGTATATATTTATTTGTGATGTACTGTTTTTTCCCTTGGAAATGTGAATGCTCTGTACCATGCTTAACTTGTAATTAGTTTCTCTTTCGCTTGTACTTGTAAAATTTCCTTGCCACCTGGAAACTTTTTTTTTCCATTTGTACTGTACTTACCTTACTGTGCCACCATGGCCGGGTCGTGGTCTGAAAATGGTCTCTGGATTAGTGCAGTTACCTGGTTATCAAAGACTAAATAAATAAAAATAATAAATATTTCTGCAAATTTCTTCGACTTTTCAGTTTTTGATTGTGCCTCTTCTTCCAGTTACTGCTCGTTGATCACTGTGATGGAATGCAGAAAAGCCAGGGTTTAAATGCTGCAGTCTGTGCAGGCAGAAAATGTCTGTTATGGAGGGCTATGACATGAGCATCTACTGGCTGAGGGCTGGTCATGACGTGGAACAATATTCTGTTGCCATGCTATTTGCCCTTTGATAGATGAATGCAGGGCACATTTTCTCCAAAATAGGTCTTAAGAACAGAAGGTGTCCACTGCCGTGAGATTAACGACCGGTTACAAGTCATGGAGGAAAAGGCAGCAGCAGCAGCAGGGGCCTCATCAGCCCAGGCCTTGGTTCCTGTGGGACCTGCCATAGAATATACTCTGTTCCTGGAAAGCCCAGAATTCCAGGAACTCTGTTTCTTGATGCAGACTTTTGATAAAGTCCATCCTATATAAAAACTCACAATCATCATTACTGTTGATTGTGGGAGAAGCATTTTGCTTCTCTCAGTTTTTGACTCTTTCGAGTTTGATGGAGCTAGTGGTGTCGAGGAAACAGTCATTGTTCCAGGCGTATCCCCAGTGGAGAGTTTGACTTCAGGTGCTGTGGTTGTTCTCAACTAATAATAAGGAATCGGAAGAAAGCGAGGCTTCTTCACTCTCAAGAACCCAGTGTTGCAGTGGCTCTGTGGGTAGAGGGATGGGTCAGACTGCACTCCCAGTCAGCAAAACCCCATCCAGCCTTCATAGGTGCTCCTTCAGGTCAACACCATACTGCCACCTTACGTGTTAAAGGTGCCACAAAGGTGGGAGTGCCTAGCTCCACCACTGTTGAACTCTGTTGACCTCACGAAAATATATGAGTATTGTGGCGGGAATGGGCCTGCGAGCCAGGAGCGAGGCGACCTATGTTACCGGCCACGTCGACCACTTCTTGGTTTCCCATGCCTATGCAGCCTGTGGGGCAGGATCCAGTGATTCCACCATCAGTGGCTTCCACCTTCCACTGCTCAGCTGATTTTCATGGAGCTGCTGCCTGCACAGCCTCGGGAAGGTGCTCCTACTGAGACCGAAGGCCAGAATCCGCCTTGTTTGGGATCTTGATGATGGTCATCCCAGATAAACAGGTGGTCCACCCCTCATTGGTCCCAGCACTTATTTGGTAGTTCTGACTCGAAGGGTTGCCATAGCCTTCTCCCAGTGTTGGATGGAGATTGCTTCATCTGACTGCAAGTCTACCTCTGGCGACTCAACCGCCTTTGCTGTTCTTCTGCAGCATATGTCCACCTCTCTGTCCCGTTATACGAGGTCAGAAAGAGACCTGCCCCAATGAATATCATGGAACAGGAAACCTCACTTGGAATGGCGTTCTCAGTGGCTACATGCTGTCCTGGGCCTAAGCTTGTGATTTAGCAGCACCCAGCTTCTTGCAGGCCCTCCTTCCCATATGGAACACAAGTTTGGGAACCCTGTTTGGGGCTGTCCAATTTCTTACAAGACCACTCGGTGAAGGGGCTTGTGGCAGACTATGCCTTCTAGATAAAGATGCAGGGAGATGAAGACAAGTCACCAGGCAAGGAGTCCCAGAAGCAGGACTTACTAGCTTGCAAGGTTGATCCTGTGGCTTCACTGGGAATACATCAAGTACTGTCACGGCCCTGATATGGCATGTTTTTGAGCACTAGCTCTTTAACAAGCTCGCCAGATATGATCCTCCTGCTCCCTGCTGATAGCCAAGCTGAGGCCTGGACACAACGGGACCTGGTATAACTTCACTGTTCAAGCATCAGCTTAAGACAGCTGTGGATTTGGGTGATTTGTGCACCCACACAGTTGTGCTGTGGTGTCCATGCTGAGGAAGGCCTAGTTTTGTCTCTTGCGTTTACTCATTAGAAGATTGGCGGGGAGATGAGCAGAGCATCCCAGGATACTCTCCATTTCGGGGGAGGGAGAGTTGACTGCCTTTACTCTGCTGCTGCTACCTGGGTGATCATGGCTGATAGTTCAAGCGGAGTCGCAAAACATGAGATGGACTCCGACATCCTGTGATGCACATGCATGCTTGCTCACTCAGTTCAGGGATCTCTCATTGTCCCACTAGAAAACCAGGGAAAAATGCCAGGCACTGCAGGAGGACATCCGCCTCACTACAGACCCAGTACCACCCACTGAGGCACTCGTCTCCAGAAGAGCACCGACTGAGTCTCTGTCGGGTGAGGTCCCCTCCGACTCGCCAGCCTGGGAGGATAAGTCAGGGTGTCCAGTGGAGATGAGATAAGTTCCAGGGAGGTGGGTGAGGGGCTGGGTGTGTGGGCAGGACCAACTGGCATGAGGGGAGAATAAAGTGCAATGAATTTAAAAAAAAAAGAAAAAGAACAAGTTGGTGGATCTGCTGCTGCTGATCATGACCTTATTGGCTCTGAGGTGGTGTAGATCTTACTTTGAGAAACAGCTCTTGCAGCAGGTTACACCATTAAGACTGAAGCCGGCAGGCGTCAGGACCCACGAATTCTTCTAGCTAGCTATCTTCAGCGGGACAGCCCCGACGTCGGTCCGCCCCGGCGTCAGGCGTAGTACATAAAGGGTGGTCCTGCCAGATTCCCCAGTTCTTTCCGCCCGTTGACTTGCATGTCTCGACCCTTGACTCATTTCTAGCTTCATGACGCTCGGTTAAGTTCTTCCTTGAGGAAAAAGTTTGTTTTCGCTCTTTTGCTGTCTGTTGTCCTCTCAACCTCCGTTGAAGGCCATCCTTGAAGTCATGCGCCTGTGGGAAGCAAATCCCGTTTAAGGATCCGCATTCAGCCTGCGTCCGTGCCTGGGCCCAGACCACGACACCCGGTCCTGCTCTTTTGCCAGGGGTTCAACAGCCGGACCGGATCCGCTCCCAGAAGGCCCTTCAGGTGTTCCTGCTCGAAGAAAAAAATCAGGGCCATGGGCGCAGCCTCCCGGGGAATCCTCAGAGAAGGCCGGAGACACCCCAAGAAGCACAGGGAGAGTAAGATCCAAGTCCCGTCTAGGGCCTCCAACTCCGTAGCTCCGGCTCCCGGTCTGACTGCTCTCCTTCCAGGCCCATTCTCAGCCTCCCCCATAGCGGTGAAGATCCCTTCGGGCTCCTCTTCTGTCTCACAGTCCAAGACCTCCAAGTCTTCCTCATCTTCCTCTTCTAAGGCCCTGAGTGTTACTCTGGATTCAGTGGCATTGTCCCAACAGGATAAGCAGCCTCCACACGACACCAGGCTCCTTTTGGAGTACCTTTCATGGCTTTGGCTACCAACCCCAGCAGCAGTAGTTTCACTACTGTCCTGAAAAGTCTTAGTGAGTCTGGTAGACAGGGTCAGGACAAAGGAAGGGACGGTGGTACCTCCACAGGCCAGTCCTCCAGAGCCCCCAAACAAAAAGTGCTAGGCTGCGGAAGCCATTCCTCCTCCCGCACAGTCCAAGCTATGGTTCCCAGTCAGGGGTCGGCTTTTCCACTTCCTTTAATGGTGGTGTGCAGTCATAGTGGACAAGGGGTTCTGGAGCTGGTGGGTTTGGGTGTATCTGGAGTTCGAGGCTGTCCCCCTTTCTGACCCTTTGAACCAAGGAGGTCCATGATGCCTAGGAACGCCCTGGCTGCACTGCCGAGTGATATCGATCAGCTCTTGGAGTACAGTGCTATTGAGGCTGTCCCACATGCTCTGGCCTTGCAGGGATTTTTGTCTCGCTGTTTTGTGGTACCAGAATGGATAGTGGGACTGACATCCCATTCTAGACCTGCATATGCTGAACAAGTTAATCCATAGGTGAAAGTTTCGTATAGCTACCCACAATCAAATCATACCATCTCTGGAGTCAGGGGCTTGGTTTTATTCCTGAACCTCCAGAACACCTTTACATCCCATCTCTCCATCCCACAAGTAGTGCCTCTGGTTACACATAAGAAGGGTGCTCCACCAGTTCAAGGAGATGCTGTTTGACCTGTCATCAGTGCCCAGGGTGTTTACCAAGTGCCACTTGATCATAGCCGCCTTCTGCAGGCACAGAGGTGCCAACATCTACCTGTTAATAGACTGACTCATTGCAGGCAACTCGAGGCTGTGGAGCAGTCAAGAAACTGGCCTTTGGCTTTTCAGGATTTGTGCCTCTTGGTCAATCTGGCAAAGTCAGAACTGGTTCCCAAGCTGATTATCCTGTTCATTGGAGCAAACTGGACTCACTCCAGGTCAGGGCTTGTTTACCAGCAGACAGGGTGGGGAATCTCACCTCCTTTGCCCAGGTATTTCGAGGATGGGCAAGCCCGACCAGCCTGGGAATTCCTCTGGCTGTTGGGATTCATGCTGGCCTCAACTGGATTAACTTCTTGGGCTTGTTGGTATATGTGTTCTCTCCAGTGGGAGTTGAGCTGCTGGTGGTCTCAGTGCCATGACCGCATGGACCAGACGGTTTGGGCGACACAGCCAATGCGGGATGCCATCAGGTAGTGGCTATGCCCACAGAAACCTCAAGGAGGGAATTCCCTTTGCCTGAGCAAGCCTTCACCTTGATGATGGATTTGTCTCTGGTGGGATGGGGATTCACTTATCATACCACAGAGCCCATGAGTTCTGGTCGCCAAGCAAGAACACCAGCAGATGAACCTGGTGGAGCTCCAGGAAGTATGGTTGGCACTGGCGAATTTGCTTCACTGATTTCAGGGACACGTGGTACATGTCTACTCCGACAATATGATCACCATGTTCTGCCTCAACAAGTATGGAAGACACACCTCCTTTCCTTGTGTCAGAGGCGCTGTGCACCTGGTCACTGGTATGCAACCAGCAGGCAGATCTCCTTGCAATGCATATGCTAGAGGTGACTGCCTGCTAGCAGATGCTCACAGCAAAGTGGAGAGGCGACACATGAGTAGTCCATGCACCAGGATCTGATGACACAGTGTTCACCCAGTGGGCACACCACTGGGTGACCTGTTTACTTCCTGGGAGAACAGAAAGCTGAGTCTCTTCTGTGCCGCCCTAAACCCTGGTACTTCTGTACACCATTTAAACAACATGAAGTCTTGCTGTATTCTGACTAATTGCAGTTAGCCCCAGCACTTCAGCTGCCCGGAGATGAGAGGGTTAAACTCTATGCAAAGGCATAGAACGTTCATCTCAAGCTCGGTTTTCAAACCTCTGTCCCAGGTACTCTGAAGTGTAACCATCAGATTCTTTACTCCGCCTAACTAGGGAAGTTGCTCGGAGATCCTCCTCCTACCGGATTCGATGCAATAAATCGATTGGTTCTATTCAACTGTTTCTTTATTTTGTGATATTAGCATCTCTGTCGGCACAATAAGTGTAGTACATAGAGTGTTGTAAGAAATTCTTTTGTTTTCGGTTCCCTACCGGTCGGTCTGGTCAGGAACGGTATCTATCTTAAAAAAAAAAAAAAAAAAGTTTTGTGTACAGTTCCGGTATCTATCGGTTTCCTGAAAAAAACGTACTTAATTTTTGGGGTTTCTAAATCGACCCGTGACAAGGTCGGAACCGAGTAGGTTTTGTAGCCTCTGGCTTGAACGCTTGGTAAGGTGACTGGTTATTTAGAGGCATGTCTGAGAAACCCAAAAGAAACCGGGTCCATGGGATTTCAGCACTGCACTGAGTGTGGGAGGCCTTTTCAAGGCCGATCCCACCTCATCTGTGTTTATTGTCTAGGGTTTGACCACCTCAAGGAAGACTGCCAAATTTGTAAAACTTCCCCAAAGCCACTGCTGGCAAGCCAAGTAGGCTAAAGAAAGGGAGGCCGAGAAGTCTGCTGACCGGATGACCAGCCGGTTTTGCTTGGCCGAGCCTGAGTGCCTACTGACCTGGGCGATACCCTCTCAGGCAAGAGGAGCCGATTCTGTGGAATCGGTTCCTACAAAGAAAAACGTAAGTCAGCCGTTCGGATCCGGTCCCCATGTTCCGACTGCCATCGAAATTGCCAAAGCAATTGCTTTAGTACAGTCGCTGCTGTTCCGACTGGAACTGCACCGTCTCAAGGACGGTTGGTTCGGTCGGACTTACAAGCTTCCGATTATGATCCTGAAGCTTCTATGAGGCTGAATGGGATGGAGACGAAGACAATGAGGAGGAAGAATATGAAGACCTGGATGAGCCTATCAAACGGGCATCTCCCAGGCAGGCCTTCCAGTGTGTCTCCTCCCGGGCTTTCTGAGTCCCTCTCACTACCTGTTTTACAGGAAGGTGGCTGACACTCTTCAGCTCCCTATGGAAGAAACTGAACAGGATCAGGAGGAGCCTGACTATGTTGAGATGATGGGCGTCCCAGAGTCCAAAAGGGTGTCTATCCCTCTGCACAAGTCCCTGGGAAACAGACTCAAAAATCTCTACAACTACCAACATCATACCCTGTGGATAAGCAGATGGACAGGAGGTATGCTTTGTCGAACCCTGGGATGGAATTCCTTACTACTCACTGCAGCCATGTTGGGGTAGTGCAAGCTGCAGCCTGTGACAAGGTTAATATTCCTCTGGCATCTCACCCCCAGATAAGATTCAGGAAAGTGGATGCCATGGCTAAGAAGCAGTACCTGGCATCCACTTTGGGACTCAGACAATCCAACTACATGGCATATATGGCCAGATACCAGAAGTCTAGATGGGATATAGCTTCAAAGGTACAGTTCCATGCTGCTGTGGACTCGAATGATGTTCATTCTCGAGTTATGGCTACATCTGTTTCCATGAGGAGATTTGCCTGGCTCAGGTGTACCAGCTTGTATCAGGATACCCAGACCAAAGCCATGGATTTTCCTGTCACTGGTAACTCTTTGTTTGGGGAACAAACAGAGGCTTACATGAAAAGATGGGCAGTACAGGACCATATATAGAGTGCTGCAGCCAAGAGAAACAGTCCACTCCTCAAAGGCAGCAATCTAGGTCTGGCAAGGGCAGGTCCTTTCAAAGGCCTTTTACTAGGCCCAGGCCTCCTCTTCTTTCCAGCAAAGTGGGTTCTTCAGGGAAGAGGCAGAAGGGGATGACAGGGCTGCATACTCCTCTCAGTCTAAGCCCCTGCCAAGCAGACACCCTGATGGGTCAGCCAGGGTTGCCTCCCCAATCCCTGTAGAGGGCAGAATGGCTTACTTCTTCCAGGCCTGGAAGTCTATCACTTCAGACAGATGGGTTCTGGAAGTGGTGAGCCAGGGTCTTGCTCTCAGCTTCACCAGGTTCCCACGGCTGAGGCAAAGGTTTTCCCCTTCCTCTCAGAGGAAACAAGGCCTTGAAGACAGAGGTCTCATCTCTACTGCTCCTGCAAGCAGTAGAGAAGGTCTCTCTCATTCACAGGGAAAAGGATTGTACTCCAGGTCGCCCTTTCCTAAAAAGACAGGGAGTGCGACCCCATCCTAGGTCTATGATGCCTAAACAAACACATCTTAAAGCCAAAGTTCAAGATGGTGACTCTGGCACTAATTCTTCCCTCTCTGAGACCAGGAGACTGGCGAGCCTCCCTGGATCTCAAGGATGCCTGTATTCACATACCTATCAGGCAGTCCCACAGAAAGTACTTCAGATTCGAACTGTCCTCAGGCCATTATCAGTTCAGAACAATGCCTTTCGGTTTAACATCTGCTCCAAGGGTATTCACCAAGTGTCTGGCAGCAGTGGTAGCCTTCCTCGATAAACAAGGCATCTTACTGTTCCCTTACCTGGACGATTGGTTCATAGTAGGCCAGTCTCCAGACCAAGTCAGGTCAGCTCTAAGGGCCCTCAAACCTTCTGGACTCCTAGGATTCATCCTGAATCTGAAAAAGTCTGTCCTGGAGCCTACTCAGCTTCTCACATTTATAGGAGTGGAGCTGGACACTGTTCAGGCCAAGGCCTTTCTCCTTCTCTAAGGGTCCAATCTCTCATCAGTCTGGCTTCCTCTTTTCGTCCACTTGTGTCTCGGCCAGCCAGACATTTTTTAGCTGCTAGGCCACATGGCAGCATGTACTGCAGTGGTGCAGGGAGCAAGGTTCCAGATGACAGATATTCAATTTCACCTGAGAGCCTTTTGGTCTCAGAGAAAAGATTCCCTCACCAAGTTGGTTCCGGTGTCTCTGACTCTGGTTCAAGCCCTCCAGTGGTGGCTGGAAGAGGACAATTTGAGGCAAGGGGTTCCTTCCTCACTCAAGTGACCACAGTGATTCTCACTACAGATGCTTCCCTACTAGGGTGGGGAGCCCATCTGGATCAGCACATGGCTCAGGGGACTTTGTCTCCTCAGGAGTCCCTTCTGCACATAAACCTACTCGAACTCAGGGCAGTCTTTTGGCAGTCCAGACATTTTGAACATGATCCAGGGGATAGTGGTGCAGATCAGGACAGACAACACCACAACTATGTGGTACATCAACAAGAAGGGAGGGGCACTTGGTCTTGGCCTTGTGCACTGAGGCCATGAAAACATGGTCTCTAGTTTACTCCCTGCAAGCTTCCCTGATTGCTGTGCATCTCCCAGGGAAAGACAGTGTACTTGCAGATGCTCTCAGCAGGATCTCTCAAGGTCACACTAATGGTCTCTGAATCCTCTCATTCTCCAAATCATTTTCAAGAGATGGGGCACTCCAGAGATAGATCTCTTTGCAGCCCTGGACAACCATCAGCTCCCCTGTTCTGCTGCAGACCCTCTCCTGGGGTCGGTCCCTCTGGATGCACTCCTGTTGGATCGGACCAACAGGTTCTCTATCTTTTCCTCCTTTCCTCTGATATTCAGAGTACTGGTCAAGATCATTCCCAACCTTGCACAGTGATTCTGGTAGCTCGGACTGAGCCAGACAACCTTGGCATCCTCTACTGTTGTCACTGTCAGTGACAATACACCTCTGTGCCTTCCCAGGCAGTTCAGTCTCCTCCACTTCATCTCAGGGAGGATCCTGACCCCAGCCTTCATTCTATCAGGCTAAAGGCCTGGCTCTTGAAGAGCTAGAATATGCAGGTCTGAATCTTTCCCAGTCAGCTCTAGATATCCTCAAGACTAGCAGAAAGCCTTCCACTAGAAAAACTTACAGTTCCAAATGGAAGAGGTTTGGGTTTGGTGCAATCAGAAGCACATCCAGCTGGACTTGGGTGATATTGCCATTGCCCTGAATTATCTGGTGCATCTTAATAGCTTGGGCCTTGACCTGCCGCCCTCAAGGTGCATTTGGCAGCTATTTCTGCTTTCATTTCGTAGGGAAAGTCTCTTCCTTAGCCTCCCATCCAGTCTTCAAAAGATTTTTCATAGGGCTGATTCATATCAACCTTCCTTTCCGGACTCCACTCCTGGGATCTGAATATTTGTATTGCACAGCTGATGCAGCCTCCTTTTAGCCTCTCTGTTCAGCTGAACTTAAGTACCTGACTTGGAAAACTGTATCCCTGGTGGCTATCAGCTCTGCCAGAAGAATCAGTGAAATACAGGCCTTATCAGTGGAACCTGACTTCATGTCATTTCACAGGGATAAGGTGGTCCTTCATGCTAAATAGGAAGTTCCTTCCCAAGGTGGTATCAGATTTTCATCTGAACCAATCCATGACATTGCCTGTATTCTTTACTGACCACTCCTCCTCTGGAGAGAGAGAGGTTGCACAGTCTTGATGTTAAAAGGGCTCTGAGTTACTATACGAATCCACTAAACCCACAGAAACCATTGTTCTCAGCTGTTCCTTACTTATGAGAGGTGGGTAAAGGAAAACCTGCCACTAAGAGAACTATTGCTAGATGGATTGTCTCTTGCATTCCAATTCTGCTATTCAAAATTGGGGAAGGAGCCCCATGAGGCTTGAGGGCTCACTCCAGAGGTACAGCTGCTTATGTTGCAGCTGCCAGGGATATACCCTTAGTGGAAATCTGTAAAGCAGCCACCTGGAAGACTGTTCACACATTTACTAACATTATTCCCTTGACATCCAGTCAAGAAGTGATGCTAGGTTTGGCACAGCAGTACTGCAGAGTCTGTTCCCAAAATAGGTTCTGTAGTTCCTTCCTCCTTCGGGTGCTGCTTGGTAGTCTGCACCTGTCATAATATAGCAAGACTTCATGTTGTTTGAAGAAAAATTACTCACCTTAGTAATGTTGTTTCTTCTAATGGAGTCTTGCTGTATTCTCCTCCCTCCCTGCCTCCCTTCCTGGAACCTAGTTGTTTTGGGATGTGGGTGGGCAGGTGTAGTGCTGCACCCTAGTGGTCAACTGGTTGTTTTTCTTTGTTATTTTTATGATTGGAATGTGTCTACCTACTTCAATTCTTTTTGGGGGTCTTGACTTGAGTCTTCATCGCTAATTCTTTACTTATATGGCCCTTTGGCAAGAACTTCCAATACAATTTCTGGATTGTTAGCCAGTTAGTTTAGAGCTTGTGAGAATCTGACGGTTACACTTCAGAGTACCTGGGACAGAGGTTTGAAAACCGGCTCAAGATGAGCGTTCTATGTCTTTGCATAGAGTTTAATCCTCTCATCTCCGGCAGTTGAAGTGCTGGGGCTAAATGCAATTAGTCAGAATATAACAAGACTCCATTAGAAGAAACAACATTACTAAGGTAATTTTTATTTCTTTGCCTTGATGCACAAGGTGATGCTCAAAGTGCACAGGGACAAGGGAACCTGATTCTGATAGCTCTGAACTGGCCCAGACAGTTCTGATATCAGGATCTCCTCAGCCTCAGTAGCAGATCCTTGTGGGAGTTTCCTTTCTGCCCAACCTGTTGAAAAGACAAGGGCGGTCAGCACCTGGACCTTCAGTCCTGGCACCTGTCAGCCTTGTACTGGAGTGGCTAGAGTTCTAGGTTTTGGGCCTTTCAGCAGATGTACTCTTTGTCTTGTATGTGTCCTGTAAGGAGTTGACTTGTAAGACATACTTGTTCAAATAAATGAGGTTTTCTTACTGGACTGCATGTCAGAAGATAGACCCCTCACCAGTCCATGGCATGAATGTTAGATGACCTCTGGTCCCTGTCTCAACTGGGGTAGCAGGCCGTGCTGTCTGCCATCTCTGCATACCAGGCAGTCTCCAGTATGTAGATGGTGGCACAGTAGAAAGTGGTCAGGCGTTTTTCAAAGGCCTGGATCACCTGTCTTCTTGGTGTGAGAGCCTCCCGCCATTGTGAGACCTACTGCTGGTGTGTGCAAAGTTTATGGGTAAACCATTCAAACCCATGAGCAAGTATAAGATGTCATACTTAAGGAAGACTCTAGCTTTGTCGCTATCACTTCAGTCAGATGGTGAGCAAGCTCCAGGTGCTCGTAGTGGCATTTCCTTATCTGGTTTTCCACAAGGACTAGGTCATTCTTTGACCCCATGCGAAGTTCCTGCCGAAGGTAGTCCCAGAGTTTCACCTTAAACAGGTAGTGTTCCAGGAATCAGCCTCCACCATTGATTCCCACTGGCAGGTCTTAGCTGGAGGCACTAGGACCCAGCGGAGCTGGAAGTTTTCAGAGGGCTGGCACCGAGGTAAGCAGCATGCATGCACGACATCGAACACACAGCACGTGGGCACATGTTTATATCAGTGTCAACCCCAGCTGCCTTAGTTCCATTTTTCCTACCATCGAGTTGCAGATCAGAATTTCATCACTCATCCGCCCAGAGTCAGAACTTTACATCTATACAACAGCAGCATTCAGTTTGTCTCGTTTTAGTGTTTAAAGTTAGAATTTGTTATTTTTGTGGCAGTTTAGTGTATTTTTGTCACAAACAGTGTGTCATTTTCTTCTCAGCCCTACCAAGTGTCTGCAGTCAAAGGCCATGGAGTACAGTAGGGAGCCTGAAGAGGCAGACTGCTCCAACAGCCAGGCATGTCCTCACACTTTCCCTGTTGGGAAAGGTTCTGATTATAGGCAGTCCAGTGCCCAGTAGGGAAGGATAGTCCTCCCACAAGCACAAAAAGAAGTGGTTCCGATTCTGCACACACTTTGCATCAGGCACTGCTAGGCCTCAGCTTCTTCCTCTTCCTACTGCAAGGTGAAGAAACGACAGTGGTTAAGGTTGTCTCCTGCAAGGTATAACATGTGCTCTTCAGTCTTTAGAAGTCAGGGCCCTCACCATCAACTCTCGTGTCACCGAGGGCCTCTTCTTCCAGGAGATCAGAGTCTCTGGCCTAGAGCCCCTCTGTCTGTAAGTGGACTCCACCACTGGGCAGCTGTTATGGAGCAGTGGGTGTAGCATTTCACCAATATGCCTCCACTGGTGGAGTTGGTTCCTGGCCTTGGGGCCGGTGGGTGAGGTACAACAGGTGGGGCTGTTGAGCCAGGTAGAGTGTTTGCATCTGTCAACAGCCTCTGGGCCCTTGCTAGGGACTGCATCACTGACGCTCTTCCCCACTGGCTGCCCGCATCCCGAGCACAGATGGGGAAGGCCACAGTGCCTTTCCTGGTCACTTTGGTGCCAACAGGGCCATCCACTCTGGTTCCAGATCCAGTGCTGGGTCTGGCACCACACTGGCACTGGCTCCTCGTCCTTCAGGGCTGGTGTCTCTGGTGTTGCCACAACTGCATTCCAGATGGATGTGCCTGCAGACCAAGCCTCTATTACTCCCTTTTGAGGAGAGGTGTAGAGGGCAAAGAGTCTGACCCTGGGCCTCCTCATTTTCTGTGATGCATGATCACTCTTTTTTTTTTTCTGTCACATTTTACCCGCTTCTACGTCCTCATACTCCACCCCTCTTTTTTCCGCATCAAGGAGTGACATCCTCCACATCAACCTTGGCCATCTGGATCTGCCCCTAGAGTGCCTCGCTGCTATCAGGACCTAACTGATGGCCGGATTACCCAGGTGAGGCGAGGAGAGGCATCCCCACACTACCTCCCCTCTGTCCTCTGCAGCGAGCATGCACAGCGGGATCTGCCCTTTGGTCGACCTGATGCCAAGAATGGCTCGGAGAACTTCATCTAGGGGCGGAGGCATTTTCCTCCAAGCTTGTACTCCTGTAACCCAACCCCTGAGACGCCGCACAGAGTCGACGCAGCGTGATGTGACGCCGCTTCTCAAGCGCTTAACGATCCCCCCTCCCGGCTCTGAGATACAAAGGCGCTTGTGCCTCAAGAGTCGGTGTTCCACTGCTCCCGTGAGGATGTCGACTGCTAGACAGCACCCCTGGCATCCCACCCCAAGGGAGGAAATCATCCATGGGGATGCTTCATCCTCCTTCCCCTGCTGACCCGAGTCCATTCCTGAACCGGGTTGCTGGCGCAGCGCGAGGTGTGGGCTGCCCAGCGCTCAACCCTCAGCACCACTGGGCCGGCATGATCACTCTTTCTTTAGCTTAAACTCCTTAGACCTATTTCCTGTGTCTGTGCCTCATGAGTATCTGTCTTTTCAGGCTTCGCTCCAAAATATGCATTCCACATAAAATTTCGAGCCTACAGCCAGTGACAAGGGTAAATGACTGAGTAGAGTTCCTGAATATTTCCAGTATACTGGTCAATCTAGTTCTCCTATGCCTCCTGCATTTGAGACCCTGTCTGATGCAGTCTGGAGTAGGTCTGCTTCAGTAGCAGCTGTCTCCAAGGAGACTGACAAGAAATACTCTGCCACTAAGGACAGACAAATAAGTGTATGTTTCTCAACCTATAGCTGATGCCATTGTCATCCTTGCCGAAAATGACAAGGTCATTATTCCAAAAGAGGTCACTGCACACCCCATTAACTGGGAATTATGCAAAACTGACACTGTGAACAAACGTGTTTGCTTCCAGCTACCCTAGGCATTAGAAATGCCAGCTCCCAAGGGCATTTTTCTAAGTATAAGTATACCTTGAGCAAGCTGAGGCCTCTGCCAGAATCGGAGGTTAAACAGGATATTCTGCTGACTGTCAGGCAAGGTATTGAGTCTAACAGTCACCAGCATAAATCTCCAGGGATGCCTTGGATAGTGCATCATGCTGTGCTGCTACAGGCATTTGCATCAGGTGGCACTCCTGGCTGCATACTTCTAGCTTCTCCCAGGATGACCAACAACAGGTTATGAATGTTCCCTTCTATGATACATATCTGTTTGGACAGCAGGTGGAGCAATCTCTAAAGGCATCTAATGAAAGTAGAACAACCCTTAAGACTTCCAGGCCAGCTCCTTTTAACCCTCAGAAAGACAAAGGACATGATTCTCTTCAGAGCAAGGAGTCCTTTCATGGTAAAGGCAACAGAACCCAAAACAGAAGCCGCCTCTGCAGCATCAGAAGAAGGCACAGGCATTGAAAGCAGCTAGTGCAACTATTAGAAGCTCTGGCTCCATTCCTGCCTCAGCTGCCCAAGGCAGAACTCTCCTCCCAGTGGGAGTGCCTGACCCAGTTTTACCATCAGCGGTAGTCCATGACGACGGACAAGTGCATCCTCAGGATCCTACTCTCTGGACTTTACAGAAATCCTCCCGGACTATCCATCCAGAATGCAGCCCCTCTTATCAGTCCATGTGTCAGAGCTTCTGGTGCAGAAGATAACCCAGGGTTTCTGAGCAACAGGGCAGGAAAGTGCCAGAGTCGAACAAACACAGGATTCTACTCTCACTACTTCTTAGTTCCAAAGAAATCAGGGAGCTTACTCATACTTAGCCTCAGAAATCTGGACAAATTCATGAATCGAGAAAAATTAAAATAATTTCTCTGGGCTCTGCCACACCTTCTTGAAGCTTCAGGATTGGTAGCATCCCTGGATGTGCAGGCACATACCAGCACATTCTGGTGCACCTAGCCACCACAGGTATCTCCGTTTCATAGTGCCGGGCAGCATTACCAGCTCGTAGTCCTGCCTTTTTGGGCTTTCCTCAGCGGCACAAGTCTTTACAAAATGTTTTGTGTGATAGCGGTGCACCGCAAAATTTGGCTTGAAGTCTTTCCCTGCATCTGGATGACTGGCTAATTTCCAGCCCTCCAGAAAGGAAATGGAACAGGCAGTAACCACTACCTCTCAGTTCCTCACCCCAGTGGGGGTGCTTCTGAACTTTAAGTCTAGGCTCTTTTTTTTGTTTGTGTTTATTGGTTTGACAGTGAACATACAACTGATAATCCGGATGTAGTATATAAGGAATGAAAGTACTTCATCAAGCAGGAGCCTTGCAATAAATGCAGTATATACTCAAGTCAGGCAATCTGGCAAGAAATATGTCACAGATACACAAACATATACTTGATGGGGGAATTCAGAGTGGTAAACAATGCCCTGAACTCCCCAGCACTTACAACTGAAGTAAAATGAACTATAAAACTTCCTGAAATAACGAGTCTGTCCTCGGCAGAGGGAAAACTGTAGAGGGAGCCAATAAAGCTGCCCATAAGAAAAACTGTGGGGTGTGAGTACCACTCTACAAAGTTCAGAGGGACTCCAGGCTGCACAGTAATCAAACGTTGGGCAAACCTGAATCCACATCCCCCAGACCAAGTCAGGTTCCTCCAGACATTTCAGCAATTAAAACAGAGTTTTCATTCCCACAGAGCAATTTTTACCGTTATTTACAGATACGCCACTTTTTGAGCTCTACTTTATGTTTGACATTAGTTATTCTACCCATATTTCACTTTCTTCTCGACTACAGAGGAGTCTTCCACAAGTCACATTATATCCCTGCTATAAGGCACTAGCAAGCTCCCTACAACTCTGATAGATATTGTCCATTTTACTTGGGAAGCAGAGTTAATGCTTGACTTTTCCCTGGGGACTGGACCTGGATATGGGCGTGACAACACCCGATTTCAGGTTCGTATAACTGGAGGGAGTTTGGCTGGAAAAGAGTGATAAGGTTCTTTCGCACCCCTCAAATTACGGCCAAATACTTAACCTCCAGAGACTCTTCATACTGGAGTAAGTGTGGCTGTGAAGTTTCCACCCACATTCATGTGTTCTGGATTTTTTGCTCCACTTTAACTAGCTTTTGGAAGGGTAGAAACTGCTACTTGAACTTTTTCCAGTCATACAGGCCTTGGCCCAAATTGCCATTTTATTAACTTCCCAAAGCACTTTAAACAAAGACATCAGATCTGTCGGATTAGTATATTCCTTGCAACAGCAAAGAAAGTTATAACCTAATGTTGGCTACAGCATGATGCACCTATTATTTGGAACTGGGAAGATACCATTTATGATATTTATAGGATGGAAAGCTTGGCATCTAAGGATACAAGATAAAACACCACTCCTGGTGAATAGATGGACCATATGGTTCCAATACATTTCTTCTGAGTGCCCGATTTTTGTGCCATGAGCAATCAGTGTCCTGTGGTTTTAGGTAGAACCAGATGGCTGTTCAGTATTAGGTTATGCTATTAGGAACTCATGATTTTATTTTCATCCATCCCTTACCCCTGAAACAAACCTTATAGCCTTAATTGTACAAAATACCTATATTTGAGCTGTCTCTTCTCTAGCATTGTATTAAATACCAATCTTCTGTATTGCCATGGAAAGATTAGAAACTCATAACACTGTAAATATCCTAGAATGTTTTACCTGGATGTACTGATACCTGTACTATTTTAAAGGAAAATTAATAAAAACTAAAGTTAAAAAAAAAGTCAGGTTCCTTTATCGTGCGTCTCCTCTGATCAGACTGAGCCAGCTCATCACTCCGTCATGGTGATGGAACATGGCGTTGGGCCCATTCAGGGCTTCAGTGAGATCTGAAAAGATAAACACCTTCCCTTGATGAACAGTTCTGAGGTGGACTGGAAATAACATGCCATCGAGACCTCAGCTTCCCTCAGGATGGTCCATACTCCATCAAATCTTTTTCTTTTGCTGAGTTGCATAGCTGAGATCTGGGTAGTGACGAACCTGTTGGCCATCCTGAAGCAAAGTTCTTTTGTCGGGCAGCGCCAAAATAAAGTCCCTCATCTGTATACCAACCAGGATCAAAACAATGACCATGGGAACATAAGAATTGCTCATTCAGCCTTCCAAGCCACTTGGTAGGCCTTCTGTGTGACCCGTGTGGCAGTCTTTTGTAGGGTTTCCCAATTGCTGCTCCAGCCACTCATTCAGAAAAACCAAGTGATCACTGTCTCACTCCTCTGTGACATGCCCACAACACGTAAATTAGCTGCCTGGGCTTGGTCAAGCGAGACCTGAGATGCGTATTTTCGTTTACCAATTTAGTGGTGGTACCCATGGTCGCTTTGGAATACTACGAGTCTCAAGCGGTTCGTTTTACAAAAGCACAACAGATCATCTTGGGGATATCTCTTTCATCAGGTCACACCTATGGAACTACCGCCATAGAGCCAGGATCCTACGGAGCTTTTTCTGTGGCAGTCTACTAGGGACTGCCCTTCTCAATGTCATACGTCGATGTCACACACTGCATAAGCGTGAGGCAGCCCCCTCCCTCTCAGTTCTTTCCTGTCGTCGACTCTAGTGCATGGACTCCACGGTAGCGTCGTCATTCAGTCAACCGCCAAAAGTTTACTTGCCTTTTATTTTCCTTTATCTTAAAAACACTTTATTTGAGTGATTCCTTTCCTTTTGTATGTCGAGAAAGTACAATTATGTAAAACCGTACTGTAACAGTAGATCTTACTTTGAGAGGGCTCTTGCAGTAGAGTATTACAAATAGGACTAGCGTTGCAGGCGAGCAGGACCCACGGAAAATTTCTAGCTAGCAGTCCCTGGCGGGACCGCCTCATCTAGGTGACCGCGCGAGCTGGCCGGTATAAAAGGCATCCCGCACGCCTTCCATTTCTTTCCCGGCCAGCTCGTGCAGCTCTGTTGATAAAGTTTGTGCTCAGCCCTGTTCTTTCGTCGTTTTACCAAAAATTATTAGTATTTTAGTACTATATCATCAGGTGAGCGTCGGTTTATGTTGTCCCTTCCAAAAATAAGTGCGACTATGCGGCCCAACTGCCTCAGGGGCGGTCACTCTCTCTGCCTTTTTTGCCCACTAGGTCCCGACTACAGCTGTTGACAAGTGCCTGCATTGCCTGCATTTCAACACGCTACCCGTAGATGACGCCAGCAGTCTTTGGAAGCCCATCTCCTCAAAAGAAGATGTCTTCAATGGAGAAGGAGTTGAAGAAGCTTAGGCAGCGTGACCTCTCCAGAAGGACACCACAAGAAGCGGGACAAAGAAGGCACAGGAAAGACTCTCGTCGGCTATTCCGTCGACGTGGTTCCAGGTAACGTCCCTTCCGGGATCGCCCGACGGCAGCCTCAAGGTTTTGAGGGAGGCATTGGCCGCCTGGCGGGCTCGCACTCGGGTCACTGCGGGCACCTCTGGGCTAAGAAGGCTTTTGCCCCAGTACTGCCGCAGGCTGCGACCCTACTGGCGCGGGCACCTCCCATAAGCCGGACGCCGGCCCTCCGACGCCCACCGGGAGAAGACCAATAAGACGCCCGACCCTTTGGGCGGCGCACGTCGCCCTCCCCTGGGACGGGCCAGTTTCCTCGCCCGGCCTCCAACGAGGGATTCTTTTGTCTAACGCTTAGCCTTCTGCGTCCGCCGATTCAGCCCCTAAGTCGCGTACGCCGGCTCCTCCAACATGCGCTTCATGTTGGAGCCTCACTTAGACCACCCACTGCCCACGTCCCAGGTTCCCTGCAGAGCCTTCAAGGCCTCCAGGAGCCCCAGTCTCCTGCCTGACCCAGGACTTTTCCTCCGTCCTGGGCGATGCAGGGATGCTTTACCGCCGTCAGACCTTCCTCCATAGAATCAGGATCTGACATCGTCCCCGGACGCGCTGGCCGCCAACGCCGTCCCGCCGACCTGCCCCCACGCCGGCGGGGATATCCCTCCGCCGGGCCTGACCCCCACAGGCCTTATCACCATTGATCCGCCCTTGGCTCCTCACTGGTCGTCTTGCTCCAGCAACTCCTCCGGTACCTGGTATCCACCGTCCTATCCAGCCAGGTTACCGGATCCGCGGTATCCTGCGCCGCAGTACTCGATGCCAGCTCCACTGCGCCTACCGCACGGTGTTCCCGCCACCGGGGTTATGGATACTCACCATTTGATTTAACCAGATAATTATCCCTCCTCCTCCTCCACCACCCCCCAGGACACCGTGGATCTTCAGAGACTCTGGCTTCCTGGTGGGCTGAGCCAGGCTTAGCTCACCAAGGAAGTTGAGAGCAGCCTCACGGTGCGGTGCCACCTTCGGCCTCCGTCGCCGAGATGGCACACTCTCCTCTCCGCCCCGGATTCCGAGCTCTTCCTCTGGCTCCAGAGAGGGGCCGACACGCGTCCAGGGATTCCCCTAAGGAACCCTCCTCCCCTAGACGAGTCAGGGAGTCTTACTCTGCTTCTAATCCTTCTTTCCTCATCTGATTCCTCGGGTTCCTCCGATGGATGCCCGAGAGACGACGAGCCTCGCCTCAGTCCAAGCTCCCGCCTGAGACTCCTCCGGTCTCCTCAGGAGGATCCTTCCTTCATGGAGTTGCTCAGGAAGATCCAGGAAGTACATCAGTGGTGTTCTTGGAACCAGATCCTCAGTGGCTTAAACTTGCCGAACATCTGGACCTGCCTTTACGGCCTCTACTCTAGTGCTACCCTGATCGAGCCTCACGCCCACCTTGTTTCCACTATTTTAGAAACAACCAGCGGCTTTGCCCCGCTTCGTCGGAGTCCAACAGGCTATCAGGCTCTGGAGGGTGAAGATTTTAGATTCTCACCCCGTGCAGACTGGTCGTGCTTAGCGCGCTCACGGCGGTCAGCACACCAAACATTTAAGCTTGTCTCCCCGGATAATGAATCTCGCTCTTCCCATCTGTAGTGGTTGGAAGAAAATATACTTCTTCTACACTGGGAATTAGGGCCCTGAATTATGTAGCAATATGGGGATTACCAGAAGGCTATCCTTACCCAGGCGGAATCTAAGATTGACTCTCACCTGACTCCCAAGTCAAGCAGGAGTTACTGACCTAGTCCGTTCTGCTCTTGGCCAGTCGTCACATCCTGAGGGCGACCTACGATGCAGTGGACACTGCAGGGGAGGAGCTCCGTGCCGTGAGATAACCCGGTCACGCCACGCCTCCGAGTGTCAGGTTTGGTCCCGGAGGTGCAACAGTAACCCCGGGAAGCACCTTCAGGGGTCTAGTGTTGCAGTGATGTCAGACATCATCACCGATTTGTAGGAGAAGGACGGCTCTGAAATCTGTGGATTCCATGTACGGCCCCATCCCCCGCAGCACTGTCCTTTTCGCAGACGGCCTCAAGAAATCCCAAGGAAGGCGGGGTCACCAAACGCCAGGCCCTCAGCTGCTAGGCCCCGCCACCCAAAAAAGCAGTGGTGCCCCAGTCCGGCACTGCCCCACACCATCTTACTCCTCCCTTCCCACTGCCTCCGGACTTCTCGGGAGGAACCGGGTAGGAGGGAGATTCTCCCTACCTTCCGGGTTGGGAGAGGATAACATCAGATTCATGGGTGCTTCATATTTTGCGGAGGGCACTCCATAGGTTTCTGCAGAAACCTCCACACCACCCCTCTAAAGTCCTCTTACGAAGGTACCATCTTCCTTGGTCAGGAAGAAATATCTGCCTTCTCCGCTAACGGCCATAGAACCCGTTCCTCCTCACCTTCAAGGGACGGGTTACTATTCATTTCTTCCTTGTACCAAAGAAAGGCGAGATCTCAGACCCATTCTAGATCTCAGCTCCTGAACTTCTACATGGAATACAAAAATTCAGGATGCTCTCCCTGCAAACCCCTTCTGCCCCTTCTTCGGCCGGGTCAATGGCTCTGTGCCCTGGATATGCAGGGATGCACATCTGCACATCCCCATTCGTCCCTCGCACTGCAAGTACCTCCGATTTGTTTTCAGGGACCATTACCAATTCTGGGCACTTCAGTTTGGTCTTCCTCGGCTCCCAGAGTTTTACAAATGCCTGGCGGGGTAGCGGCCCACCTGCATACTTTGGGAGTTCAGATGTTTCCCTACCTGACGATTGGCTCCTGGCGGCCCTGGTCCAGGAGGAGCTCCTGCATTTTCTCTCCTCACCCAGCGGGTTTCACTTGCCTGGGTATCACCATCAACCATTCCAAGTCTCATCTGGACCCCTCCCAGAGAATTCAGTTCATGGGGCGATCCTCGACTACGACAGTGAGCAAGGCCTTCTCCCTCCGACAGGGCGGCCTCCTTCAGTCACAGATTTCCCTGCTATCAGAACGCAGGAAAGGTTCCAGCGGTCGGTTCTCCGTCTTTTTGGGGCTTATGGCAGCCGCCATTCCGATGGTTCCATGTCTCACATGAGGATTTCTCAGTGGACCTCCACTCTCAGTGGGATCAACTCATAGACTCCACCTAGATCATCTGGTGCTGATCTCCTCGCCATTGACAAGAGACTTGCAATGGTGGATGGTTCGAGAGAACCTGTTTCGGGGTCCCTTCTGTCATCCTCCCCCTCCAGACTCTTACCACCGACGCATCAGGCGAAGGTTGGGAGCTCCATCTGGGTCCCTCACGAACCCAGGGATTATGGTCCAGATTGGAGTTAGCTCTCACATCAATGTGCTAGCGCTTATGAGCAGTACTATATGCTCTCCAAGCCTCTTCATGAACATATCCTTCCCAGTCTTCAGCTGTCCAAACGGACAACATGTGCATGGTGGTACATCAACAAGCAGGAGGATTGATCCACCCGCTGTGCAGGGAAGCGGTGAGGGGTTTGGGACTGAGCAACGCTTCATAACCGTCACCTCACGGCGATCCATGTCCCAGGAGTCGACAATACACCCTGGCAGACAAGCTAAGCTCCTCGGCTCTGCCACATGAGTGGAAGCTGGACTAAAAGGTTCTAGACTGACATCTTCCAGCTTTGGGGACTCCACAGGTAGACCTGTTCTCTCTTCCCAAACGAAACTTCCCACCTTTTGCTCACTCGCTCCAGAGCGAGGCGCTTTCTGGAGCGACGCTCTGTCTCTAAACTGGAAGGCAGATCTGTCTGTGCTTTCCCAATTCCTCCTGGTCCCTCGTGCTGCAGAAACTTGCAATGGAAGGGCAGAATGATTCTGATCTCTCCTTTCTGGCCCAGGCAAATCTGGTTCTCTCTCTACAACAATACTCAAAGGTTCCTCCTCTTCCTCTTCCTTTATCTCAAGGATTGCTGACCCAGGATCAGGGGACCCTGGTCCATCTGGGACACTAAGTCCCACAACCTCATGCATGGCTCCTGCAGACCCAGCCCAATCTCGCTTTGACGTCTCTCCAAAGGTGGCTAAGATTCTGGTGGAGGCTAGAAACCCCACTAGGTCCACTACCATGAAATGGAAGTGATTTTCTATTTGGGCTGCCCAGGAATGTGGAGCCTTCTCCTGTCCCGATGCCATTCTGCTTGATTATTTACGTCACCTCTTCGACCTGGGTCTCAGTCATTCCTTTTGAAAGTTCACATGGCCGCTATTTCAGCTACCATGTTTCTTTCGCTGATAAAAGCCTTTGCCCAATTAGAGGTATCCAAGACTTTTTCTCAGAGGGGTCCTTCATCTCAGGCCCCTGTCCGGACTCCTGCTCCCCTTGGGATTTGAACTTTGTTCTCAGAAACTTACCCTTCCTCCTTCTGAGCTCGGCCTCCGAGATCTGAAGTTTCTGTCGTGGAAGACGCTTTCTTGGTGGCCATTACTTCTGCTCGAAGAATTTCCGAGCTCAGGCCCTATGTGTAAAATCCCTATCTGATTTTTCACAAAGAATGAGTAGCTCTTCTTACGAACCCTAAGTTTCTACCAGAAAGTGGTATGAGTCTACCTTAAATCAGTCTATTGAGTTACCTGCTTTTTCACGCAGTACTCCAACCAGGAGAATATTTGCTCCATACCATGGGTGTCCACAGGATTCTGAGATACTACACCGACAGGACAAAAGATCTCAGAAAGACTGATCAGTTGTTTGTCTCTTTGCTCACAAAAGGAAGGCAGTGCTGTTTCAAGCAATGCCTGTCAAAGTAGTTGGCTCATTGCATCACTTTCTGTTATGACAAGTATAACAAGACCTCACCGGTCAAGTCAGAGGTCACTCCACTGTGGAGTACCAGCCTCTGCGGCTTGTTTCAAGAATGTGTCTGCGGAGACATCTGTGCTGCTCGCCACTTGGACTTCTGTCCATACCTTCACGAAACATTACAGTTTGGACATTGCCTCTGCCGAGAGCAGGCTTGGTTAAGCGGTCTTGCAAGGCCTCCTGTCTTGAGGTTTGCAAGGTTTTGCTTCTTCTTGAGTAGTCCTCCTCCCGGTGCCTTTCATTTGTTCCAGACTGCTTGGGATTCTGTCCTATATGTAATTACCTGCAAGAGCCCTCTCGAGTAAGAAAGTACAGCACGTAAGAACTTACCGGTAACAGTAGATCTTCGAGACACGCTCTTGCAGTAGGTAATACCTTCCCGCCTCCATCCCCCCCAGGCTTTTTCAGCTCCTTTTCCTTTGAAGGAAGTATCTGCTTCTCTCTCATCCAGGCCTTCCGGCCTGTGGCGGAAAGAACTGGAAGGCAGGCGCGGGACCGCCCCTTTATACCGGCGTCATCTGATGCCAGTCACCTGACGTGGGGCGTCTGCTAATAGAAATTTTCCGTGGGTCCTGCAGCCTGCCGACGTCAGTCCTATATATATTACCTACTGCAAGAGCCTCTCAAAGATCTACTGTTACGGTAAGTTCTTACGTAACTGTACTATCTTCAAATGGAGCTCTTGCAGCAGGCTATAACCATATGGACCATGCCACCAGCCGCTAGGACCCCACGGAAAACTTCTAGCTAGCAGTCTTCATTGGGGACCGCCCCTGACATCGGTCCACCCTTGACATCAGCGATGGTATAAAAGTGCGCGGTCCCAGCCCCACCTCCATTCTCTCTGTCGCTGGCGACCGGTCTCAAAGATGGAAGGAGAATCGAGGAGGTTCCAGATTAAAATAATGAAAAAAGCAGAAGGAATACCAGGGGAAGGAGGGAGGAAAGCAGCACCTGCTGCAAGAGCTCCTCTCAAAGATCTACTGTTACAGTAAGTTCTTACATAACTGTACTATCTTGCTTGAGTTAGAGCTCTTGCAGCAGTCTCTGTAACCATAAGGACTGAGTTCCAAGCGGTCAAGGAGAAGAGACTGACAGGCACAGGAGGGAGGCTAAAAGTAGCCAAAAATGAACTTCAGGACAGCAAGGCCAAAATCAGTCCTAGGTCTGGGAGGCGGCGTCCAAACTGTAGTGTTTAATGAAGGTGTGGACAGAACTCCAGGTAGCAGCTATGCAAATGTCTGTTGTGACACATTCTCAGTGACGCTTAATGAGTAGTAATAATTCTGGTGGAGTGGCCTTTTTACTGTGCCCAGTAAATGCTTTGTCGACTTACTTATAACAGTAAACAATGCAGTTAACTAACCATTTACACAATGTCTGCTTAGTAACTGGTGCTCCTCAGATCTGGGGGCAAAGGAAACAAACAACTGGTCGGTCTTTCTGACAGGACCGGTGCAGTGAAGGTGGTAATGAAGCATCATGTGGACGTCTAGAGTATGCAGTAAAGCCTCCCTCTGTTGGAATACTTGGGGTAATAAACAGGCAGGTGTCTGTTCTAGTTCAGGGTAAATTTGGACACCACCTTAGGCAGAAACTTGGATTTGTCCTCAAGGACACCCTGTCCTTATGAAAAACTAAATAAGGCTCTGTACAAATCAGAGCCTGGAGCTCAGAAATCCTTCAAGCAGAAGTAATGGCAACCAAAATAATGCTTTCCATGACAGAAAGCGTAGCTCTCAGTCTGTGGATGGTTCAAAGGAGGCAGAGTTAGTTTCTCTAACATAAACAGGAGATCCCATGGGAAAAAATGCGGGACAAATCTACTTGGGCAGTGTCTTGCCCTCTGTGGAGTGCATGGTATGCAGAGATGGCGGAAAGGTGCACCTTTTTTTTTTTTTTTTTTAACTTTCTATTCACTGGGAAACTTGGGCATCTCTTAGGGGTGCCCACTTGACTGCAACCTCTACTCCCATCTGAAACTACCCCACCAGGGAGCGAGATTGCTGAGCACCCTTGGCGAACCAATGGGACCTTCCAGCCCCTGGATCGCCCCCTGGAAGAAACCCACCTCCTCCCTTGGCGGCCTTTCTGAGATTAGAGGTTGGTCTGCAGGATTGATCGGTTGAGGTGTTCAGGAGAGCCTGGTAGAGGAGGTCAGCCTATGGGGATGTAGAATGCAGCCCTGGGCGCCGTCGCCTCCCGTAGTCCCGGGTTTTCTGCTGTGGTTACTCCCTCAGAGCTCAGATGTGCAATGACATCAAGGCACTAATGTGCCGCGTCTGCATAGCTCTGCCCCATCGCCTCATTGGGCCAGCTTTTTCCTATGTCTGCCCTCTGACCACCATCAGGGCTGCTCAGGAGTGACTCACTCACTGGATCCTCCCAGGAAGAGAAAGCAGTCCTCCAGATGCCCAATCCTTCCCTCCCCTGTGGACCCCAAACAGTCTAAGTTATTCCCAAACCCAGGTCACTGAGGTGGTGCGGTGTGGCGTCCAGCGCCTCAACCCTCAGTGCCACCAGGCCAGCAAGGTGCACCTTAATAGAGGACTAACTCAGACTGTTGTCGGATAGAGAGAGGAGATACTCCATAATAGAGTTACCTGGACAGGTAAAGGGTCAAGGTGGCTAGCAGAGGCCCAGAGGCAGAACCGCTTCCACTTCATAGCGTAGGTGGACCTAGTGGAGGGTTTTCTCAGGCCACTAGAACATAGAAATATAGAATTTGATGGCAGATAAGGACCGCATGGCCCACCCAGTCTGCCCATTTCCTACCTAATGGATAAGCTGCAGAGCCTAGTTAACCAGCAGCCTACTTCTTTCTACCCCACCCCTAGAATGCCTTCTATGCTGTCCCATGCATGCTTGAATTCAGCCACTGTTTTTGACTCCACAGCCTCCTCCGGAAGGCCATTCCATGCATCCACAACCCTCTCTGTGAAAAATATTTCTTTACATTACCTCTGAGCCGCCTCCCCATCTTCAAATTGTGCCCTTTGTTCTTGCAAACCTCTTTTTGAAAGATGCTAGCCTCTTGGACTTTGTTGATTCCCTTGAGGTACTTGAAAGTTTCTATCATGTCCATCAACTACTCTGGGGAAACCCCAAATCTGGCAACTGCTAAGTCTGCAGGAGCCACGCATGCAGGTGCAGAGACTTGAGCTCCAGATGGACTAGGGTGCTCTGGGAGAGCAAGTGCAAGCTCAGGGACAAGGGGACGGAGGTTCCTCTGCTAAATGTTGGAGCAGAGGAACCATATCTGATGAGGCCAGTAGGAAGCAATAAGGATCATCTCTGCTCCCTCCCTCTGCAACGTGAGGAGTACCCTCTGAAGTAGAGGAAAGGCATACAGAACTCTTCCTGTCCAACAGAGGGACAATGTGTCCCAGGCCCTGGATCTAGTGAGTAGAAACTGGCCAGTCGGGCATTAAGTGGGGATGCAGAAAGGTCCAACTCTGGCCATCCCCATCTGTCGAACAGCTGCTGTGTGACTGACTGGGTAGTTCACATTCATGGGCTTGGGACTGAGATCTGCTTAGGCTATCGGCCAAGATGTTTTAGGTGCCTGGAACATACATAGCAGTGAGTTCCAGGAAATGATCCATGCCCAATACCATACCCTCGTGGCCTCCCTGCAGAGGGGATATGAGTGAGTGCCCCCTGCTTGTTGAAATAAAGACCACAGACATATTGTCCAGCTGGATTAGGAGAGAGCCCGGAGGCGGTCTGCCTGAAATGCCTGTAGAGCATTAACATAGAAACACAGAATTTGACGGCAGATAGGACAGCTTGGCCCACCCTAGTCTTCCCATTTTCCTACCTAACAGATAAGCTGCAGATCCTGGTTAACCAACAGCTTACTTCCTCCTACCCCCACTAGGACTGCCTTATGCCTGTCCCATGCATTCTTGAATTCCCCACTGTTCTTGACTCATGACCTCCTCAGGAGGCTGTTCCATGCATTCACAACCCTCTCTGTGAAAAATACTCCTCACATTACCTCTGGAGACGCCCCCTCTATCTTCAAATTGTGCCCCTTGTTCTTGCACATCTCTTTTCTGGAAGATGCTACCCTCTTGGACTTTGTTGATTCCCTTGAGGTACTTGAAAATTTCTATCATGTTCCTCTCTCCTTCTTTCCTCAAAGGGTATACATATTAAGCTCCTTTAGTCTTTCTTCATATGTCTTCTGGTGCAGACCCTGCCATTTTTTAGTTACCCTCCTCAGGACAGCCTCCACTCTGTCTATGTCTTTGCGGAGATGGGGTCTCCAGAACTGCACACAGTACTCAGATGGGGTCTCACCAACTGTCTGTACAGAGGGATAACAACTTCCTGTTTTCTAGTATTGATACCTCTTCCTATGCATCCCAGTATCCTCCCAGCCTTCCTTACTGCCTTCTCACATTGCTTGCCCACCTTTAGGTCATCTGATATAATTACCCCCAGGTCCCTTTCTATTTTTACTGTTGTCAGTATCTCACCCCCATTGTGTACACTTCCTGGGTTTTGTTTCCATGTGCATTACCTTGCACTTCTTTGCATTGAATCTGAGCTGCCATACATTTGACCATTCCTCCAACCTTGCCAATTCCTTCTCATCCTTTCCACTCCATCTTGTGTATCAACCCTGTTGCAGATCTTTTGTCATCTGCAAAGAGACATACTTTTCCTTCCAGTTCCTCTGCAATGTCACTTATAAAGACATTAAAAGGACCGGTCCCAGTACTGAACCCTCGATGTCCCGCTAGTAACCCTCCTCTCTTCACTGTATACTCCATTTACTACTACCCTTTGCGTCCTGTTGTCTAGTCAGTTTTTATCCAGGCTACCACCTTGGGACCCACTCCAGGCTGGCTATCTTGTGTATTAATCTTTTGTGTGGGACTGTATCAAATGCCTTGCTAAAATCTAGGTAGGCCATGTCCACAGCCCCTCCCTGGTCTACTACTTTGGTCACCCAGTCAAAGAAATCTATTAGAGTTGTCTGACACAACCTTTCCATCATGAATCCATGCTGCCTTGAGTCCTGTGCCCCACTGGCCTCTAGGTACTCAACCATTTTTCCTTCAGAAGCGATTCCATCATTTTCCTACCACTGAGGTCAAACTAACTGGTCTGTAGTTTCCTGCCTCTGTCCTGCTCCCACTTTGTGAAGAGGAATCACATCTGCCCTCCTCCAGTCCTCGGGTACCACCCCATCCTCCCATGATTTGTTAAAGAGGTAGTCAGCGGTGTCACTAGTTCTACCCTTAGTTCTTTTAGAATTCTTGGGTGAATCCCATCAGGCCCCATTGCTTTGTCCACCTTCAATTTTATTAGTTCTTTCAGAACCCTTTCTTCTGTAAATGGACTGGTAGCGACCCCGTCTTCAGAGTGTTTCTCTGTTTGGTTTAGGTAACTCCTCCTCTTCCTTTGTGAATACTGAGCAGAAATATTCGTTCAGTATCCCTGCTTTTCACTATCACCCTCTACTCACATTCACTCCACTTTATTAAGCTTCAGTATCCCCTCCTTTGGTCTTTCTTTGCTCCCTAATGTACCTATAAAGGTCTTATCCCCCTTCTTAACAGAGTTGGCTATCCTTTCCTCGGTTTGGGCCTTTGCTATTCTGACTGCCTTCCCAGCCTCTTTCTGCTTTAACTGATAAAGTTCTCTGTCCTGCTCTTCTGTGTTTCCTTATATTTTCTGAATGCTGTCCTTTTCTCCTTAACCTTCCTGCCACCTCTTTTGAGAACCATAGCGTTTTTTCCTTCATTGTGTTTTATTGATTTGCTTTACACAAGGCTTGTTGCCTCTGTGATGGCTGTTTTGATCACTCCCCATTGTTCCTCCACCCTCCTTGCCTGTTTGCTAGTGCTTTTCTGAGGCACTCTCTCATTTTCCCAAAGTCAGCCCTCCAAAGTCCAGTACTCTTGCTTTTGTATGGCTTGATTGTATGGCTGTGTTTATCGTGAACCACACTGTTTGGTGGTCACTTGTTTCCAGATGGCGACCCACTTCTAAATCTGAGATTCTTTCTCCGTCCCCATTTGAGAGTACCAGGTCTAAGATTGCTCCTCCCGAGTGGGTTCCAATCACTAGCTGTCTGAGGCATGCCCCTGTAGGGCATCAAGAATGACCCTGCTCCTGGATGTGCCTGCAGCAAAGGTGCTCCAGTTAACATCTGACATATTCAGGTCCCCATCAACAATATCTCCCCTTTTCTGCCATTCTAAGAAAGCCTTCTATCATTTCCTTGTCCATTCCTCCCCTGAGATGGGGTCGGTATACAACCCCATGCGGATTGTGGTGCCATTTCCTGTCTCCAGGGTGACCCAAAGTGCCTCATCTGCTGCCTGTTTACTCTTCAGTTCTGTTGCTTTGATCCTTCCTTTGCATAGAGAGCTACTCCTCCTCTTTTACCCTCCTGTCCCTCCTGTAGATTTTGTATCCTGGTATGTTGACATCCCAGTCACGGTTCTCTGTGTACCATGTTTCTGTGACTGCCACAATATCCAGGCAACCTCTTCCATCAAGGCCACTAGTTCAGGAGCTTGTTACACAGAGTACGGGCATTGGTACTCATCACCCTCCACTTTTGATAGCCTTACCCCTTTAGCCCCATTTCTGTCCTTACTGCCTTTGCCTTTTTTACATTTAAATCTGTTCTGCCCCTAATAACTTATGTACCTTGGTGTTTACCTCACTAATCACCATGATTTTTGGGGGCAGGCTGGGATTTCCTGCTCCTTTTCAGTGCCTCCCCTTGGCTAGTTTAAATGCTTGCCAATGAAGCATTTAAACCTCTCACCTAGGATCCTGGTTCCCCCTGGACAGATGCAAACCATCGCACCAGTATGGGTCTGCATCCTCCAGGTGGCTCCCTGATCCAATGAAGCCAAAACCCTGAGCTCCACACCAGTTTTCAACCACTCATTGAATTCCTGGTGAGGAGTGCCCTAGCATCTCAAATGCCATAGACAGGCAGCACCCTCCGAGAAGGTTACCGATGCGCTACTTGTCTAAGGCCCCTTCCCAACTCTACAAACTTCTCTTGCACTGCTCTGATCCCATTCCTAGCCAGGTCATTTGTCCCTAGGTGGACAATGACATCCAGCCCTCCCTCATGCAGCTCCTCCCACGATCCTGAGGATTCGCTTCCTGTCCCTCCAAGCCATGGCGCCAGGAAGTCACCCTACCTCCCTCTCCCTTCCTCCCCATTTCTACCCACCTAATGATTGAGTCCCCACCAGGAGTTGTTTCCTTCCCTGTAGGGTCCCATGCCACCCTCTGTGGGTCTCTTTGTGAAGGTTCCCAGCATCCTCCGTGGTCTTCACTGCAGGTGCCTCCATAGAGGAACCACTATCCACCAGAAGAGCTAATGAATTGTGGAGAGGTGCTGCTGGAGGATGCAACTCTGTTCCACCACCTTCTCCTCCCTGAGCCCACCCTGGTCCAGCCTCTCCTCTTTCTTGGCAACCTCTGAGGTAGTGGCATTAGCCCTGGTGGTACCTGGGTGGGGGAGGTTTCACCAATCCTAGCCAGGTCAGCCTGGAGATGGGCAACCTCTCTCTCAGACCAGAGAGGTGCCTGCAAATAGGCAGCATCGCAGCCTCCAGAATGTCTCCGAACACTGCCGCCCCACAGCCATTGCACTGCACCACTCCTATCATGTCTTATTTTGTGTCCTCTACTGTTTCTCTGGATGCTTACTCTCTCCTCTCCTACAACTCTCACCCTTCCTGTTCTGGGACAGCAACTTCCTATCTTCTTCAGTAGCCTCCTTCTTCCTTGCTCAATATCAGACCACCAGCAGCTAGGGGAGAGTGACTGCTCCCATCTCCAGGACATTGATGTGCAGTGTCTACTCCAAGGGACCAGGGCCCTGGGTCTGCTGGTCGGGTAAGGTGCATCCGAGCCCTCCTGAGGCATCCGTAGTTAAGACCTGCCTCGGAGACTCCTGTCTGAAGGAAAACCCCTGAAAGGTTGACAGTTCTGTCCACCAACTCTGGGTCCAATGAACTGGGTCAGAGACTGTGACAGGTAGTTCCAGGTCATCTGAACGTTGGTCCCACTGCACCCTGAGTGTCCATTGAGGACCCTCATATGCAAACAAGCCAGAGGGATGGTCGGCATGGCAGCCGCCATGTGACCTATGTCCGTAGGAATGACCTGGCTGAGGTTTGACAGGTTGATGATACCTTCTAAGCTTGAGACAGAAGATGATCTGCTCTGTCTGGAGGCAGAAACACCTTGCAATGTATAGTGTCCAGTATCGCTCCGATATATGGGAGTCTTTAGTCGGGCCAGGGGATGACTTTGGTAGGTTCAGAGTGATCCCCAATTCTCTGAAGACAATAAAGTGTCTTCTAGTGTTCTTAACAGCTGAGCCCTCAGGGTGCTACTGAGCCAGTCGCTCAGGGTAACGGAAGACGAATGGCCTTGTCTTCTCTGCAGGCTGCAGCCACCACTGCTAGGCACTGGTGAAGACTCTGGGAGCCGAGGATAGGCTGAATGGCTGAGCTCGAACTGATAATGATGCCCTGGAAGAGGAAGTGCAGAAATCTTCTAGGGGCGGAACACTAGGATATGAAGGTACACATCCTGCATGTACAGAGAGCAGAGCCAGTCTCCTTGGTGAAGGGAATTAGGCCTGATAGAGTGACCATTCAGAACCTTTTGTACCTCGACGATTTGTTCAGATGACTGAAGTCCAGAATGGGCGAAGATCCTCGGGTCTTTGGGTATGAGGAAGAAATGGGAATAAAATTCTTTCCTCTCTGACTTGGAGGGACTGGCTCTGTGGCCTGATTTTGAAGAAGAGCCTAAATTCCCCTTCGATCAGAGTGATGTGAGACTGAGAATAGTTGGAGGACACTGGCGATTTGTCCGGTGGCCCTCCAGCAACTCCAGTGTGTGTCCTCGCTATAATATGGTAGAGGGAGAGCGAACCCCCCACCCCTCCTCTCCAGGGTCTCTGCTGAGGAGGGAGGATCTGGCAGTGAGTCAGGCTGAGCTCCGGGGTTGGCAGAGTGGCCTAGGAGGGTTTTGCGGCTCTGGACGAGGAACTCTCCTGGGTCTGGGAGGTGGCCTTGCATTTAAAACCACCTTGCTGCTGCTGCTGGTTTCGGGCCTACTGTTAAGAGGATTTACTGAAAGGACTGCTTCGAATAGGCTTGCTTGGCCTTGTACATCTTCTGGACCGACCAGAAAGCATTGTCTGAGTCTTGGAGGCAAGTAATCAGCTTCTCAACCTCATCCCCAAAAGGACAGATCCCTTGAAAGGGAAGTTCATAATTCCAGCCTGGATGTCATGGGTGAAACTTGAGACCCAAAGCCATGAATGACCCTGGAGACATACACCAGTGGCTGCTGCCTGGGCAGGTATATCAGCAATATCGCAAGGCATGCAAAACATGTGTGTTGACATCTGAGCCTGACCTAATAGATCCAGAAGTTCCGCCTTCTGTGGTCCAACAGAGCTTGGGCCAGCTCCAGGCTCTTTTCCCACAGGGCATTTTGATATTGCACCATGTGGGTGAGAAAATTCAATGACCTAATAGAGTAAGTAGCAGAAGCATAAATCTTCTTGCCCAGCTGGTCCAGATGTTTGGGCGGTTGGTCAGGAGGCTGGTTGCTAATATGCTTAGTGCTCTTAGACCCGTCTATGGGCTGTGGTAATGACCATTGAGTCGGTCACTGGGTGTTCCACAAGGAAGGCTCATCCCTAGGTACCTATAGAGCCTATACAAATTCTTAGATATGGCTGGAAGAAGAAGAAGAGGGGTTCTTCCAGCTTATCCTATTAAGATCCTGGAAGGTGTCCACCAATGGTGGCACCACTAAAGGCTTAGGCTCGGGGTGAAGGTACTTGGCCAGCTTGTGCCTCTCTGGGTCCAGGTCCTCCGTCTCCCAGTCATTATTGGTGTATATGCCTTATGACATCTGTGAATGATGGATTGTCAGGAGGGAACATGGGGATGTCTTTGTTGTCCGCTTGGGAGGATGACCCTGGGTTCCAATTCACTGGAGGAGGAGGAAGATGAGCCGCAACTTGAGTCCTCTGAATTAGAGGAGGCCAGCGTCGGCCACACAACCAAGAGGGACGGCGCCTGCATCTCCGACTCCTGTGCTAGACTCCCCCTATGCCCATCGTCAGGGTGTGGGGATGGGCTTTTAGGTTGTGGTTCAGCCCCTCAGGTTCTGGCTCAGAACCACCACTACTGGCTTGGAAGGCCTAGGAGGCACAAGGTCACCCTTGACCTCATTCCACCAGAAGTGGAAAATGTCCTTCACCTCGCTCAGAGGGATCTGAGGACCTAAGGGGCCAGCAGGCACGTGGGGCTGAGGAGCAGCGGTGTCAGGTGAACTGGCGCCAGGCATCCAGGCGCTTGGTCATTAGGGAGTGGGAGCGCCAATGTCAGGCCCTCTGTCGCCAGTGTAGTGAGACGTCATGTCTGCCGGCGATGTAGCAGGGTCCGCGATGGCTGGGGCATCGCTGGGTTGGACACTAGGGAACTCTGCCTCAAACAGACAGGCATCTGCTGACGATGGTCCGGGATGCGTCTGTCGCCGGCTGAGCAGAAGCCCACGGTGAAGACATCATGGAATGGGGCAAAGGTGTCACTAATGCCACAGAGGCAGATGCATGCTCCTGGTGTTGGGGAGCTGTGTCCAAGACTAAATGCCGGGCCGGGCGGATGACAGGTGCCAACCCACTGCCCGACTTAACTCCCTCCGCCACCTGAGGAGGCTCAAAACTTAGGGATAGCCTTCATCCTCGGCTCCAGAGCCGGGACTGAAGCCCTGAACCTGATGAACCGCCACCTGTCACCAACACCAAGGCAGGAGGTTTATCCAATCGACTGCCTGGGGAAGTGAAGGTAGGCCACGGGGAGCGATCCGACCTTCCTTGGGGAGGAACTGGAAGCGGTCTTCTTCTTCTTTTGAGGAGACCAAGAGCAGGAGCATGTCCTGATCTTCTCCTTGTCCGTGTCTCAGGACTTTTGTTTCCAGAAGATTTCTCCCGTGTGTCATTAATCTAAGAGGAAAAAGAAGAGGGGCTCTTCCCGAGGATTGGTTCTGCATGGTGCCAAGTTTTTCAAGAAGGTGGGTCTTAAAAATCATCTTGCAGCGATTCCTAGTCCTTTGGTTGAAGTTCTGGCAGTGCTGTCGGGCTCCCATAGTGTGGTCTGGGCCCAGACAGAGGAGGTAGGCCGCATAGCTGTCCTTCAATGGGAGCTGCTTGCCACATGTGCACTTGGACTTTCACCGCTTAACTGAAGAAGTCGGAGAAGACGACATGCAGAGAGAAAGAAAAGAAATCTCTATTTTAAAAAAAGAAGAAAAGAAATGCAGATAAATGTGCAATGGCGGTAGACTGTAGCAGGAGGCATCAGTGGAGCCGATGCAACAGTTCGACAAGGAAAAGAACTGAGGTAGGGCTGGGGACCGCCTCTTTATACCATCGGTTGGTGGGGGCCGGCCAGGTCGGGAGGTCCCTGCTGAAAACTGCTAGCTAGAAGTTTTCCGTGGAGTCTTAGCCCCAGTGGCTTAGTCCTCATGGTTATAGCCTACTGCAAGAGCTCCAGCTCTAAGTAAGATCTGCTGATCTTCCTGGACTTAAGTCTTCATCTTTTATTCATACTGCTGGGGCCAGTGGTGAAGACTTGTCCAAGAAGATGAAGAATTACAGTGACTACGTAATTTTCATTTTCTTCTGCCTGTTTCTGTTGCTGCCATCATGAAAGAAGATCGCTTCGACAGACAACCACTTATCTTGTGTCTGCTGCCTTGGGCCTAGCCACTAACGCCCTTGCCTGTGAGGTCTGCCTGAAATTCAACCTCACTGCCAGGTGATGCCAAAAGAAAGCTCTGCAGAACTTCCTGATAGAGCAGCAAGCAGCCAGATAAGAGCAAGGATCATCAAGGGCCTCCTCCCAGTCGCTGGCTTCTTCAGGCTCTCAGGCTACCAAGGACCTGTATAAGTCTTTGTGGGAAACGCTTTCACCAGGACAAGGAACGCCCGAGGATCGCTCTCCCGGGCGGTGCTTCTAGTCCCTGCTGACTTCCTCCTCCTCTTTATCCCACTTAGCACTGTCACCAAGTTCAGCGACCTTCTCTCCTGCCATCCAGGCCGTGTCTTCCTCCAGGTCTTCCCTAGCAGCGAGTTCTCCCAGCCCTTAGTTGGCTGGTGAAGGCCTGGTGGCCCCCCCGGGCCATCGGCACCTGCCCTGTTGCAGCCATCTGCTGCACAGCAAGGTCCTCAGGTGTTGGGTCCCTCTGGCTCAGCTGTGTCAGGCACTGAGTCAATAACACAAGGCTCCATGTCCCCACCATCACAGCTGGTGACGATGGTGCTTCCTATGCCTCCTGTCAATCTAAACGTGGTACTTACCTCCATTACCATGGCCCTTATTCAACAGCTTGTTCCACTGCCAGGGTCTTCATCGCTACTGCTGAGTGTTGCCTCAGGGTCGATTGCCTCCTGCTTGATGCTCTCCTGGGCATCGCCGGAGTCTTTGTTGTCAGTCCCTGTTCCAGAACAGGTGGAAATTAAGGAGGAGTACCACTCTGAACTTATCCTTCTGGATGAGGAGGATGAATAGCCTGATGAGGAGGCTCTTTCCTCAGATAGGTCCACTGCCTCTTCAGGCAGCGAGGACTCAGTGAAACACACCCCGAGATCCCCCCAAGGACCCTTCTTCTTCAGCATGAAGCAGTTCCAGGCAACCATGGGGTTCCAGTCTGGAGAGGAGGACATCATCAGAAAGAACCTATTGGACTTCCTGGAGATTCCTGAATCTCCACCTGAAGTCATCTCTCCACTTTGCCAGCCTTAGAGGATACTGCCACTGCCCTTCTGGCAGTGCCCCAATTTGATTCAAGCCATGCAGCGGAAGGCTGACAATCTTTAGCAGGCCCTCTGAGACACCCCTTTATGCTACCCAACCAGACACTGACTCAGTGGTTATAAAGTCAGCTCACAACAGGTCCAAGGTGCCCAGGCACCTTAGTTCCCTCCTCCCTGACAGGAAATCCAGAAGTGATCGAGCTTTGAGATAAGAGGATGTTTGCTTCGCGCTTTAGGCCTTAAAGCTGCCAACTACCTGTCCCATTTGGTTAAGTACCAGAATACCCTTTGGAAGAAGGCAAAGGCAGCACAGTCCCTGCCAGAGGGTCCACAGAGGCAAGAGCTCCTCAAGTCTCCAAGCCACAGAGGATGTCAGCAGGCACCTCCTTAAAGCCATTTATGACATGGTGATTACCACTGCCAGGGCGGCTGCCACTGGCATTTGCCTTAGACGGCACTCCTGGCTGAGAGTCTCAGGCTTTGCTGCTGATGTCCAGCAGAAAGTTCTGAATGCCACTTTTGTAGGGTCCAAGCTCTTTGACCCTGATGTGCAGGATATTATGAATGACCTGCATGCCTCAGGTAGAGCCATTAGGTCTGTGCACTCATATCACACTCAGCCCAGGAGTTGGTCAAGACCCTCCTTTCATGAGGTCTCTCATAAGTCTGGATCCAGGACCAGACCAGGGCAAACGTGAGGGCCAGCTCTGCCCTGCCTACCTCCACCAATCGGTGGTTCCAGCCAAACACCCCAGGTGGCACTACCGCTCTTGCTGTAGGCTTGGCTTCAGCCTGACTCCTAGCCTGATCCCCTACCTCCTGTTCCAAGCCAGGAGGTGGTGGTTGGGGCCATTTTCCTTTCACCTGAATCAGTGGAGTGCCATTACTGTAGATACTTGGATCCTGCAGATGATCAAACAGGATCACACTCTAGAACTTCTTGAACAGCCTCTGTCTCTCGCACCTCTCCTTGCTCCAGACAGAAGTCGCTCATTGCTAAGAAAAGGGCTATAGAATCACTACCCAGGCAGCAATGGAACAAAGGGTTCTACTCCCGGTTCTTCCTGATTCCCAAGGGCACTGGGGATTTGGGCCTATTCTAGACCTCAGAGAGCTCAGCTGTTTCATCCAGTACAAAAGGTTCCTTATGGTCACCCTACCTGGCCTTTTCCCTCTGTTGAAACAGTGATTGGTTATGCTGCCTAGATATACAGGATGCTTAGCTACATATCAAGGTCTGCCCCACACCAGAGGTTCCTGTTGAGAGGGAACTCTGCAAGTTTGGGATTTTGCCCTTTGTCATATCCTCTGCACCACAGGTCGTTACTAAATGCTTAGCAGCAGATATGCCGCCTCAGATGCGAGTATAGATTGTACGCCTTTTCTGTTCCTGGACAACTGGTGCTGAAAGTTCAGGACATGCCACTGCTGACTCTGGAGCTGGATTTTCAATTGTTTCATTCCTAGGAATTGCTGTCAACTTGCCCAAGTCCATCCTGACCCCTGCCTTTAATGGCTGCAGTACATATGGGTGATTTTGGATTCTACTAGGGAAAGGCCATCCTCCCTCAGGACTGGGCAGAATGTTTAATGGCTTAGGCCCAATTTGTGGCCCAGAACCGTATGTTACAGCTAGGAATTTCTGAGACTGTTGGCCTGATGGCAGCCACCATTGTGACTGTACCTTTGGCCAGACTGCACATGCGGGTTCCATTGAAGGTCCAGTGGGATCAATGCACCAGACATACAGAGCTAGGAGCACTGTTTTTACCTTGCAGGTTTAGCTTTTGCACTGCAGATGGTTTTAATTTTGACTTAGTGTGCATAGTTCACTAATTGTTTCTATCCACTGCCAGGCTATGTATTACCCACTTTCCTACAGAATCCCACCCTCCCGGGGCATTGATATTTATATCCTCCAAGCACCTCCACTTCCTACAGAGTTACAGCAGGAAGTAAATAGTACTACCTTTACTTCTTTCTAGCACAAGTCCTCGCACATCATTAGAGGGCGCTGTACATAAAAAAAATTATTTCGACAGAACTTCTATTTCTGTCCACACATCCTCTCTATTACTTTTTCCACAGGTGCTTTTATTTACATCCAAACTCTTTCTTTTCTCCCTTTCTAGCAACCTTGTCCTAGGGGCATAAAAAAAAGCTCTCTGTTACTATTTCCACAGGCACTTCTGGTTTCATCTGAACTCCTTCTTTACTCCCTCTAGTAACCTTCTTCAAAACAACACTTTTAATTTTTCTTTCTCTTCAGCAGGATTTATATTTCCATCCACACCTCCCTATTTTGCTACAGCCAGCTTGCACAGGTGCTTTTATTTTTTGTCCACACTTCATAGATTCATAGATGTTGTCAGCAGATAAGGGCCTTGTGGCCGTCCAGTCTCTGTCATCAAGGCACAGGTCAGGAAGCATAAGAAAATCAGGAGCAGTTGTAGAATTGTAAAAAGTGTTAATTAGTACTAGCAGTAACATAAAAAATACAATTGTTCTGAATAACTGTTTACAAAGGCAGAATAAACAGAGAAGATACATCTGAGATCTTACTTGAGTGGGAGCTCTTGCAGCAGGTCATTAGCAATAGGACTATGCCACAGGCACTAGGAGCCACTGGAAAACTCTTAGCTAGCAGCAGTACATAGCAGAGGCACCCGACATCAGCTCTGCCCCAACGCCGGCCATGGTACAAAAGGGGCGGTCCTCAGCTCCACTTCAGTTCTTTTCCTGCCACAGACCCACTCTCAATGGTTGCTCTTAGCTCGTTGTTTAGCAGTTCAGCACAGTTTTTGTTTTCTCTACATTAATCCTTCTTCTCAGTCAAGTGTTTTTCATTTTATGTCTTCTTCACTGATCAGTGTCCTCGTCGAGACGAAGAAAACAAAGTGCTCCTATGCCGCCAGATCCCTGCCAAGGCCTCTCCGACGAGGCCTGCATGTTCTGCCTTGGACCAGACCATGGCACCCAGTCTTGCAGGATCTGCAGAGGCTTTACCAGAAGGACAAGAATTTGACACCTGAAGGCATTAAAGCCCATCTTCTAGAGAAACAGGTCGCTGTGGTGCAGAGCTCTCCAGGGAGAAATCCAAGCACAAGGACAAGTCGCACCATAAGTCCCGTTACAAGGACCAAGGCTGGTCCTGTCCACATTCCCGCTGTCCCCATAATAAAGCTTTCGTCCAGTCTCTGGTGGTTTTAGGCCGTTCCCGCCACTCAAGACACTCCCAGGACCATGGTAGGCCTTCAGTCCAGGCTAAGACCCTGGCACGGTAAAAGATAAGCAAGGCCCAGTTGCCCAGCTGGTGCTGCCAAGGTAATGGTCATGCCTCTGCACCCCTTCTACCTTGGGCAACACTTCTAAGGCTTCCTCTTTGGCGCATGCCTCGGCCCCTGAAGAAAGCTCTTAGTATTGGCCCACCTGGCTCGGGTAAGCCCTTTGAAAGAGCAGGAACCTCCATGAAATCACCCTCAGCTTCCCGCCCTTCCAAGACTCCAGTCAAACGTGACCCAGCACCAGTCAAGTCAAGTAGCCCAGAAACCGCCCTCGGTACCGGGGCCGGTCAATACCAGACCAGGTGACAGCGGAGATGGCACAGTGTCGCCAGTGCGGACAGCCTGTACCCTGGAGGACATCTCTGATCTTCTGAGTTGCCAGCCTCGCCGATTCTTCAGGACCAGCCTGTTATGCCCCATGCCCTGGCTGGGGCAGCGGCAACTCAGTTCAACAAAAAGGAGCTTACTGAACTGTTTCAGTTCTGGTGGAGCCAAGTCAAGCAGGACATTATCCTCCTAAGCCAGTCCCATATCACGGAGGATCAGACCACAAGGGCAGTCCTTCAGCCCCACCTGACAAACCTGCTCCCGTTGAGCGTACCTAAACCTTCAGGTCCCGCTCTCCTTCGGTGATCCGTTCCGCTCTAGGTTAAAGGACCATCGCGGCGCGGAGTTCTGGTCAGTAAGTCGACATCGGTCACCTCACAGGAGCAGGTCTCATAGCTGCCGTAGGGTCTGGCAGTTGCCATGGGCACTCAACCAGCCGTCATCAGACCCATAGCCAACATCGGTCCTCTTATCAATCAGTCAATCAAAACTTTATTTAACCAGGCAGAGTCGCCATTGAGGAAGCTCATTTTCAAGATGGTCCTGGCAGAAGGAACAGAGCAAGGAATAATACAATTGGACACTTAGTGTAGGCTGGTACATACAGTAATAAAAAAATTGCATCCACAACATAGAAGAATACAGAGTGTGCAGATTGTTAACAAATTAAATTAAGGTACACCAACGTCTGAGGGGATACTAAACAAGGCATTATAAGTAACAGGGTGTGGTAAGATGATTATACTAACAATAGAACAAGAAGGCATGAATGGACTGACCAGGAGGATCGACTCTTAGTGGAAAAGGATGGGGAGGGGATTCAGGTGGAGGATTTCAATACTAGAGGGAGAGATGACATGAACATAGTAAGACCAGGGGTAAGAAGAATATACAGAGGGAGCTGTACAGAGAAGTGCTGGAGTTGTAGATAAGTACTAAGTAAATGGAGAGCAGGGCAGGAGGCCAGTAGAAGAATTACCTGTGGCAGGTACATATGACCTTCAGGATGCATGTGATAGACAGCTTAAAGGTATGGGGACCCAGCAGGGATGAGAACCTTAGTGTCTTTTGCATGTTGTTCCAGAGAGAAGGTAAGGAGAAATTGATAGAAGCCTTACCATACTGGGACCTGTTCTTGCACCTTGAAGGATACAAGGGATGTCTTCTTAGACCATACGCTCCTGTTACATGTACAAAGAGGCGGAGATATAATCTGGTAGCTTATAGGTTAAGGCCTTGTAGAACCACAGGAGGGCATTTTGCTTCCTCAATGTAAGAGATGGCCAGGCTGGCGACGCTTTTGGTAGAGCAAGCAGTGGTGGTACGACTGGGCATATCCAGAATAAACCACAAGGCACGGTGATAGAGGGTGTCTAATTTACATAATGCCTGATTTGAACAGTAGCTGTAAAAATGTCCGCATAATCAAGACGAGGAATAAAAGTCGAAGGACCAATGTCTTTCTGGCTTCTAATGTGAGAGTTGTCGCATGCGATAAAGATACTTAGACGTTGTCTTTAGCTTTTTTGGTAGCTCATTCAGATGTACCGCAAAATTGTTTCTAAGTTATCCAATCCAGACACCCAGGTACTTAAACTTATCCACTATTTCCAGAGGTTCACCTAATAGGGTGTAAATCAGGCGTTCGATGGTGGCCCTTGAGTATGAGCGTGCAAGTAGAGATAAGATCATTGCCTTTGGTTTTTTTATGCTCAGCAGTAGCTTGTGCCTTTAGTAAATTGTGTTGGAGGGTGACAAAGTCATGTTATAGCCGTCGTGTAAGTGAGATCTAGGGATGAGTTAATAGTGTAGAGAACCGTATCATCAGCAAATAGATGTATGTAGCCTGAGCGTATGTAAGAGTCGATATGGTTTATGTATAAGACGAATAGGATGGGGCCCAGGATGGAGCCTTGTGGCACACCCGGAAGGGTTTTAAGTGAAGACAGTTCCCTTGAGCTTTAATCTGTTGCAGTCTGTTGGAGAGATAACATTCAAACCACTTTAGGACAGTATTATCTAGGTCAAGCTGTTCAGGACGTTAAGCAGAAGGCTAGATCCATGGTATCAAAGGCCTTACTAAGGTCCAGAAAGAGGGCATAGATGTGTTTTTGCATCCAAAGCACTTTGCCAGTCATTGGAGACTTTGGCGAGGGCAGTTATAGTACTGTGCTTGGGTCTAAAACCTGATTTGACCTGGTTCAGGAGGTTCTCGGATTCTAGGTAATCCCTAAGTTGGTAATTGACAATTTTCCAGGATTTTGACAGGGTAGGAAGCAGGCAAAATAGGACGGTAGTTGTTCAGGTCAGTTGGATCTCCAGACTTGAAAAAATCGGCGCTGTTTTCCAAAGAGGAGGTAATTCACCCTGAATCAGGGAACTGTTAAATAGGTGGGTGATTTGAGCAGTCAGATGATAAAAGCCTGTTTTCAAGAAAATGGTTCTATAAGATCAGCAACACCACACTTTTTATGTCCAGAATATTAGAAGGTCCTCCACCTGTTTGAATGTAACTGGTTGAAAGCAGAAGGAGAAGTGTCTCAGGTTTGTGGCAGTGTCAGACGATAAGCCATCAGTGGCATTGCAGCGGACATTTAGCTTGCTGAGGGCAAATCATTGAAGGCAATGTCTGCTGTGGCAAAATGATTGCTGAGTTGTTCAAGAATGTCAGCTCTGGTCACGATAAGAATGTTACCTGCCACTGTCCTAGCAGGCAGGTGGGAGGCTGGTGAGTGACCTTCAACCTCTTTAAGAATGTTCCAAAAGTTGGCAGAGCAATTTTATTTTCTTCAAGGGCGGTCTGGAAATAACGTGATTTTTCTGCCTTTGGTGCAGGCATTCCTAGCCACCAAAAGGCAAGCCAGTTGGCTTCTGACTTTGTTTTTCTGGCTCTTTTCCACAGTACACCCCTGTCCCGGAGGGCTTTCTTCAAGGTAGGTGTGAACCAGTCAGGAGACCTTTTCCTTGTTTTGATCCTCCTAAGTGGAGCATGTTTATTTATCAGTCCCACTAGTAGGTTTTGGAAAACATTGAAAGCCTCAGTAACAGACGGGCCAGATGAAATTCTGCCAGTTGGTGTTACAAAGGTCTGTCAGAAAGGTGGTCCGGCAGAAGTTTTTAGGCTTCCTTTTAGCTTGAAGGTAGAATTAGACAGCCTGGTATGGGACCGGAGAATACAGGCAGTGGCACAGTGATCACTGAAGTCACTGGAAATCTCCTGTATGGGTGATCTTGTGAGTCTTACTGACAAGCATAAGATCCAGTAGGGTACTGTGGCTGGGGTTTTCTTGTTTGGTCGGGTGTTCTCTGGAGTCATCTGGGTTAACCCATGTACATTGCAGAACTCCTTAATCTTGTTAGTGCAGGCATCGCTCCAGTTCAGATTGAAATCTCCCAGTATCATGCTTTCTAGGTTCACCTTATCCAGTATGGAGTGTAGGTGTTCTAGAATGCCAAGCTTTACAGAGGGTGGCCTATAATAGGCAGATATTAAGAGGGCTACTTCAGGTGAAATGGTTAACTTAAGGGCAAGGCATTCGAATTCCTTAGGTACGGAGGTCTGAACAATGTCTGAGACATGGTATTTGATCTTGGCATAGATAACGACTCCACCTCCCTAGTGGGTCTGTCACATCTGAGCAGGTTATATCCTTGTATATTGACCGTTTTCGTCGTTGGTCCCGAGCCGGCGTCAGTCACACAGCTGGCGTCGGACGATTTGCAGCCGACACTCGGGGACAGAAGCCCCTCCGGTCGGGGTCAGCTTCGTCCCGTTCTGATAAGGGCGGCCTTATTCTTCTTCCCATTCAAACCGGTCCTTCGGGAGAGGTGTCCCCAGACAATAAGGAGACCCCTGCTCACCTCCAGATGATCCCACTTTTATGGACGTCATGAGGCACATCCAGGCCTTCAATGGATGGGAGACAGAGGGCTTGGATCCAGAATGCCGGAGGTTGGCCTAGTACCAGAGGCAAAAGGAGCCCAAGCCTCTAGTGGTTCCTCCTTTAGAGGATACATTCCAGGACCTGACCTGGCTTACCTAGAAGCATCCAGCCACTACCCTGCGGTTCCCAAAAGTCGGACAGGCTTTATAGAGCACCGAGGGAGGAGCCCTTCTGGCGGAACACCCTCAAGTGGACTCAGTGGTCATCATGGCGACTCATGATAAATCTAAGCAGCCAAGCACCTTAGCTCACAGCCTACCAACGCAGAGTTCAGGTACTTGGACCAGGTGGGCAAGAAGATTTATTCTGCCTCCACCTGCTCCGTCAGTCGCTAACTTCCTCACACATATGATCCAGTACCAAAATGCACTATGGGAGAAGGGCCAGGAAGTAGTCAAAGCCTTGCCAGATTCGGCACAAAGACCAAATTATGGAAATTCTGAAATTGGGTTCAGACATAGGCACGCATGTGTTATGTACCTCGACGATACTGCAGATACAGCATCTAGGGCTGCGGCTTCCGGTGTTTGCCTTAAGCGCCACACCTGGTTAAGGGTCTCCAGATTCTCCCAGGATCTGCAGTCCAGAATCGAGGATCTTCCTTTCCAAGGTTCCGTCCCTGTTTGGGAGGAGACTAGAAGTTGATTTCTTGTCTCCAGGAGTCCGGGAAGTCAATTTGATCTGTCTGGAAACTTTACAAGGAGGTCCAAAAGACCTTTTGCAAGTGGAAGTCCTCAGGGCAGAACACCCGTGGCCAGTTTGCACAGAGGGCGGTTTCAAGAGGAAAGCCACAACCCAGCCTGCTGGGGCCACCCCTCTGGAGCCCCAAAGTCCTCCCAAACCTCTCTGCCCACTCTCGGTTCTTCCCAATGACTCCTGCTACCCCCTCGGTGGAGGCAGAAGGGGAGGCAGTGGGCTGCTTCTCCCTCTATTTGGAAGGGTGGAGCAAGAGCACCTCGGACCTCTGGTTCTTAGACATCATAAGGCGAGGACCGCATTGGAACTCCATAAAATCCCTGTGGAGAATCTGCCAGGTCCTCCCATTATCCTCCTTCCCACATCCAGTTGATAGAAGAAGAGATCCAGGCCCTCTTGCAGAAAAGGGTGATAGAGCCGGTTCCACAGGGGCAGTGAGGAAGAGGTTTTACTCCACTTTTCCTGGTTCTAAAGAAAACGCACAACCTTCAGCCCATCCTGGACCTCAGCTCTTTAAATTACTTTATAGAACACAAAGGTTCAGAATGGTGACTCTACCAGGTCTTATTCTCTGTTGCACCAGGGGATTGGCTCTGCTTCCTAGACATGCAAGATGTTTACATGCACATAGGGTCTTCCCTCCCCACTGGAAGTTTTGAAGTTCCACTTCCAGGTGAGCGTTATCAGTTTGGTCCTATCGTTTGGTCTCTTCTGCACACCTCAGTTGTCACCAAGTGCTTAGTGGTGGTAGCTGCAGCTGTCAGGCACTAAAGGCCATTACATCTTCCCTTACCTGGATAATTGGCTTTGGCAGCTCCTTCCAAGGCGCTTCTTCTTCACACTCTCGGGACACCTATACTCTCTTCTGAGAGTTGGGGATCACCCTGAATCTTCCAAAGTCATCCCAGAGCCCAACCAATGACTCTCTTTTTATAGGGGCAGTTCTGGACACAGTCCAAGGTATGGCCTTTGTACCGCAGGACAGGGGGATCATCTGCGGGAAGTGGCCCAAGCGGTTTCCATGACCCCCTCAAGTCCAGGCCAGGACTTTCCTCAGGCTTCTGGAGGCATATGGTGGCGCCATCCCTGTAGTTCCCTTGGCTCACCTCCACGGAGGTCCCTCAGTGGATGCTCAGGAGTGCAGTGGGACCAAAGATCCAACGGTCCTGAACCAATCGGTCCGGATCTCGGACCCAGTCAGGAGGATCCTTACTTGATGGCTGGATCCCACCAATCTAGAAAAGGGGTTTCTTTCTGGCAGGAGCCACCGAGCCAGATTCTGACCATGGATGCCTCCGAGCTCGGTTGGGGAGTGCATCTAAGAGACAGCCAGACCCAGGGCATTTGGTCTCCAGACAAGCTTAGGCTCCATATCAGCGTCTTAGAGATGCGGCGGTCCCCAACACCCTGCAGGTTTTCAGGAGGACCTAGCACCAGGCTCTCTTCTTATTCAGACAGACAGACAACATGGCCATCGTGTTCTATATCAACAAGCAAAGCGACGCGCATTCATACCCCCTGTGCAGGGAGGCAATGAGAGTCTGGTATCGGGCCCTGGAACATCAGATCAGTCTAGCTGCGGTGCATGTTCCAGGCATCTGAAATGTCTGTGCCGACAGCCTAAGCTGGTCATGGTCCAAGGCGAATGAGTGGGAGCTACCCCAGTCAGTAGCGGACCAGCTCTCGACACGTGGGGTCTTCCAGAACTGGACCTCTTTAAGTCTCCGCATGCCCAACTGCCAAATTTCTGCTCGCGAGCATACGCCTGGTGTTTTCTGGCCAGGCGCATTGTCCCTCTGTTGGACAGGGAGGTTTCTGTCACGCCTTCTCTCCCTTCCGCTAATACAGAGGGTTCTCTTGCAGCTCCAGGCTGAGTGGGTGCACATGATTCTTGTCACTCTGCTGTGGCCTCGGCAGATTTGGTTCCCACTACTCCAGCAGCTAACAGTGGAACCTCCAATTCAGCTGTCCCTGAGCTCACACCTGTTGTCACAAGATCAGGGCACATTGGTCTATCTGGATCTCAAGTCCCTGCACCTTCATGCATGGCTCTTGCAGACATAGTCAAAGCCAGGTTTGGGGTCTCTCAGGGTGGACGGACATTCTCGCCTCTGTGAGAAAGCTCCTTTACTAGATCCACTTACACTATGAAGTGGAAGCGCTACTTTTCTGGCTTCTTCCCATAACTTAGGCCCACTTACCTGTCCAGTGAAATCAGTTTTGCAGTATCTCCTCTCCTTATTGAGTGAAGGCCTGAGCTACTCCTCCATCAAAGTGCATTTGTCATCAGTTTCAGCCTATCATATGCTGGAGGAGGGAAACACTTTGGCCCAGCTGGACATGTCCCGAACTTTTTGAGGGGCATTCTGCACATAAGTTTCCCATCAGAGATCCAGTACTCCCCTGGGATCTCCTTTTTGTGCTGGAGAAGCTTACCCTTCTCCCCTTTGAACCTGCCACAGATTACGAGTTGCATTTCCTTTCCTGGGAGATATCCTTTTAGTTGTTGTCACTTCCACTCGGAAGAGTTTCCAGTTTCAGGCCCCTGATGTGTAAGGAGCCTTATTTGCTTTTCTAGGGACATGGTTCCTAAGAACAAATTCTAAGTTTCTTCGAAAGTGGTTTCAGAATTCACTCTGAATCAAGATGTCAACCTTCCAGTTTATTATCCTGACCATTCTAACAGAGGGGAAGCACTCCTGCAGACTTTGGATGTCCACAGGGCTGAGGTATTATCTCAAATGCACTGCTTCCCACCGCAGGGTCGGGGTGCTTTTCGCTGCTTTTGCACCTCAACACCTCGGGAAATCGGTGTCAAAACAGACTATTTCTAGGTGGTTAATTAATTGTATAGTTTACTGTTGTAATAAGTGCAACAAGCTCCTTCCGGTACCGCCAGAGGTCATTCTACCAGGGGCAGTGTCTACCTCTTTGCCTCTTTGAGGAATGTCTCAATTGTAGACATCTCTGAGCGGCTACTTGGAGCTCAGTGCACACTTTCATTAGGCACTACAGTCTGGATATTGCTTCCAGGCGCAGGGCTGGTTTGGCCTAGCAGTCCTCCAGGGACTCTCTCTTAGCCTGCCTTGTTACAGCACTGGTGCCTTCAGCCACCTCCCAGGGTGCTTTGTGTTCCTTCTCTAGGACTGCTTTGGACTCAGTCCTAATGGTAATAGCCTGCAGCAGAGCTCCCACGAAATAAGATAGTACAGTTACATAAGAACTTCCATAACAGTAGATCTTTGAGAGGAGCTCTTGAAAGCAGGCATTCTTTCTAAGCCCTCTTTCCCCTGGTGAGTGTTTTCAACATCTTTCGGCATGCTTCCGCCTGGTCTGCCTGTCAGAACCTGTCCACGGGTCTTCGTAGGGTGAACTCAAGTGGAGCTGGGGACTGCCCCCTTTGTACCATGGCCGACGTCGGAGGCAGCCCCTACTGAGTATCTCCTAGCTAAGAGTTTTCTGGTGGGTCCTAGTACCGTGAATTGTCCTAATGGTAATGACCTGCTGCAAGAGCTCCTCTCAAAGATCTGTTGTTACGGTAAGTTCTTACGTAACTATACTTTTCCTTCAATCTCTGTGTGTCTCCCAAAACATTGCATCTCTCTCTCTCTCTCTCTCTCATATTAAGTCTTTGCAACCCCCTCTTAACATGTTCTTGTATGTTTCAGGCAGGTGCAGCAAGAACACAATGTCCCAGAACTGAGGCCCCTTCTCTACAGCTTCTGAAAAGAGCTTAAAACTGCTCTTAGATTAACCCTTGAGTTCCCAATAGCTTTTGCAATAATCTCAAACTATAATTATATACATTTGAACAGTAACACTATATAATTTCCAAACAAAGGGATCCCAATATCAGTTACCTTTCCACATAATGATTTGCATATATTTTTACAGCAGATATGCAAGGAGGAAAAGACAGAAACAGCAAGTGATGGTAAAGAGAAAGTGAGAGGCAAATAATCGCGAGACTGTCAGGGTGATCAAATCCTATGTCTCACAGGAAAATTTGGTTGAGCAACCAGACAGACAGACAGGAATGGAAAGAACAGAACATATCCCTGCAAACTCTCCATAACAACTGGGACAGGGTCCTGTTCAACCCTATCACAGTCTGCCTATCCCTCATTCTGATGCTTAAGGTATCCTAGATGCTACAAGTCCCCCTTACTTCCTAACTGATAATTCCCATGTGCCTGTCCCACGCATTCTTGAATCCCTGAACGTGGCTGCCCCACCACTTCCATCTCTCCACCACCCTTTCAGTAAAGTAAAATTTCTCGAGTTCCCTGTTTCCCCTTTAGTCTCATGCTGTGCTTCCTTGTTCTGCTATTTCCCTTCATGTGAAAGATGCTCCCCTCTGGTACCCTGTTGATCCCCTTTAGATTAAACTTTAAGGTCTCTATCATGTCTCCCCCCCCTTTCCTCTAGGGGTACATATTGAGAGCTCTGGGTCTCCTCCTCATCGACTTATGCTGCATCCTAGACACCATTTTGTCGCTCTCCTCTGTACTGTCTCCATCCTGTCTGTCTTTTTGGAGATGAGACCTTACTAGGGAGTTTTACAATGGTACCACCACTTTCCTCCTCCTACTTGTTATACCCTCCCTATGCACCCTAGTATTCTGTTAGCCTTTCCGACTGCTTTGTTGCACTGTTTAGTCACTTCTGTGACTAACCCTAGATCCCATTCCTCTGTGGTAGCCTCCAGTGTTACCTCGTCCTAGTTCATACTACACCATAGGATTCCCTCTCCCTAGGTGCATAATCTTGCACTTTTTGATGGAAACCCAACTGCCATTCCGCGGGACCAGTTTTCTAGCCTCTTCAGATCTCTCCTCATTTTTCTATACCTTCCTGTGTATTTACCCTGTTACATAGCTTTGTATCGTCCTGAACAGGCTAACCCTCCCTTCTAGACCCTCTGTAATATCGCATAAAGACATTGAAGAGCACTGGTCCCAGCATTGATCCTTTGGGTATGCCACTTATTACCTGTCCGTCCTGTGAGCTAACCCCATTTACCACCACTGTTTGTGTTCTGTTACTCAGTCAGTTTCTAACCCACTTGACCATCGCTGTCCCCCACCCTAGATTTGCCAGCTTGTGGATTAGTCTCCTGTGTGGGACTATGTCAAGAGCCTTCCTGAAGTGCAGATAGGCCACATATATCGCTCTGCCCTGGTCTATTTCCTTTGTCACTCACTCGAAGAAATCAATCAAGTTGGTCTGGCATGACCTTCCTGCTGTGAAACCATGTTGCCTTTGGTCCAGCAGCCCCTTGTCTCTAGGTAGTCCACCAGCCTTTCCTTAAGCAGGGTTTCCATCATTTTAACTACTATCAAGTCAAACTGACTGGGCAGTAGTTTCCTGCCGCCTCCTTGCTACCACTTTTGTTCTGGGGTACCACTTGTGCACTCCTCCGAACCATGCCTATTTCTAGTGATCCACTGAACAGCTTAGCCAGAGGTTTAGCCAGTTCCTCCTGGAGCTCCTTTAGGATCCTCAGGTGTATCCCATTGGGCCCCATAGCTTTATCCACCCTGAGCCATTCTAGTGCTCTTTTACTCTGTCCTCTGAAAAGGTCTAATGCCACCCCTTCTCCCTGTTTGCCCTTCTCCATTAATGGGGACCGTCCCCATTGTCGTCTTTTGTGAATAAGGAGCAGAAGTATTTATTGAGGATGGTTGCCTTATCAGTGTCTTTCTCCACTACCTGCCTCCCTCTTCCCTAAGTCTCACAATCCCTCCACCCTGTCTTCCTCTTCTGCTAATATACCTAAAGAATTCCTTCCCACTTCCTTCACTGATTTAACTAGCTTTTCCTTGGTTTTGGCCTTTGCTGCCCTTACTGCCGTGTTTGCTTTCCTTCCGTTTTCCAAGTATTCTTGCCTGTCGTCCTTGTTTTGTGTTGGCTTGCATCTCAGAAATGCCGTCTTTTTTCTCTGCTAGCTGTGCTATTCCCCGAGAACCACAGTGATTTCCTCCTCCTTTTGCTCTTGCTGCAGGGCCTGGCGCAATGGTTTGCTACTAGGTGCAGGACTTCCTTTATCTTATCCCACTGTTCCACCACTCCCTTATGTCATCGTATCCCTGCAGAGCCTTCGGAATTCATCCTTCATCTTACTGAAGTTCATCCTCCTGAAGTCCGAGATTCTAGTCCTTGTGTGGCTAGGCTCCACGACGCCCTTATGGTGATCCCCACTGCTCGATGGTCACTAGTCCCTAGGCTGTCCCCACTGTGACTTCCTTTATCCTGTCCCCATTGCTTAGGACAAGATCCAGAATTGCATTCCCCTTGTAGGCTCTCTCAGTAGCTGTGTGAGACCCACCCCTGCAAGAATCCCTTACTGCTGACTGAGGCTGCCGCCAGGATGCTGCAGTCCACATCCGCAAGTTAAAGTTACCAATCAGCAGCACTTCGGCCTTTTGTTGCCATGTTCTCTATAGTCTCCAGCAGTTCTCTGTATACATCCTCCGCCTGCCCTGGGAGCCTGTATATCACTCCCGTTCTAAGTACTGATCTTACCTGAGGGGCTCTTGCAGTGAGTAATTACAAATAGGACTGAAGCGCGGAAGCGTCAGGACCCCATGGAAAAATTTCTAGCTAGCAGTCTCTGGCGGGGACCGCCCACATCAGGTATCCAATGTCAGGTGACATCGGTATAAAGGCGGTCCCCACGCCCACCTTCCAGTTCTTTCCTGCCGTTAGCTCGTTGCAACACCCACCGCGGTTAAGTTCAATGCTTCACAGTCAATCGTCGGTATTTTACCGCCTATCTTCTGCTTTTTTCCTGATTTCGTCAGCTTACCTACAGCTGTGTATGTCATCCCCAACTCCTCCAAGCACAAAAACAAGTGCGATTCTTCGGGCCCAGCTCCTGCATAAGGACGGACATTCCCAGTGCCTTTTTGCATGGCCCCGATCATCCCATTGAGAAGTGCCAGCAGTTTAACGCAGCCACCTGTAAGCGGAGGCAGCAGTCCCTAGAGGCCCACATTCTTAAACAAAAATGACCTCCATGGAAAAGGAACTGAAAAACTTAGTCGGGCTCTGACTTCTCAGAGGGCCACCACAGAAGAAGCACTGTACCAGAACTCCTCATCAGTCGCCTCGGCTGGGGTCCCAGTGCTGCAGGTAATGCCTCCCGGGAGGCAGCTCCGTGGTAGCCATCTTGGAGGCTTCTAAGGCGGTGTCAACCCTCCCGTCGGGCTGGTGCTTGGGCCCTAGGGAGCCTCCGGGTCTAAGGAGGCAACCGCTCCCAGTAAGTTGCCGCCATGCGGTCTTCTGGTTAGTGGCCCGATAAGTCGACGTCGGCTCCTCCGATGCCCGTCCGGGTAACGCCACTAAGACCCCCGACCCTCCGGGGGTAGCGTATAGCCTCCAAAGTGCCCGCCAAGGCCTCCCCTCCCTCGCGGCCTTACGTCCGGGCACTGGGTCCGATAAGTCAGGCCCGGCTCCTCCGGCGTCCACCAGATCCCGTCGATAAAACTGACATTGGCTCCTCCAATGTCCGCTCGGCGCAAGAGCCGACGCCGGACCCTTTGAGCCTATCCATCGTCCCGCGCACCGCAGACATTAGTTGCACTCCGGCGCCAGCGTCTTCCCTGCTGGATTCCGGGATGGTAACCCTTCTTCCCTGGATGACACGGAGGATGTGGAATGCGCTGCCGTTGGGTCTCCCTCCCGCTGGGCCGAATGACCTGATGCGGATCTCGGATGCGGTGCTGATGCCGACTTACCCAACGCCCGACAATATCCCATTGCCAGACACTGCCCCATGCAGGCCTGCCACGGCGGGCCTCCCTGTTCGGGCCGCCCACTGGGCCATTTCTGAGGCCTTTTGCTCCTGCCAGGTCCTCCGGTGCCTGGGTATCCGACACCGTCATACCCAGGCCTTCAGTATCTGGCACCACAGTACCCGGCGTCGGCTTACCCGATGCCACAGTACACGGTGCCCCAGTACCCGATGCCAGGCTTCCTGCTGTTGGGGAACAGATACGCGCCACGGATACCCTCAGTATCCGTATCCCCTCCTCCTCCTCCTTCTCCTCCACCGCCCCCTCAGCGCTGGTGGACTTGAAGGAGTCTCTGGCTTCCTGGTTGGCTGAGGCCAAGGCCCAGCTCACCAGGGAGGTAGAGTGTCATCTTCCGGCGCGGTCCCAGTTCTGGACCCACTACGTGGGAGAAGAGACCCCTCCTATCTCTGGATACCAGAGGCAAGTTCCAGGGCAGGGCAGGATACGCTTCTCCGAGGGCTTCCAAGGGGTCCATTCCTCCCTCACACCAGGAGGAGGAGTTTCTTCTTCATCATCCTCGGAGACCTCGGATGACTTCGATGGTCATTCCAACCCAATGAGCCATGCAGTCCAGACAAGTCCAGGCAAGGACTCCTCCGAAGTCTCCAGAGGATCCTTCTTTACGGAGTTGCAGCACAAAATCCAGGCAGTTCATCACTGGCATTCCTTGGATCTGGATCCACAGCAAAGAAACTCGCTGTGCACCTGGTTCTGCCCGAGACCGCTCCTACCCTGGTGCTGCCCTGGATTGAGCCTCATGCCGACCTTGTTTCCACCATTTGGAAGCAACCATCGGCATTAGCCCACTTCCTAGGAAGTCAGACAGGCTTTATCAGGCTCCAGAGGGTGTTGACTCTTTAAATTCATACCCTCGAGCTGATTTGGTCAGTGATTAGCGCCGCTCACGGCCGGATGGCTAACCCCAAGCACTTGAGCTCGCCACCACCCAACAAGGAATCCGCCTTCTGGACTGCACGGAAGAAGGTCTACGCTTCTTCCACTCTGAGTATTAGGCCCTGAATTACATTGGTCATATGGGGATTACCAGAAGGCGATCCTTAGCAAGGTGGAAGCTAAATTGGACTCCCTTCCTGAGCCTCAGGCGAAGCAGGAAGTGATGGATCTAGTCGGTCTGCACGTTCGGCCGGTTGGCACATCCTTAGTGCCACACTCTGATCCAGATGGGCGCTGCTGGTCAATTTCGGCTTTCGCTGTGGGTTTCGCGGTGTTATGCCTGGCTCCAGGTGTCAGGTTTGGTCCCTGAGGTGCAGTCTGCTATCCAGAATCGCCTTCAGGGGTTCAGTGCTGTTCGGTGGTGGCGTCACGGGCATCAACACCGATCTGCAGAAGAAAGGTACTGCGCACTTATGCCGATTAGACTCCATGTACAGACCCTCTCAGGCTCAGCGTCGTCCCTTTCACAGGCGTTTGTGGCAAAGGCGAAACCTCGGGAAAGCGGGCCAACAAAGCGTCTGGCTCTTCCAGCTGCCAAGCTCTCCCCCATCAAAAAAGCAGCGGGGCTTCAGCCGCCTCACACCTCCTGACTCCTTTCCTCTCACACAGCCTCTGGGCCTTCCAGCGGAACTGGTAGGAGGAGATTCTCCCTCCATCTACCGGGTTGGAGAGGATCACTTCAGACTCTTGGGTGCTTCAGCTGATCACAGAAGGACACTCAATAGAGTTTCTTGAAAACTTCTCAAAACCTCCCCGTCGTCTTACTCCCCAGAACATCTTTTTCTGGTTCAGGAAGAAAATACTCTCTTCTTCTGAAGGGCGATACAGCTCGTTCCTCCCTTCTTGAGGGGACGGGTTACTACTCCCATTTCTTCCTGGTCCCGAAGAAGTCAGGAGATGTGAGGTTGATTCTCAACCTCAGCTTCCTGAACTTGTTGGTGGAGTTCAAAGGTTCAGGATGCTCTCTCTCTCTCTGCAGAGTCTTCTGCCCCTTCTTCGGCTGGGACAGTGGCTGTGTGCACTGGACATGCAGGATGCTTATCTGCATATCCCTATTCGCCTTCCCATCGCAGATACCTATGTTTTGCATTCCAGGGGACCACTACCAGTTCAAGGCCCTCCCATTTGGTCTTTCCTCAACGTCCCGAGTGTTTACCAAATGCCTTTCGGTGGTAGCGGCCAACCTGTGTACCCAGGGGTGCAGGTTTGCCCGTACCTGGACAGCTGGCTCCTGGTGGCCTCATCAGGAGGAACACCTCACGCTTCCTTTCCTTACCCTGCAGGTTTTACCTGCCTGGGGTTACCGCTAACCAGGCCAAGTCCCACCTGATCCCGCCCAGAGGCTCAGTTTATCAGGGCAATCCTGGACACGACCTCTGGCATGGCATTCCTGCCACTGGACAGGGCAGCCTCACTCCAGGCTCAGGTCAGCCTGTTGTCCAGCTGCAGGCGGGTCAGCACCAGGTCAGTTCTTGGCTCCTTGGGCTCATGGGGGCTGCTATTCCGACAGTCCCTCACACACGGCTCAACATGAGAATCTCTCAGTGGGCACTTCGCTCTCAGTGGGATCAGCTGGTGGGCGACCTAGATCAACTAGTTCAGGTCTCCAATCCTATGGCTCAGGACTTGCAATGGTGGATGGTTCAGGAGAACCTTTGCCAGGAAGTTCCTTCTGCCTTTCTCCCCCACTCCCAGGCGCTGACTACGGACGCCTCGGGTGAGAGTTGGGGAGCCCATCTCAGGCCTCCACAGGACCCAGGGCTCCTGGTCCAAGCTCAAAAATCTGTCCACATCAGTGTGCTCCAGGCTTTGGGCCATGCTTTATGCTCTTGGGCCCTGCATCTTTATCTGCTTGCTGGACATCTGGCTGTCCAGACGGACAACATGTGTGTTGTCTGGTACATCAACAAACAGGAGGAACTGTTCCTGCCCTTTTGCAGGGCGTCACGGGTTTGGATTGGGCAGTGCAGCACAACCTTCACCCACGGCCATTCCTGTCCCGGGGTCGAGAACACGTTGGCAGACCACCTCAGCCGGTCATCTGCTCATGCTCACGAGTGGGAACTAGATCAGGGGTGGCAGGCGATATCTTCCTATGCTGGGGAACACCACAGGTAGACCTGTTTCGTCTCCTCTCAATGCAAAACTTCCTGCCTTCTTCTGGCTCGCTCAAGGCACGACATTTTTGGAGGCGCTCTGTCTCTAGACTGGATGGGAAGATTAGTCTATGCCTTCCCCTGATCCCCTTGATTCCAAGGGTCTTACAGAAACTCCGCTTGGAAGGAGCTCTTGAGGATTCTCATCGGCTCCTTTCTGGCCCAGGCAAGTTTGGTTCTCTCTTCTGCAACAGTATTCAAAGGAACCTCCTCTTCTTCTTCCTCTGTCGCAACTTTTGCTGACCCAGGATCAAGGGAGCTGGTCATCCAGGCCTCAAGTCCCTTCAGTTGCCTACGTGGCTCCTGCAGCGTAGCACAAGCCCGATTGGGTTTCCCGCTGGTGGCTGAGATTCTGGTAGAGGCCAGGAAGCCTCCACTTGATCTACCTATTCATGAAATTGAAACGGTTCTCTATTTGGGCCACTTCCAAAGATTTTGAGCCTTTCGTGCTCTGTTGGGTGGTTTTGGATTACTTCGACACCTCTTTGATCTGGGTCTCGGTCATTCCTCTCTGAAGGTTCACATGGCGGCCATCTCGGCTTACCATGTTCCTTTGGGGACAGGACTTTTACGCAACTGAAAGTCTCCAAGACTTTTCTTAGGGAGGTCCTCCACTTGAGACCCCCAATTTGGGTTCCCCCCTCGTTGGGATTTGAATTTTATCCTTGAGAAGCTTTCTCTGCCTCCTTTTGAGCTGGCAGCCTCAGCAGACCTGAAGATCCTTTCATGGAAGACTCTGTTCCTTGGCCATTACTTCTGCTAGAAGGATTTCGAGCTCCAGGCCCTGATGTGCAAAATCCCGTATTTGATTTTTCACAAGGAGCGTGTGGCTCTGTATACCAACCTTAAGTTTCTCCCCAAGGTGGTAGCGGAATCTCGCTGAATCAATCCTTAGAGTTGCTTGCTTTCTTTACACAGCACTCCAGTCAAGGGGTACCTCTTGCATACTTTGGATGTTCACTGAATTCTGAGATACTACACCACCAGGACAAAGGATCTCAGAAAGACTGATCAACTGTTTGTCTCTTTTGCTCGTCAAAGAGAAGGCAGTGCTGTTTCTAAGCAATACCCATCTAAATGGTTGGCTCATTTTATCACTTTCTGTTATGACAAGTACAACAAGACCCTGCGGATCAAGTCAGAGGCCACGCCACCAGAGGAGTCGCTGCCGCCACTGCTTGTCTCAAGAATGTGTCAGCGAGACATCTGTGCAGCCACTGTTTGGACTTCTGTCCATACCTTCACTGAAACACTTCAGTTTGGACATTGCCTCTCGCTGTAGGGTGGGCTTTGGGTTGGCTGTTTTGTAAGGTCTTCTTTCCTAAGACCTTCACAGCCAGAGGTCTACTTCGGGTAGTTTTCCTCCTCCTCCTGTTTGCTTTGCTTGTTCCAGACTTCTTGGGACTCAGTCCTGTTGTAATTACCAACGCAAGAGCCCTCTCGAAGTAAGATAGTACAGTTATGTAAGAACTTGCAGTAACAGTAGATCTTGAGAGAGGCTCTTGCAATAATGTCCTTCCGCCCTCCATCCCCTAAGCTTTTTCAGCTCCTTTTCCAGTGAAGGAAACATCCGCTTCTCCGTCTTGCCTTTTTGGCCTTTGGTGGGAAAGAACTGGAAGCCAGGCGTGGGGGATGTCTTTTATACTGACATCGGTCACCTGACGGGGGGCGGTCCCCTGCCAGAGACTGCTAGCCAGAAATTTTTCCATGGGGTTCTGACGCCTGCCAGCTTCAGTCCTATTTGTAATTACCTACTGCAAGAGCCTCTCTTGAAGATCTACTGTTCTGTAAGTTCTCACGTAACTGTACTTTCCCTCCCCAGCTCCAGAGTAATTCACAGTGCCTCTGATTTCCCCTTGTTTTGAGGACTATCACTTTTATCCCTTCCCTGACGTACAATGCCACCCCTCCTTGCCTTCCCTGTCCCATCTGTGCAACGTGTACCCTGGAATGGCTAGCTCCGAGGCATGGTTGCTGTTGCACCATGTCTCTGTGACTGCCATGATATCCAGGTCCTCGAGGACATTAATGCCTCAAGTTCCAGGATTTTGTTGCCCAAGCTGTGGACATTGGTGCACATAGTCTTCAATCCGTCCTCCCCTCTGCTACAACCCCAGTACCATCCCCCTTTTCTGTGTCTGTGTCATCGAGGCACAGGGCAGGAAACATGGAAAACCAGGGCAACTATAAAATTTGCAACGTGATTTATTATTATTAACAGTAAAAAAAAAAATTGTTCAGTACAACTATTTACAAAGGCAGTATAAACAGAGAAAGTCCATCTGGGTTTCTTCTCAATTTCCAGTCTCAGTCTCTGTTTCTCTCTCTTGCAAGCAATTGCAGCTCTGTTTTTATAAGTCTTTGCAACCCCGCTAGTTAAAAAACAGCATACTTCTCATGCAGTGTTCTTGTAAGTTTCAACAAGTGCAGCAAAAGAATATTGTGACCCAGAACTGACCTCTTGCTTACAGCTTCTCAGAGAGTTTGCAAACAGGTTAACCCTTGAGTTCCAAACAGCTTTTGCAGTCATTTCAACAGTATAACTATATACATTTCTAAACAAAGGGATCCAGTATCAATTACATTTCCACAAAATGATTTACATATATTTTATACCAGCAGAAATGCAAGGGGAAAAGGCAGAACAGCAGATGAGGGTAGAGATAGCGAGAGGCAGAGAATTGCCAAAGCTGTCAGGGTCATCAAGTCCTAGGTCTCATGAGAAAATTTGGTTGCACAACCAGACAGAGAAGACATAAAATGAGAGAATAGAACAAACTCTTATTTTTTTTTTTTTTTTAACTTACTTTTTATTCTTCCATATACGCCCTCGGTGTCCCTCCTTCAGACATTGCTCATGCCATCCATACTCCTTGACCTGAGTCTGCCCTAGAATTCCCTGGTAACTCCTTCCTCCTCTTCTACCTCTGTGGAGCACCTGCACAGTAGGGATCTGCCCGTGGTTCGTGGACTGGATGGCGAGGCATCCGTCATCTAGGAGCAGCCGAGGGTTGTTTCTGCTTTTCTCCCTTCCATCCCCTCCTCCCCTAAGGGCGTTGGCTCAGGCAAAGTGCGTGCTGACGCCGCCTGCCAAGTGCCTATGCAATCCTCCTCCCTGACTCCAGCTCTTCTGGAGCCACCAATGCCCGGTAGTCGGTACTCCCTACTGGCCCCCAGGGACGTCGGATGCATACAGCACCCTTGGTAACCCACCCCAAGGAGGAGAACATCCATTGGGATGCTCAATACTCCTTCCCCTGCCGACCTCCTGATGACCCGAGTCCGCACCCGAACCCGGGTCACCGGCGAAGTGTGGCGTCCCAGCGCCTCAACCCTCAGTGCCACTGGGCGGCCAAAACTCTTACGTTTTAACTCTTTCTGCATAATAACTGGGAGAAGGGCCATATTCAACCCTGTTACAGTCTTCCACTCCTGTACTTTCATGCAGTCCCTTCTTTTTTATTTATCTATAGCCCTCCTTGCTCATGAGCCATGCCTGTTTCCTTACTCCGATGTTGGGGGTTCCTTCCATTTGCCGATCTCCTTATCTTCATATCTTTCTGCTGCATCCTCATTTAGGTCTTCTTCTCTGTGCTGGAGACCTCCCAGTTTAAACCCTCCAAGAAGACCTCCAACCTCTGCCTTAGTGCTCTCACTCCTTCCGAAGAGATGCAGACCATCATGCTTGATGAGCTTCCTCTCCCAGAAGGTCCCCAGTCTCCAATGTAGTGCATCCCGTTGTCCTGCGCACCAACCTTGGAGCCACGGTTGAATTCCTGATTTCTTCATTCCTGATCTTGTCCTCACTTCTGCCCTTCCTTCAAACTGGCAGCACCTCCGAGAAGGCCAGATGTGTTGTGTACTCCTTAAGGCTGTCCTCTAGGGTCTTCATGTCTGCCTTGGCTTTTTCCACAGTTCTGTTTGCTACGTCATTTATCCCAAGGTGGACAATGATCCCTCAAAATCCTGATCTCGATCACCAGCCATCCTGTTCTGTCCTTATCGCTCCTTGTAGATGCTCCTGCTATGTATTTCACCGTGGTTTCAGCTCCCTTCACACTGATGGACTTTCCTCCACTTCTCACAACATATAGTCTCCCATGGCCAGAATTCTCCTGTTGCTCTGTGTATTCTTCCTCTCCTTCCTTGTACCTCCTTCCTGCTTTCTTGCATTAGGTTTGTCCTGCTCGATTCTTCCTTCTTCCTCACCTGGTTTCTGTCCCTGGCCGTGAGGGGCAAGCGATTCTGCGTGTGGATAGTGTGTGGCTGCAGTGCCCCATCTCCACTGTGGGTGCCCGCTGCCCCTCCCACCATCTCCATCCCCAAAACCTGTGGGCCTTTGGGGAGTGAGTGGGTAGGGGAGGTGGTGGGCATCCCAATCCAGTCTCCTCTGCAGCCTCATGATTTCTTCTCTTGCCTGCCATAGCTCCCTCTGTAGTTCATGACTGTCCTGCAGAAGGGGCACCCCAGTCTCAGAGTGTCTGCCTCACTACCAGCCTGCAGCTCTTCCACTTTGCTTCCTGATAACTCGGTCTGAGGAAGGCTCGGTAGTTGTATCCCACAAGGGAGTTCACCTTGTGTGCTATCTATCCGTAGATTTATGGCAACTTTGTTTTCATCTGCTACACACACAACAGTATGGACATCAACTGCAGATATTGCGGGACCCTCATCACCAGAGCTTCATGAAGTAGGTGGGTATTGCCATACTTGCTCTGCACCTAAATGGTCTGTGCACTCAATTACATATTGCTCATGCTGAAATATACTTTCTTAGGTTGCAACTCAGCCATGCCTAGCAGCACTCTCGGTCTTAAGTTACCAACCACCAAAGCCACTCTCCCAGAGAGCTAGCAGACCAGAGGGCTGGCAGTTGATAGGAAAACAGAAAGCACAGCAAAATAACTCCAACACCAATCAAACTAACACATAGGTTCTCTCCACTTTCGTCCAAGTCTACTGCCAGGGCAGGCATGACAGTGGAGAGGACCCTCCTAAACGATGGACAAACAAACCACAGCAAAAGCTCCAAGCAAAACAAAAGCGCGTCTTAATGATAGGTGGCTCTATGATTGGTGGGGTAGACTCACATCCACCAAAGCGGCCAAAGAGAAATCGAGGTTAGATGCCTCCCAGGAACATCGGCATGGAGGGACACATACAGGACTGAGGGAATTGTGCGTAACACCGAGTGGGACATGCACATTCTCATCTATATAGGTCCAAATGACCTGGCCAGATGGTCCGTTAGAGACTAAGCAGCATCTAACGACTGGAGGAGAAAACTCACTTCCCTTTAGGTCAAAGTCTCCTTCTCAGAAATTCTGCCTGTGTGGGACAAGGGGCTGACAGGCAGAAGATCAGAGAAAGGGACATTGTCGAACTTAATACCTGGCTCAAAAACTGGTGTCAGGAAAAATGTTATGGCTATGTAGGAAACTGGCAGAACTTCTGAGAGAGGAGTTCTTTAGATTCAATGGCCTAAACCTTACAAAAGAGGGAGCACGTGCTCTTGGCCAAAAATTTGACATCTTCACAACCATTTAAACTAGAATCAGAGGAAGGTGCATCAGCAACAGTTGCATCATATGAACTTATGAATGCCCCTCCCCATCTAAGGAAAATCGATCGAACTAAAACAGGGTATCATAAGCACCACGTCGTCAGCGCAGCAAGCAGGACAAACCAAGACTGGAAGGTAATGTGTTCAGTGCCTGTAGCCTTCCAAACAGAATCACAGATCTCTCAGCAGTGAAGGCCGAGGCCAGCCTTTGACTGGGTTGCTGTCATGGAGACTTAGTTCACAGAGAATCATACCTGGGACGTCACCATCCATAGTTGCACTGTCTTCAGGAGAGACCGCATAGGTTAGAAAAGGAAGGAGGGGTCGCTATTTATATCAGGGAAGGATAAATGCTACTGAAACCCAGGGAGGACAAGGAGAGACAGAGGCCCTGTGGATCACTCTGGGAGCTGAAAACAGGAACCCTGTCAGGACTTGAGTTATCTATAGACCCTCAAACCAGGAGATTGAAATTACAAGGTTCTCCTGGAAGACATAATGAGGATATCCGACAAGGCGAGCTGTTGCTTGTTGGGGCTTCAGTCTACCAGATGTAGAGTGGTCCACTTCACAGCCTCCTCAGAGAAGAGTTGACTTCTCATAACTTAGAGGAGGGCATGACTGAAACAAATTATGGTTTCTCCTACCAGAGAATCAGCTATCCTTGACCTGGTACTCGCTGACAGTGCCAGGGTATCGAAGCATTACAAGTGGGGATCAATCTGGGTACCAGTGACCACAGATCAGTCTGGTTCTCCATTGAAAGATTGAGGACTCATGCCACTCCAGAATCAAGGTGCTCCATTTCAGGAAAACAGATTTCCTGAAAATGAGGGAAAGGATCAAGCCTCTGCTGGCAACAGATACCACATGGAATGTGAAGAACACGTGGACAAAGCTGAAAGGTGCTATGGCGTCAGTCACAGCACTATGCACTAAACAAATCAGTTTAGCAGTGTCAGTGGCTCAGTAGGTAGCACACTACGCCTCTGAGGCGGGAGATCAGGGGCTGTGGGTTCAGTTCCCACATCTGGCACTTGGGTTATATCCCAGTACTGACACTGTAATGCAGCATGAGAGGGTGCTGCATTTCTGAGCTGCCGTCTTTCGGATGAGACGTTAAACCGAGGTCCCATCTGCCTGGGTTGGTGGTAGTTCAGGTGGATGTTAAAGATCCCATGGCACTTATCGAAAAGAGTAGGGAATTTCCCCGTGTCCTGGCCAAATTTCCTCATTCACTAAAATACCACCAACAGCTTAATCTGGTTCAAGGTCAGGTGGCATTCATCTGTATCCCTTCTCGGTCGTGCCTGAAAATAGGCAGGATTTATCTAGTGCACTTACCGGTCAACAAAAGCTAAATAAATAAATAAATAAATAAAAATCAGCACATCCAAAAGAGCAAATGACCCCTCTGGTTCTTCAAAGAGGTAGCTACTATAGTTAGGGAAAAGAAAAAGCTTTTGGAAGTGCAAGGAGACCAAGTCTGAAAAGGATAGAGGATCTACAGAGAGAAACTTAAGGAAACCGGGAAAGTTATTAGGGTTCAGAGGCCCAGACCAAAGAAAAATTGGCTCAAGAAGTGAAAGGGGGACAAAACATTTTATTGACACATTCAAGAAAAAGAAAGAGCAAAGGAGGAATAACACGACTGGCAACCAAGGAAGGACACTTGGTGGAAAACGACAAAAGACAAGGCAGAAATTCTCAACAAATTCTTCTGCTCAGTCTTCCCACAGGAAGACATTGGTAATGGTCCAGCACTGGCCAGGACACTTCTCCATACCAGGGAGCTGACATATCCCCCTTACGAAAGAAAGGGTCCTTGACAGTTGTCTAAAATAAGGGTGGACAAGGCAATGGGCCATGACGAACACACCCAAGAGTTCTAAAAGAACTTAGGGATGAACTTGCTGCCCACTTGCTGAACTGTTTAGCAGTTCACTGGAACAAGTATAGTACCACAGGACTAGAAAATGGCCACAGTTGTGCCATTGCACAAGAGTGGTAGAAGGAGATAGCAGGAAACTACTGCCCAGTAAGTCCGACCTCAGTGGTGGGTAAAATAATGAAGACATTGCTTAAGGAAAGGGTAATTAAACTACCTGAAAGCAAGTGAGCAACGTGACCCAAAGCAGCATGGCTTCACATCAGGATACTCACACCAAACAAATTTGATAGAATTCTTCAGCTGGGTTACAAGAGAAGTAGACATAGGGGCAACAGTGGACATGGTGTAACTGGACTTTAGTAAAGCCTTTGATACAGTCCCACACAGAAGGCATAGCTAACCAACTGCAGCAAGCTGGCATCAGTCACAAAGTAGTTAAGTGGATCACAAGCTGGCTGCAAGGCAGGACACAGAGGGTTATGGTAAATGGCACCTTGTCCCAAGAGGGGAAGATGTCAAGTGGCGTGCGTTAGGGGTCAGTACTAGGCCCCATCCGAAAAGCAGCACTAAAGGCAAGCAGCATCCTCAGATGTATTGGTGGGGTATTACCAGTAGGAAGCGTGATGTAATCCTCCTGCCGTACAGGTCCCTGGTGATACCTCACTTGGAGTACTGTGTGCAGCTCTGGAGACCTCCTAAAAAGAAGTAGACCATCTGGAAACCGTGAGAGATGTGCGACCAAAATGGTGTGGGATCTGCACCACAAAATGTCTGAGCTAGGCTCAGCCAGCTAAATTCTCCCTCGAGCAGAGGCGAACAGAGGAGACATGACTGAGACATTTAAATTTGTTAAAGGATCAACACAGTACAAACCAGGAACCTCTTTGGGAAAATAGGGCTGCATGTACTAGAGGACACAACATCGTCTGGTGGGAGGTAAATTCAAAACAAATGTTAAGAAGTACTTTTTCACGGAGAGGTTGGTGGACCTTGAACAGCCTGCCACCAGAGGTAGTGGCAGCCAAGACAGTCAGTGAATTCAAACAGGCATGGGATAGACAGTATAGTCATCTTAGCAAGACAAATTGGTAGTGGGGGTAGAAAACCCTGGCAGACTATATGGATCACACAGTCTCCTTCTGCCAGCAAATTTTTCGTTCTTATGATCCAGATCAGCAAGTCCTAATGTCTTCCTTGATGCGCAGTGTACTTCAGTGGTGGAGGAAACCAGCAACCTCCTAAGAGGGATTGCCTTCTTTATTCCATCTCCCCAGCAGATCTTCACCACAGTTGCCTCGGGCCTCGGTTGGGAGCACACCTGGGTCATTTTGGACCGGGGGCCTCAGTGTGGATTTTACATCAACAAGCAGGGGGACTCGTTTGTATCCCTGTGTTAGAAGGTGATGAGAGTCTGGTACTGGGCTCTAGATCACACTCTAGAACTGTCAGCTGTCCATATCCCAGGTGACTAAAGCATGTGGCAGACAGCCTTAGCCGATTGTAGTCCAGAACTGCTGTCCTCAGTCATGGAAGACCTGTTCAGCAGTTGGGGTCATCCAGAGTTACATAGAAACATAGACTTTGACAGCAGAAAGGACCGCTTGGCCCACCTAGTCTGCCCATTTCCCTACCTAGAGGATAAGCTGCAGATCTATTTAACCAACAGCCTATTTCTTCCTACCCCCACAAAAATTGCCTTATGTCTGTCCCATGCATTCTTGAATTCTCCCACAGTTTTAGAACCCACAACCTCCTCAGAAAGCTGTTCCATACATCCACCACCCTCTCTGTGAAAAAATACTTCCTCACATTGCCCCTGAGCCATCCCCTCTATCTTCAAATTGTGTCCCCTTGTTCTTGCACATCTCTTTTAGAAACATAGAACATAGACTTTGACGGCAGATAAGGACCGCTAGGCCCATCTAGTCTGCCCATTTCCCTACCTACAGGATAGGCCGCAGATCCTAGTTAACCAACAGCCAATATCTTCCTGCCCCCACAAGAATTGCCTTATGTCTGTCCCATGCATTCTTGAATTCTCCCACAGTTTTAGACCCCAAACTTCCTCAGGAAGGCTGTTCCATGCATCCACTACCCTCTCTGTGAAATAATACTTCCTCACATTGCCCCTGAACCGCCCTCCTTCTATCTTTAAATTGTGTCCCTTGTTCTTGCAAGTCTCTCTTTCTGAAAGGTGCTACCTCTTGGACTTTGTTGATTCCCTTGAGGTACTTGGAAAGTTTCTATCATGTCCCCCTCTCCTTCTTTCCTCAAGGGTATACATATTAAGCTCCTTTAGTCTCTTCTCATACGGCTTCTCTTGCAGACCCTGCACCATTTGATTGCCCTCCTCTGGACTGCCTCTATCCTGTCTATGTCCTTGCGGAGATGGGGTCTCCAGAACTGGACACAGTATTCCAGATGGCGTCTCACCAACTGTCTGTACAGAGGGATAACAACTTCCTGTTTTCTGCTGCTGATGCCTCTCCCTATACTTCCAGTATCCCCCAGCCTCCTACTGCCTTCTCACATTGCTTGCCAACCTTAAGGTCATCTGATATGATTACCCCAGGTTCCTTTCCATTTTGTTGTTGTTACTACCTCCCCCAATTGTGTAATCTTCCCTGGGTTTTGCTTCCCAGGTGCATTATTTGCACTTCTTTGCATTGAGTTGGACCTTTTTGTGTCCCGCTCAATGCAAAAGATCTTATCTGTGTCAATCAACACCATTCATCACCTTTGGGTTATCGGCCAGAGGTCATGACCCTCGGTAGCTTTTTTTTTTGGATGGGCAAGTCAATGCACCATCGGCGCCGCGCTCGAGGCCGACACACTGCGTGGCGCTCGGGTTGGCTGTTGGGTGCTGTCGACTCCGCCATCCCGACAGTTCTTTGTCTCCTGGCGTCAAAGGTCACCTCGTGGGACGCTTCAAGACGAGAAGTTTTTCAGGCCCACCTGCTGCACAATAAATTTAATTTCTTCGACTCTGTGTCGAGTATTGTCGGCGCCAAAAGTCCGGCCGGGCTCCCTTCCTGCCAGTTCTGATAGCCACCGACTTCGCCCCCAGTAAGATCTTTCCATTATTTGTTTTATTACGATGTCTAGTTTTGTTTGGTGTTTTTCCATAGGTCATGTCTAGGTCGGAGGGCAAGAAGACTTCCAAGATGGGGCGGCCCCCATGCGGCGGTGCCCCTGCAGCCAAAGTACTCCATCACCGACCAGCACGGCCGTTGCCTTATGTGTCTTGGCCTGCTTCATGACATGGACTCATGCGACGCCTGTTTCTCCATGGACCACCGGGTCATCGAGCAGCATGCGTGGAAAGTGAGGCGAGCTCCGCCCGACTTTTGGGGGTCGGGCGTGCATTCTGCCGGGCCAACAGGCGCTTCTCGGCCTTTCCTCCAGGTCCCTCCCAGTTCTATATGGACCGAGGAGGAGGGAGCCTCGACCTCTAGTAGCCTAGCCATGGCTGAGGATCCTCAGCGGTGCAGGAGACCCAGTCTCTGTTCCCTCCGGGGAACAGGCGGGGAGGCACACACTGGTAGTCATCACTTGGGGCGTAGGCTCCTGGTGTCGACCCATGGCTCGGAAGGCCTGGGTCGGTGCCGCTGGCCTCTGCGCCATTTGTGGCACTGTGGGCCCTGATGGGGTCCTTGATGGCGCTGGTCCGTCGCTCGGCACCGTGGCTGCTATCAGCGCCGTTCGCGGAGCTGATAGTGCTAATGATGCCATGGGAGGTTCTACGGCTCCGTCTTTGACTTTTTCTCATGGCGCCGTGTCCAGCTCCAGGGCCATTTGCAGTTCTGTGCATGGTCACGGCACCATGGGGTTTTGGATCTCAGTGCCGTGGCGCTGTCAGAGCCATCGTCTGCGCCATCTCTGTCCTCGGTGCAGCTCGTGGCGCCATGGGATGGGCGGCGCCATGGGGGTCTCTGGACTCAGCGCCCGAGCAGCGGTTGGAGCCATCATCGCGCCGTCTCTGTCCTCGGCGCCACTTGCTGGTACCGACTTGGGTACAGTCTCTGTTTCTGGTACCCTATTTGGTGGGATGGCAGCAGGTGCCTGCCAACTGTTTGGCACAGGGCTTCAGTCTCCACCCCTTCGGGAGGAGTGGACTCTGAGTCAGACAGGCAGTCTGGCTCCTTGGAGTTAGCTGCTGGCGTGGAACCTCATAGTGTACTCGAAAGACTGGAGTCAGCCCCTCTGAGGAGCAGACAGTGACTGCGGGGCTGGGGTCAGGGGTTCTGACCAGCAGGCAGTGGTGCAGGCCACCATTGCACTGCAGCCCGGCCTCGGAGGTTCTTGACCCCTCAGCGGTGGTACCCCCTCAGGTAGATGCGCCTAGATCGCCCAACTTTGGGGCGATCAGAGCACCCACAGGAGGTAGGGTGCTGCGCCCTGGATAGCTCCTTGAGGGGGGCCGACCAGGAATGTTGCCCTAGGCTGGCTCTCTTGAGAAGGAGGCTCTCGGATTCTGAGGACGGGGGGCATGGGGTCTGTGCGGCAACCTTTTTCTGGAGCCCACCTGGGCTCTGGGAGAAGCTCCGTAGCCGGATCTTCACTTTTCTTCCTCGGTTTCTTTGAGAGGGCTCCATTCTTTGGAGGTAGGGGACCGTCCTTCTGGACCTATACAGCCCGGTCACCTCACAGGGGATTCTGATGGGCGCAGCCAGGCAGTTCGATATGGTTGTTCAGCAGTCAGCTGTGGAGTCTTCTGGAGCACCTTCATCTTCTGGTGCTCCTGGTGTGCTCCTTGCCCAGGCGGAGGTCAGTCGATTTCTCTTGTCGGCGCTGTCCCCATCCTGTGCCACATTCTCCGGTGCTCCCAGGCATCCTTGATCCTAGCGGGCCTCTCTCCTAGGAGCAGTTCAGGGCTGTGGCTGCTCGATTCCTCGCTTACTTCAGGGCAATGGACAGACAGGTTTTCAACCTCCCCGAGCAGCCACCCTCTGAGCATTTGAGGTCCTCTGACTCCTCATCCCCTCTTCTGGGGAAGGCCATCTGTCCCATCTCCCAGCTGCTGATCTTGCGGAGTATCAGCGATTCCTCGTGAGGATGTTGGAGGATCTGCACATCACCACTCCCACTCAAAGCAATCCAGAGCACTCAGCGCACGCCTTTCTAGGCGACTTCAGCGAGGACACCCTTGTGGTGCCCCCTGGCCTGCTCCCTTTTGGGAGGTCTCGTTAAGCTCTTGGCAGAGCCCTTCTCCGGAGTTCCTGCCCCTGGGATCTCTGTCAGTGGTATTGTGCCCCCACCCCACCCCGAGTCTCCAGGTTACATGCCTCATCCTCAGTCAGGATTGACGACTGGACACTCCTGATGGGCTTTGCGCCCTCCCACCGTGACCGGCCCCAGATCAAGATTCCTTGGTTTTGACTTCTGTGGGAGGAGGCGTTCTACTCAGCATGGTTGCTGCTCTCTATCACAGCATATCAGGCCCACTATGCATCCTATGATAGGTTCCTATGGTCCAGGTTGGGTCAGCTCCAGCCTCTTTGCCTGACATGGAACAAACCAGACAAGCCATGCACTCTCTGCACGTGGCCTGGAGCTAGCAAGGAACCAGCGAGGGCATCGTACAATGCCAGCGAGGTAGCTACCAGGGTCGTAGGGACAGTGATCTGCACTAGGCGGGCGGCATGGCTGCGTCTTTCCTGGTTGTCACCCTTGGCCTGGCGTGGGGTGATTAACTCCGCTCAACAGAGAACCTATCTCTTCTTCTATAGAGTGAGATGGGTTTGTCGGGCAACTTCCTTCCCCTCTGGGGGTCCCCATCTCACTCTCCCACTCTTGGACCTCCCAGGCCCGAAGGTTCTCCCTCTTAGTGTGTCACCCACTGAGGCTAAGGGACTCTGTCCCTTAGGGTTAAAACCCCTTTGGGGCCTCGCACTCACCCAAAGGTGATGAATGGTGAAGATTGACACAGATAAGATATGAAAATTACATACCTACCGTAATTCTGATCTTCTGTGTATCTTCACTCTTCGTCGCAATCCGCCCACCATCCCACTGGGGCCTCAGTCTCTGGGTCCCCTTCCTCTCTGTGCCTTTCTCTCCCCTCTTTCTTTTGTCAGGAGTGGGGTAAAGAGGGCACATCAGGATGATATTTCCAAGGGAGAGTGGTCAGGATGGGGGCACTTCTCCAGTGCTCTAGCTCCACCCGTGTGGTGGGAGTTGGCAGTTGCCCTCCATTCTCTCCTCCTCCTTTGTTCCCATCAATCTTAATTTTCTTTGTCCGTGGACATATCCTTTATTATTTTAAAGAAGAAAACTTTCTTACACCAAATTTTTTCCGGGGTGGGATTCCTGTGTCCTGTCTTCTCCAGAATAGCTGTTTTCTGCTTTTGGAGTTATTGTCAGTGATTCTGTGCCTTGAATTCTGGCAGAGAGTCTTTAGCTACTCCTTGCAGTTACTATACAATCTGGAGACATGTCAAGATTCTGGGGTATGTTGTTACCCCCCAAAGCTTATCCTAATTCCTTCCTCTCTCCTTTTCAGAGTTGGGGCCCCCCCAATCCCCTTATTCTTTCTTCTGCTTCTTCTATCCTCTCAGTCGTTTATTTCTTTATATATATGTTTTCCTTTGTCTGTCTCTTGGACTTCCTTGTCCCACCCTCCCAACCCTTTTCCTCACTCTCCGGTGACTCAGAACTTCTGGGAGGGCGGAGTTGACAGCACCCAACAGCCAACCCACACAGCGCCATGCAGTGTGTCGACTTCTACTGTCTCCCCCAAAAAAAAGAAGCTCCCACGAGGTCATGACCTCTGGCCAATAACCCAAAGGTGATGAATGGTGATGATGCACCAAAAGATCAGAATTACGGTAGTTATGTAATTTTCATTTTCTGCTCACTACATCCAGGGCATGGAGTTTTCTTGTGAGACTTGTTGTCCCTCTCCTGGAAAGGGAGGTTTCTCAGTGCCCCGATTCAGTGGGTGCTCATCAAGCTCCAGATGGAAAGGGCAACTCTGATTATGGTGGCGCCATTTGGCCACGTCAGATATGGCTTCCATACTGATACAGTTGGCTGTGGTAATCCGTTTCCTTGCCCTTTGCCAGAACCTGTTGACATAGGCCCAGGGCACCCTGCTCCTTCCGGACCTCAAGTCCCTTTGGCTGCATGCCTGGCCTGAAGACATAGCCATTGCCAAGTTTGAGGTCTTCTAGAAGGTAGCTGATGTCCTAGTGGAACTGAATTTTTCTGGGTACATATGACATGGCTTCTCATGCTGTCACTGCTGAATCTCATGAAGGCATTCCTGACTGCAGACCTCTAGATTTTCCTCTGCGCCCAGCAACATGTTATGATTGTCCCTTCGATGGCATCTACCTGTTCGGCCAACAGGTAGAGCAGTCTCTTGATGCTTCTCAGAAAACTAGAATGGCCACCAGATCTGCTAGTCTGGCCCTCATACCCTCAGAGAGGAAGCGGCCATCAGTTTTTCATAACAGGCAGCCCTATCATAGGAGGCAGAGAGCTCCAGCTAAGTGCCAGCCTCCTCAGCCGCACAAGAAAATGCAGCAGAAGGCACAGGCCCTGAGTGCCCAGTGCCACCCTCTAGGGTCTCAGCCGGACTCTTCCTCAGGTAGATCTCTCCTTTCCAGTGGGAGGTCATCTATCTCATTTTACAATCAGTGGAACTTCATCACTATGGACAAATGGGTCCTGAGGATCATTCTGGAGGCTGCTTAACTAAACTTTTCAGAAACCCCCTCACATTGTCATCCCAAGAGGCAACCCATCTTATCGGTCATCAAGTCAGTCCTCCTCGCTTCCAGAGATTGTGGGCCTACTGAGAAACAGGGCAATGGAAGTAGTATCTCAAGCAGAATGCAACACGGGCTTCTCTCCATTACTTTCTAGTTCCAAAAGAGACGGGCATGCATCCAATCCTCGACCTCAAAAACTAAACAAGTTTCTGTACCGCAAGAAGTTCAAGATGGTCTCCTGGGGACCCTTCTTCCACTTTTCAAACCCCAGGACTGGTTGACATCCCTGGACATTCAGGACACCTACCAGCATATTCTGGTACACCCAAGCCACCACAAGCTTCTTCAATTTGTGGCCTTGGGTCAGCACTACCAGTTCAGAGTCCTGCCCTTTGGGCTATCCTTGATGCCTCGAGTCTTCACAGAGTGCTTTGCAGTTCTGAGTGCACCGCCAGCTTGCACTCCATGTATTTCCATACCTGGATGACTCACTCCTGTCAAGTCTGTCCAGACAAGAGTCGGAGGAGGCAGTGAATGCAGCAACTCGGTTCCTAACTTCCATGGGGGTCCTTCTAAATCTTGGGAAATCGCAGCTACTCCCCTTCATAGGAGCTCTGTTGGACACTACCAAAGCGAGCTTTCCTCCCAGAAGACAGGCAGAAGGCCATCCTTCAGATGATGTATTTCATCATGGAAAATGGCTCAGTGTGGGCTCACTCCATGCAGTGAATGCTCCGCCTCATGGCCACCTCAGTCTTCACAGTACCTCTAGCATGACTGCACATGAGGATTACTCATTGGGTGCTCAGTACCCAGTGGTCACCGACTACACATCCTCAGTCTTACCCTATCAAAGTGATGGAACCGGTATGATGGTCACTAGCATGGTGGTCGTAGGAAGACATCTTTCTTCAAGGTCTCCTCTTACCTCCACCAGAGTCTCTTATAACTCTCACCACAGATCGTCTCTCCTGGGGTGGGGCTCACTGTCAGGGCCATCACACCCAGGGAGTTTGGACTCAGATGAGTCTCATCTCACATCAGTGTTCTGGAGATGAGCAGCCCTTTACGCACTCGAGCCTTGGCAGACTTGGTCAATCACAATGTGATCCTCCTGCAATTGGACAACAAGTCAGTGATGTACTACATCACCAAGCAAGGTTAGCACACTCCTACTAGTTTTGCAGGGAAGCAATGAGGTGTGATAGTGGTATCTGGAGCAGAATGCTCTGATTCTGGCAGTATACCTACCAGGAGAACAGAACAATCTGGTGGACCAACTCAGTGAGACAGAAGCGAACCTCACAAGTGGTCATTGGCACCAGATGTCATGCAGTCTCTCTTGACGACTTGGGTACTCCGGACCCTGACCTTTTGCAGCCCCACTCACTGCAAAATTGCTGTAATTCTGCCAGAAAAATTCAGGACCTGGCATTTTTGTCAGGATGCATTTAGACTGCAGTGGACAAATCACTTTCTGTACGCATTTCCTCCTCTTCCACTAGTTCAGAGAGTGCTCAAGCTAGAGACCTATGGGGAAAATGATTCTAATTGCCCTGTCCTCCTGGCCATGGCAAATCTGGTTTCCATGGATCAATAAGTTACATGTGGCCCCTCAAAGCCTCTACCTCTGCAGATGGACCTGTTGACACAGGGGTCCATGGTACATCTCAACCTGCTCTCCTTTCATCTTCATGCTTGGCTTCTGAAGAGATAGAAGTGGGCAGGTTTAGGGTCTCAAGAGGGTCTCGGAGATCTTCCTGGCTGCATGCAAGCCTTTCACCCAGAAGACATCACATGAGCAAAGCGGAAAAGTTTCTCTGAATGGTGTGCCAAATCTCATTTGGACCCATTCCGATGTCCACTAGACAAAGTCTTGGAGTACTTGTTAGATCTTTCCAATGCGTGACTACAGTACTCATCTGTAAAGGTTCACCTTTGAGTTCTTTCAGCCTATCACGGACCAGTCCAGAATCTTATACTTGCTCAACTACCTCTCTTGAAGAGGTTCCTAAAGATATTCTGCACACAGGCTCCCAGGTAGGAAGCCTGTCACTCCCTGGATATCAGCCTTGTACCAGATTTGCTCACTCACAAGCCTTTTAAACCCCTGGCTACGTGTGATCTCAAATTTCTAGCTTGAGCAGCTTTACTGGTGGCTGTCACCTCAGCCCAAAGAGTCTCTGAAATACTCACTTTGGTAACAGATACCCCCACGCCCGTATATGTTGTTTCACAGAGACAAGGTGGTTCTCCTTACACCTTAAGTTCTTGCACAAAGTGGTTTCGAGTTCCATTTGAACCAGCCCTTGGTGTTGCTCACGTACTTTCCTAACTTCCAGAATGAGGGAGAAAGAACTCTCCACTCCCTGGATGTGAAGAGAACCCTCAGGTTCTACATCAATAGAACCAAGGACATCCATCATTCCAAGCAACTCTTTGTTTCCTTAATGCTATTCGGCTGGGCCAGCCAGTTACAATAAAATGTATCTCCACTTGGATAGTGGCTTGCCTTACGCCACATTTTACTCCATGGCTCAGGTTAAATTGGAAGGCCAAGTTCATGCCCTCCACCAGAGTGGTTGCAACTTCCTTGGCAGAAATTCACTCTGTCCCGTTTCATAAATTTTGCGAAGCAGCAACTTGGAGTACAGTGCTCACTGTCATTAAGCACTATGCCCTGGATGTCCATGCCAGGCAGCACACCTCTTCGCAGGACATTCCTTAATGAACTCTTGTCCTGAGTGAGCTTCATCTCCTACCACCCTGCTTGAGGCATTTTTTGACTGAGCTCGGTACTCTATCCAGCAGTGTGAATAAATGGTGAAGACTACATCCAGGAAGAAATTAAAATTACATACTCAGCCTAATTCTTGATCTTCTTGGACAGTCTTAGCCATTTATTCACATCGCATCATGCTGTCCCGAACTCACACGCTCTGTATCCTAGTCTTCACCTCCCTTGTTTTGGTTTGGACTGTGAAGACACTTATTATTACAGACCGTTCTTATTCTGTATGTGTCCACAGGGGCTATTTTATGCCCTTATTAGGTTTAGCATTTGCTTAGTTAAGTTCGCTTGTACCTCCTTCGTAAAAAAAAAAAAAAAAAAAGTACTGAGGTGGTTGGGGCCGTTGCAGAGATAGGCTGTGTAGCATTAGGCCAGCCATCATGGTGCTGTGCATGCACATAGCCTACCTCAGCACCAGCCCCTGAAGATTCTTGGCTCCCCGAGGATCCTAGATGCCTCCAGCTGAGAACCCATCAGTGCAAATAAATGGTGAAGACTGTCCAAGAAGATCAAGAATTACGTAAGTGCGTAATTTTCATATCTTCCAGAATATCTTCACCATTGATTACCATGCCCTGCTCAGATAGAGCCAGGGCCTCTCGTATGCTCACCCAGCTGGTGCTGGCAGCACACGAGTGCACTAGCCAGGCAGCTCCCCAGTCCACACACCCCAAGGGTCTCTTTTTCTTGTTATAGGGAAAACACAGAAAGAGAGCTGTGTACTCTTTGTTTGCCCACTATTAACAACATCAACAAAACTGAGGTGAGGTCCTTGAGGCCTCTCTTGCAACCCCAAAAAGTCGGGGTTGTGGAAGGTAGCTTCTTGCCTCTGTTTTCTTTCTTGTCCTCCTTCTCCCTGCCGGAGAATATCCCCTCTGTGGGTATATCCCTATTAGTTGCTAAATGCTGCATGCACCATTGGACACGATCCAATCAGATTCCACTTGTCGGCTACACTGCATGTTTGGGGTGCTTGTACCTTTTGAATCAACTGTACTAGCACTTAACATAGGGTACATCCCTGTGGTTGCTGGAGAAGCTGGTATTTTTTTTTTTTGATGAGGCCTTTCTTCTGACTGTGTTAGATTTTTTGGTTGGTATGCCCTTTCTTATGTATTTGGGCCTTGGCTTACTACCCTTATGGGTGTATGAGGAGATATGCACGTCTTGACTCCCTTGGACTGTCCAGTTCTGCATCTCCAGATGCACCTAGGTTCCACTTTCTTCTTTCCTGATGTAAGAAATGAGGCACTTGGTTAACTCATGCGTTCAGTCATATCTGTAGCTGATAGCATGGAGTTGCCTTTTTTCTAGAAGTGTAAGTGTCCTTTCCTTTTGTCGCACATTGTGCCATCTCATTTGCAAGGAGATCCCATTCATGGGCATCCTCTTCTTGATTTGCCAGAGCCACACTCTCAGGGCTGCTGCCTTAGTTTTAGGCCACTGTCCACCTTCTGTCTGGCTAGTGGCATGAGGCTGTGACTCTAGATTCAACTACCCTTTGTGCCACCTACTGTGCCCTGTTCTTATTCTAAGTTGGTAGTCGGGTTTTATTTTGTTGTTTATTTTGTTCCTAGATCCTTTTCCTATCCCTTCTGGCTAATAAGTATCTGGCTCTCTCCTTATCTCTCTTCACTTTGTTTCTCTCGCATGAGCAAAACTGAGGTACATGAGGAGGCAGACAACAGTTGTTGGCTGGTACGTGTGGCAAGTGAGATGTGCAGGCAGCCACTGTTCAGCTCGCTCCCTCCCTTCAAAAAAAAATTGCCCCACAGGGTCCTAGTGTTTCCGCCCCAGCCCCATAAGTGGTAGTCAGTGGAGAAGATGTTCTGGAAGATTAACAGTTACAGTAAGTACATCATTTTCATATTTTAACTTGCCGAATGATGCTATGGCGGTGATCCCTGGGTACCCTATGAAGCCAGCTAGAAATCTCCTGCTCATGTGGAACCTGAACATGGTTAGAGGAATTTTCAGCTCTTCATCAAGCTACTGTACATGGTTTTCCTCATCTTTCTATGTCTTTTCTAAATATGTTGCGTGTTAATATAGTTATGTCATTAGTGGGTTCCATCATTATCATTAATGCTGTCGGGGTTATACTGCATGGCAAAAATGTGGACTGATCAGTTACAAGCGGTGGAACTTGTATCAGGAACATTCCATGCTAATGCCCAGCTGTGAGCTGGTGCCAGTGTCCCCTAGTAGTTCATATTACCAATTTTGTGATGACTTCCCAGTGGTAATGTTGGAGCTAACAGAAAATGTAATTGTGGTAAGTCTGGTAGAATTTCATCTATGGTCTTTCAGACACAAACAAAAATGGTCTAATCCTTCAGTGGGGAGCTCTGGTTGTCTACTGCAGCCTGTTATGCTTTGTTCTATGGTCTTCTACAGTACGCATAATTATTTATAGTATATGGTTTTCCCTTATTATACGAAAATCAGTAGCTGCTGAAAACTTGTTGTGCACATTCTGAAAGCTATTGTACGTTCCTTAATGACTATTCATAAGCGATACACTATTCGGCACCTGATTGGAGGAAAGAAGCAGTTAAAAAAAAATAAATCAAACATGGCGATACCACTCACCAAGCAGTTATCTGAGAGCGGTTTGGGCTGGACTGCCATAGTCTGCTTCGTGTTTCAAACCGTACTGATTTCACATTTTTTGTTTTTGATTTAGCTCAACTGCTGCGTGAATGTTTGGAGGGTCAGGACGGCAGTGGGACCGCGCTGACAGACTTCCCAGCAGACTCAGCTGCTGACAGCAAGCAGGAGCACAAACACAAGGTATTAAGCCTTGTGAAAGTTAAATGTTCAATAATAACATTTTGATTGAATCTCAGGGAACCATATACTATAATAAATAGCATGGGCAGCCATACGACCAAAGCTGTGTTTCTGTCTGGGTTGAGATGACATCAGAACCTCTTGGAGCCTCGTACTTGTGATGCTATCTTAACCCTCGATAGAAACACAGCCTTGTTGTGTATGGTTTGCCCATACACTATTCATTATATTGAATACTGTATGAATTATAGTTAATGCTAATGTAACTGTGTTTACAGGTACTGAAACGTATGATTAAATGCTGCTCCCTGCTGAATTGCCATACACAGGTAAGTGTCTGGCATGTAGCTTTCAACATTGAATTGAAAACAAAGCATGTAACTTTAATGAAGTATTCACTTGCCTCACACCTTTCTGAATGTTCCGAAGTGAGCTCTTTGCATCTAATTACCAGCACGATTACCATTCAGGGAACTTGTAACATGCATGACTGAACAGCTGAACACTTCTGCAGCAGACCGATCAACCGATCCAACTGAGACCTCTCTTTGCAAAGCACAGCACGGTACCACTTACTAAACAACCCTCAGGATGAGCTCCACAAAACAGTGATTGCTGCCTTATGTCGAGTTAAAACTTCTTACTATCTCTGGATGTGTTAGGGTAAGAAGTGCACATAAATTTAAAAAGGGAAAGCGGAACGGAACTGATTTAAAGGCACAGTAAGCATTTTTATAACATTTTTTTCTTTCACAGAAAAGCTCCGGGGCGTAAATAAACATATTGGGGCTGTAGGTTGCCCACCACTGGTATAGACTCATGTAGAAGTCCACCTTGCATAGACGCCAACCCCACTTTTCCATGTGATTTAAGCAGATATTATGATATATCTTGTATATATCACCATCCCCATTTTATCAGTACCACCTCACTCCGACACCACAAGCTGAATGTTATTATAGTAATGGTTAGGGCTTATTGTGTATAGAATTCAGCCAGTTCAGAAACCTTGTTGTGCACAGTTGAGGGACTCCTATGTCACTACTAGTATCCTCATCACCGCCCCACCACTCCCCCTTTCCTCCTTATCTGTTGAGCAAGGCTGTAATTCTCACCCTGCCCCCTGCTCATGCTATCCCTTTCACTCCCTTCTGCTACCTCCCATCTCTTATGCCTCCCAAGCCAAGCTCTAGCCCCTAACTAGTGTCCACTGTCTATACTTCTGTGCTGCTCCTTGATTCTCCGTACTCCCTCCTCAGCCCAAACATGTTTAGTATTACCCTCTCCCTCCTTTACTGTATTTCCCCTTTTATAGTCCCTGTTTGGATGTTCAGCCTCACTGTCTTGTGGTCGCTAGAACCAAGCAGTTACTGGACTACCACATTTTGGGTCCTCTTACTGTTTTTAATTATTTTTTCTGCCACAAAGCCGTTTCTCCAAGTTGTGGCTGTAGATGAGCTGTCAGCCCCATCCCTGCCTCTCCCAGTCGAGGCACCTCGGGGATCCGCGTAATTTCCATCGTGGTGGGACAGAGGAGGAGGGGCCCTCTTCCCCTCTGAAACACATCTGGATGGGACATGGAGGGGTCCATAGTGATGGGTCAAGGGAAAGCATGCAGGGCTTCATGCAGCCTGTGCCACTTTTCCTGTTCTCCCACAACTCAGCTGCAACGTAAACAGGACATGCTGTATGGAGGCACATACATCCTCGTCAAACTGGTGGTACCCTCCTTTGACATTCCTAGCCATGCACTATCTCCGAGCCTCCACTCGGTGACAGTCAACAGTGGGGCAACAAACCTCCCTGACACGAGAGAGGAGAGCAGTCCTCCAGATACTCAATCTCACCCCAGCCCCAGGCCGACCCCTGGAAACCCCAGCGCCTCAACCCACCCTGCCACTGGACTGGCCCCTAGATTCTCTCACTTTTGGTGAGCACCAGATTCAGTAGAACCCCTTCTGTTATTGGGCCCTGGACCAGTAGACTATGATAAGAAAGGAAGTCACGGGGGCTCAGACTGGTGGGTGTTGGCACACAGCATCATGAAAGTGACAAACCTAACACACTCACTGGAGCAGTGAAACGCCTTTGAAAAGTGTGTTTTGTGATGGAAAACCTGCATCATCATCCAGATTAACCACCACTGGCTGCAGTCTGATTTCAAGTCACCTCACTGGCTCACAGCCTGACACCCTCCAGTACCTAGTTTTCTTCACAAAAAATACCAATATGTTTGCTTTGCATGCTGCAATCAAACATAAAGAGCACTTCGCTTTAGTTTCATCCACAGCTTTCCTACCTGGCTCACCTGCTTCGCTCCGGTACCTTTACTGTAATGTGAAAAGTTGATCTGTTACTGCATGGTTTTGAGGTTTCTGGTGATTTTTGCACTATGTGGAAAAGATTGTTGCTGTTGCTCAATTTGTCTTCATAGCAAAACTTTGCTTTATTACCCCACCCGTGATGTTAAAACAACATGTGCTTCTTTTGTCATATTTACACATTGCTCTTAATCTCCATTGTAACCTGATTTGTTTTTATTTTATTCCGTGATCTGCACTCAGCAATGATTTATCTAACCATCTCTCTCTGCTGGCCTTAAAGACTGGCTTTTAACCTTCTTTTGATGGATTCCTTACCAGGGTGGCATTCCCACTTGGCCAGGCTATGTTGAGCCCAGCACTCAGTGTGTTGCAGCACCCAGCCTCGTGCGGCTTCCTCTGAACCCTGTGAACTGCAAGTACATGGTTTTCTGTGGGTGGATTGTCTGGGCTTTCTGAACACCCATCTCCAGAGGGGCTTGTGGCAGATGCGGGTCTTCCACATGGCTAAGATACAGAACCAGTCAGTCAAGCCCTGATGTTGAGTCCAAGAAGCAGGGCATTCTTGGATGCAGTGGTTAAGAGTAGCTTCCCCGGCATCCACCAGGCAAGCTATACAGCACTGATGGCCACATTCAGCAATGAGCTTTTTGACGAGCTATCCAGCCTCATATATCTGCTCCCAGTAGATAGCCAGGCTAAGGCGCTAGACCTCCATGACTTAGGCTTGGTGTTATCTAAGCACCAATTGCAGGTGACACAGGACTATGCCAATGTCTTGGCTCAGGCAGTAGCAGCAATGGTGTTCATTCGCCAGGTGTGCCTGGCTACAGGTCTCACCTTCGCCTTTGACACCCAGCATAAGTTGGTGGACCTGCCCTTCTTGGGCACTGACCTTTGAGCCGAGGGTGGAGGACCATCTCATGCGTTGAGAAGTCCAGTGTCGCCCCAGACTTGGTGACTGCAGCTACACAGTTCAAACAATAGCCCAAGCAGTAGGTCTCATTTCAGGGTCTCTTTGAGTAACCTGGTCAGCAAAGGCAGCACTCCATCAGCCAACCAAGTCCTTCAGAAAGTCCATCAGGCAGGGTCAGAAAAACAGGGGCAGTGGTGCTTCCAGTGGCCAGTTCTCTGGGATCCCTCTAAGAAAAAAAATGATGAGCTGAGGGGTATTATCCTTCCACCATCACAGACCCTGCTGCAGCTCCCGATCGGGGCCACCTCTCCCCTTCCTGCCACAGTGATCCGCTATCATCTCAGACAAGTGGGTCCTGAAATGGGCCTGGGTTGTCTCTGGAGTTCAAGACTTTACCCCTTATTGGCCCAGGCACCACTCGAGTCTGTTCTGTCCATGGATACTCTGCCTGCAATTCAGACCAAAGTTGCTCAGCATATAGAGTGCTGTGCAATTGAGTCTGTCCCAACACTCAGGCACTGCAAGAGTTTGTCTCTTGCTACTGTTTAGTACTAAAATGGACATGGCCCCATTCTGGACCTACAGTCACTGAATACATTTCTTTGCAGGTGGAAATTCCTTATGGTCACTTTCAATAAGATCGTCCTGTTCTTGGAACCAAGGGCCTTGTTTTGTTCCCTTGAATTTCCAGAATGTGTACTTTCACATCTCAATCCATCCATCTCATTTGCAGTTTCCCTCCGTCCAGTGTAAAGGACTGTCTCCTAGTTACGTCGACACCCTTTGGTCTGTTATTGGAACCCAGGGTGCTCAAGTACCTGTCAGTTGTAGTGGCCTTTCTCAGGTGCTGGGGCATCAGGTATTTCTCTACCTCAATGACTGGCTAATCATGGGCAGCACCAGAGCAGATATGGACAGGTCCAGGGATCCTGCTGTCCAAACATTCCAGGACTTGGGCCTGATGGTCAGTCTGGCCAAATCCTACCTGGTACCAGACACAGGGATTCTGTTCATTGGAGCAGAGTTGGACTCCCTCAGTCGGGCCCACTTTCTTTCAGACGGTTGAAGAATTTGTCCTCCTCTGCTTGCTTATTTCAGGTTTGGCAAGTATGGCTGTCCCAGAACTTCCTCTGGCTTCTGGGGCTCGTGGCCTCTATGGCAGGCAGCCATGATCCACTGGCTGATGCATCCAGTTCAGTGCGAATTGGTGCACCAGTTTGCAGGAACAGATAATCAGCTGGCAGATGCTCTCAGTCATGTAGGAGAGATGTCACAAGAGTGGCCCCTGCATTCAGGAAGTGGTGGCCCACCTGTTTGCTTGGTGGGGCACACCACTGGTAGCTCCATTTGCATACTGGAAAACTGGAAACTGTAGTTTTTCTGTGCCTTTCCTGTTCAGATGGAAACTCTGATGGGATGCTTCTGTATACCTTCCTCCGTTACCCTGAATCCACAAGATGGTCCTTCAGGCAAGGTAAGGTTGTTTATTTAGCTAAATCCTTATGGATCTGGGTGCTTTACAACATAAAATAATCAAAAACAATTATGTAAAAACACTAAAATAATGCAAAGACAATTCGTAAATGTTTATCAGGGCCCTTAGTTTTATATGGTACTTCAGGTCTGATTTCTGCAGCAGAGGCTCCTGGGTATCTCACGGCAGTGTTTGATTGTTCCTGTAATGTGACTTATTTGTTTTGTGACAGAATGCAGTCCTGCCATTGGCTAATATGGATATATAATGGAGAGCTGTCAGATAAAGGATTTATCTCACAAGTGCTGTTTGACTCTGGTACCCTCACAAGTGGCGTATGCCACGAGTGAGGTGTCCGAATCAAACAGCACAAATGAAGATAATCATTTTATCTTAAAGCTCACCATTGTATATTTCATTTATGTAATAGGAATGCTTTCTGTCAGTGCAGGGACATTTGCTTTTGATTGGTTATCTTTTTTTATATGTTTGTCAAAAAGTGAACAAAAATGTCATTTTTCTGCTCTTTTGCTAATTATAAAACAATCTATAATGTATCTATAAATGAAACACCACTCATTTTGTAGATAATTTTGTGCTGAACAACTTTCATTCTCACAATACCATGCTATCTTTTTCGTTTTAAAGTTATTCGCACTTGAATATGGGTAGTACTGCTACTGAGGCCGACCATTCTAAATGAGTTCTAGAGTGACTGTGACATAGCTACTATATGGATACATTTTATTTATTCAGCGGCTGTGAAAATAAATGGATTTATTCAACGGCTTCTGAGTCCACGCCTATTGCATAAAATATAATATGATGTGATGTTCTGTGGAAAATTCTGTGACCATGGAATCACAGAATTACAGGGCATTGATTATCATTATAAGATAACAAAAGCAGGTGCAACTTGAATGCCTTTTTAAAACGTCTACCGGGAGGCATTGCAGGTAGAATATGGGAGACTGCTCCAAATCAGTGAGGCAGGTACCGTAAAAGCTCTGTACCCTGACTGCTTTAGTCTGGAATGGGAACAAATAGCAAGCCCACCTTGGTGGAACTAAGAGGGTAGATAGAAGTGTATAAGATCAAGAGAGCTTCCAGATAGTCAGGCTGTGCAGTGCCAGGCGCCACATCCACAGGCCTAAGGTTAAGGTTGGTGGTACCTGGGTAAAAGTATTAGTGGATGTCTGGTTGCAAAGGGTGTTCTTGCGTTGTGCACTGGCGAGGATTCAGCGTGGTAAGGGTTGTCTGTTGAGTTGTAGGTTAGTTCAGGTTTTAACTGAAGCATCTAGTCACTGGTAAAGTTTGACTTAGTTAGGCGGGCAGGGGTGCTTTGAGGAGGAATGTAACTAACTCTTCCCTGCAAAAATTAGTGTTGGAGCTTGTGTCTGGATTTGGAGTGTTACCCCAAATTTGTTTCTCTTCAGCCTTGCCTCCATGAAATTGCCCTAGTAGAGAGTGTGCCCAGGTTAATCAGCCTGGAATGTGACTATGCCCTGCTGTTGCAGAGTTAACCAGCCTGGCCACTGAATGCGTTTAATGAGCCTGAAAAAGAAAAAAAAAAGTGTGTTGGGCAAAAAGTGCATAATACATTGTCTTTTGAGCTTATTTTATGATAAAGAAACCTTCAGTATGCTACCATTTAAAATTATCACGTTAAGAACTTCCTAACTATGTGTCTGACATGAATTTATGCCTTAGGTTATTCTGTGGTAAGCCAACTGGTAAAAAAAATATTTAGCCAATCAGAAGACTCCAAATCCTTCCAATTTTATACCTCAAAAAGAAATTACAGTACATCTGATATCATTTCTTTTCAGTAGATACTTGCTCTTTAACTGCTTATTCACTGTCTTGTCTGTCCTCCACCCTCCCTTAATATCATATCTAACAAGGATGACACCCTGGAGACAGTCATGTCCTTCAAATATCTGGCTTCACCCTGGACACTAGCTCTTTTTCAATCTCCATGTCTCCAACATTGTCAAAACTATGAACCAGAAGCTTGGGTTGATCCATCGAATTCACCTGTTTCACCTCTACTTCCATCCTAAGAATTGCTTCAAACAACATGAAGTCTTGCTGTATTCTGACTTAATGCAGTTAGCCCCAACACTTGAGCTGCCCCAGAGAGTAAGGAGTTAAACTCTATGCAGGAACATAGAACATTGAGCTTGAGCTTGGTTTTCAAACCTCTGTCTGTGGTACTTCCCAGTGTAAGCGTCAGATTATTTACTCCACCTAACAGTGAAGTTGCTCTAGAGATTCCTCTGCTTGGTTAAGTTAAAAAGTAAAGCGTTCGGTTTAAACCATTGTTTTGTTATTTTCGATTTCCAGCCTCTGTCTACGGTACAGGTAATGTTGTAGATAGGTAGTGACTGTGTTTATTTTGTAAAAGTGTGTGGAAGTTTCTTTTTCCTCGATTTCTTTTTGGTCGGTCCGGTTAGGAACCGACCTGTATTTCTTCTCTTTCTGAGAAAATTTTCTGGGGATTAGAGTGGTGTTCTGGTACCAATCAGTTTCAGGAGAACCGGGCCTTTTCTGGTTCTTTTTCAAAACCCGTCACACGGTTTGTAACCGATCGGGTTATTTTATTACCTGGCTTGAAAGCTGCTATAGGGTAATTTAGTAGGTTGGCCATGACTGACAAACCCAAAAGAAAACCGGTCCCACTGGGTTTCAGCACTGTACTGAGTGTGGGGAGGTCTTTGCCAAGGCCGAACCTCACCTCATCTGTGTTTATTGTCTGGGGTTTGACCACCTCAAGTCAGACTGCCAAATTTGTAAAACTTTCCAAAATCCACTCTAGATAAGAGACTGAGTAGGCTGAAGGAAAGGAGGCCGAGAGTCCGGGGATCCGGATGGCCAGCCCGTTCAGTTGCGGCCGAACCGGAGGGTGCCTACTGACTTAGGTGATACCTCCTCAGGCAAAAGGAGAGCCGACCCTGAGGGGCTGGTTCCATCAAAAGAAAACATAAGTCCACCCATTCGGATCCTGTACCACATTCTCCAACAGCGGACGAAATAACCAAAGCGATTAGCATTGCTCAATCTCTTAGACGGTTCAGTCCGAACCGGTACTTGCCAGTTAAGGGAGTCGGTTCGGTCGGATCCTCTCCTTCGGATTATGATCCATATGCTTATTATGGGGAGTAGGAGGGAGACGAAGACTATCCCGATGATGATGATCGGGGTCTGGATGTGCCCATTGAACCAGACATCTCCCAGATAGGCCCTCGGTGTCTCTTTTCCCAGGCTCTCTGAGTCCCCTTCACATTTTGTTTTACCAAAGGTGGCGAAACCCTTCAGCTTCCCTTGGTTGAGGCTGCAGAGGAGGAAGAAGAGCCTGATTTTGTGGAAATGATGGACATCCCAGAGTCCAAAAGGCTGTCTATCCTCTTCATGAGTCCTTGGGGAAACAGACACACAAAATCTTACAAACTCCTAATTCAGTACCTCCTATGGACAAGAGAATGGACAGGAGGTGTATGTTATCAGGCTCGCTGCAGAGTTCCTTTATAATCATAGCAGCCATGTTGGGGTAGTGCAGGCTGCAGCCTGTTGAGGCTAACATTCCTTTGGCTTCACACCCCGGCTCTTTCCAGCCCAGGTTTTGGAAGTTGGTGGTGGGAGACGGATACTCAACTCGCACTCCTATTTTGAGGAGAAGAATAGGGAAGCAGGAGACTTTGCCTGACAAATGTTTACAAAAGGTATGCCACCGCTGCCTTATTAGCTAGTCTCCTTTCCAGACAAACTTATTGTTGGCCCTAGTCATGTGCTGTTTCCCTTCCTGCTCCCTTTCTGCCCACAGGAGGAAGGCCGTGAGGGTGGACCAGGGCTGGGAGCTCTCGGCGCAGTCGGAGTGTGAGCAGAAAAAGGAAGCCTTGAGGGCTGCAGGAGTGGGAGAGCGGTGCACTGGTTTCAAAGTGAAGTGACCTACCAGAGTCCAGCCTGTGACACTTGCTCGATTCTTTGGAAAAAAGATTTAAAATCAGAAGCATAAGGAAAATATAACGCGTTCTGCCTTTTCCCTTTTTAAATTTGTAGGTCTTTTGTCTATAGCTTTATAAATTTAATACCTTGGTGACATATCTTAATTTTTATGAATTATTCTTATAAATAATTTACTTAAGTGTTTGTGTCTGCACTTATAAAATTAGTTAAATTTTACATCATATGTTAATTCTGTCATGTGAACACCTTGCACATAAACACACCTTTACCTGTAGCTGTATCTGAAATTAAGCCTACGTAATTTTTCTTCGACCTGCATTTCAGCGTGGAGTCTTACAGCTCGTGGTCCGTTGCTAACGGTCTGCAGTTTTTATTTAGCCTTTGTTTTAGATTGGATTTTAGATTGGCAAGCATTGTGCTTGCATTTTCTTCTTCATTGCCTAAATTGTTAAACAGACTTCCGGTTTGCTTGCCATCGCACCAGCAAAAGGTAGGTCCTCCTAACGGCTAAAAATAAATTTGGCCTGACTTCCAGCGCCTGCTTATTAATCATTTTTCCTCACAACACTTGGAGTTTATAGCCAGCTTGTCTTAGGAACAAAAAAAAACACTATACTGGTGCCAGGCCAAGAGCCGTATAGTTTAACAATGGAAAGTAAGCTTTGAATTAGGCCAATTTTACTTTATTTTGAACTCCTTTTTATAAATTTCACCATAGTAGTAGTTATGCCCATCTGGTAGCTTTAAAACTCAGGTGTAATTTACCATAGAGTTTGTTTTTAGTCCTGAACTTAAAGAGCTCCTTTTTCCCTTTTATGTTTGCTTGCATGCATGTGCAAGAAACATAGTGCCATCATCTGAGTTTTTGGAGGTGTGTTGCGTCTTCCAATTCAGTCAGTGTGTTTGCAGAGCGGTCGCAGTTCTCCAATCACTGCTGGAGCTGTCTATGACAGCAGTTGAAAATGCAGTGGCATATAGTTGAAAGAGGGAGCTATGCTTCAGTGAGCAGCGACAAGATATCGCCTGCTCATGCATGCGCCCCCTTACACACACGCATGTGTGCCGCCCCCCACGCACACACTGTATAGCTGATGGGGGTGCCCAATCCCCCTCGGCTGTGCTACTCCCAAACAGAGTTCCAGATGCCACGCTGGGTGCCCACCCCAGCGTGGCAACCTCGTATGGGCTCTGCAAGGGGTGCCCAATCCCCGTCGGCTCCACCCTCCCAAACAGCTTCTAGCTGCCACCCTGGGAGCCCACCCAGTGTGGCAAGCGTCACTTGTCGTCTTCCTGTTAAAAAAAAAAAAACTGTAAACAAGAAAGCGTTACGCTTGGCGTTCACCCAGCCCACCCGCGACTCCACCCACTGCGCACCCTGCCTCCCACACCCTCCATACTTACCTCCAGACTCACCAACGATCTTCGGTGGACCAGGAACACGCCTGCACTCTTCATAGCCGACCGCGAACTGAGGAAATGCCGGTAAGCTGTATAATGGGATAGATAGGGTTTTTCAATTTGCTGCATATCTCAGGCATTGTTTGGAATTTTGCACCAAATTTTCAACGTGGGGTTTTGGGACCACTTCTCGTGAATGCTGTTACTGTCATGGCGTTAATTGGGCCCAAGGGTGATTTCACAGTCACTGCGTGAAATCACCTTTCGGGACCAAGTAACGGAACAACACTGCCACTGTTCGTAAGATGGGCTCTCAAAAGCCTATGTTGAAAATTTGGTGAAAAATTTCCTAAAATGACTGTTTTACGAGCGTGCATTGCGAATCTTCCTGGACTAAGTCTCCATCACTCATTCACACTAGTGGGATAGCGCCAGGCGCTAGGACCAGCGGGGAGCAAAAATTTTCAGAAGGGCTGGCGCGGTAGGACCGCGCTGCGGGTACCGTGAGACTGACTCGGCGCCTGTATAGGCTATCTCGTGTAGACCCTCCAACCGCCTCAGTTCCTTTTCTCCCGCCGAAAGTGCGCCTTGGATGTCGACGTCATTGCCTGCCCGAAGTCAAAGTTTTCGTCATACGACAGCAGCTTTTAGTGTTTAATTTAAAGTTTTAATTGAGCTATTTAGTAGTAATTTTTATTTTCTAATAAGAAGATTATGAAGAAATTCTTTCCTGCCATCCAGGTCGTCCTTAGACAGTGAGCGGTGACGGTAGGAAGACTTCGTTTGAAGTTGTTATGGCAGAGGGCTGTGCCGGTCCGCCACCTAAGTAATGGGGGGTCTGACTACGGACAGTCCTGTGCTCGGCGGGAGGACAGTCCACCCGGCCTGAATCTGGCGGTGCTGGGTTCCGGCTCGCTAGCCTCGAAGCTCTTCTTCTTCGTTTGGGGAAGAAGAATTGGTGCCTTCGAGGTTGCCCGTTGGTATGTCTGCACGAGGATTGTTCGTTGGTAGGGCGATAGGCCTGAACCGACTTTGTGGGTTCCCCTTGGCCCGCTCTAACAGCTGCTTTCTCGACTCCGGACTCCATCTCTGTCCTCGTTGGAGTTCGGTGAGCAGTTCCACCTCTGGGCGCTCCTGTGGAGCAGGGGTTTGACTCCTTTTTCCTGGTTGTGTTCCTGGTTTCTGGGCCTCCGGGCCTCGGAGCCATTGGACGGGCCGGTCAATTGGATCTGAATGAGTGCGGTGCCCTCTTGGTGCCTTCGCCATCTTGTCAGCCCTCGTGCCTACCCCTCTTCCTTTCCATGCAGGGGCCGGCACAGGCACCACCTTTCTCTTCTTTTCCATGGTGTTTTACCTGGCGTTGTGCCCCAACACCTTGGTGGCGCCACAAGTCTGGTGCCGTGCCCCTGGTTTGGCATAGGTGCCATAGGCGGCACTGCTGGTGTTTGGGTTGGCACCGGACTCGGCGCGTGGCTGTGCCATGCTTGCGCTGTACTGGATGCAGTCGGCGCGTGGCTCGGTGCTGTGCTCGGCTCCACAGCCGGTGCGTGCTCAGTGCCGTGGTCGGCACCGTGCTCTGTGCTGCAGTCGGCGCCGTGGCTTGCTCGGTGCCATGCTCGGCTCCATGTTTGGCGCCATGCTCTGTGCTGCAGTCGCACCGTGGGGTCGGCTCTGTGGCTCACGCTGTGCTTGGCGCCGTGCTTGGCGCCATGGGTGCTTTTGCACCGCTCAGCGGTGCTGTGGGTGTCTCACGGTGCCACTGATGCCCGCGGGCACTCGGTGCTGCGGTGGCGCGGCTGTGCAGGTGGCACGTGGGCAGCGCCGTGCACCCATGGTGCTGCTGGCGATGCTGGCACCGCGGGTGGCACCGAGCACCCGGTGCCAGGTGTCATGAGACGGTGCCATGGTACCATGTCAGCATGGGCACCATGGGTGCCAGGGTACAGTGCCATGGGCAGCGGGGTGCCCTTGCGTGCCATTGCTGCCGTTGATACTGAGGATACCTGCGGGTTCTGCCGTGGGTGCCCTCTGGTGTCTCTCAGGTGGCATGGTTACTGTGGTGCCTTCCTGTGCCAGGAGTGATGCTATGCCGCAGGGTGCCAGTTGGTGCTGTCTGACAGAACTAGGGAAAGATCTGTGTTTGCAGACCTCTCTTCCACAGGACTTGTGTTGGGATGTTCCATGGAATGAATTCCTATTCTGCAGATTATTTCCACACATTTTAGTGGGTGGCGGTCTGCATCGGATCTCCTCATCCAGCGATTTTCCGCTGATGGGACTCTTTCTGTTCTGTTTCTGTCAGCGGAATCTCTCATTCCGCCAGCACTTTCTCAGCCCCCTCGTGGTGCCAAGCTCCTCGACACCCCTTCTTGGTGGCGGGTCTCCTAGTGGCTCTAACCGAGACCTCTTTTGGGGTCCTTCTGTGGTAGAAGGCATCTGGATGAGTCTTTCCCTGTCCTTCTGGTCAGTGATACAGCGGATGACTCATTTTATATACTGAGATCCTCTCTATCATCAGAGTCTGTGATGCAAGCTCTTAGTAGTTCCTCATTTATGGGGTCCACCATAGTGTTCAGACTGGATCTGTGGACTATATACCTCCGCGTCTAGACTTTTCAGTGGTCAAGACATTTACACTCTTTGGAACATTTTAATTCTATGGTCGGAGCTGCACAGACTGTCCGCTCCTTTGATAAGGGTATAGCCCATTTCTTGATGCTGCCCTCTGGTGGCTGCTTCACACAGAGTAGTTAACATCTGTCTAGCTATTATTAGTCCAGTCAGGGGTTCAGTTATGGATCTTCAGGCTCCTCCTGCTCCTCAGAGGATGACATCCTTGTCATTTCTGTATCCAGGCAATACGCCAATTAGCAGCCAACAACCTTGTCAGGCTCGGACTAATGATATTTAAAAAAAAAAAAAGAGGGGGTCAAATTATCACAGCACAGGGCCTAGTTGGAATTTCCTGATACCACGCTTGGATCTGATCAGGTTCCGCCTCAACCCTGAGGCGGATCTCTCTAAACCTCAGTAAAGGGTACCTGTTTTCTTCTACCCCTAGGGGCAGTCCGCTCCAAGCGGTGGTATAACTCACCTCTTCTCTCAAGAGAATTTCTCTTATTCCAGATATTTCAAAACCTAGGCATCTAACCAGTCTGTTAGTCCCCTTTTGTTTTTTAATCAGGCTTTCTTCTCCTGATCAGAGCCTTGCAGCAGCAACAAGTGACTCTTCAGCAAGTCGGAACTTAGATTCCTACTTCCATGTTTGCTCCAGCTTAACAGATGACATGCTTCTTTCTTGACCCTTGGTCAAGTAGGTTCTTTCTAAGGTAACCGTCAAATATTCACATACAGTCATACTACCCTGAACCTGTACACTTTACCTCCGGCTCTTGCAGCTCCTGAGGGTCTTTTACATTAGATTAGTGCATGTCTTTGACACTATTAATTTTGGTCCTAGATCAAATTGTTAGGCCAGGTTCTTGCCGCTCTCCTAGAGATAGTTGCAGCTGCCTGGCAGACTTTCATTTTTGCCCATTGTAATCGTCGGCAAGGTGACGAGTTACAACTCAGCGGTTATCTTGTAGACACTATGTTATAGATGCTCTTACAAGACAGCTCTTTTTATTAACAGGACAGTCCTTGGCTGTCCTTTCCGAGTGAACCCTATCTCCTACCACCCTACTCAGGGTTGTTGATTTTAGCTTGGTACTCTCCCACTAGTGTGAATGAGTGATGGAGACTTAGTCCAGGAAGATATGGAAATCGTACTTACCATAATTATTGATCTTCTTGGACAGTCTCCATCACTCATTCACACGCCCACCCACATCCCCGGTTCACTCGTTTTTCTTTCCTGGTCTTCATGGCCTATGGTTCGGACTGTGAAGACATTGTTCTTTGACCTTTCTTACAAAGCCATCTGGGCCCTCTCAGGCCCAGACACTCAGAATGAGTTATTCTCATTAGTTACGCTGCACCTCCTTGGTCGAAAAGGTACTGAGGCAGTTGGAGGGTCGACGCCGAGATAGCCTATACAGGCGCGAGTCAGTCTCGCCGGTGCAGCGGCGTGCGTGGTCCTACCTCGGCGCGGCCCTTCTGAAAATTTTGGCTCCACGCAGTCCTAGCGCTCCGTGCTATCCCACTAGTGTGAATGAGTGATGGAGACTGTCCAAGAAATCCAATAATTACGATGATACGCAATTTCCATTTCCTACACACTCGTAAGTTTCAATTTTCAATATTTTCACTCCAGATTTTCAACATTGCCATTTTATTACACTTCCTTATGAGCAGTACAGCTGTCATTTTCACATCTTGCCCAAAGCGTGTTTCCGCACATGTAGTGCACAATGGCATGATGTGTCTTGAAATCAATGTATGGGATACATTGAAAAATCACAGTGACACTGTTCATGAGCAGAGAGTTCTTAAAATGGCTATGTTTGAAAGTCTGAAAAAATCTCTAAAATGACTGTTTTATAAGCGTGCATTCTTGCAGTTTCCACATGCGCTCATAAGTTTCGATTTTCAATATTTTCCTCCAGATTTTCAACATTGCCATTTTATTACACTTCCTTATGAACAGTACAGCTGCCATTTTCACATGTTGCCCAAAATGTTTCCGCACATGTAGAGCACAATGGTGCAATCGGTGTCGAAACAATGTTTGGGACAGATTAAGAAAATCACAGTTTCACTGTTCATGAGCAGAGGTCTTAAAATGGCTATGTTGAAAATTTGAGGAAAAAGTTCATAAATGATTGTGTTACGAGTGAGCATTGCGCAGTTTCCACGCACTGTAAGTTCATGACTTTGTAATATTTTCAGTCCAGATTTTCACCAGTGGCATTTTTCCACACTTCCTTATGAACAGTACAGCTGTCATTTTTTCACAACATGGCCGAAATGTTTTCACACTTTCAGCGCAGAGAGATGCGGCTCGCTGGGGAAATCATTGTTCGACAGATAAAAAATCACAGTGACACTGTTCATGATCGGAGGTCCCAAAATGCCTGTGTTGACAAGCTGCTGTAAAAATCCCCAAACTAATTACATTACGGGTGTGGTTGCACAGTTCTATACTGCACTCAAGTGACTTCACCAGTTTTTTTAATATTTTACTGCAGATTTGCAACATTGCCATTTTACACCTCCCATGAACAGTACAAGCTGTCATTTTCACATCCTGTTCGAATGTGTTTTGCACCTGTGGTGCTAAATGCAATAGTCGCTGTGCATAAGCAGCTCGCCAACAAACTGATATTGCCACTGTTCATGAGGTGGGGGTCACAATAAAACCATGTTGAATATTTGGGTGAAAATACCAATGAATGCCTGAGGTGTTAGGGTTTTCAACCATAACGCCCACCCTGTAAGGAATGACAGGCATCAGGGAGTGACTTGTGATTCTTGCCTGTAATGCTCATACCATTCCACACCCCTGCAGCCAGTGAGAGGCATTGAAGTATGCCTTGGACTCTTCGACCCAAAGTTCACCCCATTCTCCTATGCACACCCATCTCACCATATTTCCTGATGGAATGGGGTGCGCATAGGACCAAAGACCCCAATGCACACCGTGACACTTGTCAGTGACTGCAGGGTAGGTGGTGAAATGGCGTGGCTGTTATGCCTGACCACCCAAAGGCACACCCCAATGCCTGTCACTCTCTGCAGGTGGTGGTGGGGTTGGCTTCAGTTCAATACTTCACCGCCATTCCTATTATGCAGCTCTGTAACTTCTAAACTACCAATGCCAATGGCAACAAGCAAACAAACATTCAGCATTGACAAATGCTTGTTCACTATTCATTACTCATTATTGCCTCATTTATATTTATATTTACACTTATATTGAGTTTTCCACAAATTTCACAGAGTTTCATGGAACAAAACTAATAAAAAAAGGCAAAAGAACTTGAGAAGAAGCTTTGATTTCCAAATTTCACATTTCACTGAAGGGTTAGTAGTACTAAATTCCAGAAGAAAGCCAAATTTGGTTATAGACAAGTAACTCTTTTGGTGGTTGATTTTTTGAAAAGAATTGATTCATCCTGTGGATCTTCTGTTCTTAACGAACTCAATCAGAGGTGCTTCCAGACGAGAGCAAAAAAAATATTGACTTTCTACATATTGACTGCACTTTGTTGGACAAGTTTTGATTGATTCTATGGACTTTGTGGGGTTCTAAGAAAGACTATTTATCTAGAAATAAACAAAGAAGTGTTCCTTTAGTATCATCTGATAAAACTTTGGAAACATTTGGGACTTTTGACCACGTGACCTGAGTGTTTACTTTCTTTCCCTACTGGTTTCCCTGCTGTAAGTACTAAATCTTAAATCCTATATTGAGGTACAAATTATATTAATATTTAACACCTAAATATATATACTCGCAGTGGAAAGATAGTACATAAGGATTCGAGGAAAGGGAGAAGGATTATACCCACACTGAAAATAAGGAAAGTAACAGTGTTATTGGTAACATGGGACTACAAATTGTAAACCGTCTACAAAATGGTTTACAAAAGAAAAATGGTTGTGTATTTATGCAGGACTTAGTTATTTCTGCTTCCACTCTAAGGATTTATTGGGATCTCCTTTTGCCCAACTTCCCCATACCTGCTTAAGGAGGAGTTGGTGTTTAAACCAAAATAGAAAATGTTTATATTAACAAGGATATGAGTGAACTAAGGACGGAACACAGCGAACTCTGAAGTATGAGGGCCACAAATTTAGATATTTCTGACTCATTGCTTTTAAATGAATCCCGAAATCTGATTTAAGCGGAGAAGAAATAATATTAAATATGCCAATTCATTTTTTCTAACATAGGATCCAAAACTAAAGGGAGAAAAAAGTCTCAAATGAAACATGCCCAAAAATTAAGCAAACCGTCAAGGAAAAATAACTGATTTCTTTTTACATAACTCTAAGAAAAATCAGCTGGAGCTTTCACAAAATAGGTTAACCCCAATGTAATTTCCGAATGATTGTGCCACTCACACTTTAACCAAGACCCAGAAATTTCACTGCATCCAACACAGATTTAATTTTTAGTCCAGGAAACAAATAGTAGTATGGACAAATATTTGTCATTCAATAGATTCACTTACACTGACTGAATCTCCAGAAAAAATGTTTATTAAATTGGATAAGGAAGTCGAAGCTATGAAATAGACCCAGAATTTTTTAAAACAATGTCCTGATACGATATCAGAATACATGATTAAAGCATTAACTCATCCAATAATGGCCAATAGAGTCCTTTTATAGGCCTATAACAGCCTAAAACATCATATTGAAAGATTATTTGATTTCATAATCAGTTTCACATCTGAAATGAATGATAAACTTGAAAGTTTGGGAAAAATAAACATGATAAATTAACTCAAAGGCCTTCTTTCTCCCTATTTTAATTCCTCTTTCGCAAAAAATTAAAAAAGGAAAGCAACTAAGAACAAAAATAGATCATTAGCTAATAAAGACAGAAATTTTAATAAATCCAATAAAAGCAATTAACACAAAGGAAAATCTCAGAAAACATCAGGAAAGTCTCTAACAAGATTAACTTAAATAAGGGTTGATAGGACCTTGGGGAGAACTGATTGGGGATGATTCTGTTGAATTTCCAACAATTTCCTTACCAAAAGAACACACAAATCTGAATAAACACTATGACCAAGAGGCAGTAAGTAATAAGGATAATTCAAATTCAGGGTGGATTCGAACCTTTTTCTACAACAAGACCTCATCAGTCATCTACCTCACCTGTTTCCTCCAATGGTAACCATCTTATTTTTACAGGAAATGAAGTGGTTTTCAAACTTGAAAATATTTATCTAAAACCTTATGAAACAAATGAAGCCTTTTTGCCTTAATGACTTATTTATTTCAATCAGAGCTAGAAATCCCAGAGGCAGTGAATAGTATTAGGGTGTCTATCAAAACATAACAGTGCCTAACTTTCCAGTGTATGTAATTTTATCTGACATGGATTTAGCAAAAAAAATCTGGGCTAAACAACGCTTTTAAACAGTTTAGATATTTCAATCTCTTCTCCTGTTGATTGGTGACCATTTGGAAACAGGTGAATGGGGACGGATAAATTATCTCCTATATCCTTACTCTGGAAAATGTAAGCTCCACTTTATCAACATTAAATTGGAACTTTGATAGAAAGCCCCAATCAAACTATCTATCTCTGTTTGAGTTGAAAGATTTGATGGGGAGAACAATCAATAACTTTCCTTTTATCAAGTCACTTGATACGGTTTGCAAGAGCACCAAGATTTCCCACGGAGCTCATATAGAAAAATATTGACACCCAAATACACATAGAAATAAAATCTTTGCCTTTATTTAGGGAATTACTGTCCAAAACATATGTTAGATGAAGTGCACATACATTTGATTGATCCTCACTTTTCGGTAATTACTAATAACTTTAATCTGAAGAAAAGCGAAGTCTCATAACGATGTCCTTTACAATATCTTTCTTCCCATAAAACATTGGGGAGAGAGAGTATAACCTACAAAGATATACTCAACAGATTCTGTCAGTTTACTAACATGGAATATAGCTGACTTAGGGACCAAACTAAATGATAGCCATTGGAGTGAATTAGATTACACAATTTAAAATTATGTTATTCCAAGAAACATGGATGTCAGTGGAAGTATCTCTCAATGGCTATGAGGCTTTCAGTTTACCAGCATTAAGAGGAAAAAATATGGTAGATTAAATGGAGGTTTAATTACTTTTGTTAGAATTAGAAATGGTATTCAAGTCCTCTACCAAGCTGCTTTTAGAAAAGTCTCTCTATTAAATGTAATAAAATGGGACCTCCTTACCTTCTTGGTTGTAAATGTATATGCTCCTGGGCCTCCCAGCAGATGCTTTAGAAAATCAGTGGGCTGAACTATCGCAAATTATTGACTCCATATATGTAAATCATAATATTGATATTATAATGGTAGGAGGAGATTTTAACGCCTGTTTCTCAAATTTTGACAATCTTGATCTCTTCAGTCTCATGTATATGGGTGATTTAAAACCTGGAAGAGTCTGCAGACACAAAGCTTAAATATGGCTGGGCGTAGTTAAGACTTTATTATAAAAATAACCTGCTGATCCTGAATGGAAGAAATTGGGAGACCCAGGTGGGACAATACATACTATTCCCAAAAGGGAATAGTGTTATTGATTTTGCTTTAATTTCACCAGAAAGTTATGAGTGTGTAAAGCATTTTCAGATAATAGCAAGACCTGAAAGCGACCATGCTGTGCTGATGGTTAATTCTGATATCTTAAAAGATAAAAAAAACAGTAATAGATGAAAAATACCCTGTTCCTTTAGTTCCAACAAGGAAGGATTGACTTTGTATAAATGATGAGAATATGAAGAAGATCGACGCATTCTTTATTCCTCTAATTCAACCTTATTAGCTAATTCCTTGTACTCAAACATCTCTAGTCAGACTATTATAAGAAAATTTGAGGAGCTACTCTCCACCATCTCATCTGAAATTTATGTCAACATTACTCAACAAAGCTCTCCATTGACTTGGTTTGATTCACAATGCTTGAAGAAAAACAGAAGTTGGGAAATTAATCAGAGAGAATATTAAAAGTCCCTCCTGTTTAGATAACGTAAACCTAACTCAGGCTCGTAAAGCATATAAAAATTCCTGAATCTTAAAAATTTGAGTTTACCCCAAAAGATGGAATCCATGCACTAAATTATAACAAAAAATTGATGCCAAAGCATTTTTGGAGCACAAAGGAGTCAGATTTCATCAAACCGCCTGTCAACATATATTCCTAAAAGAAACTTGGGTAACTTACTACTCTAAATTGTTTAATAACGATTCTGTTAATATCGTGGAAAGGACTATGCATGGTGAGGTTTATTCATTATGATATTCCCTGGCTATTTCAGTTAGAGATGTAGCATTAGCTATTTCTAAATTACCAAACAACAAAACTCCCGGGCTTGACAAGGTACCAGGAGAAGTCTTTAAAGAAAATCAAAACTTCTGGATTTCCTTTTAGTAAACTTATTCAATGTCTGTTTAAGAGAAAGATTTATTCCTCCTCTTGGGAAAAAAAATAATAATAATACCCATCCACAAAAAGGTTCATACTACTCACCTAGTAATTACTGACCAATAAGCCTCCTGGACATTGTAGGTAAAATCTTTGCAAGCATTATCCTAACTCAACTACAATACTGAGTGGATAAGAAAGTCCCTTTCTAACTTTCAAGCAGGATTTGAAAGGGGTTTCAACTATTGATAATTTGTTCATTTTGGCTCATTATCTAGAGAAATATGTTCAATTTAGAAAAATGAATTTGTTTTATCTATTGATTTCTCTGCTGAGTTTGATTTAGTGGATAAGGGATTCTTTGAGAAAGCGGTCTCCCCTACTCCTTGTTACTCCCATTTTTCTCCTGCACACTGATATCGTTACAGCAGTGATATATGACCAAATGGGATCTATTTCTAATTATTTTCCTTCCAATAAAGGGTTAAGCAGGGCTGCCTCTTGGCGCCATTATTATTCAGTTTATATACAGATTCCATCTTAAGCTTCAATTTAAATCGTTATCGAGTCAGAAGTATGGCAGCTAGGATTCAGTGCAGGAAGTGCAAAATAATGCACCTGGGAAACAAGAACCCAGGGAAGAATACACAATGGGTGGGGAGGTAGTAACAACAACAAAAAGGAAAGGGACCTGGGGGTAATCATATCAGATGACCTTAAGGTTAGCAAGCAATGTGAGAAGACAGTAGGGAGGGCTGGGGATATACTGGGATGTATAGGAGAGGCATCAGCAGCAGAAAACAGGAAGTTGTTATCCTCTGTACAGACAGTTGGTGAGACCCCATCTGAGTACTGTGTCCAGTTCTGGAGACCCCATCTCCACAAGGACATAGACAGGATAGAGGTAGTCCAGAGGAGGGCAACTAAAATGGTGCAGGGTCTGCAAGAGAAGCTGTATGAGGAGAGAGACTAAAGGGCTTAATATGTATACCCTTGAGGAAAGAAAGGAGAGGGGACATGATAGAAACTTTAAGTACCTCAGTGGAATCAGCAAAGTCCAAGAAGGTGGCGTCTTTCAGAAAAGAGACTTTCAAGAACAAGGGGACACAATTTAAAGATAGAAGGAGGGCAGTTCAGGGGCAATGTGAGGAGTATTATTTCACAGAGAGGGTAGTGGATGCATGGAACAGCCTTCCTGAGGAGGTTGTGGGGTCTAAAACTGTGGGAGAATTCAAGAATGCATGGGACAGACATAAGACAATTCTTGTGGGGGTAGGAAGAAATAGGCTGTTGGTTAACTAGGATCACGGCCTATCCTGTAGGTAGGGAAATGGGCAGACTAGATGGGCCAAGCGGTCCTTATTTGCTGTCAAAGTCTATCTGATTCCCAAAAATAATGAATCTACATGTTCACTACTTAGCACATGCAGATGACTTAGTACTTCTGTCTCTGTCTGCCAAAGGTTTACAGAATAAATTTGACCAACTGATAACCTAATGTGATAAATTACATTTGAAATAAACTTGGAAAAAACTAAACTGATGTCGTTTGGGAATCAAAAATTAAACCAAGGATTTATTATAAAACAAATGTATTGAAATTGTTTCATCTTATAAATATTTAGGTGTAATGCTTCATGCTAAAATCTTTTGGAATCTGCATATAAAAGATCAAATTGCAAAGCTGATCACATAGTTAAAGTACTACTAAGGTTTAACTATAATTATGGAGGATCTTCGGTAATACCAGCAATTCACGGTGAGAAGCTAAATTAATCCTCCTCTTATATGGGGTGAAATATAGGGGAATAAAACAGGTCCCATAATTGGAATTGCCACTGCTTTATTACTGTAAAGCCATTCTACAAGTTCCATCTTCTATGACTGGTTCCATAGTTAGGGCAGAATTAGGTAGACTTCCCTAGCAGAACTGATCAAACTAAAGCTGATTGTTTATTGGCTTAAAATAATGAATAATGGCTTACCCTTATTATGCTAAGGAAAAAGAAACATGGTATACTGAGGACTTTTATTCCCCATGGTTAAAAGCACTTCTGTATAACTTAGATAACTGATTTCTCACACTTGTGGTGTGATTATCAGCTTAACATAAAGATCCACGAATCCTACAAAGCTACAGTACAAAGGAAAACATTTCACTTAGCATTTGTTAGACAAATGTCCTTAGTTCAGTACCAAAGACCAGCCTATGGCTTAGTGAAAACAAAATAGATTCAAATTTAGAAGTTTATCTCAAATTCCCTGCCCTAAATACCAGAAAGTCATTACCTGGGCAAGATTTGGATTAATTACATCAAAATATCGTATTTTAATTTATTATTAAATCAACTTGACATAAATGAAAAAAATGTTTATGCAGTAGAGTTTTGAAGAGACTCTTTTGCATGTTATTATACAATGCCCTTATATAAGTATACAAAATAAATACCTCAAGAATTTTCTGACAAAGTGTATCAATTTAACCTATTAGTTTTTATCTTAATGCACCCAGGGACAGTTGATGAAGCTATTAGGATTGGTATGTTTTGATATTTATAATAAGTTATAAAAAAGGCTAATTTATAGAGATTAAGAACATAAAAACAAAAATATTGTTTTATTGTACCACAGGTTCTTTATAGAGCCTTGATTGTGACTGTATTCTCTCCACACAAGCCATCATAATTCTGTTATAAAATTTATTTTAGATTGATTCCTTTTTATTCCTTTTGTTTTATAATTGTATTTTTATGCACTTTGTGTTCATTGTAATGTCCATAAAGTTTTGTCATGAAATTTTAATGGAAGAACAATAAACTTGAAACTTGACTTCAGGAAAGTGGATGCCATGGCCAAAAACAGTATTTGGCATCCTCTTTGGGACTCAGGCAAGCTAATTATACAGCCCTACGAGCCAGGTACCAGAAATCCGGAAGAGCTGGACGAGGTGGCTGCTGATGGAATTGAGGCATCAAAATGCAATTTCTTGCTGCTGTTGACTCCAGTGATGTGGCATCTAGAGTTATGGCTACATCTATGTCTCTCAGAAGACATGCTTGGCTCAGATGCACTAGCCTTTCACAGGATACCCAGACTAAGGCCATGTATTTTCCTGTAGTGGGTAACTCTCTGGGGAGCAAACAGAGGCTTGTGTGAAGAAAATGGATGAATACAGGACCACGTACAGTAGTGCACCAGGCCAAGGAAAGGCAAGCCACTCCACAAAGCAGCAGTCTAGGGGCAGTGGAAGGTCTTTTCACAGGGCTTTTACCAAGCCAGGCCTCCTCTCCCTTCCCACAGAGGGAGGTTCTTCAGAGGGAGGGAGGAGGGATGAGCAGGGCTGCTCCCTCTTCCTCCCAGTCTAAGGCTCCTGCCAGGCAGACACCCTGAGGGTGTCAGCCAGGTACGACTCCCCAATCCCAGTAGGAGGCAGGCTGGCTTAATACTTTGAGCCTGGGAAGTCTGTGACCTCAGACAAGTTGATCCTGGAAGTAGTAAGCCAGGGACTGACCCTCAGCTTCAAAAGTTTCCTAAAAGAGGGCCAAGTCTTTTCCACCTGCATCAATCTCAGAAACCCTTGCCCTAGAGGCAAAGGTGTTCTCTCTTCTAGCTCTCAGAGCCATAGAGAAGGTTTATACTCAGCACAAGGGAAAAGGACTGCACTCCAGGTACTTCCTTACCCCAAAGAAACGTGGAGTGGAGCACCATCCTAGACCTAAGGTATTTGAACAAACACATTTCAAAGCCCAAATTAAAATGGCAATTTGGGAATAGTCCTTCCTCTCTAAGGCCAGGAGATTGGTTAGCACCTCTGGACCTCAAGGATACCTACTTCCATATCCCTATCAGGTGCTCCCACAGAAAATACCTCAGGTTTGAGTTGTCTTCAGGCCATTACCAATTCAGAGCCATGCCATTCGACTAACATCAGCTCAAGGATGTTCACAAAGTGCATTGCAGTAGTGGTGGCTTACCTCAGAAGACAGGGTATCACCATCTTCCCATATCTGAATGACTGGCTCATTGTGGGTCAGTCATCTGTATAAGTCTAGTCAGCTCTGCAAACTACCCAGGACCTACTCAGTTCCCTGGGGTTTCTTCTCAATCTTCAAAGTCTGTCCTCCTCACCAGTTCGCCTTCTCACCTTTATAGGAATAGATTTGAATACTGTATAAGCAAAAGCTTTCCTTCCCCTGGCAAGGCGAAGGCCCTAGTGGATCTTGCTTCATCTTTTCGACCTCAGATCTCTCACCCAGCAAGACCGTTCCTCCAGCTTCTGGGCCACATGGCAGCTTCCAGTGCAGTGGTACAGGGAGCAAGATTCCAGATAGAGACATTCAGTTTCACCTAAGGTCCTTCTCGTCTCAGAAAAGGATCCTCGTACCAAGCTGATTCAAGTGACTCAGACTCTGGTCCAAGCTCTCCAGTGGTGGCTGGATCAGGACAACCTCAGACAAGGAGTCCCATTTCTCCACAAACTCCCTTCAGCAGTTCTGACTACGGATGCTTCTCTCCTAGGTTAGGGAGCCCACCTGGGGGCCTTGACAGTCCAAGGGGTCTGGTCTCACAGGAGTCTCTCCTTCACATCAACCTTCTAGAACTCGGGCAGTGTTCCTGGCCTTCAGTGCTTCTCAGATTCGGTCACAGTCAAGGTGGTCCAAGTCAGAACAGACAACACGACCACAATGTGGTATATCAACAAACAAGGAGGCACTCGGTCCTTGGCCTTGTGCACGGAAGCCATGAAACTGTGGTCTCTGATCTATTCTCTTCAGACTTCCCAAGTAGCAGTTCACCTTCCTGGGAAGGATAATGTACTGGCAGATGCTCTGAGCAGAATATCGTGGGGATATCATGAATGGTCCCTGAATCCTCTCATCCTGCAGACCATCTTCTCCAGATGGGGCACTCCAGAGATAGATCTCTTTGCAGCCCCGGACAATCACCAGCTACCTCTGTTCTGTTGCAGACCTCCACTCCTGGGGACTGTGCCCCAGGATGCCCTGATTTTGGTTGGAAGGGCAGGTACCTCTATGCCTTCCCTCCATTCCCTCTGCTGTTCAGGGTCCTGATCAAGATCAGAACTCAACCTTGCACAGTGATCCTAGTGGCTCCAGACTGAGCCAGGCAGCCTTGGTATCCTCTGCTCCTTTCCCCAGCAGTGTCTCATCCCTGTCCCTTCCTAAGAGACACAATCTTCTGTCCTCCTTCCAGGAGGATCTGGTATCCCAATCTCCAGTCTCAAGGCCTGGCTCTTGAAGAGCTAGAATATGCAGACCTGCATCTTTCTGAGGCAGTCATGGATATCCTGAAGGTTTCAGGAAACCATCTGCTAGAAAGACTTATGATTCCAAATGGAAGGGGTTTACCATTTGGTGTTCTCAGAAAGACATTGTCCCTGATTCTGCAGGCATCTCCACAGCCTTAGATTATCTGGTTCACCTCAATGGACTAGGCCTGAGGGCTTGCAACTCTAAAAGGTTCACCTAGCAGCAACTTCTGCTTTCCTTTCAGCGAGGAAGGGCTCTTCCCTGGCCTCTCATCATGTGTTTAAAAAGTTTTTCAAGGGTCTGTTCCATACAAACCCCTCCATTTAGAGAACTGACTGCTTGGGATCTTAATGTCTGAATTACACAGCTCATGCAGCCCCTTTGAACCCATGGCTTTGGCTGAGCTGAAATACTTGACCTGAAAACTGTGTTCCTGGTAGCTATTACTTCCTAGGAGGATTAGTGAATTACAGTCAGTTGAACCTGACTTCATATCCTTCTATAGGGATAGAGTGGTCCTAAGAACCAGTAGGAGGTTCTTACCCAAAGTGGTATCAGATTTTCATCTGAACCAGTCTATGTCTCTTCCTGTGTTTTCACTGACCACTCCTCTTCAGGTGAAAGAAGGCTACACAGCTTGGATGTTAAAAGAGCTCTTAGCTATAACATAGAGCACACTAAGACTCACAGGAATAACTGTCTTCAGTTGTTTCTCACCTATGGTGAGGTGAGGAATGGTAAGCCTGCCACAAAACAAACTATTGCCAGGTGGATTGTTTCTTGTATACAATTCTGCTATGACAAATTGGGAAGAACACCTCCTTCAGGCCTGAGGGCCTCACTTGACTAGGGGTATAGCTGCTACTCTAGCTGCAGCCAGAGATATACCCTTGTTAGAGATCTGCAAAGCAGCCACCTGGAAAACAGTACATACATTCACCAAGCGTTACTCCCTGGACATCCAGACTAGGAGTGATACTAGGTTTGGCGCAGCAGTACTGCAGAGCCTGTTCCCAGCACGCTCTGCATTCCCTCCTCCATAGGGAACTGCTTGATAGTTCAGACATGTCTGAATACAGCAAGACTTCATGTTGTTTGAAGAAACAGTTACTCACCATAGTAATGTTGTTTCTTCTAATGGAGTCTTGCTGTATTCTGACCTCCCACCTGTCTCCCTCTCAGAACCCAACTTTTTGGAAGTGGGCTGGCAGGTACAGTGCTGAACCTCAGGGATGTACCTTGCACCCCCTCCCCATCTTGGGTGGTTTAATTGTTAATTCTGTTTGTGTTAGAAATCTGTTTAGTGCTGTCACTACCTTTTCTTCTTGGGTTCTCAACTTGAGTCTTCTGGGCCCAAATTGTTGCTTTTTGACTTATGCTAAAACAATTTCCACACACACACACACACACACAATATATGTAAATATTTTATATCTAGACTCAGCTAGTTAGTTGCTCATAAGAATCTGACAGTTACACTGGGAAGTACCACAGACAGAGGTCTGAAAACCGAGCTCGAAGCAACGTTCTATGCTTCTGCATAGAGTTTAACTCCTTACTGTCCGGGGCAGTTCAATTGCTGGGACTAACTGCATTAAATCAGAATACAGCAAGACTCCATTAGAAGAAACAACATTACTATGGTGAGTAATTTTTCCTTCCATGCGCTCACTCTCCTCTGACCTATGGAGCCCCTTTGCTGCTGACTACTATTTCCTCCTCTCTCTCTCTCTCTCTTTCCCAGGCCTACCATAGGATTGGGAGGTTCCTCTGGGAGCCAACTCCCGTTTACACCACTGCGAAGTCCTCCCTCTCTGGGCTGGTTAACTCTACGAATCTAAATTGAAGTACTTCTCCATGTGCCTTATTTATAAATGTGTCCACTATTTCATGCCCCCCACCTAAGGGATATAATAAGCTTAAGACAAACTCCTCGCACCCTCCGGCTCAGGATCCCTACCCTCCTAGATATCCCCAACTGCACCTAACCTCCACTAGGAGGTCCTTCTCATTGCTGCTGGAACTCTCTTCCTTCACTTGTCCTGAACAGTACCTCTCTTCCTCTATTTAAGTCCAGCCTATATGCCTCTCTTGTTTCCCCTATCTCCTCCTCCTGTCTTCGCTGATGCACCTCTACTTCTCCAGTCCCTGCCTCCCATCCTACCCTCTTCCCTTCCCTCAACGTTCTCCCTTTATACATTTATAGCACTATGCTCAGTATCCACTTGCCATAGCACTCATTCTATGTAGCATTTGTCTGTGCATAGCTCTATATGGCTATATACCAATTGTACATGGAGTTGATGATGCTTTACTGATGTTCTGCGTTTTACCTGTCTCGCTGAACTGCTCTATTATATTTGTTGTACTGTGTAATATATGTGACCCTGGGTCGACCCTGAAAAGGGACTGTAGTTGTCTCAGTGGTCTTACCCGGTCAACAAAATTCAAATAAATAAAATAAAAATCTGCTCTATACCAAGTGAGCAAGTGAGTTAGCTAGCTAGCTTTTATTTAGCAGGTACACTTATTTTCAGGCATGATGTGGGAGATTACAGCAGAGGAAAAGTACAATATTTGACAGTAATGTACAACACTGGTTATAAACAGTCCAAGATTCAAAATACAGTACAGAGTGCAATACTGGCAGGGATGCACAAGAATACAGAGCAAGGTACATGGAATAAGGGCTAGATTTACAAATTAACACGTGCAGAAGGCTTCTGATGATAAAAGAAACTAATGCTGAAACACAGTACCAGAGACAAGTACATTACCCGCTAGCGGCAAGGAGCACTTTGCTGACTTAAAAGCAGGTATGAGCAGTAGCTACTAAGGGCCTGGCTAGAATGACACTGCACAAAGCGTAGCAGGAATGGACTGCCACAAAGACTAGGGACAGTAGGAGAAGGTAATTTCACCTAATGTTGTTCTTATCGTGGGTGTGGACAGGAGATCAAGATTAGTGGACCGCAAAGGATATGAGAATCTATCAGGCAGTAGAAGAGGGGCAAGGGTGACTTTTAAGCCCTGTATTGTAAATGACACCTCCCAAGGTTAGGTTACGTAAGGCATGTGGGGGAGCCTCAAGTTTTGAGTATAGGGTGCAGTGTTGGATGTATCAGTTGGTGGCTGTTCGTGTCGGCAGGTGTTATAAGCCACATCCCAGTTTTGTAGAATATTTTTAGAGGCTAAAAAGAAACAGACATCCTGTAGAGAACTTTTGGGAGTAGGATGCCCTCAGGCTGTGGCAAAGCGGGTTTTGGGAGCGAGACTGTGAGTAACTTCATAAGAAAACCCCTGTCTAGAATTACTATGTGAGGTTAGCCTGTCTGCAGTATGCAGATCTTCCCTGTGTCAGTCTTCACCATTCATCACTGGTGGATGCTTGGCGGAGAGAGGCACCCTCACGAGAGCTTGCTTTTTTTTTTGTGGGAGGAGGAGCCAGTTGCCTGCAGGCCGATGCATCTGGGGTTGGCCAGTACAGCCATTGGCTGCTCCCTCCTCAGTTCTGCTTCTCCCACCATTGAGACAGCACCTCACCAAGCCGATTTCCTTCTACTGTTTCACCACGACTTTGCCTCGGTTCTGCAGCCCCCTCAATGCCTTTTTTCTTCCAGTCTGGTAAGATCTTTCCTTTTATTAAGCGGGTCGAGTCTTTTACTGTTTTGTGTTTTGTTACTGTCGCATTATGTGTGGTCCTCTAGGACAAGAAACCTTAGAGGAAAACTGGTCAGCCTCCTATGCGTTGGTGTCCCTGGCCGACAAATTTCCTTTATCGACTGGCATGATGTTTGCCTCACCTGCCTAGAACCCCAGCATGACATGGATACCTGCGATGCCTGCTTCTCTATGGACCACCGTATTCTGGAGCACTGCTGCTAAAGGTTGGCAGGGCTCTGCCAACTTTGAGGGGGCATAGTCATTCTCGCTGGTCCAAGCGCAGGGACTCTGGGCCCATCCTCCGGGTCCCTTCCTGGGCCTCACGATCCGGTGAAGAGGGGCCTCCTTCTTCTTGCCTTGCCGTAGAGGAGGTTCCAACATGGTGCCGGAGGTCTGGTCTGGCTCCATTCGGGGCCGGGCGGGAGCACTGCTCTGGCAATCACCTCTTGGGAGGTGCAGACTCCCCGTTGTTGGGGCCCACAGCTGCAGGTCCTGGTGTTGTGAGGCGTTCCCACGGCTCTGCCTCAGATCCTTGGGGCCATTTGTGGCTCCGGGTGATCAGGGCAATGCCCAAGGGGTATGAGGCCAGCCAGCAGCGCCATAGGTGGAGAGCCCCCCCTTGGCACCGTCCGAGCCCTCTGGATCATCTCCTCTTCGAGCCGGATGATTCCGAGGCTGATCCGGACTGGCAGCCTGACTCCTCAGAGTCAGAGGGTTCTCCATGGCCTAGTACTCTTGCACCTCCCAAGTTCTCCCTCCTGCGGCTCCAGCGACTGCGGTCCATGCTGACTCTTTGAGCCGAGCAGCGGCTCAGTGGGTCAGGGTGCATGCTGGTGGTCCCATTGCTGCGGAGCGGTTGTCCGGATTTTGGGGAGGGGTGGCTGCCATCCCGGTGCCATCCCTCTGTCAGGATCAAGACCGACCTCCCTCCCTCTGCCTCTCCTTGGGAGTCACCGGAAAATGGGGGTTCCTTGGCACAGGGTGTGCAGGAAGAGGGCTTCCTCAGAGTTGACAGGGTGAAAGATGACAGCATACTTCCGTGCCTCCAGGGCCTGGGAGGAGCCACAGTGCCGAGTCCAGTTCTCTCCTTCGGCCCTTTGAGGGAGTCCTCATTGGGTGGAGCTGGGGACTGACATTCAGGATCCATGCAGCCCCAGACCCCTCATAGGGAAGCTTCTCCTACAGGACTAAGTCCCAAACTACTTTACGCTTTCTTAATAGGTCGGTGAATTTGTAGATCTGTGGATTCCCGCTATGCCAGGTTCACTTGTAGAGTCTTCCAGCCCTGGCAGAGGCACGTCCACATATGGTGACAGGTTCGCCTGTCCCTCTGCATCCAGCTCCCTTCTCCCAGGCCATGTTGATCCATTGGAACCTTTGGCCTGGGAACAGTTCAGATCCCAGGGCTGCAGATTTCTCCCAGTATGTTAGGGCTATGGGACAGACAGGTCTTTCACCAGTTCCCCTCCGTAGCCAGAGTATGACTCCGCAAGCTCCTCGGCCTCCTCGTCTTCCTTCATGGAGGAAGAGGAGAACTCTGTCCATGTGTCCTCAGACGCTGATCAAATTCAGTATCAGCATTTCCTAGCGAGGCTGGTCAGGGACTTGCACATTACCCACTTTGGCCGTCACAATATCGAGCATGCGGATGCAAGCCTTCTTAGGCAAGTTGGAGCACATCATTTGGTGGTCCCCTCCTTGCCAGTTCCTTCCAAGAGGCATCGTACAGTGCCTGGCAGCTTCGCCCCACATGGACTGCCAGGAGGCGGTGTTATGCACCCTGAGGGTCCCATGCTGTCTGCCTCATCCCACTTTGGGACTGGCGCATCTGGACACTCCTTCCGGTACAGATGTCTGGTGTGACCAACCCACGAATCTTGACTCTGTGGAGTTGATCATCTGGGACAGAGAGTTTTCTCCTCTGCACGGATGGCTCCTAGCCATTGTTTCACATCAGGTGCACCAGCTGCCTATAACAGGCATCTGTAGGCGATGCTGTGCCAAGTGTAGCATTGCTGCCTGATTTGGAGGCTACCCAGAAAGCCATAGCCCTCTGCTATGGGTCTGGAGCTGGCAAGGCACCAGTCAAGGGCATCTTATGATGCCAATGAAGTCGCTTCACGACTTGCAGGGACATTGATCTGCATTAGTCAGACAGCATGGCTTTGCCTTTGGTTGTCACCTTTGGCCTGGTGTGAGTTACTGGCCTCCTCTTTCCAGGTGACCCATATCTTCTCCCACAGGGGCGAGATGGGAATTGCAGGGCGCCTTCCTTCCCCCAGGGTCGGGGACCCACCTTGTCCTGACCAGTCCCAGGCCTAACTGGCCTAGTAGAGGGTCTCAGCCCCCACACATTTTCCCCATGGAGGGCTGGTGATGCTATTCTCTCAGGGATTCCTTGCCCTTCAGGGGCGGTTTCACCCACCAGTGATGAATGGTGAAGATTGACATTGGGAAGATATGAAAATTACGTGCCTACTGTAACTCTTGATCTTTCTGTGTATCTTCACCATTCATCACTGAATCTCACCACCTTCCCCTCACAGGGCCTCAGTCCTTGAGCCATGCCCCTCCTTGCTTGTCCCCTTCTTTCGCTCTGCAGGGTTTTTCCCCTCCTCACCTGGCGATCTGCTGAGAGACCTCTGGGAGAGTGTCAGAGTAGGGCCTCTGTCTGAGCTATCAGAGAGACTTCTGGTGGGCCCCTTCCTTTGTCCTGGTTCTGAACTTGAGGGTGGCTAATCCTTGGGTGCTCCAACCTTTGGTCCCCTGGGATGAGGGGGTTCTGGGGCTGACTGAGACTCCCTCTGCCCTATGTTAGTTAATCTTTGGCTGTCCCCTTCCCCTTAGGGAGGGACACTTTAATACTAGGGTTCCCTCCACCCCCGATCCCTGTGAGTTCTACTGATAAGCGGGAGGGGGAGAAATCTGTTGGGATTAGGGGGCCTTACCCATCTTAACAGGATTCTTCGGGTTCCCCTCGGAATCTTCCCTATTGAATGATATCCTTGGAAGATCTGCCTTGCCAGCTTAATTCCTGGATGGGTCTTGCCCTCCTTCTTCCTGCCCACCTTAATTCTGTCTGTCTCTCTACCTCTCATTCTCTTTCCTTCCCTTCCTGCCCTTTTGGCCGTCCAGGGACTGGGGCCATTTGGCCCATAACCTTCAGGTCCTCCTCCTCCTCTGGTCAGCCTATTTCTTTTTCAGTTTACATCCTTTGCTTTTGCTGTTCCTCGGGTTCCCATGCCTCCTTCTTATTTTCTCTATATCCTGTTTTTCTGTCTGCCCAGCATGCAGAACTGAGGTGGAAGAGGAACCAACAGCAGTTACTGGCCAACCCACAGATTGCCATGCAGCGCATCGGCCTTGTGGATGGCGCCAGAGTGCCAGCTCCTCCGCCTACAAAAATAAATAAATAAAGAGCCTCAGGGTGCCTGTCTCCAGCCAACCACCCACCCACCAGTGAAGAATTGTGAAGATATACAGGAAGATCAAGAATTACGGTAGGTAATGTATTTTCATTTAACGATTTATGCAACTGTGTAACCAGATTGTGTCCTTTCTGGCTAGAAACAAAAAAATAATTCTGTTCCCGATGTTACGAGCATATGAATTTGCCAGCAGAAATAGGCCACCTGGTCTATCAAGTCTGCTCGAGTGTGCAGCTAGCACCCTCACCTTGCAGCTGCCCTGCCCCCTTCCCATTACCCCTCCTCTCACATTGTCCCATCCCTTTTGAAACTACCCACTGCTCCGGTAGAGCATTCCATTCCATTCTGCCACTACCCTCTCTGTGAAAAAGCATCTCCTCATTTCCATCCTAAATCTTCCTGCCTCCAATCTAAGGCTGTGCCTCTCGTGTCCCTCCCCTCCTCAGCTGAGTATCCCCTCAGTGCTTGCCTTGTTTATGCCCTTTGTGTACTTAACGGTCTCAGTCATATCCCCAGTCTCTCTTCCTCTCCAAGGAGTACATGTTCAGCTCTCTCAGCCTCTCCTCGTATGGTCTGTCCTCCAATCCCTGGATCATCCTTGTTGCCCTGCGTTGTACTTCTTCCAGTAATTTCACATCCTTCTTCAGATATGGGCACCAGAATTGCACACACAGTACTCCAGATGTGGTCTGACCAGTGCCCTAGAGAGGCAGGATCACCTCCTGCTCCTGGAGGAGATCCTTCTCATGATACAACCCAGCATCCTGTTGGCTTTCACTGCCACCCTCCTGCACTGCTCTGTATTGTTCATCTTCCGATTACAACCACCCCTAGATCCTTCTCCTCCTCATTGGTGGAACCTAGTTGCACCCCTCCTGGCTAGTAACCCCTCCCTGGGTTCTTTGCTCCAAAGTGCAGGACTTTGCACTTTGCATTTAACCCCAACTGCCACGCTTCCAACCAGTCCACCAGATTGGTCAGGTTGTCCTGCAGTCCCTGCCAACCTGCTGTATCGTCCACCATCGCCCCCAATTTGGTATTGTCAGCGAATAGGACTGATCATGTTCCTGGCCTAAAATGAGATGTCTGCTATGAATATTCCAAACAGCACTGGCCCCAGTACCGATCCCTGCAGCACCCCACTCGTCACAGCCCTTGGAGATGAGAGTCCCCCCACCACCACCACCACTACCCTCTGCTGTCTCCCCTGCAGCCAATTCTCAATCCATTTAACCATGTTGGTCCCCACCCCACGTATCTCAGCTTCCCTCCCATGAGGCACTCGAATTGAAGACCTTACTGAAGTCCAAGTATATGACATCTACTGCATGACCCTTGTCAAGTTCCCTCCAGGTCACCAGCCTTTCCTGAAGTATTGTCTCCATCAGCTTCCCCATGATGGAAGTTAAGCTTACCAGCCTATAATTACCCGCTTATCCTTTGGTCTACTTTTATGGATGGGTACCACGGATCATCCTCCAGTCATGCAGTATGCACCCTGTGTCCATGGAGGTATTAAACAGTTCCACCAGTTTGTTGCCGCAAAACAGATATTTTCATCCAGTTTTGCCAGCAAAATTCTGTGTTATTTTGCTAACACTGACAACAAAAAAGGGAGTCAGCTTAATTTGTTCTACATAATTGTGCTGTATCTCTGTGCAATTGTATATAGTATATTGTAATTCAGTATTGACTACTCTGTAACTAACTCCAGGTCGCCCCTGAAAAAGGGATGTTCATCTCAGTGGGCTTACTCAGTAAACAACATCCAAGAAATAAATATGTGAGGTAGACGTTTAGGCAAGTATGTACGTATATGCTGTTTGATTCCCTTTATCCTGCTGGCAGCAGCATTCTCTGTTCAGTCTCCGGATTGTAAAGTGTTGTGTGATACTGGCTGAAAAGCATGATATAAAACTAACTTCCTCTCTCCCTGTGGTGTGTTGTGTATCAAATAATGTGATGCTTCTGTCTTGTGCAGGTACGCATTCTTTGCCAGTTCCTCAGAGCGTTGACTACATGACTGCATTTAAGGCATTGCAGGAACAAAATAGGTAGGAAGACTATACTAATGCTGAAGGAATAGAAGACTATGTAATAATAACTGGGCATCTGTTATTTCTCATGGGAAACCAGTTATAATTTGCCGTTATAACCTACGGGTTATAACGGAACATGCACCGGGTTTTCCTAGCTCTTGCGCATCGCCAGTTGTGGTGCTTTTTACTGCCGCTACCAACAGACAGAGATTTCAATGCTACTGGAACTCAGCAGTGAGTCTGTAAAAAAAAAAAAAAAAAAAGAAAGAGAAAAAGCATTGGGCTAACCTGCAAACTGTTCTGCCTTTTTTTTAAAGGGGAGGGACAGGACACAAATTTTGTTGCTGGTGCTTCGCACCATGGACAATGTTGAAGCCCACAGGTCCATGGTAGCACATGAACATCATTTATTTTATATAATTGTTGTGACAAAGCGATACCAACAATTATATAAAATAAAATACGAGGTGCTATGTAAAACCAGATTTACACACACATCCTCGTTATTAGGATGCATTTCATAAACCCGAGTGGCATGTAGCACCCTCACAACTCGGTATGTGTAAAATCTCCATACACACCACCCCTATTTTTAGTCTCTGTTTTATGTCCATGTATTATAAACAATGGTTTTCCTATTGTTTCTTTCCAGTCACGATTCCATGGACTCCTATTATGACTACATCTGGGACGTTACCATTTTGGAGTATTTGACATGTATCCTTTCTCAAAATTGTGTCTGTGATCATTTAAAGAGCAGCTGACTTGATTAGGGCAGGTAATTCAGTTAATGAGGTCACCCTAGGGTGCTACCTGCCTCTGTGTCTAAATAACCAGTTTAAAATTAAATTCTCAGAGTAAATTATTAGGTAAGCAGTGCTATATGAACCATTTGTATTTTATATCTTTCCTGTACTGTTATATATAGAAAATACATGGGTATGTGTGTGTGTGTGTGTGTGTGTGTGTGCTGGCGCATTATATAACAATAAAGACACGGCTGGGTGTTGCTAGTCAGATACCCGCACACCGGGGGTATGTGGTCTCGTCCTTCACCCCTTAGGTGTGTGTGGGTATCTCAGTATAACCAACACCTGCAGCCATGTCTTATTGTGCTTATAAAATGGGTGTCACTTGTACAAATACAAAAAAAACTATGACGTAAGCTGCAAAACAAATGTATTTATTTATTGTTAGAATAACATTATACTTCAAAAATATTCCCAAATTGTAACTCGGGGTGGGGGACTACAGTGGAGCCTGCAAAGCAATCATTTTATGATTTTTTTGTTACAGTGAGGTAGGTAAGGAAAACGGTTCATTGGTTCGGGTCAGTATTTACATTTATTGTTGAAATGCTGGGATACTCATTGCTGGTGCCCCCAACACACACACACTTGTATGAAGCTCAGTCAGCATACTTTATTTATAATTTCCATCACTTGTCAGCATACTTTATTTCATAATTTCCATCTGTTTATTTTATTCTTATTTATTAAAAGAATCACATATTAAATAATATGCAGTCACTTGTGCTGGTTGTCGGGAAGTCGGCAGGTATGCAGTGGTCTGATGTGCAGGCAGTCTTGAGGACAGTCAGAGTCCTCACCTACTTTATAGGCCCATGCAGTGGTTCTTTAATAAGTGCTGCAGGTATGGCCATTATATGTAGCCATGCTGTGAGTACTCTGGCTCGGAGGTCAGACTCTGACTGCAGGGAAACTGAATGGACTGCGGTGAGCAGTAGTAGTTCAGTGGGGTCGGGTGAGTATCTGGACACTGGCAGTTGCATTAAGCACTTTGTCAGAATCATGTATGTATGTATATGACTCATTTTTTCAACTTGAGAGTGTGTTTCTAAATTTTAACATGTGTACCTTGTTATGGTGAAGGATTGACTCTGTGGGTGTTGCCATCATTTTGTGCAGGTATTCCATTACATAGTTAGTATTTTAACATTGTCCCTGTAAAAGTTAAAAAAAAATGGCTGCCAGATAAAATGCAACATTCTACTGGCACAAGGATTTCAATGTTTCTGTGAGACATCCAGATTACCAGCACTTGTTTTACCCAGTGGTAGTACTGTCACCATGCATGGGTCCTGACCAGTCAGGATGCAGAGATTTAGGTGCCCATTTATAAGAGCATTTAATATACACCAAGGAGTGTGGTGCTACATAAACCCTGAGAGCAAAGCTTGAGAGGTTTATTCAAGCATCACACACTGAGGATGTGTATTAAATTTGAGTAACCACACCACCCCATCCTTTATTTTTAATCACTGACCATCAGTTTTCCCTCCCACACAACCTTTCTGTTTTTTATTTTGTTTTGTTTTGTTTGTTTGTTTTGTTATTTGGGTCTGTGTAGCATTGTCGAGGCCGCCCACTTTCAGTCTCTTAAGAAACATGTTCAGTGATTGGATTTCCTTTTGCTTCTGCCACGAGGTCTAAATGTCTGTTCGGGTTAGTTGCTACTATTTCTAACATTGATTCACAGGACTGACACAGAATATGCATTTGTTTGCTGAGGGGAAAACAGCCTTCTCGGTACTACTGTGTTTGAGAGAAAATACACAGCTGGTCTCGAGCATACTGCTTTATGTGAAATTAATGTTATGATCATTTCACTTTTTGTGGTGTGCAGTGAGGGTTTGTAATTTGATGCAACCTTTTGTTATATTTATTACTGCTTTTTTAGGTGTATGTGGTTTACATAAGGCTGTATGTGCAAAAGGAAAAAGCAGTAATTTCAGTTTGTTATGCGCCGAGAGAGTTAATTTGAGTGCAGCTGTTGTGTGGTATAGGCATGCTTGCTGTAATAACCAGCCGGTTATTAACAGCAAATAATAACTGGTCATCAGTATTGAAAAAATCACTGGTGTTTATGCACCATTTATAAATATTTCGCTTTGTTTTTATCTTTCCCGTACTATTTATAAGTTAATAGGGACTCTGCAGGGTGTCTCTTGAGATGAAAAGAAACACAGGGCTGTTGTGCTTAAAAAGCTGTGCTCTGGTGCCATCGAACAGAAAGTAGCAGCAGAGCTGAACACAAAATCGATGCACTTAGGTTGTCAGAGCAAAATTTGGTGGCTGCAAAAATATTTTATTAGACAGAATGTTCACATAACAAGACAGCAGAGACAAAACCCCAGCGCTTTCTCATCTTAGAGCCTGACTGTATGGAGTGCATCAGTTTTGTGTTCAGTCTGTCTCTTTGGTATAAGAGACTGAGTTTGAGGTTGGAAAAGAGGACCGATAGCGAAGCTGAGCAGATCTGACTGCCCAACCTCAAGAGAGGAGTCTCTTATACAATAAGAGACACCCCATGGAGACCTTTGTTAACTAATTATAAATCACATGACTTAGCTAAAGTGATTTGTAATAAGTGTTAAGTAATTTCTTTTATTTCGAAGTTAAACAAAGCTACCCTCTCTCCTGTCTGTGAAGTGGAACACTCCACTCCTTGCATTCCTCGTGAGAGACCACTGTACAAAGGATAAAGGGTACAGTGGCTCTGTGAGTTGATTGGCTGAAATCACATACGAGATTTATATTATTTATTTCTAGGACGTGGATGTGGTGTACAGATCCACACTTCTGGCAGTATTCCTTTCCTTTAAATCTTGCCAGAAGGTCTTCAGACTGGCTCCTCCCACCCATCTGGTGGTAACTCCTCGACACCACCCTGTGACGTCAGATCTTCCTTTCCACTGGAAGAAGAAGAAGGTTCCTCCTTATCATTCCACACTGAGTAGGCCCTTTGCTTTCAAAACTTCAAATTCACTAAAGTCTTCAAGTGATTTTCAAATTTGTTCGATAGCTGTCGTCATGGACGACTTGAAATCGGCGCCAGTTTTAAAAAGTGTGACTGCTGGCAGAAGATGTCCCTGACAGACTCGCGCACCTCGTAGCCCACTGCCGAGGGCCACAATCACAATCCCTAGGTGTGTGGCCTATATTGCACCTTGAATCCTAGTACTGTGGAGGACCGGCATGCTCGACTCTTCTAGGGTGACCAGATGAACGGAGACCTTCCAGTTCGATCAAAAGAATTGAAAGATGCCTGTCAAGCAGTCTCTGCGGCTGCAGGGTCTACGGAACAACTTGCAGCTTTTGAAGAGGCAGTGGCTCAGGCTGCAGAGCATGCCTCTTCAGCTTCGGCTTTTCTGCTGCTTTTTTGGCGCCACCTTTATGGGGACATTTACAGATTTGTGCCAGTCCCTTCACACCCTTGGGCAGGGGTCCTTCTAAGGGCACAAAATCCTCAAAATCTTCAAAAAAGGAGACTTAAGAAAAGTCTTGTTGACGATCGTGAGCGCTCTCGGGCATCGGACTCCCGTGCTTCCTGGGTTTTACCACAGTTGATCCTTCAGTCCAGGCCACTGGCTCCATGGTCTCAGCGTCGGGCCAGTTGGTCAAGACACCCATCAACCAACCTATCGAGATTTTTCTGAGGCGGTCGATCGCTGTCTCAGGACAAGGTGGATACCTCAGATTCTAGGACTTGGTCCTAATTGCCACCTCTCAGGAGGGGTCGGACCAGTATGCTGATCCAGTCCCTAACCTTCGAGATCCTGTTACTTGGAGGATCCTCTGCTTTTGTGGTTCCCTCACTTTCTCACCGTTGACTTTCCCGGCCAGTCGAAGTCGATGAGATCCTATAGTCTGGAGTTGAGCAGCCCTCACCGACATCGCATTCCCACTGTCAACACATGGGCAAGTGTCGCCACTATTCTTCCTCCTCAGACGAGGAGAGGCTCCAACACAAGATGCCCCTGCTTACAAAGAGCTAATGTGGCAGCAGTTCATGCTTTCCAGGGTTATGCTTATCACGGCCCCCAACCCAGCTGTTCTGTGGTTTCCGCCACCAAGGCCCCAGCCTGTTCCAGCTCAGACGGTTCTGGCTCAGCCTATTTTGGCCTCTCGCCCATTCAGATGGAGCCACCTGCTAAGCAGCCTAAGGATGATCCTCCTCCTGTGGAGGCCCTCGCACTCCTGGGCTTCCTCGGGCCGGCTGTCTGTCACCATGACTTCGATAGACCCCACAGGGTCAGTGGGGACTTGTGCGGTTGACCGCTGTTTGGAGAATCTTCTGAGTCTGAGGACTCCTCCTTCATTCCTGTCCATTGAACGCTGAATAGGGGAGAATTTGTCTCAGGAGCACAGCCCACTTCCTTGGGGGTTTGCTCCATTTGATTTCAGAATCTATCAGGATCCAGATGGAGTCCCTCCAAAATGGGCCAGGCATCCCTTGACCAAAATTCTCGACTGAGAGGACTCCCTTATGGTTGCCTTCTGGTCGCTGAGGCCATTCTTGGCCCCTCTCTGGAGCTGGCAGGACTCTGCCTCCTGCCCCTGCACCGTGGGTCCATATGGCCCCAAACATGCAGGGTCTCTATGGGTTCTTTGTCAGGTTTTGCCAAGCACCCATCGGCCGAGAGTTTGGTGGCTGACTCAGTCTTTCGTGTACCGTCAACGTTAGGGACATAGACAAGTGTCCGACAAAGAACCCAAGAAATTGGATCAAATGGCCAAGGTCTATGCAGTCTCTTATTTCGGCTTTTGGCAGGCGAGTTCGCCTGATGGCCCCCCCCTTCTAGGCACTCTTGATGAGGTGCTTCTTTCAGCTACCGCTGACTTACAGACCACAGTCACAAGTTCGGGACCAGGGCCAAGCAATGGCAAAACAGCTGCTCCAGAAGGCCATGGACATCAGCGATTCCTGCGCCCAATCTGTGGCTGCTGTGGTGCCATGTGCTGCAGACTATGTTGTGGAGTTCTACCTTTACGGTACATACCCAGCACAAGCTGGCAAATGTTCCTGGTCCCAAGTGGATGGGGGTGGGGCTGGCACCCCATCTTGCGTCTGCCACGACCTGAATAACTTTCTTCTCTTGCACACACTTCAGGATGGTTGCTCTGTCTTAGATCATTACATCCGTGGAGCAGAGCATGTGGTTCTGCTGTCTGGATCTTCGGGATGTGTTGTTCTTCCATGTTCTCATCCATTTGTCCCACTGCCAGTTCCTTCAGTTCTGTGTGATGGGGAATCTCTATGAGTTCCAAGCCATGCCCTTTGGCCTCTCCTCAGCTCCCAGGGTCTTCACCAAGTGCATCGCAGTGGTTGTAGCCTCACCTGAGATGTCGAGGGTCTGGGTGTATCCCTACTTGGATGACTGGCTGATAACTGGTCTCTCCAGGGAGGAGGTGGAGCGGTCCAGGGACCTGGCCCTCCAAACCTGTTTATCTCTTGGCCTCCTTGTGAGCGAGACCAGTCAGGAGCTCATACCTTTAGCAGGCGATACATTTCATTGGGGCTGAGCCTGACTTTTGCAGAACTGGGGCGCTGTCATGGACCAGGCAGAGGTTCTTCCTCCAGCCCAATCATTTCAGGTTGGGTAGTTGCGCCTGCTCGGGATTTCCTGCATCTCCTGGGATTCAGGGCATGTGTCAGCGTGGTCCATTGGGCCTGGTGGAGAATGTGCTTTCTGCAGTGGGAGGTTGCCTATCAATGGTCTCAGAGGCAGGGCCACTTTGACCAGTCTGTCACTGTGACCCTGCAGACTTGGGATGCCCTTCAGTGGTGGTTAGTCCCGGAACATCTGCAGTAGGGAATCCTGTTTGTCCGCCCAGAGCTAACTGTCACCATCACGACTGATTCATCCCTACTGGGCTGGGGTGCCCACCTGGGGAGCACAGAGTCCACAGACTTTGGACCTACCAAGAGTCCTGATGCCATATCAACCTGCTAGAGCTTCAGGCAGTTAGGCTGGTGCTGACCGCCTTATTCCCACATTCGGGATCAGGTCATTCAGGTCCAGATGGACAACACCATGACCATGTACTACCTCAACAACAGAGGGGACGACTCCTCCTCTGTGCAGGAATCCCCTACATCTGGACCATCATGCTCAGCCTGAATGCCAATCCCTTGGCCATCCATGTGGCCAGCATGTCCAATCAGCTGGCAGACGTGCCCTCAGCCAGGTGGGTGAGGCGTCTCATGAGTGGTCCCTCCATCAGAAGGTAGTGCACAGTCTGTTCTCTCGGAGGGGCACCCTCTGGTGTATCTGTTCACCTCCAAGGAGAATGCAAAGCTGAGGCTGTGTTGTGCCTGCCCCCCAGTAGCAAGCGATGCAGGGATGTTCTCTCAAGGCCCTGGACCCGGGCCTCATGTATGCCTTTCATCCTTTTCCGCTGATCCACAAGGTGCTTCTTAAGGTCAGCAGGGCCAAGTGTGGATGTTCCTGGTGGCTCCGGACTGGCCCCACCATTTCTGGTACCCCGATCTCCTCAGCCTCAGCTGTAGCTCTCATGGCATCTTTCTGTATGCCCAGACCTGCTCTGTTGCAGTCAAGGGAAGGTACTACATCTGGACCTTCAGTCCCTGCACCTACAGCCTGGTTCCTGAGTGGCTAGAGTTCAAGGCTTTGGGTCTCTCCAAAGATGTCTCACCATAGTTGAGGCTTCTCAGAGTCAACCCAAAATTGTATGCCTTCAAATGAAAGAGGTTCTCCATTTAGTGCCAGGGCAAGGGGCTTGACCTCTCATCTTGCCTGGTGTGTAGCATTCTTGAGGGTAGCATCTTTCTGAAAAGATGTCCAGGAACGAGGGTCATGACATGAGGTTGGAAGGGGTAGACTAAGGGGTGAGGTGAGGAAGTATTTCTTCACAAAAGGTGGTGGATGCATGGAATAGACTCCCAGTTTGGGTTGTTGGGGCAAACACAGTGGGATTCAAGCATGCATGGGACAGGCAGAGGAACCCTAGCGATAGGAACAAGGACGTAAAGTCGGAGGTCAAGTAGGGTCTGCAGCTTTTAGCAGTAGGCAGGGAAAATGGGCAGACTGGATGGGCTTAGCGGTCCTTATCTGTCATCAGTTTCTATGTTTCTATGACTACCTTGGTCCCTCTCTCAGTTGGGCCTTTGGTCACTACCCTTAAGATGCACTCTGGTAGCCATCTCATGCGCATCGAGCACGGCTGGTATGCCATCGATGGTGCAGGAGAAGGTGGTCTGGTGCTTTTTATTAGGCCTTGAGCACATTTTAACACGGTGCATGAACCACCACCACCGCCTTGGGACTTGTTGCTGGTGTTGGCAGTGCTCATGTAAGTCATTCGAACCTGATGCACAGGTGTGAAATGTCTCACCTGTCATGAAAGACCACCTTCTTGGTGGCCATCACATCTGTCAGAAGCATCCATGAGCACCAGGCTTCAGTGAGTCTCCTTGCAAACATACTAAATTGCTAACAGTTACAGGCCATTCGGTCTATCTAGTCTGTTCAAGTGTGCAACACACTGTCTATTAAACTGCAGTTGCCCCCCCTTGCACCCCTTCTAATTTAATGCCTCCTATTTCTGACTTCTCTTCCCCTGTCCTTCCCACAGTTTTGACCCTCCCTTTGATCCCACCTTCTCTTGAAGCTGCCCTCTGTCTGCAGTGCTACCACTTCTTCTGGCAGTGCATTTCAACCAGCCACCACCCTGTCCATGAAACAGTGCCTCCTCATCTCTCTCGAACCTTTCTCCCTCCAATTTCAGACTGTGTCTCCTGGTGTCCCGCCCTCTTTTAACTTAAGCAAGCCCTCTGAATTAATTCTGTGTATGCCCTTTAGGTACTTGAATGTCTCAGTCATACTCCCCTCTCCGCTCTGTATTCTGGGGTGTACATGTCGAGCTCCTCAGTCTCTCCTCGTGTGTCTTGTCTCCCATCCCCAGGATCATCTTTATCACCCTATGCTGGACCCCTCCAGTAGTTTGATGTCCCTTTCAAATAGGTGCACCAAAATTGCACACAGTACTCCCAAGTGTGGTCTCACAAGGGACCTGTACAGGGGTAAAATGACTTCTCCCTCCTAGAGATAATTTCCCTAGTGGTGCATCCCAGCATTCCGTTTTGCCTTTGCAGCTGCCTTCCTGCACTCTGCTGCGTGTTTCATGTCCCCTAAACATAGACGCTCATGGCAGATAAGGACCGCAAGGCCCACCAGTCTGCCCATTTCTTTTCTACCTTATGAAGGTGCCATCGCCTTGCTCTGTCAATGGCCTATCTATTCATACTCATCTGTATTGCTCCTTATGCCTATCCCATGCCTGTTTGAAGCCCTCCACTGTATTCATATCCACCACTTCCTGAGGTAGGCCATTCCATGCATCCACCACCTTTTCTGTGAACAAGAACTTCCTCACATCACCCCTTAATCTGCCTCCCTCTAATCTCATGCTGTGTCCTCTTTGTCCTGCTATTTTTCTTATATTGAAACATGTTAGACTCTTTCACCTTGTTAATGCCGTTAAGGTATTTGAATGTTTCGATCATATCACGCCTCCCTCCTTTGGTCTAGGGTATATATATTGAGCTCTGTTAATCTGTCCTCATATGTTCTCTGATGCAGTCCCTGCACCATTTTGGTTGCCCTTCTCTGGACTGCCTCAATTTGGTTAATGTCCTTGTGAAGGTGTGGCCTCCAGTACTGCACGCAGTACTCAGATGGGGCCTAACCAGTGTCTTGTAAAGAGGATTATTACTTCCTTTTCCAACTTGTGATACCCTACTAATACACCCCAACATCCCCCTAGCCTTACCTACTGCTTTAGTGGTCTGCTTGGATGATTTCAGGTAATCGGTGATGATGATGTCCAAGTCTCTTTCTTCCCTTATGACGCCAGCAACTCTCCTCCCAGCCTATAGGTGGCTTCCAGAGTTTCTCCTCCTATGTGCATGATCTAGCACTTCTTTGCGTTAAACCCCAGTTGCCACTCTTTTCAACCATTTTGCTAGTTTATCCAGATCTCTTTTCATTCTACCCGCCTATCTGGATCATCTACTCTGTTGCAGATCTTGGTGTCATCTGCAAACAGACAAACCTTACCCTCCAGTCCATCTGCAATGTCACTGATGAAGATATTGAGAGGACTGGCCCCAGGACTGATCCCTGAAGTACCCCACTTGTGACTTGCATCTCTTCTGACTGTATACCGCTTACCACCACTCTCTGTGTTCTTCCCGTCAACCAGTTTGCCACCCAGTTGACCAACTTCGACCCACCCCAAGCCTCCCAGCTTATTAATTAGTCTTCTATGTGAAGAACAGTATCAAAGCTTTGCTGAAGTCTTTGTATGCAACATCAACTGCTCCCTTGGCCCACCACTCTGGTTATCCAGTCAAAGAAATCTATGAGATTAGTTTGACAGGACCTTCCTTTGTAAACCCATGCTGTCTTGGATCCTGTGCTCCTATGGATTCCAGGTGTTGCACTATCCTTTCCTAAGGAGTGCCTCCATAATCTTGCCCACTTCTGGGCCCCACTCTTGTGGATTGCCTGTCACCAACACTCCCAGATCTTTCTCCTCCTCCTAAGTGGCCAACTACCTCCTCCCAATCAGTAGCTGTTCTTTGGGTTTTTTTTCCCCAAGTGCAAGAGCTTGCATTTTGGCATTGAACCCCAGCTGCCATATGGCTGACCAGCACTCAAGTGTTGCTAAATCTTATGCAGTGTCTTGACCCCTTCCTCATTGTCCACCTCAACACAGATCTTGGTGTCATCTGCAAAGGGTTGATCTTGCTCCTTATCCCGCTTGATATGTCTGCTATGAATATGTTATGGTACCAGTCCTAGCACTGACCTCTGCGATCCTTACGGTTACCGCTTGTGGTGCCGAGAGCCTCAACTACTAATTCTCTGCTGCCTGCCCTGCAACCAGCTCCTGATCCACCTGACCAGCTTCCTCCCTGTCCCCAGGCTATTTATATATCAAACCCATAAAGCCTAGAACGTATCGCTGGTTCACTGCAGCCCTTAAATCTGCATTAGTAAAAAGGGAAAAGCTTTGGAAAATTGCTCGCAAATCACAACTCGCCAGAGACTGGTGTCTTTTCAGAACTGCCAGGAACTCCTGCACAAAGTTGATCAGGGAGGCCAAGTCTAATTTCTACCTCACAGAGCTAGACTCCACCTCAAAATGCCCAACCAAATTCTGGACCACAATAAAAGACCTTCTAGGGACATGGATATGTTGTTCATCCACACTGTCTGGCAGGTTGCTTGTCGCTTAAATCTTGCTGGAAGGTCTTCAAGCTGGCTCCACCCACCCGGTGGTAAACCTCGGCTCGCCTATGACGCCAGATCTTCCTTACGCTTGGAAGCTCAGGTTCCCTCCTTAGCGCCTGCATTTTGACTGGTTCCTGATTCTTCGTTCGTCCGAATTTAGTTTTGAAGTTTTCTAAACTTCAGTCTCTTTTCCCTCGCAGCTGCGATGGACAGGTCGTTCCGACTCTCGGAGACACCCTAGCGGGCATAAATTATCCAGGACTGATCCGCACTCCCGTGCGATACTGCCTCGACTTAGAACACGATCCATGAGTCTGCGGTTGTGCCGTGCTTTCGTAACATTCTAAATGATGCTGCCGATTGAGGCTCGGGCGAGGAGTTTTCACCGCAAAACCCAAAGAGGCTCAGCATGTGTCCACAGCGGCTGGCACGGTTGAGCAGCTCGAGCACTCGATCGCCCTCGAGGAGGAGGCGCCCAGGCCGCATCTCCTCCTCCTCGGTCGCGCGTTATCCTGTTCTCTCTGAGTTCCTCTTATTCGGCTTCGATCAAGGAGCTTCGCCAGTCCCTTTCCTCGAAGGGAGAGGGCCATCAGGACATTCTCTCAGCCCAAGATGAGGGAGTCAAGGTAAGTCCGCTGTCGGCATTTGTGGGAGCAGGAGGGTCTCCTTCCCGACGGCTGACAGTCGACTTTGGTCGAGGTTGCGGCTCAGTCTCTGCTGGCTTCACGGTGTCCCTGTCAGGCCAGCCTGCCGAGACTCCTGTCCGAGTTATCTCTCGACCCATCAGGCGGGTGGTCGTCGGTAGGAGTCGCCAACCCTCTCCCCGGGGTTTCTGGCGGAGACCGAGATTACCCACGCTTTCTGGGCGGCAGCGCGCTGGTCACAGCGCCCAAGCCGAGGGATGAGCGGTGCTTCCTTCCCAGGCCCGCCCTCGGTTTCATCGAGGGTCTCGGTCTTGGACTCCATCTCGGTCAAGTCGCTCTCCGCCCGACTTGCGGTCTCAGTCTGGGCACCGAATTAAGTGGCGACACTGTTCCTCCTCGTCATCCTCATCGGATGAGGAGAGGTCAGCGCTGATTGCGTCAATGACGAGAGCTTATGTGGCAGCAGTTACTGTTGTCCGGGAGTCAATCGACTCCACCATTCCCCTGCTATCATGGTTGCCCTAATGGTCAAGCAACCGCTGGTAGCAGCCGAGATGCCCATTTCTGGGCCGGTTGTTCGACCAAATCTAGCTGCCCCACCGATTGTGGTGGAACCTCGGTCGGTCACGCCTGCCCTGCAGGTTGTCTGCCACCCTCACTCCCGCCGCCTCGGCAGGTGAACGGTGGCTCAGGCCTGAGGCAGCTCTTTGCAGGCTCTTCGGAGTCTGATGACGACTCCTCTGTGTTCCCCAGGCGAGTGGGCCTGGAGTCCTCCCAGGGCCAGTCTCTGGATGATAGCCCATCGTCCCTCATCTCGGAGTTTACGGGATGCAGCTCGACCCGTGTCCAAGCGGGCCTATTATCCCTGACGGAGATTCTAGAGCCGAGGATTCACCACGGAGGCTTCTTCCTGTGGCTGAGGCCATTGTCGGCCCAGCCTTGGAGCTTTGGCAGTGGCCTGCTTCCTGTCCCGCCCTTGGCCAGGATGGCCAGGAAGTATGCAGTCCCCACCGCTCTTTGCCCGGTTTTCGGAGCACCCCTCCACTGAGGGTTAGTCACCAATAACGCCTTCCAGCGCTCCGAACGCCGAGATGTGGATAGGCCCCCGACAAGGAGTCCAAAAGGCTGGACTGTGTTGGGTGCAAGGTATACGCTCATGTCCTCCTCGGCCTCTGGCAGGCCAGCTCGGCCCGCTGATGGCACACCTCTCCCACACTCCATGGGCTCCCTGGATGAGGTGATCTCTCATCTCCCGCCGACCTGGACCACGCCCAGCAGGTGCGGGACCAGGAAGGCGGTGGCTAGCAGCAGCTTCAGACTGCTCTGGACATGGGTGATTCCTGTGCCAGGTCGGTAGTGGCCTGCGGTGGCCTATGCGCCGCGGGGCGTGGCTGGATATCCACCTTCTGGCGGATACCAGCACAAGTTGGCGGACAATCCCTTCCTGGGACTGACCTCTTCAGCCCTGGAATGGAGGGACACCTCCAGTGGATCAAAAGTCCAACGCCACTCTGGACTCGGTCACCTCCGCCCAGAGGGACAAGGGCCGCTGGCAACATCAGCGTACGCCCTTTCGTCTCTTCGGTCCCTGCGGCACCATCGCCCATCAGCACCAGCATGAGGGCCACAGGCTTGCGCTGGCATCCCAAACCCAAGCCAGTATCTTCCTTTAATGGGAAGCAAGGAGGTAGAGGCCCAGGAGCCCCCTCGGCCGGTCCTCCTCCAAGCCTGCCCAGTGACGGGTTGAGGGGCTGCCTCCAACCTCGCCACCCTTCCCTGGGTCCCCACGTGGGGACGGCTCCGCCTCTTCCTTCCACCTGGTCCGCTATCACCACGGACCGTTGGGTGTCAGGAGGTAGTAGGCAAGGGCCTGCCTCTGGTTTTGAGCAGGCCCTTCGCTCGACTTCTCGCCCCTGGGGGGGGCCACGGGTCCAAGCCTCACTGTCGCCCGCCGAGTCGATCATGCCCTGCGCCCCGAGATAGAGGTGATCAGGAAGGTGGCGGTCCTCCTCCAGACCCGGGGTCTTTAACCAGGAAATCCTGGCCCCAAAATAGGACAGGGGCTGGCGCCCATTCTCGACCTGCACGACTTGAGCAGGTCCCTAAGGTCTCAGACCTTCAGGATGGTCACTCTGGTTCAGATATTCCCATCCCTGGAATTAGGGCGTGTGGTTCTGTTCCTGGACCTCCAGGATGTGTCCTTCTTGTCCCGATCCGTCCTTTGTCAGAATTTCTCCACTTCAGGCGGAGAGATCTCTACGAGTTCGGGCCATGCCCTCGGCCTCTAGCTCCCAGGGTCTTCACCAATGCATGGCAGTGGTGTCGGCATTCTAGTGGCGCCAAGGGTCCGGGTGTCACTCACCCAGATGACTGGCTGTTGGCAGCCCCTCCAGAGCGGAGGTGGAGTGGTCCAGAGATCTAGCCTCCAGGCTTGCTCTCAGATCGGCCTCCTCATCAACGCAGGCCGAGCCGAACTGTGCGAAGCAGGTGATTCCCTCATCGGGCGGAGCTCGACTCTTCAGAGCCAGAGCTCGCTCCCGGTGGACGGGACCGGAAATTTTCCTCCCTGCCTAGTCATTCCTGGTTATGCAATTGCGCCTGCCTGGGACTCCTGCCTTCTGGGCCCCACGGCGCCTGCACCAGCGTGGTCCGTTGGGCCTGTTGGTACATGCTTCCCTTCATCGGGACGGGTCAGTCAGCAGTCACAGTGCTCGATCCTTTGGATCAGTTGGTGACGGTGACCAGGAAATGTGGAGCGGCTCTCCAGTGGTGGACCGTTCCGGCACATTTGCAGGAGGGCATCCCGCTCGTCGGCGGCGCCCGGCCGGCGGTCTTTACCAACCGACACATCTCTGATGGGTTGGGGTGCCCATCGAGGGAGCACAGAGCGCACAGCCTCTGGTCCCTTCAGAGTCCTGATGCTGTATCAACCTGCTGGAGCTCCGTGAGGTCCGCTAGCTCTCACTGCCTTCGCTCCGTTTCTATGGGGTCAAGTGGTTTCAGGTCCAGGACGGACAATACCACGACCATGTGCTACTAAACTGCCAGGGCGGACCGCCCCTTGCCGTTATGCAAGGAGGCTCTCCGCATATGGTCTCGTCACGCAGCCCAGAGGCGGGTCTCCCAGCCATTCAGGTGGCAGGAGCCTCCATCACCCTGGGCTGATGCCCTAAGCCGATAGGGGCTGCGTCTCACGAGGGTTCCTCCTGCCAGAGGTAGAACAAGATCTGTTCTCCCACTGGGTCACACCTCAGGCGGACCTTTTGCCTCCAGGGAGAATGCGGTTGTGACTGTTTCATGCCCCCCCTCAGCAGGGCTCGCTGCAGGGGATGCTTTTCGAGGCTGTGGACCCCGGCCTCTTCTCGCCTTTCCCCCATTCCTTGATCCACAAGGTGCTTCTCAAGGCGAGGAGGAACAAGGCGCAGGTGGTCCTAGTAGCCCCAGACTGGCTCCGCCCAGATCTGGTATCCAGTTCTCCTCAGTCTCAGCTCCAGGCTCCCGAGGCAGCTTCCAGCCGCCCGGACCTGATCTCTGTCATCAGGGAAGGTATTCCATCCGGACCTTCAATCGCTGCACCTGGACGGCCTGGTTCCTGAGCAGCTAGATTTCCAGGCCTTGGGTCTTCCAACGAGGTCCTCAACGCCGTTGAGGCGTCCGTCAGGAGTCGACCAGTTAATGCTATGCCTTCAAATGGAAGAAATTTTCCATTTGTTGTCAGGAAAGGCCTGGACCCTTCCTCCTGTTCCTCGGCAAGCATTCCGGACTACCTGTGGTCCTTTTCTCAGCAAGGGCTTTGGTCGTCGACCCTTAAGGTGCACCTGGCAGCCATCTCTGCCCTCCAGGCGCGGCGGGAAAGCAGTCGGTGGCGCGGAGTAGGTGGTCTGGCACTTTTCAACGCTTTGATCACATTTCCTCTGGTGCGAGAATCTCCACCTCCTGGGATCTACTGCTGATATTGGCCAAGCTCACGGGCAGTCATTTGAACCAATGCACAGGTGTGATAATCTCCCACCTGTTGTGGAAGACCACCTCCTTGGTGGCATCACATCAACCAGAAGGACGGAGAGCTCCAGGCGCTTCCTTTGAGTCTCCCTATCTGGTCTTCCACAGGGACAAGGTTGTGCTGCGCCTCACCTGAAGTTCCTTCTGAAGGTGGTGTTGGGCTTCACCTTAACCAGGTGTTGACTCTGCCGGTGTTCTACCCCAATCACACCTCGGAGGCCGAATATAGGCTCCATTTTGGACCCTGGAAGAGCACTCGCTTTTTAAGGAGCGTAAGGCTGAAGTTCGGGAGAGGTTAGCCAGCTGTTTGTCACCTCGCTGAAGCCGCACCTGGCAGACCTGCAGTCAAGCGGACGATGGCGGGTGGGTCACCTCCTGCATAGATCTCTGCTGTAGGTTGGCGGGCATGGAGCCTCCCAGAGGATAAGAGCTCATTTACCCGCCATACCGCTGCATCAGTGGCTGCTTCCAGGATGTCCCTATCCAGGATATCTGCAGGGCTGCTACCTGGAAATCAGCACATACCTTAATTACCCAGTACCACATCGACCTAGAGGCATGCCGGGATGCTGGTTTTGGGCCTCGGTTCTCCAGTCTTTATTCCTAAGTGAGGGGTGCGCCTTGCCTCCCTCCTCCCGGAGAACTGCTAAGTCTGCCAGACAGTGTGGATGAACAACATATCCATGTCCCTAGAAATACAGGTACTCTCCTGTAACAGGAGTTCTGGAATGGTATATGTTGTTCATCCACTACATTCCCTCACCTCCCTGGCTTCAACGCACAACCTGGCTTCTAGCAGGCTAGATCTGGCATCATGGGGCTGAGCCGAGAGTTTTACCACCTGAGTGGGTGGGAGGAGCCAGCTTGAAAACCTTCCGCAAGATTTAAAGTGGCAAGGAACCTGCCAGACAGTGTGGATGAACAACATATACAATTCCTAGAACTCCTGTTACAGGTGAGTAACCTGTATTTTCTGGTCATACGACAGGAAACGCGTGCCCTCAAAATCTCCTCGAACAGTGTCATTATCAGCAATAAAAGGAAATACTACAAGCCTTCAATAATCATTTTGCCTCAGCTGAACTAGCATTCGACAACTAGCCTGCTTGAAGCCTGCGCTCTCAGATGACTGTATTGCCTTCTGAGCCTAATTTAACAAACGCCACCTTTTCTTTTCACCTGCTACCTTGAAAGAGATTGAAGACCTTCTCCTTCATTTGGATATTAAGAAAAGCACTGGCGGATTCTCTGGACCCCTACTACCTAAGATTGCCTGGCATGTCCTGGCTGTGCCGATACTCATCTATTTAATCTCTCACTATCACAGTGGCTCTCCCTAATTTATAGAAAACTGCTCACATCATCCCACTGTTTAAATCTGGGGATCCCTGTGACCTAAATAATTACAGGACAATTTCACATCCTCATTCTGTCAAAACTTCTAGAAAAAATAGTGAATGCCCAGCTAAGAGCCTTCTGAAAACACAGACTTCAAAACCTATACAGTCAGGTTTCTGAACTAACCATAGTACGGTTACGGCATTGGCCAAGGTAACAAATGATTGGCAGTACGACCTAGAAAACAAAGTTCGTCTCTGCTGTCTTCCTGGACCTCAGCAAGGCATTCAACACCATCGACCATTGCCTACTTCTTTCTTCATTAAAACCTTAGGTCTAGACACAATTTCTATGGGCTGGTTCCAGGACCACTAACGGATAGGCATCAGCAGGTCGAGGCAGAAGGGAGCTCTCCCCCTAAACCGCTATTAAGAGGTGTCCCGCAAGGTTCCATCCTGGGACCACTACTATTCACTATATATATTAACAGCATCGATCTGGCATCAAGGAGGCCAACATTCACCTCATTGCGAATGACACAGTACTCTACCTAAGCGGACAACACCTAAAGCTGCCTTTAAAGATCTGCAACTTGACATCTTACTTTGAGAGGACTCATACAGTAGGTATTGTATATAGGACTGACGCTGCAGGCAGGACCCCACGGAAAAATTTCTAGCTAGCAGTCTCTGGCCACGCCCGCTTCCAGTTCTTTCCGTCTTAGCTTATGCCAGTGCCTCGCAGAAAGCTTCCTGCTCATCAGGCTCCTTCGTCGGTAGTTTTACCGAGTATTTACAATTTCTAGGGACATGGATATGTTGTTCTATCCACACTTACTGGCAGGTTACTTGCCGCTTTAAATCTTGCTGGAAGGTCTTCAAGCTGGCCTCCCATCCACCCGGTGGTAAACTCTCTGCTCTGCCCCATGATGCCAGATCTTCCTTACCACTTGGAAGCTCAGGTTCCCTGCTTAGCGCTCTGTGTTTTAGGCCTGATCCTAATCTGAAACTCATTTTAAAGTTTAAAGACTTCTGTCTTCCTTTTCCCTTGCAGCTGTGATTGACAAATCGACTCCTGGATTTGGCGGTGCCTTGTGGGCAGAAGATGTCTCGGACCGATCCGCCTCCGCGTCGTTTACTGCCTTAACACTTGAACATGATCTGCAGGCCTGCGAGTTGTGCAAGTCCTTTTCGGTCAACGTTCTCAAGACCGTGCTGCCAGGCTTCAACTTGGGCGCCCGAGATGTATTCTCCTCCGGTTATGTCGAAGGAGGCCTGTTGGCGGTGTCTGCAGCGGTGGGCTCGGCTGAGTAACTCAGCAAATGATCGCCCTCGAGGAGGAGACAGCCCAGGCTGCATCTTCTGCTTCCTCGGTCGCAGCATTTATCCCGCCTCCTTGGGCTCCTCCTACTCGGCTTCTTTTAAGGAGCTTTGTCGATCCCTCTCTACTAAAGGAGAGGCCATCAGGACACCCTCTCGGTCCAAGAAAAGGACTTTAAAGGTAAGTCCCACCGTCCAGTGTTCGTGGGAGCTGGAAAGGTCCTCTTCTCCGGATAGTCGACACTCGACTTTGGTCGAGGTTGCAGCTAAGGCTGCTGGCTTCAGGTGTCAGCGTGGCTCAGTTGGTAGCACATCCGCCTCTGGACCACAAGGTCGTGGGTTCTCGCCCCACACCGGATTGGACTTGCACTTAAACATCGCTGGCATCCGAGTGCAGTATTGGAGGGTGCTGTACTGCTGGGGTGTGCTGTCCTTCGGATGAGACGTTAAACCCAGGTCCCTTCTGCCCATCCTGGTGTTGTTCTGGTGGGTGTCCAGGTGGAAGTAAAAGAACCCAGGGCACTCTTCGCAAAGAGTAGGGAAACATTCCCGGTGTCCTGGCCAACATTCCCTTCCCATAAACCAGTTCATGCAATTATCCAGGCTGCGTGTGGGTGATGATGTGCGATATGGCCACCACACATTCAGTCACTTCACTACCAGTCTAGCATTGCTTGTAAAGCGCTTTGGATGTATGAAAAGCGTATATAAATGCTGATTCTTCTTCTTCTTCACAGTATCCCGTCAGGTCAGCGGCGAGACACCCATCGATGCAGTCGAGATTTTCTCAACCTGTCGGACGGGCTGTTGACTGGAGAAGCCGACAACCATCTTCACCAGTTCCCCGGTGGAAACCAAGGACTTGCTTGTGCCTCCTGTGCCGGAGTCCCGGTTAAGATCCCTGAGCTGGGGAGAATGGGTTTCCTGCTCCCTCCCATACCCACCCTTGGAAACACCGAGGATCTCTGTCTCGGTCTCGGACCTCTCTTGGTCCAGCCCGATCCGCCCGACATCGGGGTCTCGGTCTTTCCCGAGGAAGTGGCGGTGCCACTGATCCTTGTCATCGTCCTCCCTCGGAGGATAGGCTCTGGCGCAAGTTGCGTCAGCACTAGAGGATCTTATGTGGCAGCAGCCTCTTTGTCCGAGAACAAGCTGACTTCGCCACCTTCCGGCCATTAAGTGGCTGTCACCTGGCGGCAAAACAACCCCTCGTGGTCATCGAGGGCGAAGCCAGCACCTGTTGTTCCGGCTGAAACCAGCTGCACCACCATCGTGGTGGAACCCCGCCTCCACAACCAAAAACTGGTGCCCGACCAGAATCTCGGTCGGGTCATGGGTTACCCCATCGGTTGTCGGTCACCCTGCTCCCAATCGCCCTCGGCAGGTGGAGGTGGGTCAGGCCCTCGGCAGCTGTTGCAGACTCTCAGAGTCTGACAATGACTCTTCCTGTTCTCCAGGCTTCTCGACCTGGAGTCCTCTGGGGACAGTCAGTGGGACGAGTGCCCATCCTCATTCATGGGATTACTCGGCTCATCTCAGAATCTACTAGGAAGCTCGAACCCGTGTCTAGCTGGCCAAGTATCCTCACAGAGATACTGGACCGAGGGATTCTCCTACGGTGGCCTTTCCTGTGGCCGAAGCCATTGTTGGCCCAGCCCTGGAGCTATGGCAGCGGCCAGCTTCTTGTCCAGCTTCCTCGGCCAGGATGGCCAGGAAGTATGCCGTTCCACCAGCTCACTCTCCAGTTCTCGGGCACCCCTCTGCGGAGGGGTTGGTGGCCGACAGTGTTTTCGGTGCTCTGGAAATGCTCGGGACGTGGACAAGCCACGGATAAAGAGTCCAAGAAACTGGACTATTCCGGGCGTAAAATTACGCTGTGTCCTCCTTAGGCCTTCGTCAGGCCAGTTCGGCTGTAGTGATGGCACACTTTTCCCACGCCCTTTTGGGCTCCCTGGATGAGGTGATTCCTCATCTCCGGCTGACTTCAGACTACGGTCAAGCAGGTGTGGGATCAGGAAGAGGCGGTGGCAAAGCAACAGCTCCAAACTGCTCGACATTGGAGTCTCTTGTGCTCGGTCAGCGGCCACAGTGGCCATGCTGCCACTGACTGCGGATCTCCACCTTCACGGCAGATACCAGCGAAGCTGGCAGACGCTCCCTTCCTGGGTACCAACTTGTTCGGTCCCGGGTGCAGGGTCACTTGCAGAGGATTGAGAGTCCAGTGCCATCTTTGACTCGGTCACGCCTTCCCAGAAGGACAAAGGCTGCCAGCAGCAGCGATGTCCTTCGGCCTTCTGCCCCTGCTGCATGGCCAGCCCAGCAACACCAGCATCAGGGCCAGCAGGCTGCACTTGGCACCCCAAAGCCAAGCCTGCAGCTTCCTCCAGCAGCAAGCCGGAGGTAGAGGCCCAGGAGGTCCCTCAGCCGGTCCTTCCTCCAAGCCTGCCCAGTGACGGGTTGAGGGTGTCGCCCAGTCTCGCTCACTCCCCAGGGTTCCCCCATAGGGGACAGCTCCGCCAATTCTTTTCCACGTGGTCCACTATCACTGCAGACCGCTGGGTGTTGGAAGTGGTAGGGAAAGGTCTGCCTCTGGAGATTGGGCAGGCCCCACCCTATCCGGCCGTTGCCCATGGGGGCTATGAGGTCTTGTAGCCTCTCTGTCGGCCGTTGAGCCGACATTGCTCTGCTCCTCCAAAAGGAGGTGATTAGGGAGGTAGCAGATCCTCCACCAGACCCAGGGTTTGTGTCCAGGTATTTTCTGGTCCCAAACGGATGGGGGCTGGCACCCCATTCTAGACCTACATGGCCTGAACAAGTTCCTAAGGTCCGAACCTTCAGGATGGTCACTGTGGCACAGATCATTCCATCCTTGGAGCGAGGCGTGTAGTTCTGTTTTCTGGACCTCCAGGACGCATTCTTTCATGTCCCAATCCATCCGTCCCACCAGCGATTCCTTCGCTCAGAGCGGAGAGGTCTCTTTACGAGTCCCGGCCATGCCCTTCGACCTCTCCTCAGCTCCCAGGGTCTTCACCAAATGCATGGCAGTGGTGACAGCACTCCCATGGCACCAAAGGGTCCGGTGTACCTACCTGGACGACTGACTGATTGCAGCCCCTCTAGGCTGGAGGTGGAGCAGTCCAGGATCTGGCCCTCCAGGTCTGCTCTCAGATTAGTCTCCTCATCAACAAGGCCAAATCGGAACTCGTGCCAACACAGGTGATTCAATTTATCAGGGCAGAGCTCGACTCTTAGAGCCAGAGTACGGCTCCCGCGGACAGGGCCAAAGTTCTCTCCTCCTTTGCTCAATCTTTTCTGGTTGGGCATTTGCACCCTGCCCGGACTTCCTGCACCTCCTGGGCCTCATGGTGGCCTGCACCAGCGTGGTACAGTGGGCCCGCTGGCACATGTGTCCCCTTCAATGGGGCTGGCCTGCCAATGGTCACAGCGCTCGGGTCCTCTGGACCAGCCAGTGGTGGTGACCCAGGAGATGTGGAACGCTCTCCAGTGGTGGATCGTTCCAGCTCATCTGTAGGAGGGCATCCCGTTTGTCCATCCCGAGCTGACGGTCATTCTAACGACCGATGCCTCTCTGATGGGGTGCCCATCTGGGGAGCACAGAGCGCATGGCCCTGGTCCCCTCAGGAGTCTCGATGCCCATCAACCTGCTGGAGTTTCGAGCAGTCCGACTAGCCCTCACCACCTTTGCTCCGTTTGTGCGGGTCAAGTGGTCCAGGTCCAGACGGACAATACCACGACCATGTACTACCTAAACCGCCAGGGTGGGAGCGCACTTGCCCCTATGCAAGAAGCTTTCGCGCTTGCTCCCTTGTGAGCAGACTGGAGGCGGATCTCCTAGCTATCCATGTGGCAGGAGCCTCCAACATTCTGGCCGATGCCCTAAGCCAGATAGGTGCTGCTGCATCTCACGAGTGGTCTCTCCTGCCGGAGGTAGTACACGATCTGTTCTACCACTGGGGCACACCTCAGGTGGACCTGTTTGCCTCCCGGGAGAATGCGAGCTGAGGCTGTTTCTTGCCCACCCCTCAGCAGGGCTTGCTGCAGGGGATACCTTCTCGAGGCCGTGGACCCCGGGCCTCTTCACGTCTTTCCCCATTTCCCTTGATCCACAAGGTGCTTCTCAGGGTGAGGAGGACAAGGCACAGGTGATTCTGGTAGCCCCAGACTGGCCCCGCCAGTTCTGGTATCCAGATCTCCTCGGCCTCAGGTCCAGGCTCCTGGAAGCCTTCCAGCCCACCCGGACCTGATCCCAGTCAACCAGGGAAGGTACTCCACCTGGACCTTCAATCCTTGCACTTGACGGCCTGGCTGCTGAGTGGCTAGAGTTCCAGGCCTTGGGTCTTTCCAACGAGGTCCTCAACATTGTTGAGGCATCCCATAAGGAGCTCCACAGAAATGCTATGCCTTCAAATGGAAGAGATTCTCCATTTGGTGTCAGGATAAGGGTTGGACCCTTCCTCCTGCTCCTTGGCCAACTTCTAAACTACCTATGGTCCCTTTCTCAGCTAGGGACTTCAGTCAAGCGACCCTTAAGATGCACCTGGCAGCCATCTCTGCTTATCGGGCACGGGCCGGAAAGCAGTCGGTGGCACAGGAAAAGGTGGTCGGGCGCTTTTTTCAAAGGCTTTGATCACAGATCCCCTCCGTGTGAGAACCTCCACCTCCGTGGATCTACTGCTGGTATTGGCTAAGCTCATGAGCAAACCATTCGAACCGATGTACAGGTGTGATATCTCTCACCTATCGTGGAAGATCTCCTTCTTGGTGGCTATCACGTCAGCCAGAAGGATGGGAGAGCTCCAGGTGCTTTCCATCGAGTCTCCTTATCTGGTCTTCCATGGGGACAAGGTTGTCCTGCGCCCCACCCGAAATTCCTTCTGAAGGTGGTGTCAGAGTGTCACCTTAACCAGGTGTTGACTCTGCGGTGTTTACCCAATCACACCTCGGAGGCCGAATATAGGCTCCATACTCTGGACCTTAGAAGACGCTCTTTATTATAAGGAGCAGATGGCTGAAGTTCGGGAGAGGTTCGCCAGCTGTTTGTCACCTACACTGAAGCTGCACCTGGCAGACCTGCAGCCAAGCAGGCGATAGGCAGATGGGTCACCTCCTGCACTGATCTTTGCTATAGGTTTGCGGGCATGGAGCCTCCCAGAGGGATGGGCTCATTCTACCGCCATACCGCTGCTTGGTGGCTGCTTCCGGAATGTCCCTATCCAGGAAATCTGCAGGACTGCTACCTGGAAGTCGGCACACACCTTCATTACCCACTACCACATCGACCTTGTGTCACGCGGGATACTGGTTTTGGGACCTCGGTTCTCAGTCCTTATTTGCCTCCCTCCTGGAGAACTCCTAGGAGTCTGCCAGTAAGTGTGGATTGAACAACATATCCACGTCCCTAGAAATACAGGTTACTCACCTGTAACAGGAGTTCTAGGAGTGGTATATGTTGTTCATCCACACACCCACTGACCTCCCTGCCAGCTTCGACGTGCAACCTGGCTTCCAGCGGGCTAGATCTGGCATCATGGGGCGGAGCCTAGAGTTTTACCAGCCTGGTGGGTGGAGGAGCCAGCTTGAAGATCTTCCAGCAAGATTTAATGCAGCAAGGAACCTGCCAGTAAGTGTGGATGAACAACATATACCACTCCTAGAACTCCTGTTACAGTTGAGTAACCTGTATTTATTGGCAACAGTTTCAACTGGCAACTCCATCTCTTGACATCTACTCCATTCAGGCGAAGCAGTGGATACTTCTGCCACAGGTGTTACCCTCAGATGGCATGCCTGGTTACGTGCATCAGGTTTTAGAAAGACATGCTGCACAGAGTGGCAATGCGTCCTTTAATGGGTCCAAATTTTTGGCCCTGGCATCCAGGTGCTTGGATGATCTCCAGGCTTCAGGTCGGACTTTAGGTATGGTTCATGGCATGTATCATTCCACACAGCCATCTTACCAGTACTGCTCACAATCCTCCTTTCAATTAAAGAAAGGCGGCACACACAGAGGTACCTATAGAAGTGGATGGATTCGTGGTCATTCTCAACCAACTTCCAGGACCACCACTCCTACCGCTAAGGTTCCCGCTCCCACCCCTCGGGGGGCCGATCAGCCCACTTCCAGTGACCAGTTAGGGTTTGCCCAGCTTCCTCAACCAGGCCTCGGAAGCTATGGGTGGTCGCTTGCCCTCCATTTAGAGGCCTGGCAAGTGATAACATCAGATGAGTGGGCGCTGTGATCATCCAGATGGGGCATACGCTGGAGCTCACCTCCTTGCCTCCCCATCACCCTCTCCACTCCGTCTCTTACCTACTCAACCATATCCCCATCCTTCAAGAGGAACTCCAGGCACTTCTTCACAAGAACGCCATCTATCCTGTTCCTCCTTTGGAGTGCCATCAGGATTCTACTTCCATTTTTTCTGGTACCCAAACGCACTGGGATCTCAGACCTATATTAGACCTCAGACAACTGAACCTACATATATAATACAACAGGTTCCAAATGGTCAATTTAACATCTGTCCTGCCAATGTTAAGACAAGGGATCAGCTATGCGCATTAGACATGAAAGATGCTTACCTGCATATCCCCTACACGCTGCCCACCACCAATTCCTTCGCTTCTATCTACTAGAACATCACTACCAATTTTGAGCCCTCCCATTCAGCCTTCCTCATCCGCGAGGTCTGGTGGCCCCACGATGGGATGGACATTTCGCCTTTCCTTACTTAAGACGACAGCTCATAAAAGCAGACTCCAAAACTTTCTGCTTCTATCCTCTAGGTAACCCTCAATCTGTTCCAGTCCCTGGGAAATACAGTCAACTGGCCCAAATCCAACACAAAAGCTCCAGTACATCGGAGCCGTTCTGCATACCACCTCCACCAGGGCTTACCTCCCTGCCGACAGGCAAGACAAACTTCTGTCTCTGGCCTTCCAGATCGAAAACCAGCAATGTATCACAGCCAGACACCTGTTATGCCTTTTGGGACATATGACCACAGCCATCCCCATGGTGGCATTTGCCCGTCTTCACATTAAACCAATCCAGTGGATTCTTCAAAGTCAGTTGAGGCAAAAATGGGGACTTGAAGTCAGAATCCGAGTTGCTACCACTTCACGCCTGGCCTCAACTGGTGGACCCATCATGCCAACCTCTCTCAGGGCATGCCTTTCCAGTTCTCTCCTCCCAGCAGACACTGACCATAGATGCCTCCGGGCGAGTTGGGGCACACCTGGGTCCTTACAGGACATAAGGCAGGTGGCCCCTGTACTCCATTCCTCCTCATATAAATCTACTGAAAATGAGAGCTGTCCACCTCCCTTCAGGCTTTTCAACCCCATCTCGCCTGGGGCCTCTCCTGATCCAGTCAGACAACACCTTGATGGTGTATTACCTGAACAAACAAGGAGGTACCAAATCCCACACTCTCTGCAAGGAGGCGATGGCAGTTTGGCAAAAAGCCATGCTTCAACACATAACGTTGACTGCCTTTCATCTACCAGGATGCTACAATGGCTTGGCCCACATTCTCGCCATCAGACCTCCACGCACGAGTGGACACTTCATCACAAAGTTCTCAGTCTTTCGCTGTGGGGACCTCGCACTGACCTCTTTGCCTCCCCTGACAGTCACCGCCTCCCCAGATACTATTCCATTATCCTGAACAGAAAGGGACTGTCTATTGATGCCCTGTCCCAATCATGGATAGGACTCTTCTTATATGCCCCTCCCCATCCCACTCCTGCAGCAGACTCTGCTGAAGTAATCCCATTACCCGTCAGACCAGACTTGTTGGACGCGAGTCTTGGGGAACCCCTTCACCCCAACCTGAAGTCATTACACCTTCACGCTTGGCTCCTGAGGACGCTTTCATAGCTCACCTTCAAGTCTCCTAACCAGTGGCCACAACATTGTTTTGGCCTCCGTAAACCATCTACCAGGCAAACATATAATGGCAAATGGAAATGCTTTCTCCCTATGGGACGCTCGCCTTTTGGACTCTTATTCATGTCCCATTGAGTAAGGTGTTGGATTACTTGGCTTCACTTGCCTCAACGGGCTTGAGCTACTCCTCTATTAAAGTCCATCTGGCTGCTATCTTGGCTTTTCATGAACCTTTAGAAGGGACACCTCCTGACGAGGGTAGCATTGTGCCAAGGCTGGAAGGGTTTGTGGAGCCTTGAAGTTTGCTGTATTCTGACTTTGTGATTCTTTTTCTTACATTTTGTGTTATTTATTTCTTTTAAAAATAAAGAATATTCTCCTGAATTCTACCTGGAGTAGACTGCCCGCCTCCATGGGACTTAAATTTCCTGTTGGAAAAACCGACCCTTGACCCCTTTGAGCCTGCAGCTACTTGCAACCTCCGCTCTAGCCTGGAAGGCCTTATTCTTAGTAGCTATCACTTCAGCTTGACTATTTCTGAACTTCATGCCCTAATGTGCAGGGAACCTTATTTAGTCTTTTATAAAGTCAATGTCCCTTCGCATCAGTCCCCCTTTCTACCCAAGGTCGCCTCGAGCACACTTTAAATCAGTATATAAGAATTGTCAGTCTAATTCCTGAACATTCTTTATCTTCCTGGACATTAAGTCTCCACCACTCATTCATACTAATGGGATCTATGACGGGGCGCTAGGACCATGGGAGCAAACTTTTTGCATGAGGGGCGCCTCGTGACCCTCTGCTCGTGTGTCAATGACTGTTTCGGTGTTGACCCTCCAACCGCTTCAGTGACGACGTCGCCGCGGCCAGGGGTCAAATTTCAAACTAGCAACATAGTTTTCAGTTTTTATTTTGTAGTAATATTTTGAATAAGTATCGTTAGTTTATTTATTCTTGTTTAAGAAGAAGTCTCAGCCCACATTAGACGGATCGACCATGAGCGGGTCAGGTGATGGTAGGGAGACTTCTTTTGAAAGCTGTTCAGTCAGTCGGACTGGGTCCGGTCCGCCGCCTTCTCCAGAAGTGGGGGTCTGACAACGGACAGTCCAGTCCAAGGGTGGGCAGTCCTCAAAAGCATAAAGTAAATGGTCACACTCTCTGCACCATTCGACCTCGAGCTCTTCTTCGGCTCACAGGTCGAGAAAGAGAGAAGGCATCACTCAAGGTTGCTCTCCTGATATGTCCTGCGGCGGAGCGGTCCAGCTATTGGGGTTGGTTGCGGTCCTCCTTCGAGTCGCCAGTTTCTGTTTCTGGTAGCTGATGTCTTGACATTGGAACCCTCCCCGCCCTCTGGTAGGTCTTCAGATGAGCAGTTTCATCAGTGGGCTACTCTATGGAGCAATGGGCTTGGAGGTTGGTCCAGCTGCCTGGCCGGTCACTCAGGGCCTTGGGCTTGTTGGGAGATCAGGTAGGGCAGTTGAGCCTACCTAGTCACACTGTGCCGTCTTGGTGCCATCGACTTGCGCTGGGTGCCCCCCACAGGGCTGTGGTGCAGGGGCCACACCGATGCCTCTATCTCCTGGTTTTCATCCTTCTTTCTTCTCAAATCCTGTTTTTCGGAGTCTTGGATGTTTGCGACGCCCTTGGCGTCATCAGCCTGTCGGTGCCGCCTCGGCACGTTGATTTTCTCGGCGCCATGCACCTCATCGGCACCGCCCTTGACGCTGTGCGGCTTATCCGCCGCTCTTGGCACTGGGCCTGGCTTTCGTGCTGTGTGGCCTCTCGCGTCCGCCCTCAGTGTCATCTTCTGCACCGTGCATTTCTTTGGCACCAAGACCTGTTAGGCGTCATCCAGCCTTCAGGACTCCTCCTCTTTAATCCTTTTCCTTCCTCATTTCCTTCTGAATTTCACACCTTTTCTGTCCATACAGTCCCTCCTGGACTGTCAGGAGATGACATTGAGCCTGACCCAGACCTTGGGCTGGGTGATGATGTGGAAGGAACAGGATCTACTCCTGCTGCAGAGCCTGTGGTCAGGACCTGTCTTTAAGTCTCTGCTGAAAACTTGAATTCCACCCTTTCTTTCCAAACTACAGATATCGATCCTGGGAAACTATTAAGACTCCCAATACCTCCATGTTCGGAGATCCCTATGGATTTGACTCCTCCGTACAGCCCTCCTTTGAGACGCTTGTCTCAAATGGTATGGAATAATCCTGCTCTCATTCTTCCGTGGCTAAGTCCATAGATAGGAAATATGCTGCTCCCAAGGATCGACCCATTTTGGCATCCCAAGCCTTTGCGGATCCTATTGTAGTCTTGGCAGAGAATGATAAAGTCTTCCTTCCCCATACTACTACAGCTTGACCTGTTAACAAATAATCTCATAAGATAAACACTTTGGGTAAGACAGTCTTTGCTGCTTCCACTCTAGGTATGGTGACACAGCTACCAAGGCTGTTTCTCTCAATATGAGTATATCCTTTGGCATTCGCTAAACAAATGGTTGAAGCTCTACCGAGTCGGATACTAATTCGGTCTTCTTCAAACCATAACCAGGGTATCGAGTCAACAAACAGCAGGTTAAGCAGCTATGGGCGCCTTTGATACCTCCCAAGCGGCGCGGCGGGCATTTGTACCTGCTGCCATTCCTGGCTGCGCACTTCAGGTTTCACAAATGATGCACAGCAGCAGGTAATGGCTGTCTTTTGATAGTGTGTACTTCTTCAGCCCTCAAGCAGAACAAGCTCTGGAGGCCACACAAAAGACTAGGTCAGCCATTAAATTGGCTTGACCTCCTCCGCTCCCTCTTGAGGGGTGTTAACAAGCATCAGTTTCATAACACGTCAGTCCTTTCGAGGCAAGGCAGGGGAGATTTTAGTAAAAACAAGCCCCTCAGCCTCAAAAGAAAATGCAGCAGAAGGCGCAGGACCCAAAGCACCTAGTGCCGCCTTCTGAGTTGTTGGCCCAAGTCACACCTCAGCTGCCCGAGGGGGACTCTTCCTCAGCGGTGGGAGGTCGCCTGACTCACTTCTACAATCAATGGAAGTCATAACCTCGGACAAATGGGTCCTCCGGATAATCCGCGAGGGTATTCCTCAATCTTTGGACACCCCTCTGGATTGTCCCCCGACAACAGTACAAGCTGTCAGTTCTTCAGTCAGAACTTCTGCCTCCAAGATACAAGGCCTTCTGAACAACAGGGCAGTGGAAGTAGTTCCGCTGGATCAACGGAACACAGGTGTTCTACTCCATTACTTTCTGGTTCCAAGAAAACCGGGCATGCGCCATTTTGGACCTCAGAAAATTAAACAAATTCCTACCCAAAGAGAAATTCAAATGATATCGCTGGGAACCCTGTTACCTTTGCTTCATCAACACGACTGGTTAGCCTCCTGGACATGCAGGATGCTTACAGCACATTCCTATTTACCGAAGCATTACAAATACCTAAGGTTCGTAGCTTTGGGCCAGCATTATCAGTTCAAAGTCCTGCCCTTTGGGCTATCCTCGCACTGCCAGTTTTACAAAGTGTTGTGCAATTTATTTATTTGTTTTGTTAGTGTAAGCACACTAGACAGCCAAGTGCCTATTTTCAGGTGCGACCTCGGAGATTACAAGGTACATACATGAACACTTTTCAGGTGTGACCCGAGATTACAAGGTACACACATGAACATCAGGCAAAACAAGTGAAGGATTACATTAAAGAGAATTAGCACACAGGGACAATACAAGTAACAGTACCAGCAGGGATTTACATTGCAGGCAGTAGGAAGAAGTACAATGTGGTTTAATTGTTCCAGGCAGCAATGTTGTAAGGCTTGCAGGTAGGCAAAGAGGAGTAACATTGGGAGAGTGGGCCCAGAGCAAGATAAGGGAGTGCACAGTAATAATGCTCACCCTGTTGGGCAGGTGGCCTGTGGTCTTTTTCTAGTAAACTGTGAGTACAGGAGGTGTATAGCGCAGATGTACTCTACCCAAGTCATATTGTTTAGGTAGCATCTCAATTTATTGGGAAGCCATAGGCTGAGAGGGTTTGTCTAGTGCAGAGACAGGTGGAGGCCGTTTGAGAAAGCCCCAGAAAGAGCTTTAAAGCTCTGGTGGGAGGGAGAGGCGAGTGCTGATGGAAGAGAGTTCCAAACCCTGGGCGCATATGCAGCGAAGGCTCGGTCACCCATTTGTGTGCAAGTTTTTGGTGCCAGGAGGGCATGAGAGTCACTGGATCGCAGGTTGTAGGAGGAAGTAGCTAGAACGAGGACTCTGCAAGTTTAAGGGGTGGCAGTTCTGACAATACTGTCTGTGAAGTTGCTTACGACATAGGAGTGGTGAGTTCGTGGGAGCCATTCAAGCCGGGTGTAGAGCTCACGTGAGTGAAGGGGGGCTGAGAGCGCAAAACGGTATATGTTGTTGTCACGCTGAGTCCCACTTTACTAGACTAGATCTTATCTGTGTCAATCTTCACCATTCATCACAGATGGGTACTGGCCGGAGATCAGGACCCCGCGAGGAGCCTTTTTTAAAAGGATAGAGCGAACCAACGCAGCATCAGCGCCGCCTCGAGGCCGACGTACTACGTGGCGCCGAGGATTATCGAGGCTGGGCCGACCCGCCTGCCTACCAGTTCTTCGTCTCCCGCCCGCCGAGGTCGCCCGTGGGAAGCCTGAAGAAGCGTGTTTTTCCAGAATTTTAGGCCTTGAAGCCTGTGTCTCTAGTCGTCGGTCTACTAGTTCTATGTTTGCCTCCACTCGGCGTCGCCGGTAAGATCTTTCCTTATTTTACTGTTTAGCGGCGTTGAGTCTGTTTTGTGTTTTTCTCTGTAGGTCATGTCCGGTCGGAGGGCAAGAAATCCGAGAAGGCAGGGCGGCCCCCTATGCGTCGGTGCCCGTCTTGACGCAAGTGCTCCGTCACCGACCAACATGACGGTGCCTTCGTGCCTTGGCCCGTTACACGACATGGATTCATGTGACGCCTGCTTCTCGATGGACCGCGGATTTTAGAACAGCGCTGTTCAAGGTCGGGCGAGTACCACCAACTTTCAGGGTAGGCGCGCACTGCCGGGCAAGCCGCTGCTTCTCGGCCCTTCCTCTGAGTCCCTCCCGTTCTACTCGACCGAGGAGGAGGGAGCCTCGCCTCTTCTAGCCTAGCCGTGGCCAAGGCTCTTCCGCGGGCGCAGGAGGCCCGCCCCTGCTTCCCCAGGAGCGGGCGGAGGCGCCGCCCGCAATCACCCCTTCGGGTGGTGAAGGCTCCCGGGTGCCCCCCCCCGTCCACTAGCCCGGTCGACGCCCGCCCTCAACGCCCGCTGCTCGGTGCCGCGGGCCTTCGCGCCGCTATGTGCCACGGACCTGTCGGCACCGACTCGACTGTTGGCGCCAGGCTTGTCAGCGCTGTTGGGTGCCGACACTGTCAGGGTGCCGTGGAACCGCCGTGTCATCCTCGCCAGGTTCTCACTCGCACCGCCCTCAAGCCTGAGGTTGAGCACGGCACCGCGGGGCCTTTCAGGTTGTCTGCCGGGCGCCGTGCGGGCGCTGGCAAGCACTCTTCGTCCTCGGGCGCCGACCGGCTCTCAGGTAGCCGGATGTCAGCGCCATGGTCGGAGCCGAGTCCTTCGGAGTCGCCGACGCCTTTGTCTCGGTGCCGCCACGGCGCTGAGCGGCTCTGGGCATCGCCGACCGAGGTTGGGGTTCTGCCGGCGCCGCCTCTGTCCCAGGTGCCTTCCCGGCACCGTGGACCTGATGGTGCCGCAGCTAGCCCTGGCCTAGGAATTCTGGCCCAGCTGCCTCACTACCTTCTGCTGGCACCTGCCATGTGCTTTGGAGTGGTGGGGATCGCTTGGCTACTGGGCCCCTCGGAAGGTGTCCCTTCCCACCCCCACTGTTTGGCTTAGGGCCTCGGACTCTTCCTCTTCGGAGTCGGAGTCCAGCTCAGAGTCGAATGGGCAGTCACACCCTTCGGGTTGTCTGCAAGGGAGGACGAGCTGGTGGTTTCCTCTTCGGGTCTCAGCCAGCCCCTCGAGGTGAGTCGGTTCCCCAGGCTGGGGTCAGTGGTATTGACCAGCGGCTGTGGTGCGCCACCATCGCCTTGCAGCCTGGCCTTGGGGGTTCCTTGACCCTTTCGGCGGTGGTACCCCCATCTGTGACGCCTCTCGGTCGCCCAACTTTGGGGCCTATCGAGAGGGCCACGGGAGGAGAGGGTGCTCCTTCCGGATTGCCCTTCGGGGCAGCCCTGGGTACTGAGCTGCCTAGGCTGGCCACTGAGGGCTAGGACCCTTCGGACTCGAGGTCGAGGGTGTGAGTTCGGCGCACCGACCTTTCTCTGGGACCCACCTGGGCCCTGACGGAGCCGGAGTGCGGACTTCCCCCTTCCCTTCGGGTTCCTTGAGAGGGTCCCATTCTTTCGAGGCAGGGGACCGTCCTTCTGGACCTTCACAGCCCCAGTCGCCTCACTTGGGGATTCTTCTGGGCGCAGTCTAGGCAGTACCCAGTGGTTGTGCAGCTGTCGACAGCGGAGTCTTCCAGGACGCCTCCCGTGGGAGTCCATGGGCCTCCTTAGCCCTGGCAGAGGTCAGCCGACTTTCTCTCGGCTCTGTCCACTCCCTCTGCCGCCTTTCTCCTGCATTCCCAGGTATCCTTGGTCCCAGCGGCCTCTCACCTGGGAACAGTTCAGAGCGGTGGCTGCTCGATTCCCTGCTCACGTTAGGGGCGTTGGACAGCCAGGTTTTCAACCTCCCCAAGCAGCCATTCTCCGAGCCTATGGTGACCTCCAGCTCCTCATCCCCTCTTCTGAGGGAGAGGAACCTTCTGTCCACATCTCTCCTGCTGCTGATCTCTCTGAGTATCAGTTCCCTCGTGAGGATGATGGAGGACCTTCACCTTCCCCTCTTCTGTTAGCAATCCGGAGCATGCGGGCACGCCTTTCTAGGCAATTTTGGGACAGCCACCTTGGTGCCGCTTGGCCCGCTTCCCTTTCGGGAGGAGTCCATGCTCTGGCAGAGGCCCTTCTCCGGAGTCCCTGCCCTAGGGACCTCTGCCAGAGGTATTGTGCTCCCCAGGAGTCTCCGGCTCCTTGCCTCATCCACAGTCCGGATTGCGCACCTGGACACTCCCGACGGGCTTAGGCCCTCCTCCATGACCAGCCCCCAGATCAGGACTCCTGCTTTTGATTTCTGGGGGAGGACTTTCTACTCGGCATGGCTGCTTCACTCCATTTCTGTGCATCAGGCCCACTACGCTGCCTATAACAGGTACTTGTGGTCAACGCCAGGTCAGCCTCAGCCACTCTGCCTGACCTCGGAGCAAACCAGGCAAGCCATTGCTCTCTCTGCACGTGGCCTGGAGCTAGCAAGGCACCAAGCAAGGGCATCTTACACGCCAGTGAGGTAGCTACCAGGGTCATAGGGACAGCGATCTGCACCAGAAGATCGGCATGGCTTCGCTCCTCCCGGTTGTCACCCTTGGCCTGGCGTGGGGTGATTTGCTCGCTCACCAGGAACCTATCTCTTTCCTGTAGGGGCGGGACGATGTTTGTTGGGGCAAATTCCTTCCTCCAGGGGAACCCCTGCCTCGCCTCCCCACTCTCGGGCCTCCTCAGGCCCAGAGGTTCCCCTCCTTAGTGTCACCCACTGAGGCTAAGGGACACTGTCCCTTAGGGTGCAATTAATCAACCCCTTGGAGCTTGGTACTCACCCATCTGGATGAATGGTGAAGATTGACACAGATAAGATATTCAAATTACGTACTTACACGTGATTATGATCTTTCTGTGTATCTTCACCGTTCATCACAATCCCTCCACCATCTCCCTTGGGGCTCCAGTCTCTGAATCCTCCTCCCTCTGTGCCTTCCTCTTCACTGCATAGGTGCCGGAAACACTGGGGCTAAATGAGCGGTAGCCCCTCCACTTTTTATTTCTATATGGTAAAAACCAGTATAGGGAAAAGTGCCTCTCATTCTCAGCCCCCTCAGCTTTTGCCATCTTCCGCACCCTTGCTTGAGTGAGATTAGTTGGGACACAGGGGGACAGTCTTCCTGAGGTACAGTTTGAGTGGCACCTTCTCTTTACATATCTTCACCCCCACGGGTGGGAGCTGGTGGTTGCCCTCCTTCTGTTACCCATCTTATTTAAAAAAAAAATTTCCCTTTTTTCACCAAATATCTCTTTAGAGAGAGAGTACTGAGTCCCTGTACCCTGTCCTTCTCCAGAATAGCCGACTCTGCTTTTGGGGTATTGCCAGTTATTCTGTGTCTTGAATTCTGGCAAAGAGCTTTGCTAACTCCTTGCAGTTCCTATACAGTCTGGTGACGGACAAAGGTCCTGGATCTCTTACTTCCTCACTCTCTCCTAAATTCTCTCTCCCCTTACCTCCTTCTTCCGTTTCCAGAGATTGGGGCCCTACCAATCCCCTTAGTCTTACTTCTTCTATGCTGTCCTCTCAGTCATTATTTCTCCTTTTAGTTCAGTTTTCTCTTCCATTTTCTGTCCCTTGGACTCTCTTGTCCCACCCTCCATCCCTTCCTCTTACCTCGGCGACTCAGAACTGGTAGGCAGGCGGAGTCGACCAGCCTAATCGGCTAATCCTCGGCCCACGTAGTACATCGGCCTCGGAGGGCGCGCAGATGCTGCATCGGCTCACCATCCTTTTAAAAAAGGTTCCTGGGGTCCTGATCCTCCGCCAGTACCCATCTGTGATGAATGGTGAAAACACAGAAAGATCATAATTACGGTAAGTACATAATTTGAATTTTTGCAATGTGAGCAAAGATGACTAGCCCATAGCAAAGCGTGAAGTTAGGAGGACTCCTGGCTAAGGCGAGACGGACAGCTGGAGTGAGACAACTTTTGCTCTGTAAGCTTGTCCCAACTTGCAGTTTGAGGCCTTACATGAATTGCATATGTGCATGTTCATATCCAGTTGCGGGTCAAGAGTCACCCCAGGTACTTGACCGAGTCTGCAACTAGCAGTGGGGACCCATCGCCCCAGAAATCTGTAGTGAATCTGGGGCAGCTTTCAACTTGGCTACTGAGCCAAAGAGCATGGCTCATGCCTTCTGCAGGTTAATCATAAGTTTATGATCCTGCAACCAAGTTTGGATTTGGTCAAGTCCGAGTTTAGTTTGGTGTTGATGGTAGAGATGTCCTGGGAACTGGACATGACGACTAGGTGGTCTGCGTGCAGCACTGAGGACCCAGAGCTGGGGCTGAGGGTAGCTCATTTATGAAGAGAGAGAGAGAACAGGAGAGGCCCTAGGACAGAGCCCTGGGGGACTCCATGAGTTTACCTGGGCAGGCTCAGACAGGGCCTTGTTGAACTTGGTGTACTGCTGCCTGTCCGTGAGATAATTACTGATCCAGGCAAGGGTGGGGAGAAGAAGCCAAGTGGCAGGAGAGAGGGAGCACAGTAGTGCGTGGTCACCCGATCAAAGGCTTTTGAGAGATCATCAAAGATGGCCTCGGTCAGTTTGCCTCGTTAGCAGCTGACTTGATCTCAGAGGTAACAACTGCTAGGGCCGTGGAAGTGCTAGCCCCTTTCTGAACCCATGCTGTACAGGGAGAGTAGGTTGTGGGTCCATAGGTAATGGGTGACCTGAGAGGCAACTACCTTTTCTAGAAGTTTGCTGATCGCTGATAGGATTGCTATGGGCGGTAGTTCTTAGGTCTTTTTGTCCCTTGCTTGGGCACAGGGATGACCTAGCCATCTTCCAGATGTCCGGAACTATACCCAAGGTAAGTGATGCATTGAAGACGTGGGCTATGGGTCGGGCTAGTACTGTTGCCCTAGCCTCAGCAGCTTGGGCTCCAAGCAGTCATGCCCAGCACCAGTGAGAGAGGAGAGGCCAGCAAGGAGCTTCTGGGCCTCCATGTCTGATACTACCTTGAGGTAAAAGGGCAGGAGGGGGTTGTCCCACTGGGTGGAAAGGCCCGATCTACGGGTAGTGAGGCAGTTTGGGGAGAGCTGGCAGGTCAGTGAACTGAGAGTTGAAGGCATTGGCAATAGTGAGGGGTTGTTGCATTAGCCTCTCGCAATGAGCATGTCCGTGACCTGAGCTCTAGTAGACCCACCAACCACATTCTTAATGCTCTGCCAGAATGTCCTCAGATTTTGGCTGTGGAGAGCAGGATGGACTGACAAAACTCACTTTTATGGAATAAATTGCTCTCTTGCACGAGTTCCTCAGCTGCCTGTAATCCTGGAGGTCTGTGCTGGACAATGAGCACTTATACCTTGCAGCGCATCTCAGGAAAATCAGAATACGAGTGTTCCCATATCTGAACGATTGGCTTCTAGCAAGTACTTCCATGCAAGGAACTCTGGACGCCATAGCCACGGCCTCACATTTTCACGCTCATGGGAGTTCTGCTAAACCTCAAAAATCGCAGTTGCAGCCCTCCCAGAGGCTCCTTTTCATAGGAACTCTTGGACACCTCCTGTGCAAAGCATTTCTTCCAGAGGACAGGAGGAGCGATATCCTTCAGATGGCCCGATACATCGGAGAGAGCAGTTCGGTGTCAGCTCGCTAAGTGCAACGGATGCTAGGTCTCATGGCATCCTCGGTGTTCACTGTACCCCTAGCATGCCAACACATGAGAACCTCTCAATGGATGCTCAGTGGTCCCCACCACGCACTCTTAATCCTTTCTCATCAAAGTGACAGAACCTCTGAAGAAGTCACTCACCTGGTGGTCGCAAGAGGACAATCTTCTGAAGGGATACCCTTTGCTCCTCTGGATCATCAGATTTCCATTACCACGGATGCGTCCCTGATGGAGTGGGAGCTCACTGTCAGACTCTCCACACTCAAGGTACGTGGACTCAAGACAAGTCCTAACTTCACATAAATGTCTTAGAAATGAAGAGACGCCCTTTATGCAGTCCGGCTTTGAAGGACATTCTCTGTCACAAGAACATTCTCCTTCAAACGGACAACAAAGCAGTGATGTATTACATCAACAAGAGGGCAGTGCTCATTCTTACCCTTATGCAGGGAAGCAATGAGAGTGTGGGAATGGTGCTTGGAGCACAAGGCTCTAATTCAGGCGGTCTCCATACAGGGAGTGCAGAATGAACTGGCAGACGGTCTCAGCAGAACAAAGACAGATCCTCACAATGGTCCCTTGACTCAGCCGTAGCTCAGTCACTATTCACAGAGTAGGGAACTCCAGACCTGGACCTTTTGCATCCCCACTCAATACAAAACTGCCTCTTCTGCTCCAGAAATCCACGGCCTGGCATTTTCTATCAGGATGTTCAGGCTGTGGTGGACAAAACTCTTTCTGTACACCTTTCCGCTTCTTCCTCTAGGGAGACAAAATGATCCTCATTGCTCCCTTCTGGCCTTGACAGATATGGTTTCCACTACTCAACAGTATATCAGAAACTCCTCCGAAACCACTTCCCTTCAGACGAACCTTCTGGCTCAGGGGCCTGTGATCCACCCCAATCTGAGGTCACTTCACCTTCACGCTTGGCTCCTGAAGAGATAGAAGGAACAGGTTCAGCGCTCTCATAGGGTTTCAGATATTCTTCTGGCTGCATGCAAGCCAGCCACTAGGAAAACTTATACAACCAAATGGAAGCGTTTTTCACTCTGGTGTGCAAAATACTCTTTGAATCCTTTTTCCTATCCACCAGATGAAGTTCTAGAGTACCTTTTAGACCTCTCAAATTCAGGTCTGCAATACTCTACAGTTAAAGTGCACCTTTGTGCCATTTCAGCTTTCATGAGCCAGTACTTTCCTTGTCACTGGCTGTTACCTGTGGTTAAGAGGTTTCTTAAGGAATTCTGCATACCAGACTTCCTATAAGATGTCCAGTCGCAGCCTGGGACATTAATCTGGTGCTAGACATGCTCAGTCGAAAACCTTTTGAGCCTCTAGCTACCTGTGAGTTGAAATTTCTCACCTGGCCTTCCTAATGGCCATTACCTTAGCCCTAGGGTCTCTGAGATACATGCCTTGGTCACAGACCCTCCGCATACTGTGTTTCATAAAGACAAAGTAGTTCTTAGAACCCTTCCTAGTTTTCTCCCAAAGGTTGTTTCAGAATTCCATCTAAACCAACCTTTGGTCCTTCCTTCCTACTTTGCAAACTTCCAAAATGAAGGAGGCGTTCTCTTCATTCCTTGGATGTCAAAAGAGCTTTTGCTTTCTATCTAGATAGAACAAAGACTTTCGCAAAGCTCAACAACTGTTTCCTTCAGCGAGACCGGCTGGGTCAACGGTCGCTATCAGGTGTATCTCAGCATTGCTGGTACGCGCTTTGCCGCTGTTATTCCATGGCGCAGGTTAAGCTGGAGGGCAGAGTATCGCTCACTCTACTAGAGCGGTCACGGCATCCCTAGCAGAAATCCAAGCGTGCCCATTGCAGATATTTGCAATGCGTCTGCCTGGAGCTCAGTGCATACTTCTATGCCAGACGACATCTTTCTTTTGGCAGAACCATCCTAATGGACTCCTGTCCTAAAACTGTGAGCTCTTGGTCTCTTGCTGCCCGCTCGGGATTATTAGCTTGGTACACTTCCATTAGTGTGAATGAGTGGTGGAGACTTTATGTCCAGGAAGATATGGAAATTACGTACTACCATAATTCTTGATCTTCTTGGACAAGTCTCCACCACTCATTCACACGCCCACCCTCCATCCCCGAGCTCACCTTTGTTGTTGGTCTTCACTCCTCAATCTTAGGCTGTGAAGACTTCTTTGATACCCTTCTTATATGGGTCATCTGGACTATCTTATGTCCGGTTTTTGGTTAGGCTGTCCTTCTAGGTTAGTTACGCTGCCTCCTCGGGAAAAAGGTACTGGGCGGTTGGAGGTGAGATGTCGAAGATAGTCATTACGCTTTCAAGCTGGGGCTCGCGGTGCCGCTCCTGTGACTCCATCTCTAGCGCCGACCCTCTAGCAAAAAAGTTTGCTCCCCTAGTGTCCTAGTGCCTCCGTGCAGTTCCCATTAGTGTGAATGAGTGGTGGAGACTCGTCCAAGAAGATCAAGAATTACGGTAGGTACATAATTTCCATTTTCTTTCAGAACACGCAGTTCTTTCATGTCAAGGGCAGGGGAGCCCAAAACAAATCCCAGCCTTAGAAGAAGGCGTAGCACTGAAAGCACCTAGTGTTACTTATCTGAAGTTCCAGTCATGGTCTTGCCTCAGCTGTCTAAGGCAGACCTCTCCTCCCCATTGGGGCACCTTACCCAGTTTTACCATCAGTAGGAGTCCATGACGACAGACAAGTGGGTCCTCAGGATCGCCTGAGAGGGCTACTTCCTGGATTTCACAGAATTCCTCTGAACTGACCACCCAGATGGCAGCCCCTATTATCAGCTCATATGTCAGAGCTTCTGGCGCAGGTGGTTGAGGGATTTCTGTGCAACAAAACAGTGGAAATAGTGCCATAGTCAGAACAAAATACAGGCTTCTTTTGTTTGATAAATCTTTTATTAAAAGTTTCTAAATAAGAATACATCTAAAACTACAAACCACATCAGCTGTTTTCCAAATTACTGTCATATGCAGCATGTACCAGTGTCATAATAAAGAGAGATAAAAATACAGATACAGTTGTAAATACACTGACCCTTTTAGCTGAATACTTTAAATTTTATTATAATAAGAAACAATCGTACAACCATAACAAGTCCAACCTGGGGCCGGCCTGGTGGCGCTTGAGGGTTTAGGCGCTGGACATCATACTGGCGACCCAGGTTCAGGAACGAACCTGGGCCATCAGGGGTCGGCAGAGGAGAGGAGGGGAGGGAGGGATTGAGTGTCCGGAAGACTGCTCTTTCTCCTGGGGTGGGTTGTTGGGGTGCCGGTGCAGCAGTGGCCTCTGATGGAGACCAGGGCAGCACAGGCGTTGGGCTGCAGAGACAAGGATGGGGCGGCATAAGGGCCACGTGGGATGCCATTGCACTCTGCATCCCAAGGGGAACCAAGGAAAAACCTTACCATGGCAGTAAACGATGGTGGGGATCAATGGCAGAGCCCCATGCCCATTGTTAGGTCTTCTACTGAGCTGCGCCCGTCACCCTCCTCCTCTCCAGTCACTCCACTAGATTTGTAGATACAGCACAGGAGGAATTGGCAGTCCCACCCCAGGGGGGCCCAGGAGCTGGGGGTCACAGCCGGGATGGGGTGGGGATGAAGCGCACTGGAGAGTGCGAGCCTGGGGCTTCAGGCAGGCAGCAGAGCTCCAGGATGAGTATCCTCACTGGAGAGAGGCTGTCACAGGTAGGAGAATAAAAAAGTATATAAAAAGAAGAAGTCCAACCTGGGCATTTAACTGGACCACACCACCCCGGCATGGGGTCATAATGCCATTGCAAAACAGTGTGGCAAACAATGTTGCCCTATGTTGATCCATGCCTTAGTGACCTTACGCCTGGATTACTGTAACTCCGTTTACCTAGGGCTTCCTGGGGTTGATATCCGCCATTGCAGCTGGTGCAGAACGCTGCAGCTAAGTTGTTGACTGGGACATCGCTGTAGTCATATTACTCCTGTGCTGCATGTTCTGCACTGGCTGCCTATACAGTGGCGATTACTGTCAAGATTGGTCTGTTGACCTACAAAGCCCTGCATAGACTGGGACCCGAGTTATCTGCAAGAGCTCTTGATTCCTACAGCCCCAGCCGCCTCTCCGGCCATCTGACAAGGGGTTGTTAGAGGTTCCCAGGGTCGAGCATTTATGTCCGTGGCACTGTCCCTGTGGAACTCTCTACCTCGCCAGATTAGGGAGTGCAGGACTGTGGAGAGCTTCAAAACTAGCCTGAAAACACACCTTTTCCAGCAAGCTTTTAATGACTGATATTTATAACTGAGGATGTTTTTAAACCAATGCTGAATTTGTTTTAACTTTAAACTGTTACGATATTTTTGTATGTGCAGCGCTGAAATATGAATTGCGCTATATAAATAAAAATATTATTATTATTATTAAAGCGGTGTGTGCAAATAAGATTGGAAAACACTGACTGAGACAAAATGTGCACATGCCATAGAAATCAATGGGGAGATCTTCCTTGTCAATCTTCATCATTCATTACTTCCTGGGTGCAAGTCGGGAGGCGCTTGATCGTCACGGGAGCTTTTTTAAAAAAAAAGCACCAAGAGCGCCGCCTCAAGAGTGATCGCCTTATGCGAGGGGCGCCGTTGGGTAGCACCGACTCCTCCTCCAATCTCAGTTCTGTTTCTCCCCGCCGTCGAGGCAGCACCTGCTCACGGAGCGCTTGTATTTTGACTCGTCAGCGACTCCTCTTTTCACACACTCGGCGCCAACCGGTAAGACTGTTCCTTTTCTTTCTAAAGCGGCGCGGGTATGTTTTCCTACTGTTTTTCTCATTAGTTTCGCGTTATGTCCGGTTCCGGAGCTAAGCGTTTTTCTAAGGCGGGCGCCCTCTGCGCCAGTGCTCCTTGGCGGCATTTCTCGTCTCGGACCGGCATGGCGCTTGTCTTGTTGCCTGGGACCCAACCATGACATGGATTTGTCGCGGCGCTGTTTCTCTATGGACGCCCGTGTCCCTCGGGGAATCGCAGCGTTCAAGCTCGGCAAGACCCCGTGGACCTCCCAGGGGCGATGTCGCTCAAGGGATTCTCAGGTAAGGTCTCTAGGCCCTTCCTCGCCCTCCCCGGCCTATACGGTCCGAGGAGGAGGGGGTCTCGTCTTTTCTTGCCGAGGAGGAGGCCCTTCTGCGGTGTCGGGGGCGTCGTAATCCCTCCGGGGCCGGCTGCCGACACCGCTCGCGAGTCACTCCTCGGAGGTGCAGGCTCCCCGTGTCGAGGCTCTCGACTTTTGGGCCTGGCACGGTGGACCCTCGACGCGTTTGGATCCCGCGCCGTTCGCGGTGCCGGTGATCAGCGGCGCCGTTCCTGGCGCCATTTTGGATCCGGCGCGTTCGCGGCGTGCGCTTTGGATCCGGCGCCGTTGGCGGTGCCGGTGATCATGGCGGTGCTGCTTTGGGCCTTGGCGCCGCTCTGGCGGCGCCGATGGTCATGGCGGCGCCGTCAGCTGTGCCGCCGCCTCCCCGGGGCGCCAGGCCTGGTCTTGCCTCTCGCTGCGCCAGGTCAGTTTCCGCACGCGAGCAGTGCCGCTTGTCTTGCCGGGCCCGTGGGGGTTGGGAGTTGGGCCTGGCTGCTGCCGGCGATTGGGAGGCGGCGGTGCCGCCGTTGGTACCGGTGCCGTTCGGCGGCGCCGTGGCCTCTGGGACCCCTGGGGTGGCCAGCATTGAGGTCCAGCTGGTCTCGGCCTCCTCGGAGGACGATGACTCAGACGTGGACCCATCCTGGCACCCCCACTCTTCGGGGTCTGGGTCCCCTGTGGCTAGAGGTACCAGGCGCAGCGGGCCCTCCCTCTGTCCCCTTCCGTCGCCTCCTGAGGGCTCCCCAGCTGGGGTGGCCGGGGTCCCAGGGGCAGGCGTGGGGTGACGGAGGGGGAGGCTCCCTCCGCAAGGGGCGGTGACAGCTACCCCACTGGTGCTGCTGCCCATTCTGGAGACAGGGGACACTGCTGTCGAGGAGGAGGGCCCTCTCAGAGTCCGAGGGGTTGAGGGGCAGAGGGTCTGGTGCTCGGTCTTCTTTGGCCACCTCGGGGAGGTGGCCAGGAGCCGTGGTGCGAACCCGCCCCTCCGCGGGGCTCAGGGTGCCCTCGGCGGCGTTCTTGCAGGCTGCCCTTCTGGATCCATGCAGTCCCGGCGTGTCACAGGAGGTTCTCCCCTGGGCTCTTCCAGGCTCCGCTTCCCCAGAGTTCCGTTCTGCGTGCCTGGTCTGTTGTCCGGGACCCCTCCAGCTAGGGCTCCGCTCCCGGATTCCAGAGCCCTGGCAGAGAGCTGCCTGCCTCGGAGGTGCCCCTCTCCCATCTCTCTGCCTCCACCACCCCGCTCCCAGGCCATGTCGGTCCCACGGGTCTGTTATCCTGGGAGCAGTTCAGGGGTTCTGTGGCGGCCTTCCCTCATTTGTTAGATGCATGCATGAGCGGGTCTTTCGACTCTCCCCACTGCCGCAAGAGTCCTCTGGACATTCCAGCTCCTCATCATCCTCGTCCTCCTCCTCTGAGGGAGAGGAACCCCTGCTCATCTCTCCTCCGATGCTGATTTCCACGGAATATCAGCGTTTCCTTTCGAGGATGGTGAGGGATCTTCGATTTCCTATGTTCGGAGACAATACGAGCGGGAGGCAGCGGAATTCCTCGGTGAATTCAGTGCCCAGCATTTAGTGGTACCATCCTGGCCTATCCCTTCCAGGAGGCATCTGTCCGGTCCTGGCAGTCCCCAGCCACTTCTTCTCCAGCCCCGGCTGACTGTCAGCGTGAGGTATTGTGCACCCTCAGAGTCTCTAGGTACCCTTCCCAACCCCCTCTGGTTTGGTCTACCTGGACACTCCTTCCGGGCGCTGCTCCTGCGACGACCGCCCCACCGGATCCGGACTCTCTCCAGTTCGACCGTTGGAGCGAAGAGTGTTCTTCTTCTCGCAGCGGTTGCCTGTATTGCATCTCATCAGGCTCACCACGCTGCCTACAACCGGCATTTGTGGTCGATGATGTCCCAGCTGTTGACATCAGTGCCTGATGCGAGACAAACCAGACAAGCCATTGCCCTCTCCATGGTAGGCCTGGAACTGGCAAGACACCAAGCAAGGGCATCTTACGGCGCAATGAGGTGGCTTCCAGGCTTGCGGGGACAGCGATCTGCATCAGGCGGACGGCATGGCCTTTGCTCTCTAGGTTGTCACCCCTGGCCCGGCGAGGGTGATTCGGCTCCGCCTTCCGGGGACCCGTCTCTTCTCCTCTAGAGCTAGGAGACTTTGCAGGGCTCTCTCCGTCTCCTCGTCCCTCGGGAGGCACCTCCTAGCTCTTCTCCCACTTAGGCTTTTCTGAATAAGCCAGGGTCTTCTCCTTCTGTTTCTCACCAACAGGAGGCTGGGGGTCTTGTTCCCTCAGGGTATTTTCCTCTCCCGAGCGAGAGAACTTAGTACTCACCCAGGGAGTAGTGAATGGTGAAGATTGACAAGGGAAGATATGAGAAATTGCCTACCCGTAATTCTTGATCTTCTCTTGTATCTTCACCATTCATTACTACCCACCACCATCCCCTCAGTGGCCCTCCTCCTGTGGCTTCTCCTCCCGTCTCCTTCCTCTCTCTGCAAAAAAAAAAAAAAAAGAGGAAAATTACTCCAATTTTTCCGAAAAAAAAAGAATATATACATATTTTTTTGGGGGGCCTTATTTCTATCCAGAAAAATTATTTACTCTAAGATTCTTGGGCCATTTTTCCTAGAATTGCGGTGTGGTGATCAGGCTGCACAACTATCTCTTGCCATACCTTCTGGCGAGATACTTCTGGGGTTTTGCCTGACTCTGTCTATACAGTTTTAATCCTGATCCCTGCTACCAGCTGTTAAGCCCTAGAATCACAAACCCCCCTTTTTCTTGCCTTGCAGAGCAGAGGAACGGGTAGATTATTTTCCTCAAAAAAAAAAAAAAAAAGGGGAAAAACTGAGGGAACTCTCTCCGACTGCTGTAAGGCAATCTCTGGCTTTTAGGGTCATGCTCCTAAGCCTGCAAGTTATGCTCTGGCAAAGAAAATTCTTTCTTATAATATTGATGATTGTTTTTCCTTCAAGTGTCCTTCCTGGACAGTTTTGCAGAGAAGCAGTGCTGACCATGACCAATCTTCCAGCCCAAGCCTCTGGCCCTGCCTTGCAAGTCCGACTGAGTTCCATTTCAATACCTATAAACCACCTGAAAGGCCTAGATTTTCCATTTCTAAACCCTTGAGCAGCTCTTACATGCTGCCTGGGATTTATCCTTTCCTACTGGGTGTCCTCCAGTTAAAGGCCTTTTCTCGGCCAGGAGCCCAAGTGGAATCAAGGACCATGGCATGTTGAGGACGAGGACTATGCCCTCCTGAGTCTGTCTAGCGGGGTTGGTGAACCTTCTCTTCAGCTCTATCACCGGGATTCTTGCTTCCCTGCTAATCGAGCCTTAGCTTTCAGCTAACTATGCTCATTGGGCATTCTGGTCCCTTCAACATCCCATCTTTCTCTTCTCTTCTTCTTCTTCTTCCTCATTACCTTCCTCTTCTCCTCCTAGAGTCGCCCAGGTAAGGAGGCCCTGCGATCCCTAGGTTAGGAATGCTCTTATCTCCTCTGTCCTTTCTCCATCGGCTTATTCCTTTTCAGTTCATTCTTCCTTACTTTGCTATCCCTTGGCTATCTTGCCTCGCTATCTCTCTTTCTATGCTTTGCTTTTGCCTCTCGGCTCACAGAACTGAGTTGGAGGAGGTGGTCGCTACTAATGGCGCCCTCGCGCATGACGCATGACGTCACTCGAGGGCTTGCCACTGCTATGCAAACTTTTTAAAAAAAAAGTCTTGACGCAGTGCGCGCCTCCCACTCTACACCCAGGAAGTAATGAATGGTGAAGATACAAGAGAAGATCAAGAATTACGGTAGGTACGTAATTTTCATTTTTGTTTTTTGGGTGGCTTACGCCGGACTTTTTATAATCAGCTCTGACGGGTGTGGACCTCTGGAGGCAAGGAGAAACTCAGGAGGAAATGTGTTTAAAAACAAAACCAAACAGCTGCAACACCAGGTAACAGGAACCAAACTCTGGTCCCCACTGCTCGCACGCCCAGGTGCTAGTGCCTTAGCCACTCCATCACTGGAGCGGCTCAGCTAGGCACCTGCAGCTACTTCACCACTCCCCATCGGAGTGTACATCAACAAGGATAGCAGTAATGCCTGAGCGGTGTAATGCCCTTTCACTGTACATGTTTTAGCGCTTCCTGCAGCATGGGTTTAGCTGCACTGTTCAGGTTGCAACAAATTAACCCAGTACCCACTACCCCTACACCAAGAAATACCATAATCAACCATGGCAGTCCCATTTAAATTTCAAGGCAAAGCATGTACCATCCCATAGAGAGCCATACCCACCCCTAAAGGAGAGAAACACAGGCTTCTACTTCCTAATCCCAAAGAAATCAGGTGATGCACCCCATTTTCAACCTCAGAAATCTGAACAAATTCATGGATCGAGAAAATGCTAAATAGTTTCTCTAGGTTCATTGCTTCCCGTCCTGAAATCTCAGGATTGGTTAGCATCAGTGGATATGCAGAATGCAAACCAGCACAACTGGTACACCCAGCCACCACAGATACCTCCACTTCCCTCGTGGTGGGGCAGCATTACCAGTTCAGAGTCACACCTTTTGGGCCTTCCTCGATGCTACTAGTCTTTACAAAGTGTCTTCAGTACTGCAGGATCATCTGCGAAAGCTTGATTCCAGATAGGAAATGGAACAGCTGTTCACATACTCAAAAATGCTTGCTCTAGAGAAACAGTGATCAGGTGCTGAGTAAGGATGCCCACCCTCCAATCAATGTGTTGCAAAACTGACTCAGCACTGTTGCTACAAAATGACAGACCGCTGAACAAACATTTATTTTAACACTTTTATTACATAATTGCTCGGTCTGTGCTGCTAAACTTCCATATCACTACTGCCTCATCGTGTCACTCTCGTTAGAGCTTCCTCAGAGGCGTGGTCATGTGTTGGCAATGACAATCACAGAAGACAATTTTGAACAAATTCCCAAAAATACCCCAAGTAGTGCAAATTTAAGGAGACTGCGCATAATAACTTCAATTTCACATCTTACAATTAAAAGCATTAATATGCCACAAATTTCCATGAAAATCAGAGTTTACATTTCTTCTCCAATTATACCACCTTTCAGTTTTTAATGGTTATTAAATTTTCACTTTTAGTAAGTTTTAAACAAATTTAGGGTAGTGGTGGGAATTGAACCTGCATCTGAAACAAACTACTTTTTCTCTCTGCAGGAAAAAAAAGTTAATTACCAGTATTCTGCCAAGTCTTTAAAACACAGAAATTTCAACCCCACCAATACGCTCCAATTCATGGAAACCTTTGGCATACATCATGTACCAAACCATAAACACCAGAGGAACATTTCATTATTTTCCATGATAACCTAACGCTCCACATTATCAAGCCACAGTGACGTATTTGACTGTCATTGTTATCTGAGCTGAAACAACTGACTGCTCTAATCTTCTGACTACAGAGTGCACACAAATCTACATAGATACATAGACAGTGTCGGCAGATAAGGCCTATGGCCCACCCAGTCTGCTCATTTGAGCTTGTAAGTTCAGTTTGTTTTCCTAGAAGTCTGTTGCACCTTACCCTGACCTCCAGAATTCCTTTATGTCTATCCCATGCATTCTTAAATCCTGTGATTGTTTCAGCCCCACCACTTCCTCTGGCAGGGTGTTCCACTTGTCCACCACCTTCTGTGAAGAAATTCTTTCTCATGTTTCCTCTGAATCATCCTCCTCCAACTTCATCCCATACCTCTAGTCCTGGAACATCTTTTTCGCTTAAAATAGTGTTTTCCTGCACCCTGTTCCTCCCTGTAAGATACTTGTATGTCTCTATCATATCCTCTCTCCCTCCTCTCCTCCAGGGAGTACATGTTCAGTTCCTTCAACCTGTCTTCATAGGACTTGTGATGCAATCCATGCACCATCTTTGTTGCCCTCCTCTGAACCTTCTCTACCCTGTCTATGTCCTTACGTGGTATGGTCTCCAGAACTGTACACTGTACTCCAGGTGGGGCCTCACTAGTGTCTTGTATAGGCGGAATTATGACCTCCTTTTCCTGCTGGTGATGCCCCTGCCTATACATCCCAGCATCCTATTTGCTTTACCTGCTAAGTAACAGTAGATCTTTGAGAGGAGCTCTTGCAGCAGGCAACACCGGCAGGACCAAGCCACCAGGTGCTGGGACCACACGGAAAACTTCTAGCTAGCAGACTACAACAGGGGACTGCCCCTATCATGCACACCGACGTCTCATTCAGTAGTATAAAAGGAGCCGTCCTCCAGCCCGACCTCTGTTCTTTTCCCACCATCGACTCATGCAAGTCGGACTCCATAGACACCTACTTCAGTCGACTGCCATTTTACTTGCACTTTTACCCACGATTTCTTATTTTCTTGAGAAAACATTGTTTTTCAGCGTTCCTTGGATTTTCTTTGTCTTCTTCTCTATCTTAGTCTTCAGGCAGGCCTATGAAGTGTGCTTAGCGGCAAGCAGCTTCCTCCATGGACGCCACTCTTCTTGCCTGCTCTGCTTAGACCCTGAACATGACACCGAGGCTCTGCCAGCACTGCCAGGACTTCAGCCAGGCCACATGGAGATACCATTTGAAGACCCCAGATTTCTTGCTACAGCAGAAGTTAGTCATGATGGAGAAGGAACTCAGGGCAAAGTTCCTCTTCTTCCCAGCCTCAGGGTCATCCATTTCTTCTCCTGCCCAGAAGGAGAAGTCGTCCAGCAGGAAGCATAAGCATTGAGACAAGCACAGGGATCGATACCAGTCAGCTCTGCACTCTTGGTCACCACATAAGGCGGGGCTGCCTCTTGGTCTTCCTCCCACAGAAGGTCAGTCCCTCCTCCTTCTGCAGTCCTTTCCCGTTCAGGGCTACCAGTTTCTTAGCCGCCCGCCCTCACCTCTATCTCGGGCAACAGCTCCTTCAGGCATCGGGTTTCATCCCTGCCTCCCAGCCCCTGACGCTCAGGCCATTACTCCTGTGAGGTCCTCAGCCAGGCGACTCGACTGGAGTACCTCCTCAGCCACGGGTCTTTTGTCTGTGGCTCCCCTGGTCCTGGCGTTGCTGATGTCAGTCCCTGACTCCAGAACTGGCACCTAAGCAATGCCTGGAGCAGATGCTCACCCCCTTCTCCTCCACACAGGTGATGCCTCTGCCTCTTTGGAACCGCTCCCCAAGCGCGAACACCCGCTTTCTTCGGGGCCTGCTTCGCCTGGATTGCTGGACCGCATCAGCCTTCGCCCATCCGGGTAGATGCCTGCTGCACCGCATCTACCCCGGCGACGCCACAGCCTCTCTTCACCCACCGCAGCCGTCGGCCACCTCTGCCTCAGCCAACACCAGCTGGCCCTTCGGTAATCCCCAGCCAATGCCTAAGGGACTGCCGCACGGTTCCTGATGCCTCAGGGTCTGATACCTGGATACCCAATGCCTCTGGGGCCAACACCTGTTACCTGCAACTTAAACTGACACCAGGGTATCAGATACCCCAGATTGACGCCAGGTTACACGATGCCGAGGTATCTGACGCCACCTGTTATAATGCTCTTCTTTCAGCCTGGTGGGTCTTTATGAAGATAAGGATGTCCCCAGGAGGTCTACCTCTCCTCCACCTCCTCAGGACCCTCCTCCCCAAGATGACCATGTGGGCCTTACCCATCCCTGGTCTCCAGGACCCTCACCGGTCATACGGACGCCATAAGGAGGATCGCCGCCCTTCACGCTGGTCCTGAGAGTGACCCATCTGGTAAGGATCCCTGCTTTTCCTACTCAGATAATTCCAGGGGCCCCTCCGAAGATACTGAGCCCCCCGGTCTCCCCTGACGATCGTATTTTTCTGGATGTCATGAGGCACATACAATCCCTGATGGGTTGGGAAATGGAGGAGCTAGACCCTAAACGCTGCCATCTAGTGATCTACCTCTGCTAAAAGGCAGATGCTGGGACCTATCCTCTTTACCATATTTATCGGGATATTGCAAACGACTTGAAGGGAAGGTTTGCATGTTTGCAATGACACAAAACCTGCAACAGAGTAGACACGAGGATGGAGCCGAAGCTATAGAAGCAGACCTGAAAAACTCGAGGAATGGTCCAGGGATTGGCAGTTGAAATTTAATGCCAAGAAGTGCAAGGTTATGCATATAGGAAAAGAAACCCAGGATACTGTACACACTGGGAGGGCACCAGTTAGAGAGACAAAGACATAAAGAGACCTCAAAGTAGTCATCACGGAAGACTTAAAGGTTGGAAAACAGTGTGAAAAGGCAGCAGAGAGGTGAGTGTCATCCTTGGATGCATTGGTAGGGGAATTACAGGTAGAAAGAGCGAGGTTATCATTCCTCTCTACAGGTCCTTGGTGAGGTCACATTTAGAGTACTGCAGTCAGTTTGGAGGCCCCACCACAAAAAGACATGGAACACCTGGAGATGGTACAGAGGAGGGCTACAAAGGTGGTGCGTGGACTGCATCATGAGCCATACGAGGAAGACTCTGAGCTAAATCTGTACACCCTTGAGCAGAGAAGAAACAGAGGGACATGATCAAAACTTTTAAGACGTTAAGGAATCAACACAAAACAGGCAGGGCTGCAGCTATGAATTTTGGGGCCCAGGACAAGTCAATTTAAATGGGCCCCTGTTTTCAAACCAGCTAATGCCAGCTTCTCATGTGGGCCCTTCCTGAGCTCAGGGCCCCGGACAACTTCCCTACTTTCCCCCATTACTGCGGCCCTGCAAACAGGAAACCTCTTCCAGCAAAAGGGATGTGCATATAAGGGGCACAACTTGCATCTGGTAGGAGGCAGGTTCAGAAGCAACCTTGGGAAGTACTTCTTTACAGAAAGGGTCATAGACCCATGGAACAGCCTACCTCAGGGGTGATGCCATCCAAGACAATGCATGAGTTCAGACTCACATGAGACAGACACTGTGGACACATCAGGGTGCAGTCTAAATAGGGAGGGCTGCAGAAACACGGGAGACTAGATGTATCTTGCGGTCCCATCTGCCAACACAATTCCTGTGTTCCTAAAAGGAAACTTACCTCTTGTAGTGCCACCCCTCATTGATTCATATGAGGACGTCACTAAGGTCACCTGGAACCATCTTTCTTCCATTCCAGTCCTGGCCAAAAGGCTGACCACCTCTGTCATGCACTAGTTAGTTGGAAAGCCCTATCTGGGGAAACAGCCAGAATGGACTCGTGACCATGAATGCCCATGACTGCACCAAGAAACCCAGGCAGCTCAGTACCCACCGCTGACAAGGAGTCTCGCCAGATCAATCAGTTTGAAAAGCTTGTCTGCTTCTTCCACTGCGGCCATCAGGACCCAAAACTATCTGGCCCAGTATCAGAATGCCTTATGGGACAAGGCCTCGAACTGGTGCAGGCTCTTACCAGAGACCCATGGGCGCCCAGCTGGTCCAGCTCCTAAGTTGGATTTGGATGGGCAACCATATACTAAAGGCTGCTTTGACTCTGTCAATGCAGCTGGACAGCAGCAGCAGGAGTCTGCATCTGCCATCACTTGGCTCAGGGTGTCGGGTTCGCACAAGATGTGGAGACAAAAATTGTGTATGGCCCTTTTGGGGTTCTGTCCTCTTTGGGGGTGATGCCCAGGACATCATTTACTGCCTCCAAGAGTCGGGTAAGGCTTTGAGATCGTCCACTCCATGTGCCACTCTCAGCCCAGGTCCACCCAACGCCAGCCCTTTCATCAGCCCCCTAGACAGCAGCCAAAGCGCCTTCAAATGCAAGACTTCTACCGGGTAGCTGGAGCTTCTACCCCTAGGACCCGAGAGTGTCCCCAGCTGCTCTGCCTACCCCAGGGCCTCAGCATGACTCTTGCCCGACGCCTCCTCCCCAGCAGAGGCATTGAGGGAGATGGTGGGGAGGGGTCAATTTTCCTGTATTTGATGGGTGGCACTCTGTGACTTCAGACCAATGGGTACTTCAGATCATAGAAAAGGAGCATATGTTGGAGTTTCTGGAGGTTCTTGCAGACAGCACTCTCTTGCACTCCCATTACCCCAGGCCCACATCGCCTCATCCAGGAGGAGATTCAGGTGCTCATGTGCAAAAGGCCATAGAGCCCATCCTCCCGCCCAAAGAGGGAAGGGTTCTATTCTCAATTCTTTCTAGTCCCCAAGAAGACAGGGGACTTGAGACCGATTTTTGGATCTCACCGCCTGAAGAGTACAAGCGTTTTGGGATGGTCTCCCTACAGGGGTTACTGCCCCTCCTTCACCAGGGGACTGGCTCTGTTCACTGGACATGCAGGATGCCTATCTCCACATCCTGGTTTTCCCGCCCCACCAACAGTTCCTCCGCTTTTGTTTTCAGAGGAAGCACTTCCAACTTCGGGGCCTCCCTTGGCCTTTCCTCGACTCTCAAATCTTTGCCAAGTGCCTCACAGTGGTGGCTGTCGCTATTCGGAGACAAGGGTTTTATGTCCTCCCTATCTGGACAACTGGCTATTGATGGCCCCTCCAGAGCTTAGTTAATTCAGACCCTGGAGTCCACCTTTCAGTTGTTCCAGCTCCTGGGGATTGCTTATAGCCATTCCAAGTCTTGCCTCTGCTTGAGCCAGCACCTCCAATACATAGGAGCGGTCCTAGACTCCTCACAGGCAGAGCCTTCCTGCTGCAGAACAGTGCAGAACGTCTGATAGCGATGGCCCAGCTGGTGTCCTCTTCCTCCTGTCCGGTCCCAGCTACATCCTTCCTGCTTAGGGCACATGGCAGTGGCTATAGCCACAGTTCCCTTGCCCACCTGCATATGAGAGTGCCTCAGTGGACTGGCTGAGTCCGATGGGACCAATGCACTGACTACTTGAATCAGCTGGTTTTAGTCTCCAACCTGGTGAGGCAGAACCTCTTCAGTCTCCTTAAAGGGTTCTCTTCTGGGCAGAATCCCCACAGCAGATTCTTACGACAGACACCTTGGGCCTGGGCTGAGGCGCCCATTTGTCCAACCAGCAGACTTTGGGGGTTTGGTCAGAGAAAACAGCATCTCCACATCAGTGTTCTGGAGATAGGGCAGTCCTTTATGCTATGCAGGTCTTCCAGACCCATCTTCTTCCAGGCCTGCTCTGGTACAGACAGACAGCATGTCTGTAGTCTGCTACCTCAACAAGCTGGGACTCACTTCTACCCTCTTTGTAGAGAGGCCATGAGAGTGTGGTACTGGGCCATAGGGCACACCTGGAACTAGGTGCCATACATGTTCCAGGTGTCCAAAACATCCTGGCTGACAGCTTAAACAAGTCCAGGTCAAGGCTTACGAGTGGGAGCTTCTGTCCAAAGTGGTCAAGACCTCTTCAACAGGTGAGATCATCTAGAGCTGGACCTCTTGCATCCCCACTCAACGCAGAACTGCCCAATTTCTGCATGCTCGCCCAGGGCCTGGTATTTTCTGGTGAGATGCGTTGTCCCTCTTTTGGACGGGAGTTTTCTGTAGGCCTTCCTTCCCACTTCTGCAGAGGGTTCTGCTCAAACTTCGTCTGAGAGGGCAGAGATGTTTCTCATAGCTCCCTACTGGCCGCATCAGATATGGTTTCCACTACTGCAGCAACTGGCAGTGGAGTCTCCCATCCCATTGCCCCAGTGCTCTAACTTGTTCTCCCAGGAGCAGGGCAGTCTGGTCCATCCAGACCTCAAGTCTCTGCATCTCCATGCGTGACTCCTGCAGACTTAGCTGTTGCCGCTCGGAGTTTCTTCCCTGGTGGCAGATGTCTTAGTGGCTGCTAGGAAACCTTCCATGAGGGCTACGACACCACAAAGTGGAAGCACTTCTCCATATGGGCTACCGATCGGCACTTGGATCCATTCACCTGTCCGTGAATCTCATCCTGGAGTAGCTCCTGTCACTATCAAACTCAGGCCTGGGGTTCTCCTCACTTAAGGTCCACTTTTCCACCATCTCTGCATACCATGCACCTTTGAGGACAAAGTTATTGCCCAACTTGATCTTTCTGCACTTTCTTGTAGGGTATGTTGCACTTGAAACCTCCCATTAGAATCCTGTCCCACTATGGGATCTTTGTTTATGTTGGAAAAGCTTACTTTGCCTCCTTTGAGCCAGCCGCAGCTGCGAGCTATGCTTCCTGTCGTGGAAAGCATTGTTCTAGGGACGTGGATATGTTGTTCATCCACAGTTCTTGCCATGTACCTTTCCCTTAATTCTTGCCAGCAGATCTTAAAGCTGGCTTCTCCTATGCACCCGTTGGTATAATCCTCGACTGCGCCATGATGCCAGATCTTCCTTTCTACTGGAAGATTCAGGTTGCCTCCTCTCCGCCTCCCATGTTTTGTATGCCCTGGCTTTAATTCCTTCGACCTCAGAAGCTTAAGCTCATTCGAGCTAGCGATTGAGAATTTTGCTATTCAATCATGGAAGCTAAATCTTCCCCGTTTCTGTCGGTGCCCTGCAGCCAGAAGATGTCTCCACACAGACCCACATACCACGTATGCTTACTGTCTAGGTGTCTGCCGTTACACTCAGGCCTGCAAGATTGTCTTGCGAACATTCTTGACGGTCATCTCAACATCTCAAGCTGGGCAGGCCCAAAAACGAATCATCCGTAAAATCAAAGGAGGTTTAGTGGGCGGTCCTGCAGCTGCAGAGTCCGCTGAGCAGTCAGAGCAAATGCAGGCCTTCGAGGAAGAGGCAGCATGGGCTGCAGAGCTCACCTCTTAGCTGACTTTTATTCTACTCAATCTGGGCTCCACCTTCTCGGGCTCCTTTCGAGAGATGTGCCCTGCCTCCCCACTAAGGTGAGGGGACCTTCAGGCACGATGTCTCCGTCCCATAAAAGTACAAGGAACCGAGAGATTCTTTGTCTCAGCAAAGACGTTCTTGGGATCGAGAGCAATCTCAGTCCCAGGGATCTCCGGTCTCGACTTTGATCGAGATTGCTACTGTCCGCCGGCTTCTGGGCTCTGCCGACTGGTCAGCTGGTCGAAGTCTCGATCGACGACCGGTGGAGATCTCTCTGACCAAGTCGATCTGTTGTCACCCGACAAAGCTGACAACTTTCTTACTAGGACTCGGTCCTACCTCTTCCTGATGAGGAGCCAGCCAGCTGGTAATCCCATTGAGGAAACTGTCCCTGATCTGGGAAAATGGCCAGTTCCTGGTGGTCTCGAGTGGCCCAGTCGGCCAGTCCGATCGAGGTTGAGGTCTCGGACTCCCTCGACCGATAGGCCAAGGAAGGTGCATAAGCGCCAAAGAAAAGGCAACGCTGACACTCATCTTTGTCCTTCTCAACGGGAGAGGCTTCGCTTGAAACTCCATCGACGCTCATGAAGATCTCATATGGCAACAGCTGATATTGTTCGACCAGAAACCGGCTTTGGTTTCCACACGGTCATTGCTTGGCTTTCACCTTCTAGGCTGAAGCCGGCTCCATTGGCACTGATTATCTCAGTTCTTCTGCTCATGAGCTGGCAAAACCTGCCCTGGTTTGGCCAAAATCAACCTCTCCACCGATTGTGGTGGAGCCGCTGCTCTAAACAGCCTGCAGGAGGGGCTCCTTCAAGGAAGCTCGGACTGTTCCGGCCTTCCCCACAGGTTATTGGTCACCCTCATGCCTGTCTGCCCAAGACGTGTTCAAGGGGACCTTAATGGCCGGCCGATTTGTCCAGATTCTTTGGATTTTGACAACTCCGACCTTCACTTTCGTTCTTTAGATGATGAGTTGGTGGGTAGTCTGTCGATGGAGGAAGGTCCTTCCTAGGATTCTCTGCCTCATTTTGAATCCACAGAGATGCCCTTGGAACCTGTCCACAAACTGGTGGAGTACCCTCTATGGATATCCTAAAAGGGAGATACCCCAACAGAAGCCTTCCCACTGGCCGAGGCCATTGTTGGTCTAGTTTTAGAGCTTTGGCAGCACCCTGCCTCTTGTCCACCACTGTTGGTCCGGATGGCCCGCAAGTATGCGGTGCCCATTGAGTCCATCTCGGGTTCACTAAACACCCCTCTGTGGAGGGGTTGGTGACTGCTTCTGTGTTCAGGCACACAGGAAGCTCAGCAGACACAGATAGACCTCCGGACAGGAGTCCAAAAAATTGGACCACTGCCAGGAAGGTCAGTGCCACCTGTTCCCTAGGCCTCTGTCAGGCAAGCTTGGCTGTCATCATGGTGCATTTTTCTCATGCCCTGCTGGGCTCCTTGAATGAGATTCTCCCACACCTCCTGCAGACCTTCAGACTATGGTCAAGCAGGTCTGGGACCAGGTTCGGGCGTTGCCAGGCAACAACTCCAGGCGGTCCTGGACCTGGGGACTCATGCACCCGTTTGGTGGCAAATGCAGTTGCCATGCACCACAGGGCTTGGCTGAGATTATCCACCTTCATGGCAGATACCCAGCACAAACTCGCTGATGTTCCTTTCCTGGGCACCAATCTCTTCAGCCCAAGTGTGGATGGTCACCTTCAGTGAATCGAGCAGTCCAATGCCACCCTGGACTCTGCTACTTCTGCTCAGAAAGACGCCCCTGGCTCCAAGAAACAGCAGAAGAAGAAGCCATTTCGGCACCCTGCTCCTGCAGCCAAGCAGCCCTTCTTCCAGGGTGGGCAGCAACAGCTGGCACAGGCTTAGTGCCCTTGGCCCAAGTCCATGCCTCCAGCTGCCCACAGACAGGGAGGTCGGGGTTCAGGCAATTTCCAAGCTGGACCTTCTTCCTCCAAGCCTGCCCAGTGACAGGATAGGAGCTGGCACCCCTATTCCCTCACGCTAGCTCTGGGTCCTCCCATGGGGGCTAACTCCGCCACTGTCTTTCCACCTGGTCCACTGTTACCATGGACAGGTGGGTTCTAGAAGTGGTCAGCCAGGGTCTGCCTCAGGAATTCGAGCAGTACCCTCCCAGCCAAGCCAGCATCCCATGGGAGAAAAGGTATCAGTCCACACTCAGTCGGCTCTGAGAGACGACATAGCCCAGCTTCTCCTCAAGGAGGCAGTGGCCTGAGTGACAGATCCCAGTCAACCCAGGGTTCATTTCCATATACTTCCTGGTCCCAAAGCAGACGGGGCTGGCGCCCATTCTAGATCTGGCACCTGAACCAGTTGCTCAGACCATGCACTTTCAGGATGGTAACTCTTTCCCAGATCATATCATCCCTGGAGCAGAACATGTGATTCTGCTCACTGGATCTCCAGGATGCATTTTGCATGTCCCTATCCGTCCATCTCACCAGCGGTTCCTCCACTTCAGAGCAGAAGGAATGCTTGAACGAGTTCCGAGCATGCCATTTGGCCTGTCATCGGCCCCATGGGTCTTCACCAAATGCACTGCAGTGGTGGCAGCCCACCTCAGGCGTCAAGGGTCAGAATCTGTCCCTACCTCGATGACTGGCTCTTCAAGTTCCACCCAGCAAGAGGTGGAGAAGTCCAGGGATCTGGCCTCCAGACTTGCTCTTCTCAGCTTGCCTACTGATCAACAAGGCCAAGTCGGAGCTCGTGCCTTCGCAGGTGATGTGTTTCATTGGGGCAGAGCTCAACTCCTACCGAGTCATAGCTCGCTCCCAGTGGACAGGGCTGAGGTTCTCTTCTCCTTTGCTCAATCATTTCTGGTTGGGCACTGCGCCCCTCCCAGGACTTTCTGCACCTTGTGGGGCACATGGTGGCTTACACCACTGTGGTCCGACATGGGCCCGTGGCATATGTGCCCCTTCAGTGGGAGCTGGCCACCCAGTGGACTCAGTACCAAGGTCATTTCAATTAGCTGATCACTGTGACCCAGAAGATGTGGGACACTCTTCAATGATGGACTGTCCCAGATCATCTGCAGGAAGGGATCCCGCTTGTCCACCCCGAGCCGACGTGCCGCCTCATGACTGATGCCTCTCTCACAGGCTAGGAGCCCACATGGGGAACAACAAGATCCACGGGTTCTGGACCGCTGAGGAATCCTGATACCATATCAACCTGCTGGAGCTCAAAGTGGTCAGACTGGCACTGTCAGCTTTTGCTCAGCAGCTCTGGGTCAAGTGGTTCAAGTCCAGACGGACAATACCATGACCATGTATTATCTCAACAAACAAGGCAGCATGCACTTCCGGCTGCTGTGCAGGGAAACGCCCACATCTGGACACTGTTAGCCAACTGGAGGCAGATTTCCTGGTCAGTCCATGTGGCAGGCGCCTCAAACCAACTAGCAGATGCTCTCAGCCGGATAGGCGAGACATCCCACAGTGGTCTCTCCATCTAGAGGTAGCTTACAGCCTGATCTTCCTGGACATAAAGTCTCCACCACTCATTCACACTAATAGGATTCACGCCAGAGGCACTAGGACCCAGCGGAGCAAACTTTTGAGAAGGTCGGCACCAGAGATGGAGTCGCGAGAAAGAGGCACTACGAAATATGGCTCGTGCAGTAAAGACTACCTCAACGCCGACCCTCCAACTGCATCACTTTTTTTCTGCCATCGAGTGCGCTTCAGTAACTGTCGCTCACCATTAGAGTCAAACTTCAAACTAGCAGCATAGTTTTCAGTTTATTGTTTTGTAATTTATCTTCGAAGTACCGAGTAGAGTTTCATTAAATTTATTGATTAATAAAGAAGTCTTCAGCCCTCCATTGACTGAGTTGACCACAAGTGGGTCAGGTGAGCGAGTGAGACTTCAGTATGAAAGCTGTTCAGTCAGCTGGGCTAGGTCCAGTCTGTCGCCTCCCTGGAGGGTGGGTCTAACAATGGACGGTCCAATGCTCAGGAGATGGGCAGTCCCTGAAAGCTATAAAAGGAAACTGTTCCATTCACGGCACCGCTCGCCTCGAGTTCTTCTTCCACTTAATGTCGAGAAAGAGAAGGCATCACCTGAGGTCGCTTTCCTTGGTGTCTGCATGTCAACGGGTTGGTTATTGGGCGCTGGGGATCAGTCTCCTCCCTCTCGGAGTCGCTGGTTTCTGGCTCGTGCCCAACCCTTCGACATCGGAGCCCATACCTGCCTATTGGACGGACCTCCGATGAGCAGTTTCACCAGTGGGCTGCTCTATGGAGCAATGAGCTCAGAGGTTGGTCCAGCTGCCGGCCCAGTCACCCAAGGCCTTTGGGCTGGTCGAGAGACCTGGTAGGGCAGTTGAACCTTCCTAATCGTATAGCGCCTTCTTCGTGCCGCCGACTCAGGCTCAGGTGTCTTCCTCTCACATGGCTGCGGCACAGGGGCCCACACCGATGCCTCTATCTCCTGTTAATTTTCCTCCTTTTCCTTCAAATTGCAGTTTTGGAATCTTGGGACACTCGGAGTCAGCCACGGAGCCGAGGGCTCTGTCGGCGCCTATCCAGTGGCACTGGAGGCCATCCAGCCTCCAAGGCTTTTTGACTCCGATCCTTTCCTCTTCTAATTTACATTCTGATTTTCACTCCTTTCCTGTCCATACAGTTCCCCATGGACTGTCAGGAGATGATTTTGAGCCTGATCCAGATCTTCATCTTGGTGATGATGTTGAAGGAACACAAGTTAATCCTGCTGCAGAGCCTGTGGTCGAAGACCTTTCTTAAAGTCTCTGCTGAAAACTTTAATTCCACCCTTTCTCTACAGACTACAGAAATTGATCCTGGGAAGCTTTTAAGACTGCAATATCTACATATCCCGGAGATCCCTATGGATTTAACTCCTTCAGTACAACCATCTTTGAGACCCTTCTCAGATGGTGTGGAATAATCCTGCTCTCATCCCTTCCGTGGCTAAGTCCATAGATAGGAAATATGCTGCTCCCAAGGATCAACCTATTTTGGCCTCACAAGCTTTTGCTGATCCCATTGTAGTCATAGCAATGAATGACAAGGCCATCCTCCTCAGGCATCCTTAGTCCGGCCTATCAATAAAGAATCTCGTAAGATAGACACCTTAGGTAAGAGAGTCTTTGCTGCCTCCACCCTGGGTATGCGTGACCAGCTACCCGGCTGTTTTCTCAATATGAATATGGCCTTTGGCATTTGCTCAAGCAAATGGTAGCAGCTCTGCCTGAGTCGGAAACTAATTCAGAGCTACTTCACACCATAACCAGGGGCATCGAGTCCAATAACCGACAGATTAAAGCTGCAATGGACACTTTCGATACTGCGCCTTGAGCAGCGGTGGGCATTTGTACCCGCTGCCACTCCTGGCTACGAACTTTGGGCTTCACGACGATGCCCAGCAGCAGGTCGTGACCTTACCCTTCGACGGTATGTAGCTGTCTGGACCCCTGCGGAACAAGCTCTGAAGCCACACAGAAGACTAGGTCAGCCATTAAGATAGTTTCCTAATTCAACCCTCTCGGGGATGCCAATAAACGTCAATTTCATAACTGTCAATCCTTTCAGGGCAAAGCAGGGGAGCTTTAACAAAAGCCACACCCACAGCCACAGAAGAAAATGCAGCAGAAGGCACACGCCCCCAAACGCCCAGTGCCACCTTTTGAGTTCTCGGCCCAGTTCCCACCTCAGCTTCCCGAGGGGACTCTCCTCAGCAGTGGGAGGATGTCTGACTCAGTTCTATGAATGGTGGAAATCTATAACATCAGACAAATGGGTCCTCCGAATAATCCGCGAGGGTATTCGCTCAATCTTTCAGAACCCCTCCCCGATCATCCTCAAACGACAGCCCAGGCTGTCGACAGTATAGTCAGACCTTGCTTCCTAGGTGCAAGGCCTTCTGAACAACAGGGCAGTAGAACTAGTTCCACTGGACCAACGAAACACAGGTTTCTACTCCCATTACTTTCTAGTTCCGATGAAAACTGGAGGCATGCACCCCATTCTGGGTCTCAGAAAGTTAAACAAATTCCTTCACAAGGAAAAGTTCAAGATGATATCTCTAGGTACCCTTCTACCTTTGGCTAGCCCTCCTGGACATGCAGGATGCCTACCAACACATTCTTATACACCCAAAGCACCACAAATACCTGAGGTTTGTAGCGTTGGTCAACATTGTCGGTTCAGAATTCTGCCCTTTGGTGATCCTTGGCGCCAAGTTTTTGCATTTCTCACAGCACATCTCAGGAAAATCGAAATTCAAGTGTTTCCATAGCTTGATGACTGGCTTCGTAGCAAGCCCTTCCAGGCAGGGAACTCTGGACACCGTAGCCAAAGCTTCAGACTTCCTCATGTCCATGGAGTCCTGCTAAATCACAACAAATCGCAGTTGCAGCCCTCCCAGGAACTCCTTTTCATAGGAACTCTTCTGGATACCTCCTGTGCGAAGCTTTCTTCCAGAGGACAGAAGGAGGATATCCTACAGGGGCCCAGTTCATCGAGAAAACAGCTTGGTTCGAGCTATCTCGATGCAGCGGATGCTGGGTCTCATGGCATCCTTAGTGTTCACTGTACCCTAGCTTATCTCCACATGAGAATCTCTCAGTGGATGCTCAGTACTCAGTGCTCCCCAACCACTCACCCTCAGTCCTTTCCCATCAAGGTGACAGAACCTCTAAAGAGGTCACTCACCTGGTGGTCGAGGAGAACAACCTTCTGGAAGGGTATCCTTTGCCTCTGGATAATCAGATCTCTATTACCACCAACGATCCCTGATGGGTGGAGAGCTCTTGCCAGAAGCTCCACACCCAAAGTATGTCGACTCAAGACAAGTCCCTGCCCACATAAATGTCCTGGAAATGAGAGCTGTCCTCTATGCAGTTCGTATCTTGAAGGACATACTCTGTCACAAGAACATTCTCCTTCAAACGGACAACAAAGCAGTGATGTATTACATCAACAAACAGGGCAGTGCACACTCTACCCATTATGCAGGGAAGCTATGAGAGTGTGGAATGGTGCCTGGAGCACAAAGCTCTAATCCACGGTTTACTTGCCAGGCATGCAGAACGAATTGGCAGACCGCTCTCAGCAGAATGGAGACACATCCTCACGAGTGGTCTCTCGACTCAACCTACGCTCAGTCACTCTTCAAAGAGTGGGGAACTCCAGACCTGGACCTTCTTGCATCCACACTCAATACAAAACGGCCTCTATTCTGCTCCAGAAATCCAGGACCTGGCATTTTTTCTGTCAGGATGCATTCAGGCTGCAGTAGACATAACGCTTTCTATATGCCTTTCCTCCGCTTCCTCTAATTCAGAGGATGCTTCTCAAATTCGAGTCTCAGGGAGACAGAATGATTCTCATTGCTCCTTCTGACCTCAACAGATTTGGTCCCGCTGCTCAACAGTCTGTCGGCAACCCTTCCAAAGGCACTTCCCTTCAGACAAACCTTTTGACCCAGGGCCTGTGGTCCATCCCAATCTGAAGGCGCTTCACCTTCACGCTTGGCTTCAAGAGATAGAGGTGAATAGGTTCAATGTTTCCCGTAGGGTTTCAGATATTCTCTTGGCAGCACGTAAACCAGCCACTAGAAAAACCTACACAGCCAAGTGGAAACATTTCTCTCTGGTGTGCAAAATCCTCTTCAAGCCCTTTTTTCTGCCCACCAATAAAGTTGTAGAGTACCTCTAGACCTCTCAAATTCAGGTCTGCAGTACTCTACTGTCAAAGTTCATCTCTGTGCCATTTCAGCTTATCATGAGCTGGTACATTCCATGTCTCTGGCTCAGCTGTCTGTGGTTAAGAGGTTTCTAGGGCATCCTGCATACCAGACCTCCTATCAGACGTCCAGTCGCAGCCTGGGACATTAACCTTGTGCTAGACATGCTAACTCGAAACCTTTTCGAGCCTCTAGCTACTCAAGCAGTTGAAGTTCCTCACTAAAAACGGCCTTCCTGGTGGCCATCACTGCCCGTAGAGTTTCTGAAATACATGCTCTGGTCACAGACCCCCATACACTGTACTTCACAAGGACAAAGTAGTTCTTAGGACTCAGCCTATGTTTCTTCCCAGGGTTGTCTCAGAATTTCATCTAAACCAACCTTTAGTCCTACCACCTACTTTGCTAACTTCCAGAATGAAGGGAACGTACCTTGCATTCTTTGGATGTTAAGAGAGCACTATGTTTCTATCTGGATAGAACAAAAGAAATTCACAAGGCTCAACAACTGTTTGCTTCCTTCAGCGAGACCCGACTGGGTCAACCTTTCGCTATTAGGTGAATTTCAGCATGGCTGGTAGCATGCCTCCACCACTGCTGTCCTATGGCACAAGTTAGCTAGATAGCAGAGTGTACGCCATGCTACTAGAGCAGTCGCAGCATCTCTGGCAGAAATCACAACATGCCCATTGCAGACATTTGCAATACGGCTGCATGGAGCCCAGTGCATACTTTTGTTAAGCACTATGCTTTAGATGTCCATGCCAGACGACATTCTTAATGGACTTCTGTCCTAAGTATGTGAGCTCTTAGTTTCTCCTGCTGCCCGTCTCAGGGGTTTGTTAGCTCAGTATTTCCTATTAGTGTGAATGAGTGGTGGAGACTTTATGTCCAGGAAGATATGGAAATTACATGCCTACCGTAATTCTTGATCTTCTTGGACGAAGTCTCCAACACTCATTCACACGCCCGCCCGCCATCCCCGAGCTCCGCCTCTGTTTTTGGTCTTCACCCTCAGTGGTTGGGCTGTGAAGACTCTATTCAAACAACATGAAGTCTTGCTATATTATGACAATTGCAGTTTGTCCCAGCCTTAGAACTGCTCGGAGGTGAAAGAGTTAACTTCCATGCCATGCATGGAACTTAGAGCGCGAGTTCGGTTAGAAAAGCTCTGTCTGGATAATTTCAAACTGAAACTGTCAGATTCTTTACTCCGCCTCACTGAACAGTCGCCTCCGGAGATTCCTCCTACTGCTTGGTTCATTTTCGTTTAAAAGTGCTTTTTTCTGTTAAATTCAACCGTGATTATAATTATTTTAACCACAAACCGATCGGTTCAAGCTCTGTCTGTGGTATTGTAAATATAGACAGGTTTATTTCTGTGTGGAACTTGTAAATGTTTATCGGTTCGGTTTGAACCGATCAGGTTGTTTTAAAACTTTTTCTAAATTCATTTAAAGCTAGTTAGAGTGCGGTTCCCGGTTCTTATCGATTCTAAAAACGGATTTCATTATGGTTTTTCCACGACCCGTGACACGGTTGGGAACCGATATGGTGTCTTGCCTGGCATTTGCCAGAAAAGGGCAAGTTTTTGTTAGGCTGGCATTATGTCTGAGAAACCCAAACAAAAACTGGGCCCACTGGGTTTCAACACTGTAGTGTCTGGGGAAGCCTTTGCCAAGGCTGACCCACACACCACATGTGTTTATTGTCTGGGTTTGACCACCTCAATGCAGACTGCCAGATTTGCAAGAATTTCCTGCAGCTACCCTAGATAAGAGAGTTGGTAGGCTCAAGGAACGAGAGGCCAAAAGTCTGTTGACCCAGATGGCCAGCCCGGTTCGGTGCCCTCTGACCAGGGCGAGACTTCCTCGGCAAACGAAAAGCTGACTCAGAGGCGCAGTTCCAGCAAAGAGAACTAGAAAATCAGCCGGTGTGGAGTCCAAATTTCCTTCTCCAACTGCTGCAGAGATAGCCAAGCAATCCAAATTGTCCAGTCGCTTCCTGGCTCCGCCTGAACCGCCCCTGTCTGCAAAAGGTCGGTCTGGCCGGTTCCACCGTTCAAGAATATGATATAGAGGAGTTTTATGAACCAGAGGAGGGGAGGATGATTATGAACAGTGTGAATTTGATTTTGAAAGTCTGGATGTGCCCATTGAACCGACATCTCCCCAGACAGACCTTTGGAGAGTCTCCCCTAGGCTTTCTGAGTCCCCTTCTCATTTTCTGTTTTATAAAAGTTGTTGAAACCCTCTAGCTCCCTTGGAGGAAGCTGTGGATGAGCAAGAGAGCCTGACTTTGTGGAGATGATGGATATCCCAGAGTCCAGGAGATTGTCTATTCCTTTACATAAATCCTTCAGGAAACAAACAATAACAATTTTAAAAGCTCCTAATTCTGTGCCTCCTGTGGATAAAAAGATGGACAGGAGGTACACCTTGTCAGGTCCTGATACAGAATTTCTTTCACAGCAGTGCAGCCATGTTGAGTAGTTCAGGCTGCAGCCTGTGATAAGGCTAATATTCCCTTGGCTTCACATCCTCCTGACGAGGACTCCAGGAAGATTGATGCCATGGCTAAAAACAATACATGGCAGCGCCCTTGGGACTCAGACAGGCAAATTATATGGCCTATGTTGCAAGATACCAGAAATCTAGATGGGATACTGTCATGGCTTTTAGCCAAACAGGCCCCTGGCCAGCTTGCCAAGGAGCTGGAACAGGTGGCTGCTGATGGTACTGAGGCATCTAAGGTGCAGTTCCATGCTGCAGTGGATTCTAATGATGTATCCTCTAGAGTCATGGCTACATCTGTGGCTTTTTCAGATTGGCTTGGCTCAGGTGTACTAGTCTGTCACAGGATACCCAGGCTAAGGCCATGGATTTTCCTGTGGTGGAAATTCTCTGTTTGGGGAGCAGAAGAGAATTATATGAAGAAAATGGATGAATATAGAACCACTTATAGGGTGCACAAGCCAAGGAATGGCAAGCCACTCCTCGGAGGCAGCCCCAGGGGTAGAGGCAGGCCTTTCACAGACCTTTTACCAAACCCAGGCCTCTCTTCAGCTTACGTGCTCAGAGGGGGTTCTTCAGAGGGAGAGGCAGACGGGTATGAGCAGGCCTGCTCCCACCCCTCAGCCTAAAGCCTCCTGCCAAACAGGCACCCTGATGGGATGCCCAGGGCCGATTCTCCATTACCTGTAGGGGCAGGCTGGCTTACTCGCTCAGGACTGGGAGTCTTTAACTTCAGAAAAGTGGGTCCTGGAAATAGTAAGCCAGGGTCTGGTTCTCAGCTTCAAAAATTTCCAAAGATGAGAATCAGATCTTTTCCACCTGCAAATCCTCTAGAGACTCTTGCTTTGGAAACAGAAGTCTCAACCCTCCTGGCTTTCAGAGCTGTAGAAAGGGTTTCTCCCCACACCAGGGCAAGGGACTGTACTCCAGGTACTTCCTTATCCCAAAAAGACAGGAGAATGGCGCCCATCCTGGACCTAAGATATCTGAACAAGCACCTTTTAAAACCAAAATTCAAAATAGTGACTCTGGGAATGATTTTACCCTCCCTAGGGCCAGGGGACTGACTAGCTTCCCTGGACCTCAAGGATGCCTACTTCCATGTTCTTATCAGAAGCTCCCACCGAAGTACCTCAGATTGGAACTGCCCTCAGGCCATTATCAGTTCAGAGCAATGCCCTTTGCCTTACCCTGCCCCAAGGGTATTCACAAAATGCCTGGCGGTAGCAGTTGCTCCTTTAAGAAGGCAAAGATTGCCATCTTTCCCTACCTAGACGACTGGCTCATTGTGGGTCAGTCTCCAGACCATTTCTCGATCTTCCAAAGTCAGTTTTAGAACCTGTCCAGGTACTCACCTTCATAGCGCAGAGAACTGGACACAAACAGCCAGAGCCTTCCTTCCCCAGAAAGGGTAAGGACCCTGGTGGCCCTGGCCTCCTCCTTAACCCTGAAGGTCTCTCGACCAGCAAGGCATTTTCTACAGCTCCTAGGACACATGGCTGCTTCCACAGCCGTAGTGCAAGGAGCAAGATTTCAGATGAGGGACATTCAGTTCCATTTGAGAGCCTTTGGTCTCAAGAAGAGATCCCCTATCCAAGTTGATCCCAGTAACTCGAACCCTGATCCAGGCCCTTCAGTGGTGGCAGGATCAGAGCAATCTGAGACAAGGGTTCCTTTCATCCTCTATCTCACTCCTTGACCCTTACTACATATCGTGCGTCTTTTGGGATGGGGAGCTCACATGGGCGACTCCACCCAGGGATTGTGGTCCCTCAGGAATCTCGGCTCCACATCAATCTGTTGGAACTCAGAGCTGTTTTTCTAGCACTTCAGGTTTTTCTGCATCTATTCAGAACAAAGTGGTACAGGTCAGAACAGACAACACCACTACAATGTGGTACATCAACAAACAAGGGGCACTCGGTCTTCGGCCTTGAAGTTGTGGTCTCTGGCTTATTCCCTGAACACCTCCCTCATAGCAGTTCACCTCCCAGGCAAGGACAATGTCCTGGCAGATGCTCTCAGCAGGATTTCCCAGGGCCATCACGAATGGTCACTGGATCCTCGAGTACTGGGATAGTTTTTGCCAGGTGGGCACCCTCAGATAGATCTTTGCAGCCCCAGACAATCATCAACTTCACTTTTTGTTGCAGGCCCCAGTGTTGGGCTCAGTCCCCTGGATGCCTTCCTCCTCGATTGGGAAGGAAGTTTCTCTATGCCTTCCCCTCCTCTCTCTCCTGTTCAAGGTGCTAGTCAAAATCAGATCTCAGCCCTGCAAGATGATTCTGATTGCTCCAGATTGGGCCAGACAGCCCTGGTACCCACTTCTTCTGTCCTTAGCAGTCCATCTTCCCTGTGTCTCCCCAGGAACCACAATTTGTTAACCTGTGCCCAGGGAGAGTTTGGTATCCGATCTCAAATCCCTCAACCTCAAGGCCTGGCTCTTGAGGAGTTGAGTTTGTTGACCTACACCTTTCTCAAGGTGTTCTCAATTTTGAAAGCTTCTAGGAAGCCTTCCACTAGGCTACTTATAACCTGAATGGAAAAGGTTTTCCATATGGTGCTCTGTGAAGCATATTTCCCGAATCTGCTGATTTGCCCACTGTTTTGGACTATATGGTCCATCTTAATTTTTGGGCTGAGACCAGCTACCCTGAAAGTGCATTTGGCAGCTGTCTCTGCTTTTATTTCAGCAGGGAAGCCCTCTCTCTCTGCTCACCCTGTATTTTCCAAGTTTTTAGGGATTGCTTCATACCAGTCCACCATTCAGGGACCCTGCCCTGCCTGGGATCTTAATGTTTGCATTGCTCAGCTGATGCAACCTCCCTTGAACCTCTGTCTTCGCAGAGCTTAAGTACTTGACTTGGAAAACTGTGTTTCTAGTAGCCATCACTTCTGCCAGGCGCATAAGTGAGTTGCAAGCTTTGTCAGTGGAGACTGACTTTATTTCCTCACAGGATAAGGTAGTCTCAGGACTAACAGGAAGTTTTACCTAAGGTGGTTTCAGATTTCCACCTTAATCAATCTATTTCTCTTCCGGTGTTCTTCACTGACCATTCCTCCTCTGGTGAGAGGAGGCTGCACAGCTTAGATGTTAAGAGGGCCCTTAGTTACTACATAGAGCGTACTCAAGGGTCACAGGTTTGACTCCTCCAACTCTTTCTCACTTATGGTGAGGTTGGGAAAGGAAACCTGCCACTAAGAGATCCATTGCTAGGTGGATTGTCTCTTGTATCCATTTTGCTATCAAAAACTGGGTAAGGTTCCCCTTCAGGCCTGAGGGCTCACTCTACCAGAGGGTACAGCTGCATCCCTAGCTGCGGCCAGGGACATCCCTATCTTTAGAGATATGTCAAGCAGCTACTTGGAAAACAGTACATACTTTCACTAAGCATTACTCCTTGGACGTTCAGGCCAGGAGGGATGCTCGATTGGCACAGCTGTGCTTCAGAGCCTATTTCATAAGTAGGTTCCGCTCTCCTCCATGGAGGTGCTGCTGTGTAGTTCGTACTGTCATAATATAGCAAGACTTCATGTTGTTTGAAGAAAAAATTACTCATCTTAGTAATGTTGTTTCTTCTAATGGAGTCTTGCTATATTATGACATACCCCCAGCCTGCCCCTCTCAGAACTTCTACTTTAGGGATGGGGTGGGCAGTCCAGTGTTGGCACTTATTGATGCCCATCTTGTGTTTTCCACCCCTTCTTTTGGGGTGTTTGGGTGTTGTGTTTTATTTAATCTTATCTTATTTTCTGGTCCCCTGACTTGAGTCTTGGTGTTGGGACCAGGAAATGTGTTAATACTTAAGTAGCCAGTTGGCTAGTGTAGGTTACAGCTTCCACACAGAACCTTAGTGAGTTTTGCTCGAAAGATCTGACAGTTTCAGTTTGAAATTATCCAGACAGAGTTTTTCTAACCGAGCTCAGCCTAAGTTCTATGCATGGCATGGAAGTTAACTCTTTCACCTCCGGAGCAGTTCTAAGGCTGGGACAAACTGCAATTGTCATAATATAGCAAGACTCCATTAGAAGAAACAACATTACTAAGTTGAGTAATTTTTTCTTGTTGACCCTTCTTGCATGGGTTATTCGGATTATCTTATGTCTGATTTTGTTAGGTTAGACCTCTGTTAGTTACTGTGCACCTCCTCAGGGAAAAAAAGGTACTGAGGCGGTTGGAGGGTCGACGCCAAGGTAGTCTTTACTGCACAAGCCATGGCTCACGGTGCCGCCTTCCTCGCGCTCCATCTCTGGTGCCGACCTCTCGGAAAAGTTTGTTCCCACTGGGTACTAGCACCTCCGCGAGATCCCATTAGTGTGAATGAGTGATGGAGACTTTGTCCAAGAAGATCAAGAATTACTGTAGGTACTGTACTTCCATTTCTCCCACTGGGGCAATCAGCTGGTAGACTTATTTGCCTCCAGGAAAACACACTGCCGAGGCTGTTTCATGCCTACCTCCCTCAGCAGGGTTCGCTGTAGGATACCTTCTCGAGGCCGTGGACCCCAGGCTCTTCACACCTTCCCTCCATTTCCCTTGATCCACAGGGTGCTTCTCAAGGTGAGGAGGAAAAGGTGCAGGTGATTCTATTAGCCCCAGACTGGCCCCCACCATTTCTCGTGATCCAGATCTCTCAGCAACAGGCCCCAAGGCATCTTGCAGCATGCCCGGACCTGATATTGGTCCAACAGGGGAAGGTACTCCATCTGGACCTTCAATCCCTGCACCTGACAGCCTGGTACCCGAGCGTTAGAGTTCCAGGCTTTGGGTCTTCCGAGGATGTCACAGTAGTGGAAGCATCCAGGAAGGAGTCGAACAGGAAGTGTTATGCCTTCAAATGGAAAAGGTTTTCCATTTGGTGTCAGGGCAAGGGCCTGGACTCTTTGTCCTGTCATGTGGCTAGCATTTTAGACTACCTTTGGTCTCTGTCCAAGGGGTCTTCGACCCTTAAGGTGCCTGGCAGCCATCTCTGCTACCAGGCGGGGCTGGATAGCAGATGGTGGCACAGGAGAAAGAGGTCTGCTTTTCAAAGGCCTGATTACATATCCTCCGGTGCGTGAATCTCCACCTCCATGGGATTTACTGCTAGTTTTGGCTAAACTCATGGGCAAACCATTCAATCGATGCACAAGTGTGAGATGTCACACTTGTCATGGAAGACTGCCTTCCTGGTGGCTATCGCGCAGCCAGAAAAACTGGGGAGCTCCATGTGCTTTCAGTGGAGTCTCCTTACCTGGTCTTCCACAGGAACAAGGTTGTCTCATGCCCCCACCCGAAATTCCTTCCAAAGGTGGTATCAGAGTTTCACTTGAATCAGGTATTGACTCTGCCTGTGTTCTACCCGAACTACACTCTGATGCCGAGTACAGGCTCCATACCCTGGACCTGAGACATGCTTTCTACTACAAGGAGAGAACAGTGGAACTCGGGAGAGGTTCACCAGCTGTTTTTCACCTACTCTGAAGCCACACCTAGCAGACCTGCAGGAAAGTGGACAGTTGGCAGATGGATTACATAGTGCATTGTTCTCTCTATAGGTTGGCTGGATAGGAGCCTCCCGTAGGGCTAAGGGCTCATTCCACCCGCCATAGCACTAGCGTCAGTAGCTGCTTCCAGGGACATCCCTATCCAGGAAGTCTGTCGGCTGCTACCTGGAAGACAGCAAACACCTTCATCACCCATTACCACATCAACCTTGAGTCACGCTGGAATGCTGGTTTTGGGGCCTTAGTTCTCCAGTCTCTGTTCCTAAGTAAGGTGTGTGCCTGCCCTCCTCCCAAAGAACTGCTTTTAGTCTGCTAAGAAGAGTGGATGAAAAACATATCCAAGTCCCTAGAAAAACAGGTTACTCACCTGTAGCAATAGTTCTAGGAGTAGTATGTTGTTCATCCACACTGACCCACCCGACTCCCGCTTCGACGCACAACCTGGTTTCCAGCGGGTTTAGATCTAGCCATGGGCTTGAGTCGAGAATTATAGTACCCAGGTGGATGGGAGGAGCCAGCTTGAAGACCTTCAGGCGAGAATTAAAGGGGAAAGGGACATGCTAAGAAGTGTGGATGTACAACATATACCACTCCTAGAACTACTGTTCAGGTGAGTAACCTGTTTTTTCTGGTTGCTGTTACATCTGCTTGGAGGATTTCTGAGCTTCAGGCTCTGATGAGTAAAGAGCCTTATTTAATTTTTCACAAAGACAGGGTGTGTTTGTATACTAATCCTAATGCTTTTGCCTAAGGTGGTGTCTGAATTTACTCTGAATCAATCCATCCACCTGCCTGTTTATTATCCTGAGTATTCTAATCAGAGGGAGGCCTTACTTCATATGTTGGATGTTCACTGGATGCTGTGGTACTATTTGGATCGCACCCCTCCTTTCCTAAAGAGTGCCCAATTGTTTGTTTCATTTACCCCAGGAGAGAAGGGGCCTGTGTTTCCAAAAGGTGTTTATCTAAGTGGTTAGCTAATTGTATTGTGTATTGCTACCGCAAGTATGACAATCCTTGCTGAGACTGGTCAAAGGCAACTCTACCAGAGGTATGGTTACTCTGTTGCCACTTTCAGAAATGTGTCTGCTGCAGACATTTGTACAGTCGCCACTTGGAGTTCTGTCCATACCTTTATCAGGCATTACAGTCTGGACATTGCCTCTAGGCGTAGGGCCAGCTTCGGACTTGCAGTCCTTCAGGGATTCCTTCATAAATGTCCTGTGCCTGTTTTCTTCCTCCTCCTGCTGATTGGGTCATTTCCATTACTGCTTGGGACTCAGTCCTACCGGTGTTGCTTGCTGCAAGAGCCCCTCGAAGAAGGATGGTACAGTTACATAAGAACTTACCATAACAGTAGATCTTGAGAGGAGCTCTTGCAACAGGCGCTGCTTTCCTCCGTCCCACCCGATTGCTATTTCACCTTCTCGGATACTCTGCTTTCCTCAGTTATGAGGAACCTCCTCAGTTCTCCTTTTCTGGCCATGCCGGGTCTCCGTGGAGAACTAAGGTTGGGCTGAGGACCACCCTTTTATACTATAGGATGAACGCCGGTGTGCCAGTGTTGGGTGTGGTCCCCATTGTACACTGCTAGCTAGAGTTTTCTGTGTGGTCCTAGTGCCTGGCTGCTTAGCCCAACCACTGTTGCCTGCTGCAAGAGCTCCTCTCAAAGATCTACTGTTACAGTAAGTTCTTATTTAACTGTACTTTTCTGTATGCATTCCCACCAACTCTCTCATGGCAGAGGGTATTGCTCACATTGAGGTGCATGGGCAAGATGCCTCTGGTGGCCTCTATAGCCTCGAAAGATATAGTTGTCTCTGTTGATCAGACCATCAGTCAGCAAACCAAGGATTCTTCCCTCAAGACGGACTTGCTGACTTGGGGTCACCTGGCCGATCCCAACCTGTTCTGCTGTCATCTTCAGGCCTGGCTCCTGAAGAAATAGAACAGATATAGGGTATCTCAGAGGGTCTCCAAAATACTTTTGGTTGCACATAAGCCTTCCACTGGGAAAACTTGTGCAGCCAAACTGAAATGATTTTCCATCTGGTGCTCCAAAACCCACAGACCCCTTTGGTGCCCACCTGATTAGGTTCTGGAGTACTTGCAAGACTTTTCTGATGCTGTCCTACAGTATTCCACAGTAAAAGTCCACCTGTGTATATTCTGCATACCATGAGCCCATAGGTTCCCCTACCTTGCACAGCTACCATTGTTCAAGAGGTTCCTTAAGGGCATCCTACACACAGGGCTTCCCGTTAGGAAGCTGTTGGCTGCCTGGGATTTCAACCCTGTGTAGGTTATGTTCACTTGCAAGCTCTTTGAGTCCCCTATGATGTGTGAATTGAAGTTCCTAACTAGAAAAGAAGCTTCTTAGTGGCCATCACCTTCTGCTGTCAGAATGCTTGAAATCCATGCCTTGGTCACAGATCTTCCTTGTCAGTTTTCACCATTCATTACTGCTGGGTGTAAGCCAAAGCTGCACCCGCTCACGGAGTTTTTTTTGAGGGAGGAGTTGGCACCAGTGGCGCTGCCCACGAGTGACGCACTACGTGGTGTGCGAGGGCAGCCGCTATGCTGCAGATGACTCTCCATCCCAGTTCTGTTTCTCCCGCCTCGAGACTACACCTGCTAATCGCTAGTGAAACAGTCTGCTGCTGCACTATTAGGTCTTGTGTCGTTTTTCGACATCTGCTTCGATCTCCTTCATCCCGTTCAATTTCCCGACGCTTTTGAAACCAGTAAGACCATTTTATTTTATGTTTCGATGGCACCAGGAGCTTTTCTGTTTATAAAATTGTTTTCACATCATGTCTGGTTTGGAAGCCAAGTGAAAGTCGAAAGCAGGCCGTGCCCCCATGCTTCGGTGCTCCTGTGGCCGCATTTTCCCGTGATGGATCAACATGATGTCTGCCTTCAGTGCCTGGGACCTAACCATGATATGGATAGATGCAATACCTGTTTTAACATGGATCCAGCATTCTCAAAATCTGCATTCAAAGTCAGCAAGGCCCTGCCGACTTTCAGAGGATGGCGTCGCTCGGGCTTCCCAGGCCAGGTCTTTAGGCCCTTCCTCCGGGTCCCTCCCAGGTCTATATGGTCTGGGGAGGAGGAGGCCTCCTCATCTTCAAGCCTTGCCAAGGAGGAGGCCTCTTTGCAGTGTCGAGGAATGCTGTGGCTCTTCCCGGGATTGCGCTATTGACACCGCCTCGCAGTCACCTCTCCTGAGGTGCAGGCTCCCCAGTGTCAAGGCCCACGGTTACTGGGTCCGGCACTGGCGGACCCTCAATGCCGCCTTCTGGTGCTGCTCGGATCCTGGTGCTGTTCGTGGTGCCGTGAACAGGGCAGTGCCACATGAGATTGCTGGTTTGGTTCTCGGCGCCGCTTGCGCACCATTGACCCGGGTCGACCATGTGCTGTGTTGGGTTCTGGTGCCGCACGTGGGCGCTCGATTCAACTGGCTGTAGCTGGGTTGGGACCAGGTTCTGGAGCCGTGGGTGATGCGCTGGGAATGGCCGCACTGCGACCAACGCCAGTGCCGCTTCACGGTGCTGTTCTCAGGGTTCTCGGAGTGGCCAGCATCGAGATCCTCCTGGTCGACTCCTGCTCAGAGGGGGATGACTCGATGTGAACCCCGACTGGCTCCCTGATTCCTCCGAATCAGAATTCTGTGTGGGTCGTGGTGTCAGGCAGCCCAGCCCCCCATCCCTGAATCTCCACAGCGGTCTTCCTCTGAGGACTCCCAGGCTGGGGTGGCCTGGGCTCCATGGCGGAGGATGGGTTGGGAGGGACTGTCCTCCGGGGGGCATGGCAGACACCAGCCTTGGTGCTGTGCAAGCCCCGGGGATTGGGAGTCCTGTCTTCGGGAGGCCCCTGGATCGAGGGACCCCTTCGCTGGGGTTGAGGAGGAGGCCCTGGAATCTGAAGGGATGAGGGGTCGGGTGAGGGATGTTGGCACTCCTCTGCCACCCCTCGGGATGCAGGGAGGAGCCGTAGTGCGAGCCCGCCTCCTCCTTCTTGAGTTCAGGGTCCCCTCCGTGGCACCGCCATGGTTGCCCTTTCTGACTCATGCAACCCCAGGTGATCACAGGAAGATCCCTGTTTGGGCTCTTCCTGAGTTTGCATTCCAAGGGTTCCGCCATGCGACCGGGTTTGATTTCAGGGATCCTCCAGCTTGACCTGCTCCATGGATTTCAGAGCCCTGGCAGAGGACAGTCATCTCCTTGTAGGTGTCCTCTCGCATTCCTCTGCAGCCACCCCACTCTCTTCCAGGCCACGTGGGTCCTATGGGACTGTTATCCTGGGAGACGCTCAGAGACATTTGGCAGCCTTCCCATCATATGTTAGGTACATGCACGAATGGGACTTTCACCTGTCCCCACCGCCACAGGAGTCTACTGGACATTCGAGTTCCCCATCCTCCTCTGCTCCCTCCTCAGAGGGAGAGGAACCTACTACTCACCTTTCTTCCGATGCTGATTTCACTGAATATCAGCTTCCTTTCAAGGATGGTTGGGGCCTCCATATTTCCTCTGTTAGATGGGATAATACCGAGCAGGAGATCAAAATTCCTCAGTAAATTCAGTGCCCAGCACTTGGTGGTGCCATCCGGCCTATTCCTTCCAGGAGGTGTCTATCTGCACCTGGCAGTCTCCAGTCGACCCTCTCCCATCCCCAGCAGACTGCAGGAGGAGGTATTGTGCTCCATCTGAGTCCCTAGGATCTCTCCTTAACCCGCCCTCAGGCTTGGTGTTCCTAGAGACCCTTCCGGTGTCATGGCATGACCAACCACTGACTCGGAGTCCCTACACTCGACCAGTGGGGCAAAAGAGTGTTCTCTTCTTCTCATGCGATGTTGTGTATTGTGTCGCATCAGGCACACCATACTGCCTATAACAGGCACTCTGTGGTAGATGCTGGCTCAGTTTTAGCATCAATGCCTGATACGGAGCATTCTCAACAGGCCATTGCCCCTCCGCTACAGGCCTGGAACTGGCAAGGCACCAAGCAAGGGCATCTTACGGCACCAGTGAAGTGGCTTCCAGGCTTGCGGGGACAGCTATCTGTATTAGGCAGATGGCATGGCTTCATCTGTCAAGGTTGTCACCCCTGGCCCGAGCGTAGGGTGATTTGCTCTGCCTACCGAGGGACCCGCCTTCTTTTCTACTAGGACTAGGAGGCTTCTGCAGGGGCTTCCTCCATCCCTTCATCTTCAGGGACACCTTCAAGCTCTCCTCGGCCTTAGGCTTCCTGTCTAGTGCGGCCAGGGTCTCTTCTTCCTGTTTCTCACCAACAGGAGGCTGAGGGTCTTGTTACCTCAGGGTTTCTCTAGTCCCCTCTGGAGGGGCTTGGTACTCACCCAGCAGTAATGAATTGTGAAGACTGACATGGAAGATATAAAACGACATACATACCATAATTCCTGATCTTCTCTTGTATCTTCACCATTCATTACTGAATCCTGCCCACCTTCCCTCATGGGCCTCCTTCTTGCGCCCTCCACTCTGCTCGCTGTCCCTCCCTTACTCCTTTCATGGCCATTAGAACCTAAATCCCCTAGCCTCTGGTCTTCCGCTCTTCTCAGAAGAGGTAACAAGTCTGGAGATGGAGGTGAGTGAGTAGAGCTTCATCTTTCTCCTGAGGCAACTCTTTCTGATTACCCTTGAATGTGTCCCTACTGGCACCTTTTTCCTTAGGCCAAGTTCATTCAGTCACCAGTTAACAGGAATAGCTCTTGAACGATCCTGTTTCTTAGTTCCTCGGACTTCGCTGGTATCTCTGGATCTTGTCCTGTGTATGCCAGTCTGGAGTTAGTCAAAGTCTTTCTAGCCCATTTTCAAAATTGCTTTCAGGAACTAGTGGTTTGATTCTTTGGCCTCTGCCTCCCAGGGAGTCAGAATGAGTTTCCTCCCTATCTCTGTCCACTTTCTCAAGGGTGCCCTCTTTAGGGCTTCAATCCCCTTCCACCACCTGTACTGACACATGGCATTGTGCTAGTGAGGTCCTTTTTCCCCTTTCATATGTTGGGCGCTTCCTCAGGAACAGATTGTGTGCCTTGGCAATCTGTGAGCTCTTAGCTTGAGTGATGGGCTTTGGGATAACAGGAGGTGTAGGAATCTTCCTTTTGTGTATCAAGCTGTGCAAACAGTTTGGTTGAACATTTAGACCAGTTTTGTTTGAAGGATCCTTGCTTCTGTGCCGCTTGGTTCCGAGCTGATAACCCTTAAGCCAATTTAACTCACAACTTGGCAGTATTTTTCCTCCTGCCAGCATCCCCCTCCTCTTCTTCTTCTTCTCCTGCTCTTCTTCTTCCTCTCCCTTATCTGTTCCCCATCAGAGCCACCCCAGGAGTGAGGCCTTCAGTCCCTTAGGGTAGGGTTCTCCTCTTCCTGTCCTCTATCAGCTTATTCCTTTTCAGTTTGTTTCTCTTCTTTACCATCCCTCGGCTCTCTTGCCTCCTCTTATTCTTCTATTCTTTTATTCGCCTCCAGCTTACAGAACTGGACTGGAGGAGGAGTCTGCAGTGCCTAACAGCCTTCCCACCATGTAGTGTGTCGCTCTTGTGGGCAGCGCCTAGGTGCCGACTCCTCCTCCAAAAAACAGAAACACAAAACCTCACATAGCGGTGCGCACTTCCGCTTACACCCAGCAGTAATGAACGGTGAAGATACAAGAGAAGATCAGGAATTACGATAGGTACATAATTTTTATATCCTCCATATACTGTTTTCCATAAGGACAAGACAGTGCTCCATACACACCCCAAGTTTCTTCCAAGTAGTGTCACAACCCCACTCAGCAGGTCAGGCCCCTGCTCCCACAGTGCCAACCTCCGAGTGCAGTATTGTGAACAGTTAACAGAACAGGGTAACCCTCCTGTCTGTTTTTGGGTTCGAATCAACCTTTGGTCTCAAGTTCTTGGAGGGATTCAAACTGTGAACCTCTTGTTAGCGTATCAGTGTACAGGCTCAGATAATTCTGCCTTCGGGGCCAGATATCTATCACCTACAGGCACCAACCAGGTGTACAAATGAACCCTTAAAAACTCTGTTAAAGACCTCAGAATAAACTCTTACCTTTTCCCAGTTTGGTATTACCATTAAGCTATGCACAGTGTCACTGTAACCATATATGCTTCACTTGTCAAATAATGAATTTCAAAGGCACACCAAGTAGTCTCTTAAAATGAGATGTTTACTTAAAATACATAAAAATGCAAACACAGAACCATATATCACAAAACGTACACTCACTTTAAAAGAATAAGGTTTAAAAGTGCAATTTCCTACCAACCATACACTTAGACTTATCTGATGTATTCAGTTAATCTTACAGTGCTGAAAGATGTAGCTTCAGAGTTCAAACATACGTGTGTCTAAAGGACAGTCATAGCATAATTAAACAACTGTCTTGAGCCTGGCTTCTCCATGATGTCACCCAGCTCCTCCTCTGTTTATTAAAAATCATACAAACAGGATGTCTTATCCTCTGATGGTAAATTAATTAAGGTGATATCAGCAGAAACTACTTTCCCACATGACTTCCAATCAGGTCTGTAATTTTCCAAGTTCTTTCTTTCATCCATGAGCAGCATCCTGCTCTTCACAGACATCAAAGAGCATTTATGACGTAGCACCTAAGTGACATAACTTGTATTCTTCCTCTAAACGTCATAAAGGTTTATGATTTTCCAGCCTAGCAACTGGCAGCTACAATTAAGCCAGATAAACAGGGGACTTCCGGTTCCCCACGGAAGGCTAGGCAGCTTAGCAAGACAGCTCCCTCCCTCGCTTCAAAATATACAGAATCGGCTCCTCCTCTAAATATAAAATGGAGAAGTCATTGAAAGAAATGCGAAGAAGGATAGAGGAGGATCTACAAGGGAAAATCCTCCCTAAACCTCAAGATGCAGACCGATCCTTCACGGACCACAGGAGACCAGGCCGCACTCGCCTCCCGAGCAGCACCTGAGGCTCTGAATATGATACAGAGGGAGAAACAGATCGACTTACATGCTCTCAGTTTGAAACGATGCTCTAGAGATACGCTGCCCAGAGCGGAAATGAAAGATTTACAGAGCCTATCACAACAAATTAGTAAAATAGACAGCAGGTTGGAGGAGGCAGAAACAAGAATAATGACAGTGGAGGATGCTGTACCACTGCCTGGGCGACTGGCTGATAGCAGCTCCCTCCAGGAAGGACGGGAGTGGTCAGAGATCTGGCCCTCAGGTCTGCTCTCAACACAGGCCTCCTTGTCAAGCGAGGCCAGAGTCAGAACTTCAGGCGAGCAGGTGATTTTATTCAGCTCCAGGCATGGCTCGGCTCTCTTGAGCCAGAGCCGCTCCCAGCCGGACAGGGCCGGTTTCTTTCCTCCTTTGCCCGATCATTTCTGGTTGGGCAATTGCGCACTACCGGGACTTCCCTGCGCCTCTGGGTCTCATGGCGGCCTGTACCGGCGTGGTCCGTTGGGCCGCTGGAACATCATCCCCTTCGAGTGGGGACTGGCCAGCCCAGTGGTCACAACGCTGCGATCCCTTGGACCAGCAGTAGCCGGTGACACGGGATGTGGAATGCTCTCAGTGGTGGACCGTTTCCAGATCAGTGCAGGAGGGCATCCCGGTCAAAATCCGCCCGAGCCGGCAGGGTCTCTCGACCCGATGCCTGCCTCTCGATGGGTTGGGAGGTGCCCATCTGGAGAACACGGGCTCATGGCCTCTGGTCCCCGCAGTCCCGATGCCACATCAACCTGCTGGAGCTCGGCGATCCGCCCTAGCTCTCACCGCCTTTGCTCCGTTCCTCCGAGGGTCAAGTGGTCGAGTCAGGCGGACAATACCACGACCATGTACTATCTAAACCGCCAGGCGGAATGACGCTCCATGCTTCCTGTAAAGGCTCTCCGCATTTGGTCACTCGTATGCGCAGCCCTGGGCGGATCTCCTGGCCACGTCACGTGGCAGGGCCTCCAACACCCTGGCCGATGCCTGAGCCGGATGGGGCTGCATCCCACAGTGGTCTCTCCTGCAGTGGTACGGCATCTGGCCCCTCCCTTTCAGGCTCAGGTGGACCTGGCCCCTCCCACGGAGGCGGCTGAGTCCATGCCCGCCCCCCCTCAGCAGGGCGCTGCGCACAGGGGATGCCTTCTCGGGCAATGGACCCCGGGCCTCTTTCGCCTTTCCCCCATTTCCTTGATCCACAAGGTGCTTCCCTCAGCGAGGGGACAAGGGCGCGGTGATTCTGATAGCCCCCAGACTGGCCCTGCGCCAGTTCTGGGTACCCAGATCTCCTCGGTCTCTCAGCTCCAGGACTCCATGACGCTTCCAGCCGCCCCGGACCTGCTCTCAGTCAATCAGGAAGGTGTTCCATCGGACCTTCAATCCCTGCACCTGGACGCCTGGTTCCTAGGCTAGAGGTTCCAGGCTTTGGGTCTCCGGCCAGAGGTCCCCTCCAATGTAGTTGGGCGTCCATGATAGTCGACCAGAAAATGCTATGCCTTCAAATGGAAAAGGTTTTCCATTTGGTGTCAGAACAGGGCTTGGACCCTCACTCCTGTTCCTTGGCAAGCATCTTGGACTATTTCCAGGTCCCTTTCTAGTCAAGGGGCTTAGGTCGGCGACCCTAAGGGTGCACCTGGCAGCCATCTCTGCTTACCGAGGCGCGGGCGGGAAGCAGTCGGTAGCGCAGGAGAAGGTGATCTGGCGGCTTTTCAAAGGCCTTGATCACATTCCCCTCCAGTCACGGGGAACCCCACCTCCCGTGGGATCTACTGCTGGTACTGGCAAAGCTCATGGGCAAGCCATTCGAACCTATGCACAGGTGTGCTCTCTCTCACCTGTGGAAGGAAGACCGCCTTCTTGGTGGCTATCCGTCAGCCAGAAGGATGGGAGAGCTCCAGCGCTTTCATGAGTCTCCTTACCTGGTCTTCCACAGGGACAAGGTTGTCCTCTTCCCCACCGAAATTCCTTCGAGAAGGTGAGGGTGTCGGAGTTTCACCTTAACAAGGTGGGCTGACTCTGCCGGAGTTCTACCCCCAATCACCTCGGCGGAGGCGAATAGGCTCCATACTCTGGATCCTAGAAGAGGCACAAGCTTATAAGACACCCGGCTGGAAGTCAGGGAGAGGTTTGCCAGCTGTTTGTCACCCTACGCTTGAAGCAGCATCTGGCAGACCTGCAGCCAAGCGGACGATAAGCAGGTGGGTAACCTCCTGCATAGATCTCTGCTATAAGTTAGCGGGCATGGAGCCTCCCAGAGGATAAGAGCTCATTCTGCACTTCATACTGCTCTGTGATGGTGGCTGCTTCAGGGCGTCCCTATCCAGGAAATCTGCAGGGCTGCTACCTGAAGTCAGCAAACACCTTCATTACCCACTCACCACATCGACCTTGAGTCACGCCCGGGATGCTGGTTTGGGGCCTCGGTTCTCCAGTCTCTCTTTCCCAATAAGTATATGAGAAATGTCTGGTCTTGCCTCCCTCCTCCGGAGAACTGCTTTAGAGTCTGCCAATGGTGTGGATGAACAACATATCCATGTCCCTAGAAATACAGGTTACTCACCTGTAACAGGAGTTCTAGGAATGGTATATGTTGTTCATCCCACACTTCTCCCACCTCCCCGGCTTCGAGCACACGACCTGAGCTTCCAGGGCAGATCTCGGCGTCATGGGCGAGCTGAGTTATACCACGGGTGGGTGGGAGGAGCAAGCTTGAAGAACCTTCCGCCAAGATTTAAAGCGGCAAGGATACTGCCAATGAGTGTGGATGAACAACATATACCATTCCTAGAACTCCTGTTACAGGTGAGTAACCTGTATTTTCCTCTGCCTATCTGAGCCTGATCGAGTCAGTCGAGTCTCCCAGCCTTTCATTTAAGGCCTTCTATTTCACTGATTAAATGTTCCGAGGTAGTTCCCCTGACATGGGCTTGAAGAAGCTGTAATATTGGGGGGAAGTTCTTGATCAATGCCGCCAGTGACTCTTCAAAAGGTAGAAGGTGGGACTTAAGGTGTAGGTAAGAATTAAAATACTTGTGGGGCAAGTGGTATTCCCTCTGAGGAAACAAAGGGAAGGAGGCCAGTCCTGCCCACTAGCTGGAAGATGCAGGAAATCCCATACCGCTGCTATTGGGCCAAATAAGGTCTGCATTATGGTTCAGTGTTCCCAAGAGCATTTTTCTGGGAATATTAGATAATGCGTTGCTGACCGTAAGACATATTTTTAGGGGTTCCTAGTGAATTTTGGGTAATGTGTTACTACTCAACACTTGGGAGGTGTCCCAAAGAGGGCTCCTGAGTACTGAATAAGTCTTCCCATGTTAATTCTAGATCTTATCTGTGTCAATCTTCATCACCTTTGGGTATAGTGCAGAGGTCACGACCCGCAGGAGTGTTTTGTATGGTGATCGGCGGCACTGTCAACTTGGCCTCGGCCGGCCTTTCTTGTGGCGCTTCGTGGGTTGGCCATTGGGTATTGGCCGACTCCGCCCTTCAGCACAGTTCTTCGTCTCCACGCCGTAGAGGTTGCAACTTGTGGAAGCTCTACTAGCAAGAACGCCTACTGCTCAACTGGAAGCCTTTGACTCCGTTATCTGTGTTTCCTCGACGCTGAGTCTGTCGACTCAGCTTACTAAATTCCTGCTGGTTCCGTTGTCCGCCATCACTCGGCGTTGCCTGGTAAGACTCTTCCTTTCTTTTGCGATGTCAAGTCTTGTTTTGTTGGCTGTTTCCATAGGCCATGTCTCAGTCGGGGAGCAAGAAAACTTTGAAGGCAGGTGACACCCCCCATGGTAGGTGCCGTGCGGCCTTAAGTATTCCGTCACCGATCAGCATGACCATTGCCTCGCGTGTCTTGGCCCACTACATGACATGGATTTGTGCGATGCCTGTTTCTCCATGGACTGATGTGTCATCTAACAACGCACGTGGAAAGTGGGACGAGCTCTGCCGACTTTCGGAGGACGGACGCGCACTCGGGCCAAGCCACGGTCTCTCAGCCTTTCTTCCAGGTCCCCTCCCGGTTCTATACTGACCGCGGAGGAGGGGGGCTTCTGCTTCTTGAAGCCTCGCTGTTGCAGAAGCCCCTTCTGCAGTGCAGGAGGCCCAGTCTGACCCTCCTGGGGGGCAGGCGGGAGGCACCGTCTTGGCAATCACCCCTTCGGGGGTAAAGGCGCCATGGGCCCTGATGGCGGTGTCTCGGCTGTTGGCGCCGTTCGCAGGCGCCAATTGTATAACGCCCGCTGTGGGAGGCTCAGCGGTGCCGTCGCCGGCTATTTTCTCCTCTGTGCGTGGTTAAGCCGGCGCATTATCCAACTCTGGCACCCGAGCAAGGATACGGCACCGTGGGGGTTCGATCTCGGTGCGAGCTACAATCGGGAAAAGGCGCACTGGGGCTTCGAACTGCGCTGTTCGCGGCGCCGACAGCCTCTGGCCTCAGCGCCTCTTGCAGCGCCGTGGGTCAGGACGGCGCCATGACTGGCTCCATTACTGCTGCTGTCCTCTGCGCCGTGTCTTCTTCCTGTGCCGTTTGCAGTACGGTTGAGGTCCTTGGCGCAGACTCTGGTGCAGTCACTCGATCTAGTGCCCCTTTCAGTCGGGATGGCAGAAGGCATCCACGTACCGTCTGGCAGTCTCCACCTCCTTGGAGGCGGAATCTGACTGAGTCAGATAGGCAGTCTGACTCTTTGGAGTTGACTGCTCACGTGGATACCTTGGTAGTGTCCTCGTCAGACCGTGGCCAGCCCCCCTCTGAGAAGCGGACAGTGGCTTCAGGGTCAGGGGTTCTGACCAGCAGGCAGTGGTGCAGGCCACCATTGCCCTGCAGCCTGGCCTCGGAGGGTTTTCTGACCCCTCAGTGGTGGTACCCCCTCAAGTGGTGTGCCTGGCTCGCCCAACTTTGGGGCCGATCGGAGCACCCACAGGAGGGGAAGGTATTGCTTCCTGGATAATCCCTTCTGGGACTGACCAGGGCTGCCAGCTGCCTAGGCTGGCTGTTTCGAGGAGGAGGGCCCTTTCAGACTCCAAGGGGTCGAGGGGTAGGGGTTCGACACGGCGGCCCTTTTCTGGGACCCATCCGGGTTCTGGAAGGATTCGTAGTGCGGATCTCCGCCTTTCCCTTTCGGTTTCCTCGAGAGGGCCCCATTCTTTGGAGGTAGGGAACCGTCCTTTTGGACTTTCACGGCCCCGGTCACCTCATGGGGGATTCTTCAGGGCGCAGCCTAGGCAGTTCCACTCTGACCAGCTGTTGAGTTTTCCAGAGCTCTCTTCCCTTGGGGCTCCAGGTGCGCTGTCTAGCTCAGGCGGAGGACAGCCGATTCCTGTTGTCGGTTCTGCCCCCTCTCCTCTGCCACCTTCTCCTGCTCTCCCAGGTATTCTTGGTCCGAGTGGCCCTCTCTCCTGGAAGCAGTTCAGAGCTGTGGCTGCTCTATTTTCCTCTTGCGTTTCGGCCATGGACAGACAGGTTTTTCAACCTCCCCCTGAGCAGCCAACATCTGAACCACTGAGGTCCTCTGACTCCTCATCCTCCTCTTCAGGAGGTGAGGAACCATCTGTCCACATCTCTCCAGCTGCTGGTCTCGCTGAGTATCAGTGTTTTCTCATGAGGATGTTGGAGGACCTGCATGTTACCCCACCCAGCACAATCTGGAGCATCTTATGCGTGCCTTTTTGGGCAATTTCAGTGCGGACACTCTTGTGGTGCCCCCCTGGCCTGCTCCTTTTCAGAAGGTGTCGATGCACTTTTGGCAGAGACCCTTTTCCAGAGTCCCAGCCCCTAGGGATCTACACCAAAGGTATTGTGCCCCCCCCCCCCAGGAGTCTCCAGGTTGTCTGCCTCATCCTAGCTCACGACTGATGCAACTGGATACTCCTGATGGGCTTCACGCCCCTTCACGTAACTGGCCTCCAGATGCAGACTCCATGGACTTTGACTTCTAGGGTAGGAGGACTTCTACTCTAGGTTGCTTCTTTCTATATCTGCTCATCAGACCCACTATGCTACCTATGACAGGTTCCTGTGGTCCAGGCTAGGTCAGCTCCTAGCCTCAATGCCTGACACGGAGGAAACCAGACAAGCCATTGCACCCTCTGCACGTGGCCTGGAGCTAGCAAGGCACCAAGCAATGGCATCTTACAACACCAATGAGGTAGCTTCCAGGGTTGCAGGGACAGCGATCTGCACTAGGCGGATGGCATGGCTGCGTCTCTCCCGGTTGTCACCCATGGCCCGACGGGTGATCACCTCCGCTTACTAGAGAACCCACCTTTTCTCCCATAGGGCAAGACGGCGACTGTCGGCAGCTTCCTACCCCCTCGAGGGGGGGTTCCCGTCTCGCTTTTCCCACTCTCTCGCCTCTCCAGACGCATAAAGGTTCTCTCTTGGTGTGCCACCCACTGAAAGCTAAGAGACTTAGTCCCTTGGGTTAAGACCCCCTTGAGGGCCTCAGCACTCACCCAAGGTGAAGATTGACACAGATAAGATATGAAAATTGCGTACCTAACATTGCTGATCTTTCTGTGTATCTTCACCATTCATCCTAATCCCACCCTCCATCCTCCTGGGGCCTCAGTCTCTGGGTCCCCTCCCTCTCTGTGCCTCTCCTCCACCCCTCTTTCTCTTGATCAGGGTGGGGTGACCTTGGGCACATGGGGATATATTCTTCTCTGAGGGCAGAGTGGTCAGGATGGGGCGTTCCTTCCTCAGTGCTTGGCTCCACCCCCCATGGGGTAGGGGTTGGTAGTTGCACAGTTTTTTTTTTTTTTTTTTGTTCTCTCTCCTTCAGCTTACTTTGATTTCTTTGTCCTTGGACACAACCTCAATTTAATTAGAAACTAGTTTCCTTATACCAAAAATTTGGTTGGGGAGGACGGATATTCCTAATGTCCTGTTTATTCTTCCAGAATAGCAGACTCTGCTTATGTTGAGGTTATTACCAGTGATTCTGTGCCTTGAACTCTGGCAGTTTAGCCCTCTGGCTACTCCATCGTAGTTCATATACAATCTGGAGACAGGTCAAGGTTCCAGGGTATGTTCCTTTCTCTCCCTCCCCTCCATCCTTACTTCTAAATTCTCCCTCCGCCTCCATTTTCTACTTCCAGAGATTGGGGCCTTCCCAATCCTTAGTTTCCATCTTATTCTGTCTTCTCAATCATTTATTTCTCCTTCTAGTTTATATATCTTTTCGTTTCTCTGTCTCTTGGACTTCCTTGTCCCTCCCACCCAACCGTTTCTTACTCTATGGTGACTCAGAACTGGCGGTGGGCGGAGTTGACAACACCTAACGGTCAACCCGTGGGCGCCCACGCGTCGTCTGCCTCAAGGGCAGCGCCCGATGGAGCATCTACTCCGCCCATACAAAATAAAGCTCCATGGGAGTCGTGACCTCCAGCACTGTACCCAATTGTGATGAATGGTGAAGATACTCAAAGATCAGAATTACATTTTTTCCGTGAGCATTGTATTGTATGTTTATCCAGTTTAGGACCACCTTTAACTGTGTCACCATCGCATATTTTCTGAAGTCAGGGAGGTTAAGCCCACCTCTTTCGGTAGACAGCTGCAGAACAGAGTATCTAATTGTGGGCAGCTTTCCACTCCAAACAAAGCGAGAGATCATTCTGTCCCACGCCTGGAAATATGTTTCAGCCGGAGGAAAACAGTATTCGAGGGAACACATTTTGCTTGATTGTGTCTATTCTAGTCAGAAAACTCAAAGGAAGACAAGACCAGCGGGACAAGTCTTCCACTAATTTTAGGGTTAGAGGTTCTAACTTTAGTAGTTCTGCATGAATGTTTTTTTTGTAAGCTTTATTCCCGGATACCTCATCTCTTGCTCTGCCACTTAAAGGGAAATTCTTTTTTAAGGTGGGTAGGGGGGAGTAATTATGTTAATACCTCAATTTTTGCTTTAGTAATTTTATACCCAGCTGTATTACCACATTTTTTAATTGTTCCCAGATCTCGGGATTGATAATTCAGGTTCTATGATTGCTAATAGGATGTTATCTGTAAGAGTGAAATCTTCTGCCGACAACCCCCAAAAGGATGCCCTCTGTTCCCTGTGAGGATCTGATGGCTATGGCCAGGGGTTCAAGATGTAAAGCAAACAACATTTGGCACCCCCTGTTGTGTTCCCATGGAGAGGTGGAATATGTCTGAGAGGGCCCCGTCCACTTTCACATTTGCTTTGGGGGAAGCATATATATTTTGTAATTGTTTTATAAATTGTTCCAGGAATCCAAAGTGTCAGAGGGTCTGCCATAGAAATGGCCAGCTGACTCGGTCAAATGCCTTCTCAGCATCTAGCCCGAATAAGACTAAAGGGATTTTTCTTTGTATGGCATAATCTGCTAATAGATGGGCACACCATATAGCATCGTGGGCCTGTCTGCCCTTAAAGCCCACTTGATCTGGGTCTATAATGGCTGGGAGTAAGTGGTCTATTCTAGAGCCGTGGCTGACAAACAACTTGTAATCATAGTTTAGCCTTGAGATAGGATGATATAAGATGGGGTATTTAACATCTTTCTGGGGTTTGGGTATGGCTGCATATTGCCATTTTGTGGGGGGGGGGGTGTCTCCTTCTTGGACTGCATGTAGGGTCGGGACTAATATGGGGAGGAGAAGCTTTTTACATTTACTATAAAATTCTGAGGGATACCCTTGAGGGCCTGGGCCTTTTTGAATACCGGGAGCAACTCTCCTATTGGTGCCAGTAAGGCTTCTGCCTGTTGTGGGTTAATTCGCAGTATAGGTAAACTCTCTAAGTAGGATTTGATCGTGTCCAGAGGAGTTTCCTGTTCTTTAGTGTATAGATCCTGGTAAAAACTGCTGTTAAATAAGTCTGATTTCCTGAAGTTTCTTTGCTAATCTCCCTGATCTTCCCTTGTCAATCTTCACCATTCATTACTGCTTGGGTTAAGCTGGAGGCGCGCACCGCTTCCGGGAGTGTTTTTTTTTTTGTTGTTTTTTTTTGGAGTTGGCTCCAGGCGCTGCCCTCGGGGCGACTTACTGCGTCATGCGCCGAGGGCTGCCGTTAGGTGCAACAGACTCCCTCCTCTATCTCAGTTCTGTTTCTCCCGCTGTCGAGGCTGCACCTGCTGCGCGGTGGCGTATAGTGTTCCGGTTTCTTCAAGACTCCTCGTTTTCTCAGAAGGTTTCCACGATTCACTTCGGCCGTACTCGGTAAAGACCGTTCCTTTGTGTTTCTATCTCTGGCGAGTGCTTTATTGCTTTCCTTGGTTAGTTAGCATCATGTCCGGTTCGAGGAGCAAGTCTAAGGTGGGCGCCCCTATGCGTTGGTGCTCCTGTGGCCGGCACTTTTCCGTCTCGGACCAGCATGATGTCTGTCTCTGGTGCCTGAGACCCAACCACAACATGGATGCGTGCAACGCTCGTTTCTCCATGGACCGTCGTGTCCTCAAAGTCCGCGCATTCAAGCTCGGCAAGGCCCCACCGACCTTCGGGGGACGGCGTCGCTCCAGGGACTCCCAGGTAAGATCTCTAGGCCCTTCCCCTGGGTCCCCTCCCGGGCCTATACGGTCCGTGGAGGAGGAGGCTTCCTCCTCTTCTCTTGCCGAAGAGGGAGCTTCTCTCGCGGTGTCAGGGGAGCGTCGTAGTCCCACCGGGGCGGCAGGGGACACTGCCTCGGCAGTTACCTCCTCGGAGGTGCAGGCTCCCCCAGTGTCGAGGCCCACGCCTGCTGGGCCTGGCACCGGTGGACCCTCTATGCCGCCTTCTGGCGCCGCTTGCAGCACCGGTGATCGAGACAGCGCCACTCTGGCCTTCGGCGCCGCTCGTGTTGCCGCAGGCCTGGTTTGCGCTCCCGGCAGCGCCGGGTTGGGTTCCGACGCCAGGGGCGGCGCTGTGGGCCTAACTGGCGTGGCAGGGGGGCCAGGACCGGGCCTGGCTATCGCAGGTGGGCTGGGGTCGTCCGGCGCCGTTCCTCTGGGGACCCCTAGGGTTGCCAGCATCGAGGTTCTGCTGGTCTCGTCCTCTTCGGAGGCCGATAGTTCGGATGAGGACCCATCCTGACTCTTCGGAGTCAGGGTCCCCGGTGGCACAGCAGGCCCTCCCGCTGTCCCTCTCCCGTCCTCCTCTGAGGGCCCTCGGGCTAGGGGTGGCCTGGGGAGGTGATGTGGTAGGGGACTGAGGGGGTCCCCCCTCTCGGGGTCCGACAGCTACCCTCCTGGGTGCTGTTGCCCACCCCTCGAGGTGGGGGAATGCTGGAGTCGAGGAGGAGGGCTCTCTCAGAGTCCGAGGGGCGGGGGACGGTCATCGCGGTCTCCGCCAGCCACCCCTCGTGGGGTGGCTAGGAGTCGTAGCGCCAAACCCGTCTTTCCCTCTTGGGCCCTGGGGTTTCCTCCAGTGGCATTGCTGTGGACTGCCCTTCTGGATCCATGCAGTCCCGGGTTCGTCACAGGGGAAGATCCCCCCCCCCCCGGGCTCTTCCAGGCATCTCATCCTCAGGGTCTCGTCTTGTGGCCTGGTTTGTTGTCCGGGATCCCACCAGCTCAGGCTCCGTTCTCCGGATTTCAGAGTCCTAGCAGAGGTCAGTTGCCTCTTCGCAGGTGCCCTTCTCCAGTACCTCTGCTTCCACCTCCCGCTCTTCCAGGCCATGTCGGTCCTACGGGTCCGTTATCCTGGGAGCAGTTCAGAGGTTCTGGTGGCGGCCTTCCCCTCATACATTAGACATATGCATGAGCAGGTCTTTCGACTCTCCCCACCGGTGCAGGAATCTTCTGGACATTCGAGCTCTCCATCATCCTCGTCTTCCTTCTCCGAGGGAGAGGAAACCCTTGCTCACCTTTCTTCCGGCGCATATTTCACTGAATATCAGCGATTCCTTCCGAGGATGGTGAGGGATCTTCGAATCTCTTACGTTAGGAGAGACAATACCGAACGGGAGACGCATGAATTCCTTGGAGAATTCAGTGCCCAACACCTGGTGGTACCTTCCTGGCCTATCCTCTTCCAGGAGGAGTCTATCCGTTCCTGGCAGTCGCCAGCCGCCCTTTCTCCAGCCCCGGCAGACTGTCGTCGAAGGTATTGTGCCCCCTTGGAATCCCTGGGTACCCTCCCAACCCGTCCTCAGGTTTGGTCTACCTAGAGACTCCTTCCGGGCGTCGCTGCCTGGCACACGACCGTCCACCGGATTCGGAATCCCTACAATTCGACCGGTGGGGACGAAGAGTGTTCTCTTCTTCTCGTGCGGTGCCTTGCATTGCATCACATCATCAGGCTCATCATGCTGCCTACAATCGGCATCTGTGGTCAATGCTCTCCCAGCTCTTAGCATCAATGCCTGATATGGAGCACACCAGACAGGCTATTGCCCTCTCTGCTATAGGCCTGGAGCTGGCAAGACAGCAAGCAAGGGCATCTTATGACGCCAATGAGGTGGCTTCCAGGCTTGCGGGGACAGTGATCTGCATTAGGCGGGCGGCATGGCTTTGTCTATCAAGGCTGTCACCCCTGGCCTGGTGTAGGTGATTCGCTCCGCTTTCGGGGGACCCGTCTGTTTCCTCCAGAGCTAGGAGACTTCTGCAGGCTTCCTCAGTCTCCCGTCCTCTGGGGCACCTCTACTCTTCTCCCACTAGGCTTCTCTCTGTATTAGCCAGGGTCTTCCTTGTTTTCTCACCAACAGGAGGCTGGGGTCTTGTTCCCTCAGGGTTCTACCCCCCCTTTTTTTAAGGGGGGGGGGCTTGGTACTCACCCAAGCAGTAATGAATGGTGACGATTGACAAGGGAAGATATGAAAATTACGTACCTACCGTAATTCTTGATCTTCTCTTGTATCTTCACCATTCATTACTGATACCCACCCACCTTCCCCTCAGTGGCCTCCTTCTGTGGCGTCTCCCCCTTCCATCTCGTTCCTCTTACTCCCCTTAGAATTTTTTTTTTTTTTTTTGGCATGAAGGCCGGTTTTTCTATTCTTAGTGAATGGATCCCCTTTTTCCTCAAGGTAAAGAGGAACGAGCACGGTTGTATTTCTCTAATTCTGAGGGAACTCTTTCTGACCGCCCTTAGGGTGCGATTCCTAAATACCTTCTTCAGGTTATGCAGTTTCACAGCCCAAATGGCCATGCTTTGACTGGGCCTTGGCAAAGTCTAGAATCCTCCTAGCAGGTATTATCTGAGCTCTTCTAGATACTGACTGAGCTTGTCAGCTCTGAGCATCTGTTTGCCTTACCTTAGGGAGTCAGAGTGGAACTCTATCAATCTTTCATACAAAACTGCCTTCGAGAAGGCATAGTTTTTCCCATACACTACTGTGTTAGCACTTAACAAGGTGCTAAGGGACTTAGTCCCCTTCCTGGATGGGCGCTGTACCCGGAACAGGTTCTGCCCAGACAGTCTAGGAGCCCTCAACTAGGATGAAGGGACTTGGCATGGTGAGAGTTCAGAGAGTCCACCCTCATTCGGATCTGTTCAGGTGGTTCGGTTGAACCTCCCCTCAGTCCTGGCAACTGGGATTCTTGCTCCCTTGTTAGTTTCGAGCCTATAAGTCTCTCAACCAATGCTCGATGGGCACTGTTCTCCCTCTCAACATGCCTCTTTCTCTCTTCTTCTTCCTTCTTTCTGTTCCTCCCCATGAGCTGTCCCGGAAAGGAGGCCCTGCGGTCCCTTGGGGTAGGAATTCTCTCTCCTCTGTCTGTTCTCCATCGGCTTATTCCTTTTTCAGTTTATTTCCTTTCCTTTTTCTATCCCTCGGCTCTCTTGCCTCGCTTTCTTTTTTCTTACCCTTTATTTTCGCCTCTCCGGCTACCAGAACTGAGATAGAGGAGGAGGATCTGCAGCACCTAGCAGTCGCCCTCGCGCATGGCAAGTACGTTGTCCTTAGGGCGGCGCCCATGGAGCAGACTCCAAAAAAAAAAACTCCCGTAGCAGGTGCGCGGCCCGCTTAACCCTATCAGTAATGAATGGTGAAGATACAAGAGAAGATCAAAATTACGGTAGGTACGTAATTCTCATTTTAGGGTCTACCATGCTCAATTATATTTGCTCTGGATCTTTGTTCTCTCAACTTTTGTGCTAAATTTCTTGAAGCTTTGGGCCCCCTTTAAGTAAAACAATTTTTGTTCTGTGGACTAATCATTATTTTTGCAACTTTTGTTTTGCAATTCTTAGGCTTTATAGTGTAGGTCATTCTGGTCTGGCCAGCATTGCAAGTGTACTAACTCCTGTAGGTCCTTAACTGCTTTTCCCCTCAGTCTTTTTTCCTAGCTGAGAGTCATGTAATCTACGCCCCCCGAACTATTTTTAAAGTATCCCACAGGATTGTGGGGCAGACATCCAGTTGTATGTTGTCTTGTTTGATTTTGGGTATAGCCTCCTGAATCAATTTTAGTAAGTCTGGATCCCTAAGGTGGGTAAGATTTGGGTGCTAATTGGTTTGCTTGTATTGTGTCCCCAATTCCATTTTAATGTATAGGGCGTGTGGTCCAAGAGGAAGGCTCCATGCCGCACATCACAGATGGAGTCTAAGTGTTCTACCGTTGTGATGAAATAATCCAATTCGGCCCCGCCCCCTGAGTGCGGAGCCTGGTGTGTATACTCTCGTGACTTAGGAAAGAAGCATCTCCCGATATCCACTAGGCGCAAAGAAGTAATAGTTGGTGTAGTGAATTTTTGGAGTGCATTTGTTCTGTGAACCAGTGGAGTGACTGCATCCAAAGTGGGGGTTTAAAGTGCTATTCAAGTCACCCCCCCATTATCAGTTGTCCCTCCATTAGTGACAATAAATCAGCAAAAAATGTCACTGCAAGTGGTTTTCTTGACCCGGGGGGGGGAAATATACCGATGCCAAGGTAACGGGTCTTGAGTATAGTGTGCCCGTCACTATGGCATAGCGGCCCTCTGGATTACTGATCTCAATTTGTTTTTCAAAAGGCACTCCCTGGGACAGCAATATCATCCCTCTCCTTTTACCACCCTTGTAGGCTGATTCAGTTGCTACAGTATACCCATAACGCTGGAATTTTTTATGTTCGTCCGAGGACATGTGTGTTTCCTGTAAAAATTATCTCCGGCCTTTCTTCTTTGAAAAGTTGGAATAGGCGGGAGTGTTTAATCTGAATTCCAATCCCATTTACATTAAGGGATAAAATCAAAGATGACTACCATTTTTGCCTCCGGTCGAACATTGTATGGAAATTCCCTTTTTACAAATGATACAGTTCTTTCTCTCCCCACCATGCCATGCCACTCCTACCATCAATGTAACTGCAGAATTAACTGCCTTGTATATAATCACTAACTTAAATGATGTATATTGGCTGCCTGTTTTGCTCTATGAAAACCATAAACCAGTCAAGTGCCTGTAACTACACAAGAATATAAAAATCTCAGCACTGAACAAAAAACAGTCAGCATGTACAAGCCTTTTGTAAATTTGTTCTACTAGCCTCTTCTAGTGCTTCAAGGCCTGCTAAAGTAACCAAATGCCAACAGAATTAACTGAACCATACCGTTAGGCAGTCGGATGTAATGTTTCTCTGAACATTTCTAAACTTTTAAATGGCTGCCAAGGTAGGGAAAGGAAATATACCTCTCCAAAGAAGGGGCGGATGAAGTCACCGTGTGGGGCAGTTTCAAGGCAATGCCAAGGGCTCCCCAGCACCACCGTTTCCCTGGAACCTAGTGGCGCAGTAGGCCACACTGGAAATAAAAATGAGGAGCAGAGACTCCCAGGAAATGGTCCTTGCATACCTCATCTCCAGTAGGGCCATGTGAATACGTCACCCGCACAAGGATGGTGCTCTGACCTACCAATGGTCAAGTAGGCAGGTAACGCTTTAAAGGTTGCATTGAATCATGCCTCCTTTCCTGGGCTAAATTTTATTAAATCAATGGTTGCTAGACGGCTGTCTGCAGATTTCGGTGGGGAAGGGAGAGATGGTGATTGGGGAGCTTTAGGGATAGCTCTCCAGTTCTCGGGCCATCTTCCCATCTTTTAACCTGGGAATAATAAAAGAATCTCTATTTCCGCATTACTTATACAGGATCCCCGAGCAGTATTGTGTACCCCCAATAGGCAGTCACATCTACAGCAAGTAATATTTAAAGTCTCTCCAGGATTCCTGTCACCGATCACTCTGGTGCAGGTCTTTGAAACCTTTGTAAGAGTTTTTTCACATCCTCTATGGTCGCCTGGCTCTGTCTCTTTCTCTTTCTTGAGTTAGAGTCTCAAGCAGTGTCCCAAACAGCATTGCTTAGGTCTTGCTGAGTTTTTCTAGTTAAGGAGTCTTCCAGAATAAGTTGGGCAAGTTCCTTAGTTTGAAGTACTTTTATGGCTTCTTCTGGTGTCTTGAAGGTTTGGGGGCCATCCGGAAACATGATGGTTAATTGAGCTGGGTATGGGGTGGTAAATCTGAGTTGTTGTTGCTTTAAGAGGCAAACTATTGGAGCATAGTCCCTCCATTTAGCTGAAATGATCGGAGAATAGTCATTATCAAAGTAAATACGTTTACCTGTGTATTTAGTGTCCCGCATTCTCCAGGCTCTGGTAAGAATTGTTTGCTTTGTAGTGTAATTTAAGAATTCCATTATGATGGAGCAGGGCAGTCTGTCTGAGCTGGTGTCGGCGAGAGGGCCCTATGCACTCGCTCAATATCAAATTTGAAAGCTGGGTCTAGTTGAAGTGAGTCACAGAGCAACTCTTCCACAAATTTTAAGCGGTCTCTCCCTCTTCGTCCTCAGGACCCATGTATCCTCAGGTTATTCCAAGCTGATCTGTCTTCAGCATCCTCACATTTCTCTCTTAGGGTATGCTGTTCATCGAGAAGATGTACTACCATGCGTTCAGTCTGTCCGTCTGATCGTCTATTTCTGTGTGTTGTGCCTCTATTTCTGTGATTCAGGCTGTAAGTTTACTCATTTCGGAGGTTAATTCTGATCGGAAGGTACGTACCTCTGTTCTAAACTCTTGCAGCTCCGTTAAAATGGTAGCGTTGCTGGGCCAAGGCCCCGTTTGAAGCCTCCATGTCTGGTTGATTCGCTGCAGGGCTTACTGGAGAGCGAGTGAATCCTGTAGAATCCTTGGCTCTGGGGGTATGGACGTTTCGTTATTTGGCCCCCATTCACTGCAGTGACTCTCCCTGGTTTATTTTTAGTGTTTTAGTTGTGGGAGAGTCTGTTTTTTAGCCCAGGGTCTGTCTGAATTTTACCCTTTCATTCCAGGCGGTGACGTCACCGGAAGTACCAATTGGCTCATCTTGATTGGCACAGAAGGGCTGTAACACTGCTGCAGGCTTCTCTATAGCTGGTGTGTGGCCTCTGCACCTAGTGGTGCACACTGTTCTCATATTTGAAATGCATTCTGGATTCTTTTCTCAGGGGCAACCAATTCCAAAATCTGGCGTTCTAGGCATACTAATTCACTGTGTGTAGGCATACTAAGTCACGTGTATAGACTCCTGTGGAAAGGGAGATATGTGCATTGCCCCTTTAAGATGACACAGTGTAAGTAGGCTTTGGAATCTTCAGTGGTACTGCCCACTCTCATGATCCCCTAGTCCACTTATTCTGTCTGCAGCTGAGACCCACACCTTGCTAACTCACTGTAGGCAGCTACACTGATCGCCCTGGTCAGCAACATGGAGAATCAAACTGGCCTTTCCGTGTAATAGGCTGCCTATCTAGCCAGTCATTTATTGACGTCGTGTGTGTGTGTGTGTGTGTGTATTATATCTCTGTGTTATATCTCTGTGTGTGTGTGTGTATCATATCTGTGTGTGTGTGTGTGTGTGTGTGTGTGTATATGTGTGTGTATATATATGTGTGTATATATATATATGTATATATATATATATATATATGTATATATATATATATGTGTATATATATGTGTGTATATATATATATATATATATATATATATATATATATATATATATATATATATATATATATATATATATATATATATATATATATATTTATACAATGTATGTTTTGGGATAAATAGAAGTATAAAACATGATATATCACCTAGGCAGTGAAGATAACATTGATATCTCCATGTTCCTATACGTCATGGAGATATCTTCACACTCCTATACGTCATCACTAAGACAATTACAATCACCTTGCTGGTCCTCGTAAGGCTTTTTAAATGCTGCTGGAAAGCATCCGATAGGCAGCAATGACCTCTCCCCCAGCACCGCCTCTCCATTATATCCAGTACTTTTTTTAAACTCTCTCACCATACAAAAAGTACAAAAAGCCCAACATGCCACTACTTCAGCAAAACAAGAGCTCTTCCAGTTTGAAAAATGACATTCTTTTACTACAAGATCCTCACACATTTGCAGTGCATCACTTTCGCTAAGAAAACACATTCCTGTTCAGTTCCCCATTACTAACCAACCGGCTCTGCCTAAAATCTTAGTGGATTTTTCTCTTCTGCTGTTCAGTTCAAATCGAAGCAGTACCCAACATATCCACTGTATTCCCAGTTCTTCTCTCGCATGAAGATTCACGATACTTGCGGCAAACGAAAAAAACACATCCTACAACTGCACAAAAATGAAACTTCTTTACCGCACGACCATTTGAACATTTGTGCAGTAGCCACAGTTACCACGGCAACTCAGCACTCCGGAATTCCCCCTTACTCACCCACTCCACTCTCACCACAGTTAATTCCTCTGACAGAAATTACTTTCTTCACTACAGATCTCTACCTTCACGTTAAAAAAAAAAAAAAAGACAAAATGAAGCACTTGCTCTCGCCTTTCCTCTTACAACAAGTTACATAGCAGTCAGATTTTTCATCTGAACTTCTTTCGGTGTCTGTTGTCATATAATAAAGCACTCAAACATAGCACAACATAATTTACATTTTTTTTCCACCAGTAACTTGCTTTTTTCTCTATTGTAAAACATTTAACACACCTCATATGTATCAGCATTCTACAATAAATAACTTTTCAAAACAAAACATTGTCTTCCATTTTCTCTACATTATACTTGTTACTATAATTGTGATGCTTTCATTACTAAACTTCTAATCCCAAAACACACAGAGTATAAACAGAACATGACATGGCCTGACTGAAGATATCTATTTATCTTCACTCGAGGCCAGTGACATCAAGATATCTCACTCGTGGCTTAGCTTTTCGTGAGATATCATGATGTCACTGGCCTCGTGAAGATAAATAGACATCTTCAGGCTGTCATATCCCATCTATATATATAACACACTATATCTGTGTGTATGTATATAATAATTACACATCCTGAGAGGGTATTATATACACACACACACAGCCCTGAAAGCGATCTAATTGGCACTCATAAAAAGAAGAAAATGTTCTTGAAATTTAAGCATAACCGCTTTTAAAATGAGATTAAAAAGTGTACTGAAGACTTGGTGATGCCACTGACCAGTATGGAAGCCTAAAGCAGGACTCCGATCTATGACCCAGCAAACCATCTAAATTTCAGACATGAGTACAGTACTGGAGTTTGTCTCAGGGGTGGAGTCTTGCTTCCAGTTGGGAGGATTGTTGTGGAATGAACCAGCACGATAAAATATGCAACAGCTGTCAGCCCTCCAGCATGGTGGCCTCACCAACCTACTCCGATGTAGAGCCATCACAAACACATACTTGTTGCAGGAATTAAAGGACTTTTGTGCAGCAATTAAAACCTCACTCAGTATTCTGCTGTCGGATCTAGACAAGGTTGCCACTGAACCGAGGAATTGACCACAAATGTTTCAGAGCTGGATGCTTACGATGCACTGCTCCTCTAGACACGCTACAGACAGCAGCAACTAGAGGAAAAGAGAACTTATCTGGAGGGCAGATTCAGGCACAACAATTGAACACTGTGGTTTGGAGAAGGGGAAATGGGCCAAGATTCTAGAGCTTGGACAAATTATTGCATGAAAAATGACCTACTGGTGGATCTGCAACTCCAACGCAAGAACTTTCCCTAGAGCCCTTAACCTAAAACCGGCCCCCCTCCCCCCCCTTCCTGCCTGGACTCATTCCATTGTAATAAAGTTCCTAAGTTACAAAGTTATGCAAACAGTCCTATCAGTAGCCTGGGAAAAGAACTGGCTACTTTGTGTCAGACCAGACTGTATTTACTAAAGATGTATGTCTCCCTGTATTGGCTAAAAGACAGATTTATGACCCATTGTTTGAGGGCTCTTAGCCAGGCAGGTCTGTGATTTCAGACAGTTTCCAGCAAAGCTCCAGGTCTTCTATGAGGATGGAATAGTCCTCTGTCGCATGGTGACTGAAGCCATCTAGGATATGTGGCATAGAAGGATGTGGTCAGTGTGGCGGTGAAGCCTCCGGAGGAAAAATTGGCAGCAGAAGACACTGTGGAGGACAGGAGTTAGCAGATTCCTCAAACAGAGCAATAACTGGTCATGTTCCAATCCATTCAGGACCTTCTATGGATTTTTCAAAGGCTGCCTTGATAAACAGTTGATCTGTAGCTGCGGGTCACCAGAGGTTTGCTACTGCAATCTACTTTGTTTTGACTGGTTCAGTTTAATGTAGATTCTGCTGTAAAAGTAGGGGGAGGGGCAAGCTTGGGAGTTTCCTCTGGGGTTGAGTTGGAGGGAAGGACATGTGTTGTGTGGTTCCCAGTTTAGGCTCTGAGGTGAGGCAAGAGGAACTGGGTCAGTCTCCCTGCAGGAAGGCTAACTGCCTCCCTCTCACCTCAAGTAAAGTGCTGTGACATTTATTTATTAGCTTTTGTTTACTGGGTAAGCACACTGTACAAAGAATGCCTAGTTTTATGTACAACCTGGGAGATTACAAGACCGTGGTTTACAAAACAGTGTGAAGAATTACACATGTGAAATACAAGCAAGGAGCAAGTCATACAGATAAACAGGTACAGGATGAACAGATAAGCATATGTATCAAGGGCAAGAACTAGCAAGCAATAGTTACATTTCTTGGAAGTAATACAAGCATAAGTTGTCCCATTTGAGGATGGTAAGTGCAGAGGTAAAGTGCATGCAGGGTAGATCATTCCCCTTACTAGAGCTCAGGCGGGTAAGGGACCAGGGAGAGTGGAGGTGCGCACCTGGGTCCAAGCAGGGTAGGGGATATCAAGTAGGCTTGGAACAGCTACAGGCTGAGGCAGACTTCAAGTGCAACCAGAGGAGCTCTTAAAGATGGGATGGGTGGGGAACATCTTCAAATGTTACTGTATCTGACCCTTGCATATCTTACTGTCAATGTTCTATGCTGTACTTATTGTATATACTGTATTTTGTTGCTCACTACAAATCCAAGTCCACCTCAAAATGAGCATTGCTCAACGGTGTTCGCCTGGCTAAATAAAGATTTTGATTGACATTTGATGGTGGCAGGTAGGGAACTCCAGAATCTAGGGGCACAAACAGCAAAGGTGTGATCACCTGACAGTGTACGAGTTTTTGGGACAAGGAGTGGGTGCAAGTCAGATGACCTTAGCTGGTATGGCAGACACAGCCGAAGGAGTTTGGACAGGGTGGGTGGGGTGGCATTGTGGATGATTTTGTCTGCAGCAGCCCATGACAAATGAGCGATAATTACCTGGGGACAGCCAGTACAGTTGATTGTATAAATCACAGTGATGGGTAAGTTGAGGGAGGGCAAGGGCAAAGCAGCACATATTATTATAGGCCACATCCATTTAGCAAGGCTAGTTTTTGCTGCAAGTGTAAGGTTGTCGCACATAGCTGAGAGAGGAAGGAATAAACCTTTAGCAAGGGCAAGCCATGTAGCAGCAGTAAGGGACCCATGAGCCCAGTATGCAAGTCCAAGTTTGATATTTGTTGCTCTGCAGACATTTTGAATGTGTAGACAGGTCTAAAGGGGTCAAAGTAACTCCCAGGTATCTAAAGGAGCATGTGTGCCAACTGGGGCACCATTGAGGCATAAGACATTGAGTGGGACAGGAAACAGTTTGTTTGGCAGAGGAGCCGAATGCATGAGTTCAGTACAAGCTTATTTGCCAGGAGCCAATGTTGCCGTTCATTGAAGTCAACTTGTAGGCTGTGATTTATGGCATGGACAGCACCTGGGCTAGCTAGGAGGACCAGGTCATCAACATACAGGGTTGTGGTGCTATGGGTAGGGACCGTTAGGAAGTCATTGATGAAAATAAGATGGGGCCCGGAATAGATCCCTGAGGGACACCTATAGTGATAGAAGCAGGTTCTAATAGAGCTCTATTGTACTTAACAACCTGGTAGTCTTGTGCTCTGGTTTCCTTTTCAGTGTTTTTTTTTTTTTTTTTCTGTTTCTGGCATGTTGGCACAGGATGGTTTTCTCTCCCTAACAGGAGTAAAGGGGACTCTTATGGCAGTTTTCATTTACATGGCAGAATCTTTGAGGTTGTCAGAGTGTGCACCACGCATTTCAGAGATGAGTTCTGTATTTTGGACTACAAGCATTTCTGTGTTGTGATTTAAACACGCGTGTCCTGTAGTGCCACAACAATAGCACAGACAGTGTAACAGAAAAGGTTTGTCAAGGCAGTCTAATGTACTCACCTTATTACTTTGGGGGGGGCATTAGATTTTTTTTTTTGGCAACTGCTTTACATTTCATTTCCCATCGCGAGGGAGACTGGCATCATAGACCAGCAGGTTGACAGTCATTTTAAAGTGACTTTCTTCTCTGGCATTGATCGAAGACACAACTTTTGACTGGTGGTCAATTTGATTTTCAATCAGTTCTACAGGGCATTGGTCAGGTTGGGGCTGGGTTCAGCACTCTTTCAGTTGCAGTACAGTTTTGAAACCAGCCTCCACAAATGTATTTATTTATGACTTTGGTGACCGGGTAGGTGCACTGATCCAGAGGACTATTTTCAGTCACGACCCGGACCACAAGGTGGCAAAAATACATAGACAATGTCGGCAGATAAGGGCCTATGGCCCACCCAGTCTGCCCATTTGAGCTTGTAAGTTCACTTTGTTTTCCTAGAAGTCTTCTGTCCCTTGCCCCTGACCTCCAGAATTCCTTTGTCTATCCCATGCCTATACAAATCAGAACAGGTACAACAGTAATTACAAGATACAATACACGCACGCCTAACAACTGGTGGCAAGGGTGGAGAGAGAAACGGTAATGCTATGACAATGTGCAGTTAGGGTAAACTGGTAATACTATAGCAATATGCATGTAGACATAGACCTGAGAGAAATAATACAGACAGTGCGAGATACAAACAGCAATGGTATACAGGTACATGGTTCAATTGACGTACAATTGAGAATTACAGTTGCTGTATAAAAAATTTCAAATAGGGAAACAATCACAATTCATAACATCAAAGAGGCAAGAGCAGGAAAAGAGGAGGTTAGGTTTAGGGGTAGGGGCAGGAAAGGAGGAGGCAGGAAAATGGGCAGGCTAGTGGGGATTGTAAGTGCTGTACAGAATTGGGTATGGTCAGTGCTATTAGAGCATAGTTGAGTTGCAGACCTAACATTGCTGTACAGAACAGTGACAGACTGTGCAGTGAGAAACCAGGTCTTCAAGTTGTGTTTAAAAGCTAGGTGGGTGGGGATGCACAAACAGATGGGAGGCTTGTTCCATAGAGAGGGTGCTGTGAATGAGAAAGCTCAGTTTCCTATGGTGGTGGAGACATGGGGTACTTCTAGCGGGGGACTGAGGATGCCTTGAGATTCTAGGGACCACTCTACCTGTCAGGAGGGGTGAGAAGGGGACACTGATTGGTTCCTGAGGAGTTGTGCACCAGACAGCCCATCACATTATCAAAGTGACCTTGTAAGGTGAGCCACCCTAGTGACTGGTAGAGTAAGCAGTGGTGGGAGCAGTAGGGGTTTGAAGGATGAAACAGTTATGTAGAGTTTAGCTGTGTGTGCAGCGTGGTGGATAGGCAGGAGTAGACTGGGAGCAGTAGTCACGTGCAATAGTGAGGGTGCACTTGGTGGACAGGCAGTGCTGTGTCTGTACACAGCGCCTAGCTCCTGGTGGATCCGGTGCACTGCATTGTTAACATGTTCAGAGAAAAAAGGAGTGGTCGGGGAACACCTAGATATTTGAAGGATGTGACATTTTCAAGAGTAGGACCATCAGGGGTGAGAACTAGGAGGGAGAAGTTTGCTTTGGCAAGGAAGGGTTTAGAACTGAACAGCACTGATTTAGTCTTTTTTTCATTGACTAGGAGCTTGTTCGAATGGAACCACTGATGGACAGGTGTGTAGTTTTTGTGTGAGGATGGAGGAGACAGTCAAGATCTGTCGTTGTGATAGATGACCAGATTGTTAGCACAGAGCAGAGCTGTTGCATGTTTACTGGTGTGGCGAGAATGGCGAAAAGCAGATGCAGGAAATATCCGCGTCGCTTGTCCCGTCAACCGAATCCCAGTCGAAATCTAAGGAAAAATTGTCGTCAGGAAACCACAAGTATAAACAGCACAAGGCCTTCCCGATGCACTGTAGGTCATCGCTGCAGTCAACAGGTCTTCTTCAACTTTGTTATTGTCCGCTACAGAGCAGTGACTCACAGTCTCCCGTCGGCGAGACACCATGGTCTGGGCTTGGCTCATGCGCTACCAGGTCCATTAGACAGTAGGACAACATAGTCACTGGGTCTTCACCTGCCGTCGACAATTGAGTCATGACCAGGATCTCCTTCAGGTAACAGTGCACCAGGACCAGGGGCACAATGTGCGGGGGGGGCAGGCTCAGGGACAACACAAGGAAGTTCTTTACAGAAGGGTGGTGGAGTCTTGGAATGAACTTCCTGGCAGGTGATCAGGACAAAGATGGTCAGAATTCAAACTGTCATGGGGCAGGCAGTGTAGAAAACTTAACACAGCACCCTGATCTTGGGGGGTCTACATGGGCAGACTAGATGGTCCACACAGACCCCATCTGCTGACACATTCTACACCCTACTATGGGTGCGTCATTAATGCATAAACAGTGCTGGTATCATTCCCAGAAATGATATGACTGCTGCCAGACTTGCCCGATCAGCCTGTGCTCACATCGATGGGACCTTCCACCTCCCAGGCCACATTCAAGACAGCCTGCCAGCATTATATATCTAAGGGGCCTACTAAGCCACCGTGGCTCGGTCCTAGATTCCTGTCGAGGGGGATGACTACAACAAGATGGAATGTAACCCAGACCTTATAAGGATGAAGATTTTATTTATATTTTTTGCGGTTTTTGCCTCGTTTTCTCCCGTTCTTTGGGGCCCCAGCACACGGGCATCATGTGTGTGTGGAGACACATGCATGCACTGTGACCCCTGCTCGGCTCCCTCGTGTAGGCGCCGCCATCCGTCCCCCAACTCTGTCTCGTTCCCGAACTCAGGTCGCCAGCGCAGCATGAGGTGTGGCATCCAGCGCCTCACAACCCTTGGTGCTACTGGGTGGATGGATGAAGATTTATGAGGAGGAATGTTATGCGGAGTACAAGTATTTACATGGTAGTATCTCCATATTTATTCTCTTGCAGTGAGAATCAGTGATGAATACCCCAAGGTCAGCACCAGAGGATCTCTCTTTTAAGCAATGATGCAGAAAATGAAGGCTGCCATGGTATTCACTGGAGGAAGAATCCACAAAGAAAATGTTGAGTTTTAGAGGTGCAGGAATGCCATCTATAGTCATTCCTCCACTATACCCAGCTCTGGAAGATGCCACCAATGCATCTTTCTATAGATCTATTGCCATGCCAGATGTCCCCAGAAAGGCTAACAAGATGTGCCTTGCACCATCAAACAAGCCTTATTATACTAACCAGCCAGAAACCAATTCAGAGGGATCACAGCTGCCCATGACAGGTCCAGGATCAACACGAGCTCCTCCCTCTTGATAAGGAATCAAGGAGGTTAGACATTATAGGAAATTAACATACCTCTGCTTCATTGGGTCTCGTGTTAGCTAATTACCATACCCGCATGATTAAATGTAATGCCCTCTGGAAAAGTGCCAAAAGCTGCAGCATAGGTTTTACTGTAGGGTACTGCCAAAAGCGGAGTTAATGAAAACACTAACTTGAGTGGCTGAGGTAGGTAAGCATTTAATCCGTTCAGCCTGTGATGTCTCAGATGCTTTGGTCAGGACAGCTGTCTCTGGTGTTTGCATGAGAAATACTCCTGGCTTAAGTAGCTGGGTTTGCAAATGATGTTAAATGCCATTTTGAGGCAATAAACTGTTCCAGTATGATGTGGAGCGGCATTAAGAGGTCATCAGTCATCAAAGATGACATTAAAGTTGGTCAAACCCCTTTACCCCACACCAGGCAGGAGTAAGGGTATGAATCACTTTTGTCCACCAGTGTGCCAGAGGTAGTAGACAGACCTATCGGCATCCAGGTAGAGGGAAAGGTGTTGGAGCCCTGCCAGCCACCCTTCTCCCTAGTGCCCACTCCAAAGCACCTAGAAGAGGTGGAGCCAGTGGCGTTGCCTAATCGGTTCAGCATGACTGCAGAAATACACACCAACCACCACTGCCTCCAGGGGTGGTTGTCTCTCCCTCCAGTTGAGCTAACGGAGGAGATTACTAAATTTATTACAACCCTTTGAGTCATAGTCTGGTACAGTGAGAAAGCAATTACAGAGATCGGTTGGGTGCATACAGAGCAATACACAATTAAACAATAGTGTACAGTGGGTGTTATCCTAGCAAGAGGATAGGAGTACAAAATATAAAAAATTACGTACCTACCATAATTATGATCTTTCTGTGTATCTTCACCATTCATCACAGATGGGTACTGGCGGAGATCAGGACCCTGGGGAGCTGTTTTTTAAGGATAGGCAGAGTCGGCGCAGCATCGGCGCCCCTCGGAACCGACGCATGCTACGTGGGGCGCTCAGGGATTAGCCGTTGCTTGTGTCGACTCCGCCTGCCTACCAGTTCTGAGTCGCCGGAGAGGTAAGAGGAAGGGATGGAGGGTGGGACAAGAGAGTCAAGGGACAGAAAAAGAAGAGAAAAACTGAACTAAAAGGAGAAATAACGGACTGAGGACAGCAAAGAGGAAGTAAGACTAAGGATTGGGTAGGGGCCTCAATCTCTGGAAAAGGAGGAAGGGGGGGGAGAGAAAATTGAGGAAAGAGTGAGAGGTAACAAGGATCCAGGACCCTTGTCCGTCACCAGACTATATAGGAACTGCAAGGAGTAGCAAAGCTCATTTGCCAGAATTCAAGGCACAGAATAACTGGCAATACCCCAAAAGCAGAGTCTGCTATTCCGGAGAAGGACAGGGTACAGGGACTCAGTACTCTCTGTAAAGATATTTGGTGAAAAAAAGGAGGATTTTTTTTTTTTTTTTTTAAGTAGATGGATAACAGAAGGAGGGCAACCACCGCTCTCACCCCATAGGAGTGAAGATATGTAGTAGAGGAGTGCCACTCAGACTGTACCCATAGGGAAGAAACTACCTCCTGTGTGTCCCAACTTTACCCCGCTCAAAAAGAGGGGTAGGCACAGAGGGAGGAGAATCCAGAGACTGAAGCCCCAGGGGGATGGCGGGCGGGATTGTGATGAATGGTGAAGATATACAGAAATATCATAATTACGTTAGGTACGTAATTTTTATATCTTATCTGTGTCAATCTTCACCATTCATCACAGATGGGTGAGTACCAAGATCCCCGAAGGTGGTTGATTAATTGCACCCTAAGGGACAGCGTCCCTTAGCCCTCAGTGGGTGACACACTAAAGGGGGTACCTTCTGGGCCTGAGGAGGCCGAGTGGGAGAAGCGAGATGGGGTCCCCAGAGAAGAATTTGCCCGACAAGCGTCGTCTCACCCTCACGGGGAAAAAGAGGTTCCCTGGTGCGGAGCAATTCACCTCGCCGGGCCAAGGGTGACAACCGGGAAAAGGCGAAGCCGCCGATCTCTGGTGCAGATTGCTGTCCCTACTACCCTGGTAGCTACCTCATTGGCGTCATAAGATGCCCTTGCATGTGCCTTGCTAGCTCAGGCCATGTGCAGAAAGTGCGATGAGCTTGCCTGGTTTGCTCAGAGTCCAGGCAAAGCAGCTAGGATCTGACCTAGCGCTGACCACAAGAACCTGTTGTAGGCTGCATAGTGGGCCTGATGAGCAGAGATGGAGAAAGCAACGTGCAGTAGAAAGTCCTCCTCCCCAGAAATCAAAATCCGAAGAGTCCTGATCTGGGGGACTGAGTCCAGTGGAGGCGCGAAGCCCATCAGGGTGTCCAGTCGTCAATCTGGACTGTGGATGAGGCATAGAACCTGGAGACTCCAGGGGCGCAATACCTCTGGCTGAGGTCCCTAGGGGCAGGAACTCGGAGAAGGGCCTCTGCCAGAAATGCATGGGCGCCTCCTGAAGGGAGCAGGCCAGAGGCGGCACCACAAGGGTGGCCTTTGAAATCGCCTAGAAAGGTGTCGCCGCATGCTCAGGATTGCTGACCGACAGAGGGAAAGGTGAAGGTCCTCCATCATCCTCACGAGCGCTGATACTCTGAGAGATCAGCGGCAGGAGAGATATGGACAGATGGTTCCTCTCCCCACAAGAGGGATGAGGAGCTGGAGGTCACCATCACGTTCGGGTGGTTGCTCGGGGAGGTTGAAAACCTGGCTGTCCATGGCCCCTAACGTGGGCAGGGGAACCGAGCAGCCACCGCTCTGAACTGCTCCCAGGTGAGATGGCAGCTAGGACCAAGAATGGGTGGGCAGCTGGAGAATCTGGCAGAGGATATGGCAGAGCAGAGAAGAAGTCGACTGACCGCTGCCAGAATTTGAGGCGGACCCTGGACACCGAGGAGGGTGTCCCGGAGAGACTCCCGAGCCGGCAGCTGTACAACCCGCGTTGGTACTGCCTAGGCTGCACCAGAAGAATCCCCAGTGAGGTGATCGGGACGTATAGATCCAGGACTGTCCCCTGCCTCAAGAATGGAACCCCTCAAGGAACCAGAAGGAAAGGGGAAGTCCGCACTTGGGCTTCGTCCAGGCCAGGGTGGACCCAGAAAGGCCCGGCGTGTGACCCACACCCTGGCCCCTCAGAGTCCGAGAGGTCCTGTGGTCCTCCCGAGAGGGCCAACCTGGGTAACTGGCAGCTCTGGGCTGCAGAAGGAGACCCAGGGAGCAACACCTCCTCCTGTAGACTTCCTGATGGGCCCCAAAGTTGGGCGGAGACGACACACTACGGGAGGTACCACCACGAGGGTCAAGGAAGCTTCCAGAGCCAGGTTGCATGGCAATGGTGGCACGCACCATAGCCTGCTGGTCAGTACCACTGACCCCAACCTCGGGAGAACCGACGCTCCTCAGAAGGAGGCTGGCTGTGACTGCTCGTTGTCTGAACCACTGATTCGCCCTCCTCTGCAGACAACCCGAGGTGTGACTGCTACGTCGACTCTGAACCTGACTCGAAGAGGTAGAGTCTGAGGCCCTAAGCCAAAGCGGTAGGAAGGCGAGAAGGTGACCTTACCAAGAGCCCAGTAGCCAAAGCAGTGGCTGAGGCGGCCCCTGTGCCCTCCACAGCCCTGCAAGGGGCTGACAGGAAGGCAACAGGGCCAGCTGGGCGCCGTGAAATCCACTGGCACTGGGGCGGTACCAGGAATGAGAGGCGGCGCCCGGCAGCCCCAGCAACAACCTCGGTGCTGGCGCCGCCCGCCAGGCCTCGGCGCCTGAGCGGCACGAGAGCGAAGCCGGACTCGGCAAGGCCCCGGCGCCGCGGCGGCACCGAGGCACCATGAGCGCCAACAGGCGGCTCGAGGCCCCTCAGGCGCCAAGGCGAACATAGCGGCGGCGCCGAATCGGAATCGCAGCGCCCGACAAAGCCGCAGCACCATAAGCGGCGCGAAGAGCCCAGACGGTGTCGACCGGGTCTTCCGGACAGCGGGGCGACACCGGGATACTCACCCAGAAGGCGTTGCTATAGCGGTGCCTCCTGCCCGCTCCCGGAGAGGCGGGGCCAGGGCCTCCTGCGCCGTGGGAGGCCTCGGCAGCAGCTGAGCTACACAAGCTGAGGCTCCCTCCTCCTCGGTCCGTATAGAACCGGAGGGACCTGGAGAAAGGCTGAGGGCGCGGCTTGGCCCGGCAGTGTGAACCCTACCCCGAAAGTCAGTGAGCTCGCCCTACTTTGAGCAGCGTGTGTTCTAGGACACTGCGGTCCATGGAGAAGCAGGCGTCCTTGCAGATCCATGTCGTGAAGCCCGGGCCAAGACGAGACACACCCGGTCATGCTGGTTGGTAATGGGTACTTTGGCCGCCACGGGCTGCGCATAGGAGGCCGCCCTGCCTTAAAGGTTTCTTGCCCTCTGACGCGACGACGACCTCGGAAAAAAACACCAAAAATAGACTCGGACGTTGCTATACTTTAAGATAAATGGAAAGATCTTGCGGCTGACGTGGTGGAGAGCAGAACTAATGGGGAACCGACAGACTGTGGAGCATACAAATTGAAAGGCTAAGGCTAAAGCATCAAAAACTTCTTCAGTGGCTTCCGCAGGTGACCTCGGGACGGAGATGAACTGGTAGGCAGATGGAGTCGACACAGCTTAACAGGTAATCCTCGAGCGCCACGTAGTACGTTGGCCTCGAGGGCAGCGCCGATGCTGCGTCGACTCCGCCTATCCTTTAAAAAAAGAAAAAAAAGGCTCCCGCAGGGTCCTGATCTCCGGCCAGTACCCATCTGTGATGAATGGTGAAGATTGACACAGATAAGATATATATTTACAGGATAATGTATTTACAGATATGGTAATATGCTCATATGAGGTTGGCCTATACATGTAAGCTAAGTTAGTTCATCATACAGTAGGTAGCTGAGCAGAATTAAATATATTTGCAGTTAGCAAAGCATACGGTAATATGCATAGATGAAGGTCTGGCTTATACACGTGGTAGCTAGACTATTTCATCATACAGTGGGTAGATGAGCAGAATTAAATACATTTACAGTTAGCAGAGTGCAGCTTCGAGGAGACTTTGTCATGAGTCCTATCCCAGGGAAGCTAGGAGGTAAATATGCCCAGGCCTGTGGACTACAAGGGAGGTAGGGAGTAGTCTCAGTGAAGGCGAGGACTGAGCGTGAGGTTAAAGGTACATTGAAACAGAAGTGCTAGTGGCTTTTTCAGAGCCGCCTTGAATGAATGGCTGCTGGACATTAGTGCAAAAGGCCATGCTCTAGAGCTTTTAGATGCCCCTCCAGATCATCTGCCAGAGACTTCCACTTGTCTCCCAGGGCACGTGCTCCTGTTGAAAGAAGAGGTGCAGGTCTTCCTTCAGAAACAGGCCACAGAACTGGTTCTTGTGAGGCAGAGGAACAGAGGCTTCTACTCCAGATACTTCCTAGTTCCCAAGTGGACGGAAATCTGAGGCCTAATTCTAGACTAGAGATCACAGCTTGTGTATGTATATATATATATATATATATATATATATATATATATATATATATATATATATATATATATATATATATATATATATATATATATATATATATATATATATATATATATATATATATATATATATATATATATATATATGATATGATATATTATATATGTGTGTATGTATATATATATATAATTTTAGTCATTCGGATGGTGTCTCTACAGACTGATTCCCTGTTGCAAACAGGGGACTGGATATGTTCTTTAAACATAAAGGATGCCTATCTTCATATGAAAAATCAGAAAGAATCACAGAAAATATCTGAGATTCATACTGGCAGGGGAACATTACCAGTTCAGGGTCTTGCCCTTTGGCTTGTCTTCTGCATCACAGGTCTTTACTAAATGCTTGGCAGCAGTAGCAACAGCCCTCCGCAGGGAAGGCCTGTATGTGTTTTCTTACCTGGACGATTGGCTAGTGAAGGCCTACTCCAGGGAACATCTGCTTCACACCCTAGCTTGTACCAGGAAGCTGTTTGATGACCTGGTGGTCAGTCTTATAAAGTCAGTACTGACCTCCTGTCAAAGATTGCAATACATGGGGGCAGCCTGGACACAGCTCAAGGCTGAGCATTCTTACCTTTGGAAGGCCAGAATGTCTTCCAGTATATTCCAGTCAAGGCTCTGCTATGCCTTCAAGGCCTGATGGCAGCAGCTATCGGAACAGTGCCACTAGCCTGCTTGCATAGGCGGATCCCACAGTTGTCCTGAAGAGTGGAGTGGGACCAAGCAACAGATGACTTAGACAAACAAGTGCTAGTCCCTTCTTTGAGGAAAGCACAGACCTGGTGGATGGATCATACTAACTTGCTAAAGGGTGTTCCATTTGTGATGCCAGATCCAGAACAAATTCTCACCTTTGATGCCTCTGGCTGTGGGTAGGAAGTGCGCTTGGGCCATTACCAGGGTGTTTGGATCCAGGTGGACAAGAAATTGCACAGAAACATCCTGGAGATGACAGCTGTTCTGTATATAGACTCCAGACCTTTCAAACACATCTGACACTACCAGGTCCACTGTTAATACACAGGGTGTCAGTGTAATGCATTACATCAACAAATTGGGGTGGGGGCTCATTCCTATCTGCTATGCAGGAAGCAATAAGAGTGTGGCAGTGGGCTCTGGAACATGACCTAGAACTTTTAGCTGCACATCTGCCAGATGCCCAAAATGCCTTGGCACATCACAGTTCAGGATACACAAATGGCGCTGCTGGCAGCGCTAGTGGAAGACCTGTTTGAAAGGTGGGATCGTCCAGTGTTGGACCTTTTGCACTCCACACCATGCAAAACTGCTGTGTTTTTGCTTCCTTGTTCCAGAACCTGGAGTTTTCTGGTGAGATGCATTATCCGTCTCTTAGAAAGGAGGTTTTCTGTGTCTTCCCTCCTTTCAATACAGAATACTAATCAAACTGAGGATGGAAGTGGAACCCTCATTTTCTTTGCTCCACTATGGCCTCAGCAGATATGGTGCCCACTGCTTCAACAGCTGGCAGTGGAACCTCCGGTATCTGTGCCACTGTGCAGGAGCCTGTCACAGGACAAGGGTCCCTGGTCCATCGGACTTAAAAGTCACATCTGTATACAGCTCCTGAAGACATAGCCATGGCACAATTTGGGGTATCCTCTAAAGTGGCTGATGTTTTGGTTGCTGCCAGAAAACTTTCCACCAGACATACCAATTCCTTGAAATGGAAGCAGTTTATGCTGTGGGCCGCTTCTAAGCACTTGGAGCCCTTTACCTGTGCAGTCAACGTAGTGTTTGAATACCTGCTGTCCCTGTCTGACTCAGGTCTCGGTACTCTTCAGTCAAGGTGCAACTGGCTACTATTTCAGCTTTTCATGCACTTGTGGACATACGTATGGTTGCCCAACCAGCGGCAGCCAGTACAGTTTTGAGAGGTATATTACATCTGAAACCTCCCATTAGGAATCAAGTCTTTCTTTCTTTCATAGAAAGTGTTATTTTTAGTTGCAATCACTTCTGCTCAAAGGATTTCAGAGCTACAGGCCTTAATGTGTGAGCCTCTCTATTTGATTTTCTATAAAGACAGTGTCTTAATGCACCAATCCTAAGTTTTGCCAAAAGAATCAAACCAGCCACCTTCCAGTGTACTACCTAGAGTATGCCTGTCCAGGGAAGCATTGCTCCATACTTTGGATGTACACAGAATCCTCAGATATTATGTGAACCACACTAAGGACTGCAGAAAGTCCTCTCAGCTTTTTGTTTTCGTTTGCCCCTGGGAAAGAGAGCAGCCCTGTGACTAAACAGTGCCTATCCAAATGGTTGCCACATTGTAGTAGGTTCTGCTATTGGAAGTATGGTAAGGAACTTTCTGGTGTGGTTCGTGGTCATTCTACCTGAGGCACGACCACTTCTGTTGCAAAAATGTGTGCAGCTGCCACAGAGTACTGTCCACACCTTCACTGAACATTACAGTCAGGACACAGTGTCCAGCAGATAAGCAGGTTTTGGCCTAGTTGTCTTACAGGGCCAGCTTTCATGAACCTGTATATCTCCATGGACTCGTTCCAAAGGTGTGGACTGATGAAAGAGACATCCTTGAAGACGGCAGAACAGTTATGTACTTCTAGTAACAGTAGATCGAGAGAGAATCTCTTTCACCAGGCCATGACAACCCACCCTCATTCCCCCTTCAGGGGTATGACACCAGACTGCCTTTCCCAGCACCTATTGTTGCCTGATACGCTGAGTGCTGCCCTCATCTCCTGGTTCATATGTCTTAAGTACATAATTGTTCTTTTGCATTAAGAAACTACTGTATGAGGGGGAACAGTGCACAGCCATGTGACACATCAGTCATTTAAGCCCATTTTATTAAGTGACTCTTCCCCTGGGAAGGTAATATTCCCCCTCCCCAAAACCTGTTTTGTGTTATGATCACAAATGTCTTTCAGCTAAAATATTCATAACTGCAGGATTTGCAGTAAATGACAGCTTTAAGTGGCTACAAGAAGCTTGAGGCCCACCATTTGATTTAGTCAGTTGACAGAACACCAGAATGGCATTCCAGGGGCCTGAAGCTGTATTTCCTAGTTGGGTCATATTTCGGTCTCATTACAGTTTGTGTGACGAATGCCAAATGGTGACTAGACCCAAACCATGGGCTTCCTTTCATCCGAATTAATAGGTGGTGTTCCGGCCACCCCACTGGAAGACCAAAATTTGAGTAATCTCTCCCTCCTCTCCATACCACTCTGAGGTTGGTCACAGAAAGGGATGGTGCACGCTGCCTGGGATGTGATGGGTGATGAAAGGAGCAGTATCAGAATTGATTATAAAGAAAACCATTCATTTGCCCACCCTCCTAGTCAGAATAAAGGTGCTGCCGTGATGGCCCTAAACATCAGGGTGGAGGGGATTTGTTTCAGCCCAGTGCAAAACAGCCTCAAGATCAAATGGTTTACATTGGCCAGCATTTTTGCAATACTGTTGGGTCCAAATGGTCCTATCCAGATATTGTGGATGTTGCTTCCATGCCTAGAGTTTTGAAAACGGACGGCAAATTCCATGGAATTAATACTTACCTGAACTGAGAAGAATCTGTACCATCATGTAATCCATAAGGACAGAAGCCAGAATGTACTGTACTTTCATTATTCTTCAGCACCATCCTTGTTTGTTTAGACGACAGTTCAGAAGGAAAGGATAAGATAGCAACAGCTTGTACTTTTTTCTTTAATGAGCCCCTGACCGTATTGGGATAACTTACTACTTGGTCACAATACATTTAACTGTTTAATATATATTTTTGATTGTGTAACAGACTTTTTAACTTATTGCTGTACTCTCATCCCACCCCCACACGCATCTGTGAATGAGCTATTTCAGCTCAGAATGTCTTTCCTGGTAAAGCTTTTGAAATAGGAGAAATTCCGTTAACACCATAATTTCCTTTTCTGTTAGCTCCAGTGCTGTCGAGGGGGAAGGTAGTTCATACATATGGCCATATGTATGAACTACCTTCCCCCTGACAACATGGAAGCGATACAGAAAATACTGCATATATTCCATGTTTGCAGCAATTCTCACCTGTATTTCTTTATTACTAAGGACATTTGTACGAAAACCTGACTGCTGCCTTATCTGCTTTGGCTCCTTTTTACTCTTGCCATCCCAACCCTGTTTCTGACATCCAAGTTGAAACAACAAAATGTTACTGGTCGACTAAAAAGCAATTACAATGGTTGTAATACAATATCAATACACATTTAATACAATTTTCATAAAAGTATAAAATAGTTCATACCCTTATTGTGGTATGATATAGAGAAACCTATAATAACCAGATTTGTACATGTTTAATGTAAAATTATTAAATTATATTTATCCATCCAAGGAGATCCCTTTATGTCGAGAGGGGTCCATCTCATAAATGTGGTGCATCCCAGTTTATTGTTGTGGAGATCATTAATCATTTTGCGGTTATGATGTCTGGTGTAGACAAGAATCCAGAATAAATAATCTTGGGACAGTGATCTTGTTTTGATGCAACTGTCCTCAGTAATAAAGGAGGAAGCATTACAGAAAATATAAACTGAATTGCGTCTAAATCTTACTTTCCCAGTGGTGTCAGAGCTCTTTAAAGTAAAGCTGTCAAACTGGTTGCTCCCACCCCGAAAAGCTTACCCGGTTTAGTTTTTACAGTAAGGCGGTGTTTTCTACGTACCGTAACACTGTATTTTAATGCCAAAAAGTCTGACCGGAAGTATGGCGAATGCAAGGGAGGCTCCATTTGCTGTAAAGGTGCGGCTTCACACCTTTACAGCAAATGGAAACCTGTTCTGCCACACTTCTAGGACACAGACTTTTGGCATTAAATAAAGAGTTATGCACGAGAAAATGCCGCTTCTTACTGTAAAAAGCTAAATGGGGAGGGGTTAAGCTTTTGGGGGGTGGGAGTCCCTGTTTTCGACAGCTTTCCTTTAAACCAGGCACTCTCATTTCTCCTAAAAGCAACCATAAAGTTTTGGTTGAAGTGAAAATGGAACCTGATTTTCAGCTCTACCGCCTTGCAACTGCTGACAAGTGACTTGCATTTCTTGGTTTTAGCATCATGGAGCCCCAAACTGGACTTGTGCACAAGCAGGGCATTTCAGTCTTGTATGCACAGTCGTCTACTCCCAGGGAAAGACAAGATATTGTGCACTCAGAACACCCTATTAGTAGTCTCAGGTTGATGAAACATATACTAAAGCACTCGTCAGTCCAGGTTGGTGTAACCATTTACTGCAACTGCATGGTGATTTGTGCAAAACCATACAAATGATGTGCATATACACAAACTGAGCTATTGACAACTTGTAACTACTGGTGAGGTCCACCTGACTAGACACTCTGCTCGCTACAGCTTCATCAGGGGGCTGCACTCCAGAGTTCCACTTGAAGTTAACCGGATTCTGGAATCACTCAACATTGTCACATCCGTCAGTGCAGTCCCAAGAGAGCATCAAACTGTAAACAACTGAAAAAGTCCACTATCCAGCTCAGGGCTCTGTTTTTCTAAAACAACTGCAAGTCACCACTGTCTGCACCTGCACAGTTCCAGGGCATTAGAGTTTAGAATTCTGGCTCTGTATGTTTTTTCAGTAAAGATTTAGTTTGAGAAATTCACCAGTAACAGTTTGCTTATCTTTTACTTTCAGGAAGAAGTGCGCACCAGGCAGTCTCAGTGTGTACCTGTGGGCCGGCAGTCACCAGTATCTGTTGGAGGAATCCTGACTCCACCAAAGAGCACAGAGAAACTTGTTAACAATTCAGAACACTGAACTGTGTGGAACCCAATGCGAGGCAGAAAAGGCCGGAGCTACAAATGAGGTCCCAAAGAGCATTATGCTGTGGTGAAATGGTGCTCGGCTGCTGGTGTGGCATGCTGGGAATGGATTGCCTCTGAAGTGGGAACTGTGCCTTGGTGGAACTAGAATATATCTGAAGGCAATCCAGCTGTGCAGGACTAAACGTTGTATGAAATTCAGAAAACCTGTAGTCCTACAATGAATCAGCCTGCCATGCCACTGCTCACTGGTGTATTTAAATCAGTAAAAGCTAATTTATATAATTTGTAGGGTGACTGTACAGAACGAAATAGTTTACCATTTTAATGCCGCTGTGAACATGTATTTATTTTGTCTCCCAGTTGTAGTTTAGCCTCTGCTGTGTCCGTGATGACACTGAGCACAGAGTAGAAAACAGCAGAGCTGGCATTCTTGCCCACATTTTCCAATTCTGTGGAAAATAAATTGTATCTAAATGAAATATACGCTCCATTTATTTTAGGAACATTTCATGTGCCCACATTGCATTAGTGTTAAAATTCAGACATAGGTAGCTTTTTGTATAGCAAAAAGAAACTGGGACCAGCAGCATTCTGCATCCCAGTACTAGCAGTTAAGTTATTGCTGCCAGTCTAAACTTGCCCCAGTGCTAGGATCATGAGATAGCAAACAGTCTGATCTCTACTAAGAAACACAAAACTGTTTTGCATTCTGCTAAAGTAATGATACGAAGGAGGCTTTGTTGTGAAAGATGAAACCTGTATATTTATCTTCAATCCAGCAGCTGGTGGTTCATTTTGACTGGACTAGCTACATATATGAGGGCAAAGGCTGTGCCCAGTTCCAGAGTTACCATTTGTAGATACACATTTTATAGACACTAACAGTTTGATACTGTGACCCCAGATACATTTTACCCTGCACTTCTGAGATGTTTTTCAGGAGCCCAGTTACTGTGTACTTCACAAGAACTAGCTGCTAAAGTTTGCTGTAGCAGTGTAAGCACTCTGCTATACAACTCCCTGTACATCCTAGCCTTTAACAACAGGGCAGCCAGTTGGCTGGTTTACAAAATCAGGCTGTTAATAGATTCACTGATCCTTCTAATACTCAGGACTTGGATGCTGAAGTGGATACTGCATAGGTGACTTTCTTCCTGCCATTCCAGACTCCGTTGATCTACATATCCTTTCATTTGTTTTCAAATGATCACTTTCAGAATCTTCTATTCTTACAAGGTTAACTTTGAAGGTGCACGGAGTTTTATCAAGTTCAAGAAATCAGGGGATAGTCCTGTCGATGCTGCACTTGGTGCTGTTCTGAGCTGCAATTAATAGACTATTGTGACAGTAGAACTGTGAACCAACAGCTGGAATCGCATCTAAATGGGACAAATTTTACTTGCTGCAGACTTTAGCTAAACATTCTAGGCAAACTGTACATGCAACAATTTTCACAATTATATTTTTATACAATTTCTTAACTTGAATTTTTTTAATTTTCTTGAAATAACTTTGGCATGAATTTGTTTATGCCAAAATCTTGAGCAAAAGACTGGGATCTGCTGCAAAAAGGAACCCAAAGTGTATTTTTATCTGCAGTGGTCTTTTTCCATTGTGTGAAGTAGCAGATTTTGTGTACATTCCATCAAGTTTTGAGCCACGGTTTGTAAATATGTTAAATGTTATCCTTTTGTTTATACACAATTAACAATTTGTGCTTAAGCATTCAGACCATGTTTTGGGATATCAGTATTCTTACCCTGTAAACAGGTGAGAAAATCTAATTTAAAAAGTGTTTACTGTTTATAAGGTGTTGAACATATTTTAATTCAACTGTACATACGTATGTGTTTAAAAAAAAAAAAAATGTATAGGTATTCGGTTTTATTTTTACCGTTTATTTCCTAACAGCAAGTTATAAAAAGTAAACAATAAAAGCATATTTTTCAGAAATCTTCCATTTTACCATTTATTTTTTTCAATTAATACTGTATGTCTAGGTGTCTAAAAGTACAGCTTTGCCATTGCTTGTAGAAATTTCTTTTTCCTTTTCTGAGCTGCAAGCTGCAGCACTTCTTCTGGGTTACTGGCATTAAGTTCTGTCTGCCCAATAGCTTTGATCTAGAAGGAAAATAAAATACATATTTTTCAGACACAGAAGATGGTGGTTGAGTTAATAAAATCTGCAATTAAAATGCAGAAAGTACTGCAAAGAATCTTCTGGAGACATCCTGAAGCGTTAGTCTTCTGGGGGCACTGAAAAACAGCAGAATAATGCGGAACAGGTTCTCCACTACTTTTCTGAATGAAATTCCACTGATTTCAATATATTCTGTGGAAATTGTTGCAGAATGATTTTCCATTTGAAAATGTTGTTCTCTAGAATATAATTCCACGTATCACAGCGGACAGAATTTCACAGAATGACCAGTGAAATTTAGAAAGAATTCCAACCAGTGTTAATGGTCATTCCATGTTAATTCTACCAGCAGAATTCTGCGTTCCACATAGTACTATTCAGAACCTATGCCACTGCATTCTGTACAAGCAGCAGGTGTCAGTTCTGAGTCACTGTTAGTCCCTGATAGAGTCTGTTGCAGTAAGTCAGCAGAAATATAACAAATGCCTGAACCAATGTCTCAGATAATCTGGATTCCTAAAAGTGTCTACCCTAATGATATTTTCCCAAATGATAAACGTACTTTCTGTCCACACCAGATACCTGGATTTCCAGGGCTAATCTTATATCCAGAGCCATCTACAAGTTATCCACTCGTCCCTTCTGCCTCCAACTGAACCCCATCCAGTAAGGGTCATCTAAGGTTGCTGATAAATATTGGGTCTTTTTTTTCCAGACCCACCAGTGACATCTCTGTCTTGCTCAGGCTCATTTTAAGCCAGCTTGAAGCAATCTAGTTACTGACCTCCTACAAGCACTGATCTAAATGAGCTCTTGACAAGTCAGCATTAGGGGCAAACAAAAGGTACAGCGAAACTCTACATGGCAGCATGTACATAACATACAGAATAGGGAATTAATCAAACATTGTGGGGCACCAAAGTCAAATGTGATCAGATAAGAACAGAACATTCAAGACATCACTGACTGCTCCAACCCAGAGGGGAATGATTGGAATTATGTTAACAAAGTACTAGACAACACAGTTCCCTTTCCCCACTAGGCAATAGATAAGCACCTGATAATCAACTGTATCAAATGCCAATACCAGAGAAAGGAAAATCAATATTAACTAATAATAATATAATCTATCTCAGATTCATATCATAGCTTCAGGTCAGGCCAAAACACAGAGACTGCCCTAGTTAAGCTCACCAACTTCATTGACAAGGCCAACAACGAAGGTCTCTACAGCAGCTCTGTTTTTGTGGATCTCATCAAGGGCTTTTATCTTGTCGATCACCACATACTCCTCAAAACTCTATCCCAAATCAGCTTCTCTAATAAAGTTCTCAATTGCTTTCAGAACTACCTCAGTGACAGATCACACTCTACCATAATGAAGGACAGTATTTAGATGCCCATCACATTAAATATGGCGTCCCTCAGGGTTCCGTACTGGGCCCCTTGCTTTTCTCCCTCGCCATAAATTCCTTTTCACTATCTGCACACACACACACACACACACTGAGTTAATACTTTATGCTGATGACACAGTTCTGTTCTGTAAAGACAGGTGCCCCAGAACAATCCTCAACTAACTCCAGCACGATTTCAGTGAGCTGCACTCCTGGTTCTCCGCTCATGGTCTGGTCCTCAATGTCAAAAAAATAAAATCCATTATTTTCTCTCGCTTCAGAAAAGCTTCCAATTTTGACTTCACACTCAGGGATAACAACAGCAACTGTATTGAGAGAGCTAATGAATTTAGGTACCTTGGCATCTACCTACAGTAGACTGCCACCTCTCCTACGAATACCACACCACCCATCTTATCAAGAAAATAAACCAAAGGCTTGGAATGTTATATAGAATTAATCAGTTTCTCATCCCTGAAACTAGATACTTGTAAACAGTTTCTTGCTTCCACTCCTTGATTATGGCTTTCTTACCTATTCCTCCACCCCATCCCTTAAGACTATCAGTAGGTTAAGAACTACTACGATAGCATCATCAGGTTTATCACAGGACTCCCCAGAAGCACTCACCACTGCCAGTTCTACAGTATAAGGCTGAAAATTGGCTATCCCTCAAAGACAGAAGGAACTTCTAAATCCTGACCTTTTTCTATAAAGTTCTCCAGGATCTGTTCCCCAGCAGCATCACTTCCTGCTTCCACAGGCTGACAAGGGTTCACACCACCAGATCCACCTCCCACCACTCCTTCTTGGTTCCTTTCTACCACATCACCCATGGACTGCACTCACTCTCCTACAAGGGTACTCGACTCTTTAACAACCTCACTTACTCCCAGAAGAAAGGGTTCCGAAAGAACTCATAAAGCTGAAGGTGAACAGAGCAATGGGGCCTGACGGGATTCTCCTCAGAATTCTAAAAAAAATTAAGGGGAGAACTAGTGACACCACTGACTAGCCTTTTTAACAAATCATGTTAGGATGGTGTGGTATCTGAGGACTGGAGGAAGGTGGATGTGATTCCCCTTCACAAAAGTGGGAGCAAGACAGAGGTAGGAAACTACAGACCTGTCAGTTTGACCTCAGTGGTAGGGAAAATGATGGAATCACTTCTGAAAGAAAGATTGTTGAGTACCTAGAGGCCAGTGGGGCACAAGACCCAAGGCAGCATGAATTAACAGTGGGAAGGTCATGTCAGATGAATCTAATCGATTTCTTTGACTGGGTGACCACAGCAGTAGACCAGGGAGGGGCTGTGGACATGGCCTACCTAAAATTTAGCAGGGAATTTGACACAGTCCAGCACAAAAGATTAATAAATTATCCAGCCTGGGAGTGGGTCCCAGGGTGGTAGCCTGGGTAAAACATTGGCTGGACAACAGGGCCAGAAGGCAATAGTAAACAGAGTCCACTCTGAAGAAAGGGGGGTTACTAGTGGGATAATGCAGTGTTCAGTACTGGGTCTGGTCCTTTTTAGGTTGTTTTGCTATCAATAATGTGTTTGATGGGGTTTAAGACGGTCAGGCGCTATTCTCCCGCTCTGCTCCGGGACCTTTGTCCCTTTTATTGTCCTCGATTACCCAATATTGCCTTCAACAACTGCCGGAGAGCTGGGATATTGAGAAGGCATTTAGGGAATCGATGGACTGGGCAGAGTGGGAGAATGGTGACGAGTGGGCGGATAGGGATAGTTGGGACAAGGAGAGACGCCCTGGGGCGTAATGGAGCTGTGAGAGGGCTCCTCCTTGCCTGGATCTCCATACCCAAGGGCTCCACAGACTGTGGGCAGGTACTGCGATCCTCTCTGAAAACTCATCCAACTCGAACGGTGTTATGTAATGCCAGGTCGATTAGGAACAAGACTGCTATCATTGCAGATCTTGTTGCAACATCTGACCTGGCATGTATTACCGAGACTTGGCTGGACGAAAATGCAGGTCCTATCTTAGACTCTGCAGCTCCAGCTGGGTTCTCGGTAATGCACCGTCCGAGATTGGATCGTAGGGGCGGGGGAGTGGCCATCTTTTTTAGACCAGAGCTGAATCTTGTGGAGGTGCCAGTGGGGAACACCAGATCCTTTGAGTGTATCCTGGCAGCAGGTGCAGAGCTCAGGATTCTCCTCATTTACCGTCCACCCGGTGATGGTGGTGAATTCCTGAAGGAGTTCGCGGACTTCATCGTCGACATGGCACTGGAGTTGCCTAGATGGTTAATTCTGGGTGATTTTAATGCCTGGGTCGACGATGAACTCTCGCACTTTGGAAAGAACTTCCTCCACTTATGTCTATGTTGGGCCTGTTGCAGGTAGTTACCTCTGCTACCCATATAGGTGGACACTCATTGGACCTGGTGTTCCTACTGGATTTGGATGTCTCGCATTTGGAGGTGGAACCAAATGCGTGGACAGACCATCACACCATAAGATTCAGTTTTGGGCTCCCCAATAGGCCTATCCCTACGGAGATGGTCCAGTATAGCCTTTTAAGGAGTAAATCCAGAAGGCCTAATGGTGGTACTGGACCTATCAGTTATTTCGGATGAGAGCATGGATCCAGGGACATGGTTGTTGCCTATAACAAAGGCGGTGACAGGGCCCTGGATCGAATTGCTCCTGTTGAGTTCGCCCACTCACTCAGCGCCCAAAGACTCCCTGGTTTGATGAGTCTTTGAAGGAGCTGAAAGAGTGGGTGAACTAGAGAGAGCATGGCGGAAATCCTGCCTGGATGCCGACAAACTTAGATTGATGGATCATTATGTTATCTATCAATCAGCAATATCCAAGAAGTCAGAATTCCTGTCCAGGAGTTGCTGCTGCAAGAAATCGACCGCTCAACTCTTTCGGACTGTTGACAGATTGTGCAATCCACTCTGTCTACAGTCCGGAAGAGACTACTTAAATAAAGTGTGATGAGCTTGCTCGATTTTTGCTGATAAGATTGCGGCATTGAGGCAGATCTCAACTGTGTTCAATCTATAAAGGGCTTGCAGTGATCGGCGAGGGAAGCAAACACCTGTGTCACCTGGTCTGACTTTGGTAGGCTGGAATTCATGGACATTATGAGGATTGTCCAGACTGTATGTCCAACTAGCTGTAGTTTGATCCGGCCCACGCCACTTTTATTAGGTTGCGAGATATCTATCTGATCATTGCTGAAATTGTCTGGAAGTCCTTGAAGCAGGGGATCTTTCCTGAACCCCTAAAGGAGGCGGTCGTTCGACCACTCCTAAAAAAACCTTCACTGAATCCGGACTGCCCAGCTAACTACAGACCTATTTCTAACCTCCCATTCTTGGGTAAGGTTATTGAAAAGGTAGTTGCACTGCAACTGGACGACCATCTTACAAATCATAATGTCTATGATACTCTCCAATCAGGATTTAGGAAAAGACATAGTACTGAGACTGCTCTTGTCCGGGTTCTAAATGATCTCCTGATAGCGAGGGATCAAAAGGCTTATACTATTCTAGTCCTTCTTGATCTCTCCACGCTTGGACACTGTGGACCATGGTGTGCTTTTGAATGCCTCGGCTCCATTGTGGACTGTCTGGTACGGGTCCTAAAATGGTTTCAATCTTTTCTCACAGGGCGGAGACATAGGGTTATCACTGGAACTTACTCCTCTGATGCCGTCTCCCTGCCTTGTGGGGTCCCATGAGGTTCCATTTTAGCACCCATGTTGTTCGCTGTCTATATGCTGCCATTAGGAGACATTATTAGGCATTATGGCTTGGGTTTTCACTGCTATGCAGATGACACCCAGCTATATTTGTCCTTTAGTCCCGGGCAAGTAGATGCGGTCTCTAGACTTAACAACTGTCTATCTGAGATCAGTGATTGGATGAGTGCCAGCTGGCTAAGGTTAAACCCGGATAAGACTGAGGTGTTGGTGGTGGACCCAGGTCGTCGAGAGGCAGGCTGTAGGGCTGGTCTTCCTTCGGGCATATGGATCGATGGAGCCCAGCTCTCGACCTCAGACCGGTTGCGTAACCTGGGTGTTATCATTGACGATAGTTTGACGCTAAAATTTCAGGTGTCATCTGCCATCAAATCCTCTTTTTACCATCTGAGGAATATCGCTCGGGTGAAACACCTTGTTCCTCCGGCTGACCTCCCGACATTAGTCCACGCCTTTGTTACCTCTCGCCTTGATTACTGCAATGCCCTGTACCTAGGGTTGCCGGAGTTGATATCCGCCGCTTGCAGCTGGTGCAGAACGCTGCAGCCAGGCTTTTGATGGGGACATCAATTAGGAATCATATTACGCCTGTGCTGCATAAACTGACTGGCTGCGGTTCGTGGCGGATCACCTTTAAGGTCGGTTTACTGACCTGTAAAGCCCCTACGAACAGGGACACCAATATCTGCAAGAGCTGCTTGTTCCCTACCGTCCCTCCGCTCACTCAGATCCACCGGCGAGGGATTGCTAGAGGTTCCCAGGGTTGCGTTTAAAACATCTAGAACTGATTTTCCTACTTGACCCTGTGGGAATTCTCTACCTCAATGGGATACGAAGCTGCCTGACCGTCGAAAGCTTTAAATCAGAGTTAAAAACATATTTATTCCAAAAGGCCTATGGGGAGTAGTTATTGCAATGACATGAAATTGGAACTGTATTTTATTGTTGTTTGTTATGTTACATGTATGTTTTATGTATTTAATTACTGTACAGCGCTTTGACTTTGAAAAGCGCTCAAAAAATAAATTTTTACTTACTTACTTTAATGTCTTTATTGGTGACATTGCTGGGGGACTGGAAGGAAAAGTATGTTTCTTTGCAGACGACACAAAGATCTGCAACAGGGTTGATACACAACGGGGTGGTGGAAAGGATGAGAAGGGACTTGACAAGGTTGGAGGACAGGATGGAGACAGTCCAGAAGAGGGCAACTAAAATGGTACAGAAGTATGGCAGCTTGGATTCAATGCAAAAAATGCAAAGTAATGCACCTGGGAAACAAAAACCCAGAGGAAGAGTACACAATGGGGGGGGGGGTAGTAACAACAACAAAAATGGAAAGGGACCTGGGGGTAATCATATCAAATGACCTAAAGATTAGCAAGCAATGTGAGAAGGCAGCAGGGATGGCTGGGGGGATACTGGGATGCATAGGGAGAGGCATCACCAGTAGAAAACAGGAAGTTGTTTCCCTCTGTACAGACAGTTGGTGAGACCACATCTGGAGTACTGCATCCAGTTCTGGAGTCCCCATCTCCGCAAGGCCATAGACAGGATGGAGACAGTCCAGAGGAGGGCAACTAAAATGGTACAGGGTCTACAACAGAAGCCATATGAGGAGAGACTAAAGGAGCTTAATATGTATACCCTTGAGTAAAGGAGGGAGGGGCGAACATAATAGAAACTTGAAAGCACCTCAAGGGAATCAACAAAGTCCAAGAGGGTAGCATCTTTCAGAAAAAGAGATGTGCAAGAACAAGGGGACACAATTTGAAGACAGAAGGTGGACGGCTCAGGGGTAATGTGAGAAAGTATTTTTTCACAGAGAGGGTGGTGGACGTATGAAATGGCCTTCCTGAGGACATTGTGGGGTCATAAACAGTGGGGGAATTCAAGAATGCATGGGGCAGACATAAGGCAATTCTTGGGGGGTAGGAAGAAATAGGCTGTTGGTCAACTAGGATCTGTAGCTTATCCAGTAGGTAGGGAAATGGGCAGACTAGGTGAGCCAAGAGGTCCTTATCTGCCGTCAAAGTCTATGTTCTATGTTTCTATGTTCAGTGTCCATTCTTTGGAACCTTTAAAAATAACCTCACCTGTTACCTTCTTGGGAAGTTTGTCTGTTCCTGCACATAATACTGTCCGCTTCTCACATTATACCTATTACTGTGATTATAGTCATTGAAGTTATCTATACAATTATTTATAATCTTCTCTATTGTTAAGTTTCTTACTCCATGTTCTGTAGTGTGTAGACTGGATGCTTGTGAAAATGGACAGTTATGCTCACATGCCTTCCAGTATAAAAAATGAAATGAAAATGAAATATTGAGTGTCCTCCCTGATTTCTAATCAGGGGAAGGAGACCTTTAATACCCTAACCAAAGCTGTTTCCAAGCTCTGCCTTTGCTTGAATCCAGACTGGAATGGGTCATGACATTATTGTTTTCCAGATGTGATTGAAGTTGCATTGTCTCCCCTTCTCAACACCCTTCCATAAAAGGAGGATGTTGGAGATGGATCTAATGTTCAACAGGACACTGAGATTCAATGAAGAATTCTTTAAGAGAGGCACCATTATGGCACATTTCAAGAACACTAGTTGGATTCCCTCCTACAAGAGAAGAACTGATGATTCTAGCAAAAAACAGCTTCAGCTTGATGAGCTCGGTCTACCCAACAACAGTGTAGCCATGTCAATATTCAGGGAGGGGGCAGGGCCCAGCCAACATCTGGAAACCATCTCTGCATTGACCTACTGCAAATGTAGACTACAACTGCAGAGCATTTGCCCTCAGGTCAGTTGGCACACTGCTGCTCAAACGTTGACTCATGGTGGAAATGTCACCAGGTATACAAGCAACACTTGCTCAAAAAAAACACACTAAACCTTTTGTAACTCACAAGACAGTGAACTGACTTTGACTGCAGAAATGCAGAATTTAAAATACTATACACTGACTGGAAAAGTGTAGTGGCTCTCTGCTCTTTGCAGCAATAAGATCAGACTAATATTTTGTATGATTAGGTTTCAATTAAGATTTGCAAAGTAACCAACAATACACCAACAATGAATGCATGATATTGTGCACAAATAATCATACACAAATGCACAGTTAGGAGATCTTCACTTATACAGACCATGGGATGTAAGGTAGAAAAATAACACAAGTTAGTAATAGTACTGAAACTTCATGCACCTGAGTTTCAACAAGTACAGTCATCATGTGTTTTGTACATTACACTATGACTGGTAGGAATGGTGGATGATGGCCGGCCTGCTGGCACAGGGGTTGCATTTACGCCTGCGATGCTGGCACCCCGGGTTTGAATCCAGACTTGGGGCATTGGAGGGCCGGCTGGGGGAAGGGGGAATGAGCATCCTACAGACTGGTCTCCTCCTCCTCCTGGGGTAGGTGTGTGTGTGTGACCGGTGCATGATTAACCCCTATTGGAGGCTGGGGGGAGCACAGCTGCTGGCACCTGTCTATGGGAGGCAGGTCAGACGTCGGCATTTCTGCCCTGGATGTCATTGCACGTCCCACCTCTCAGGGGTCTTATAATGAAAAAATCCTTGGGGTTCCATTGGCAAAATGACATTCACCTGCCCCCGGACCCCACACCATGACCAAGGACCCCTTGCCCCCTGGTATCATATGTTAGTCCATCAGGGAACTGGCAGCCCTGCCCAGGAGGGCAAGCCAGGGTGCCTTCTGCTACTATAGTAAGAGTTCCATCAGGGAACCAGCGGCTCCCTCCTGGGAGAAAAGCCAGGGTGCTTTATAGGGTGGAGGTGTGTCCTGTGGTCTTGATTGTTGGGGCAAAGCTGTGGGGATTGCAGGTAAGGACTGATGGTAGCTGTAGGAGCCTTGACATAAAGCATAGTAAAACCAAAAATTATGAAAAAGGAATGGTGGATGGTTCCCAAGGCTGCTAGATATTCAAGCTGGGGTGAGTCTAAGGCTTTTGTGTTGAGTTTTGAGAGGCAGGAGGTGAAGAGGGAAACAGGTAATTAATTATTGCTGCATTGTGTGAATGAGAGGGGTACCATGGTTGAGGTCAGAGTCTACTCTGATTTGATAAATTGCAGAGAGAGGAGTCAACAAAAGGTAAGTCAAAGCAAAAGTGATCTGTAAGTCTCTGATTTGATCAGCTAATCATTCATAGATAATATAGAGGGGCATGTAATTCATCCAGTCATGCAGTTTAGATGGTGATGAGCCCTTCCAGTGATGCAACATAACATTTTGGCTGTTGCTAGGGTGACTGGAAACCACATTAGCACATGTTTATTAATTTATCTAGTTTTTTTTTAATGGGTAGGGTACACTAGGCAAGGGAATGCCTATTTTCAGGTACAACCTGGGAGAATACAAAAGGCATTTCAGTTATTTATTGAAATGTTTCACCGGGAAGGCACACTGAGTGACAAGTCGCTCATCTCCTGGTGTGACCTGGGGTGAAGGGGTACAATAGGAATCAGACATTAAACATTCAAGTTACAAGATCAACATTAATATACAGTTGTAGGACAGATGTTACAGTGTTACATAATTTTTGCGCATAATAGGTAGAAAGAGTGGACAATAATAAGTGCTGGTTAATAGGTAAACAAGTGCTTACATGGAAGAAAAGGGAAAAGAAGAGGGAGGGGTGAGGTGGGGGAGAGGGAAGAGTTGTGTCCCTGAAGACCCCTTCAGGATGTGAGGAACCCTGCAAAGGGACTGGGGGACCAGAGAGAAGGGGATAAGGCAGTGTCCCAGAGAGACCCCTTCAGGATGTGGGGAACCCTGCAAGGGGGCTGTGGGGCTAGATAGAAAGGGGGATAAGGCTGTAGAGATTTAAGGAGGGAGGAAAGAGAAGAAGAAGAAGATGTGACTTAATGCAAGGAGTGAGAATAGGACCTAACCCAAGAGAGGATCCTTCAGGATGCGGGGTACCCTGCAAGGGGGTTGGGGAAGGTCAGTAGATAGAGATTGAGAGAGTGATAGGTGTAATGCCCCAGAGTTGGGGCATCACAGTAAAAATATAAAAATAATAAAGTCTAGGGGTTTACAGGTGCCCAGGGTGTCTGTGGTAGGAGTGGGCTGCAGGGTACAGTACAAAGGGGCCCCTCTTAAGTAAAGTCTCCCCTCCTGGTAAAGGGGAACGCTGTCAATAATAGAAAAAGTGCCTTGCACATAGTAAACCTGGTCAAAAGATAGATTTAATGCAGCTGCAAGAGACAATGGCTTGAATGGAATGCTGTGCTGAGCTGCTCATGCACAGCATTCCACTCCAACCATTCTAGAATTAGAAGTTTAGTTTTTAAAAATGTAACAGTTTTTCCTAGGTAGTTCTTGCCAGGCTGTGGAGAAGAAAGGACACCACAAACTAAGGGGAACCTGTTTAGGCCTTACCTCATGGTTAAAGACATTTACCCGAGGGTTTGGTGCTGTGTCTGCTCTGGTCTCCAGGTGGTGAAGACCCTGAAGCTCCCGTTAGGTCCTTGGCGGTGCCACATTGGGGCACTGAAAGTAAAGAAAACGGCCGCTTGCCATCGTTGGGCTGGTGAGCCCCATCGGTTAGTTGTTTTGGCCCCCGAATATTTTAAAAGTTAAGTCCAGTCCCCCATCAGCGACAGAGAAGAGCCACATCACGACCGCATTGCTGTCAGCCGTCTGAGGCCCCTGTCATCCTTCCGGCTGCCTGTTTGCTCGCTCCCACTGCCAGGATGCCTCCCGACTGCAGCTATCTTCACTACGGCTGGGGCGGTGAGTCAGACAGCAGCACAAAGAAGAGTGCTGGCCATCCAACGTTTGGGAAAGAGTGTTTTTCCTTTTTTAATTTAAACTGTTAGCGCTGTAGGAGCTTGGGAAAAGCGGCTGAGCGCCGAAGGGCAGTCGGGTCATAAGGACCCAAATTACATATTCATAAGGGGGCAGGCTAGCGACGCCCACAAGGGGAAACCAGTGGAGCAAAGCCAGTCAAAGCCCTATGATTATTCATGAGGGAGGCAAGGCTGAGGAAAAGGAGTGACAGCTCTCAGAGAGCTGCATTATTAAAGTGGCCCAGCCACATTTAAGCATCCAAGAGTATTAAGAGGGCTACCAGGCTCGTAATTTAAAGGAAGGGTACCAGGCCCATGATATAAAAGAGGGCACAAGGCCCGTAAGATTAATAAGGGCTACCAGGCCCACGTTTAAGATAGACCCAAAGCAAAGTGGGCACTAGGCCCAGGGTAAAGGGGCACCAGGCCCAGTAAAGGAAGGGCACCAGGCCCACAGTAGTGAAGGGTGCCAGGCCCAGTAAAGGAAGGGCACCAGGTCCACAGTAGTAAAGGGCACCAGGCCCAGTAAAGGTAGGGCATCCAACTCATGAGGAATAGGGCAGCAGGTATATGGGTAATTAGGTTAACCAGGTGGCTAAATAGCTGGGGCAGTTACATTAGAATGCTCAGGGGTAGCCATATCCTAATGAAGATGGACCCCAGTGGAAAAGGGTCCAACTAAGGGGTGCTTAAGCACACAACCTGTTACAAAGTAATTAGCACCTGTTGTATTGGTTCTACAAACTGTTTATTCTTCCTGCATCTCGGCTGTTGTGTTATTGCATGAAGCACCGAGACTGAATTGTACAATCTAAGTATTATGGTTATTGGCCCCTGGCAGTGAACAATTGCCCCTGCCAGTGAACAATTGCCCTGGATTGTTGCAATTTGCCCCTGCTCCAGGCAAGTTGCCCCTGCCAGTAAACAATTGCCCCAAAAGTGAATAATTGCCCAGAATTGTTGTAATTTGCCCCTGCTCCAGGTAAGTTGTCCCTGACAGTGAACAATTGCCTAAATTGTTGCAGTTTGTCCCCGTTCCCGGCAAGTTGCCCCTGAAAGTGAATATTTCAGTATACCGTGCTAACAGAAGCACCATTGTGCAGCATCAGGTTCTGATTCAGTCTTCAGCCTCCATCGACTCTTCACCATAGCCATCTTCAGCCTCCATCGACTTTTCACCATAGCAACCTTCAGCCTCTATTGATTCTTCACCATAGCTATCTTCAGACAGCAGAAGACTTCAGCTACTTCTTGCCCTTCCGTCCGCTGTAGCCAAAGTCGACGCCCTTTGAGTAGTCACAGCCACTGGTTCCTGATCAGCTTGGAAGAAACGATGACTGAGAAGTGCCTCGTCCGTCGCTCCCAGACGCCCACCGGTAGATGAGTCCATCGTAGCCAAGTGTGTTCATGGCTGCCGTTTTCTTATTTTGTTCTTCAGCTTTGTGGAATCCTGATCTTCACCTTTCACTACTTCGTGCTTATGTCGTCCTGCATCACCACTGCAATCCTCAGGGTAACAGCTTGAGTTTGGTGGTCCTTCAAGCGGATCTATTGCCAGAAGCAGCTCAGCAGTTCTTCTTCTTCTTCTTTGTCCTTGGTAGTCCACCTAGTGGATTCTTCACCAAGTCCGGTGTTCATTTGGCAGCCCTGGTCGAAGGTAGGTGCCAGGAAAACCCACAGCAGTTCTTCTTCATCATTGGCAACCCTGGTCAAGAGTTGGTGCCAAGGGAAAAGCAGCAGATTTCTTCTCCTGTGGCAATTCTGCAGGTGGATTCCTTGCCACGTTTTGGTTCTTCATCCTTGGCAGCCCAGTTCAAGGGTTTTCGTGCCAAGAAAGAGCATTCCCTAAGTCAGTCAGTTCACGCTCTTGTATTCCGGCAACTCTGGAGAGTGGGTTGGCCGATGCCTATGGTCTGTTTACCCATCTCTCCATTCCTTGTTTGCGACCTCTCATAGGCCCCCTGGTGAGCTTGGCGCCAAGCAAGAGTTCTCCTTTCTCGTGACCCCTCTTCTTCAGTTGTGCACGAAGACAATGGACATCTTCATCTTATGGACTATTTTGGTTGGTTGTATATTGTATGCTTAGCACATGGTATGATAAAGTGATAGTATGATAAAGTGATAAGGTATACTCTGAATGCATAGATCTCTAGGTGGGAAATTGTGAGAGTGATAGGTAAGAATATTGTAGAGTGGCCTTAGGTCGATGTACATATAGAGAAATAGAGTGGTAATTGTTAGTTATTATCTATAAGTAAGAGTTATTCCCCGATTTTCCCTTGTGACCGTGTCTACTTTCTCTGGTGTAAATAAAAGCCTGCTGGGCATCAAACTTCAGATTGTCTCCTGCCTCTCCTTAACAGGTGTTTTCTGGCACTCAACTTGATTCAGACCACAGAGTTGTCTCGCCAGTCCACCTGCTTGAGGCGACACTGGGTGTGCAGCTGGGACAGGCGATCTTCTAGGTTAGCACCCCAGCTGATAAGATCACCACATAGGAGAGGGAAGGAGGGAGGGAGGGAGGGAGGGTGAGAATTGAACTCTTGAAGGAAAATAATTTGCACCTTTGGATGGGATAGGGACTAATCAATAGTCTATTGAGATGTATTGGACCTTGCTAGTAGTCATGGAAAGCCAAGACAGTGGCTAGATAGACTAGGGGAGATATGCCTAGGCTCAGCTGGACTTCTTCAGGATGCTGAGAACCCTGTAAGGGGACTGTGATGGCCAGGGAGAAAGGTAGATGGGAAGGGAAGGAGACAAGCCTAGGCCCAGTAGGACCCCTTCAGGATGCTGAGAACCTTGCAAGGGGATTGCAAAGGCTAGGGAGAAAAGGTAGAATTGGGAGGGGAAGGACAGAAGACATGCCTAGGTGCAGTAGGGCCCCTTCAGGAGGCTAAGAACCCTGCAAAGAGATTGCAAAGGATAGGTAGATGGGAAGGGGGAAGGAGAAGAGACAAGCCTAGATGCAGTAGGACCCCTTCAGGATGCTAAGAACCCTGCAAGAGGACTGCAAATCTAGGGAGACAGGAGGGTTAGTGAAGGAAGGGAGTAGATGAGAGATACAAGCCCCATGGGTGGGTAGGAGAGGGACCCATGGAGAGCATTCAGGGTCCCTTACATTCTGTTAGAGATCAAGGGAGGCCAGTGAGGGGGAGCAATTTGGGGGAAGGGGAGGAGAGCTAGAAATTTGGGGGGTGGGGGTGCACAGGGTAAAATGAAGGTAACTGTAGAGGGGTAGGTTTTGTCCAGGGCTTAGAGGAGGGAATCAGGGAGAGACATGGCAGGAGCAGCTAGGTGCAAGGTAATTATTGAGGGCAGAGTTGATGGAGTAGGCAGAGGATGAGTGTCGGATTTGAGGGGGGAAGGGGATTCCAAATTTTTGGGAGGCAGTGAGAGTAACTGGATTGGCCAATTTGGGTGGATCTGCAGGGGACTTCCGGGGTGCGGGAGTCAGTTGATTGGCATAAAACAATTATAATTATAAAATAGCAAGAAAAATGCCTGGGTTCTGATTAGACAGTGCTGACCTTTAATAGGTAGTTATCCCAGTAAAACATTACATCAATTCAAAAAGCAACTAAAATATATTTATTTTTAAAAAAGTGTTTAACCTTTTTTTTTCTTTTTCTGTACAATCTAGCCAATTTATAATTGCAATAGTGCACTCAAGGACACGTTGTGGGGATAATGTCACTTTTAAGGTGTTGGACAAGCTCGGCCTGTGTCTCAATGCCCAGCGACCTGCTGTGTCACATTATCCCAGCATGACACATGGCCTATTGTGCATTATTACTTAAGTGACAATAGGAGCCTGAGGACCAGATGAGGAGTGCTAATAGGTAACAATACAAACATAACTGAACTAATTAAAGTGAACTGGGTGAAACAATACAGAGCATCATGCAGTAATATATGTAAAATAAAATAAAAATAGAATAGGGCTCCCATTCTGTGGATAGAAGAGTTTACTAGGCTAGTCCTTGATGTGCAAATGTACAATAGTTAAGAATACAACCTCAGCTTAGATTAGCACAGGAAGGCTAAGCAAGGAGCACAGGTGTGTTTGTTTCCTCAGTGTCCCTTTAAATAGTTCATTGAATATGGAAGTGAGAAGTTTTAATGGATGTGATCAATCTGTGCTGTGTTGTCTATCAGGTTCACACATGTGTGTTAAGGGATTTGAGTGTGTAGGGTGCCCTGTCACATTTTTGCTCAGAATCTGGACAACTCGTCATAGGACCACAGCAGAAGTTTTATATAGCCTGTGCCATTTCCACACATTTTAAACACTGGCCACAAGATAGTCATTTAACCTTGTATAACATACCTGACATATTGAGACACTTACACACAACTGTAAATTGCACTTGTGTTTTTTTTTCTTCCTTGCATGCTTAGTATACATTTTGTTCCACCACCTGTTGGATCAGAGATTGGAACCCCTGTTCTAGCCAAGCAGGCTCTGTAGGGTCCAGATGATTGGTCAGTGGAGCTGTACATAATGTAGAAGTCACTTTGTGGCATTGAGCCTCAACTGCCATGCTGCTGACTAGTCCTCGAGTTTTCCAAGATCCCTACACATTCTCTTCACCCCTTCTTGAGTGTTCATCCTATTGCAGATGTTTGTTAATATCTGCAAAAAGACCTTCCTTCCATTCCAGTTCTTCTGAAATGTCACCTATGAAGACATTGACTGGCCCCAGTATGAAGCCCTGTGGCATCCCATTGGTCACTCTCCCATCATTATAGTGAGTGCCATTAACCACCTTCCTCTTTCTGCTATCTGTTAAGTAGTTTATAACCAAATTCACCACTTTGGATCCCACTCCTAGCCTGCTCAATTTCTTTATCAGCCTCCTGTGTGGCAGTATCTTAGGCTTTGCTAATGTCCAGATAGGCCATGTCCACTATCCTCCTCTGAGCTATTTCCCTGCTCCCCCAGTCAAGGAAAGCTATCAGATTTGTTTAGCAAGAGCTCCACCCCCAATGAATTCATGCTGCCTGTGTCTTGTAGCCCTTTGGATTCAATATACTCTATGAGTCTTTCTTTAGGGTTTTCATTCATTTCCTTATTATGTGTGCTTGATGGCCCTGGCTATCCAATTGACTAGGGCTTCTGCATGTTTATATGATTAGTGTGCGATTACAAAACCTCCTCTATTTGGAAAGTGCTGTAGCTTAGATCCATATAGTCAGGCCTTTTCCCAGTCCCCAAAAATCCATAATGTTCCTGCTAGACAAGACTTGTGACACACATTTAATTACAGCAAAGCTTTCTTCTCCCTGTGAGAGTTGTTCTGAGAGTGTACGAAAACAGAAAGAAAAGAAGACACAAAGAGATTATTTGAGAGAGTTAGCTGACAGTGAGAGAACAACCCTAATATGACTAGAAAAAGGAAAAGGTGTGGTCACCTTTATGAATACCACTGCTATATTTTGATGGCCCCTTGCTTTTAATTACAGAAAAAAGATTTTTCTATTCGTAAACCTTGTCAAAGATAATTTATTTTAAAGGATATATTTCTGGAAGTCAAGTGGCTAGGAACTTGATTATTTAAATGAAAATGTGTAGTTAGAGCAAAAATATTAAATTGTATAGGTACAGTGCTCAAATATCTATATATGAAAGGTTTATCATTAAGAAGAAGAAGAATCAGCATTTATATAGCGCTTTTCATACACAGTATCCCAAAGCGCTTTACAAATAATACTAGACTAGAGTAATTAATGCTGTATGGCACATGCACATCATCACCCACACACAGCCTGGATAATTGCATGAACCGGTTTATGGGAAGGGGAATGTTGGCCAGGACACCGGGAATGTTCCCTGCTCTTTACGAAGAGTACCCTGGGTTCTTTTACTTCCACCTGGACACCCACCAGGACAACACCAGGATGGGCAGAAGGGACCTCGGTTTAACATCTCATCCGAAGGACAGCACACCCCAGCAGTACAGCACCCCCCAATACTGCACTCGGATGCCAGCAATTTTTAGGTGCAAGTCTATCCTAGTGTGGGACGAGAACCCACAACCTTCTGGTCCAGAGGCAGATGTGCTACCAACTAAGCCACGCTGACACCCATTTATAGATACATTTTCAAATATAGTTTACAACGTACAATAATCAATGAAACTTTATATCAATGCATGAAGATTGTATTACTATTACTTATCAATTTATCCCACTCCCATCTTTTGGATGAGACGTTAAACCGAGGTGCCATCTGCCTGTTCTGGTGGTAGTTCAGGTGGATGTTAAAGAGTCCATGGCACTTCTCGAAAAGAGCAGGAGAATTTCCCCAGTGCAATGGCCAAATTTCCTCCATTCAAGGAAAAAAATACCACCAACAGCTTAATCTGGTTCAAGATCAGCTGGCATTCATCTGTATCCCCTTCCCCTGGGTCATGCCTGAAAATAGGCAGGATTTGTCTAGTGCACTTACCCGGTCAACAAAAACTAAATAAAAATAAATAAAAATATTGCCCTGCATCCAAGTTTTCATTAAAAAATAAAGTATGTTCCCTTTCCTGGCAGTTTCAAAGTTAGCCCTCTCTAAACATACTTTATTCAAAAGGAGATAACTCTGAAACCAGAGGGGGCAGGAACTTGTCTTTTATTAAATGAAATCATGTAGTTACAGCAATATTGATATAATGTATATGTACAGTTTTCATACGGCGATATATGAAAATTGTATCATTAATGTTTATAGATACATTTTCATTATATACTTTAAAATAGATGCATATAACGTTGTTTTACTATCTGTAGCACTTTGCAGGTCCTCCACCTGGCAAAGTGATCAGTTCACCAGAGACTACGTGTAGTAGACCTTTGCTAGCGTATGCACTTACTTTCCGTTCTGGCATAGAGCTAACCACCTTTTTATCACAGACGTTTTTAATGTGGACATTCTGACTTCACTGCCAGTCACTCTTTTAATTTACAGTAGTTCAGTTTTTCTTCTAAAACTGGTAGGCTTTTCCTAAAAGTGGATACAGTCACCAGCAAAAACAAAATCACTATTAGCATCAGCTGAAATCAGTTACGGAACAGAAGAATATCAATGGTCTATCATGTCCATTCATCTGTTGTCCTAGCAGTTTTATCTAAATTATTCTTCAGAAGAAATACCTTTTTCTGCATGCCTGTTTTTTTTTCTGTAGAAACTACACTGGTTCATGTTCTGTGTTTTTTAATGTTTCATCTTTATTAACCTTTTAGTAACTTCAGGGGTGTTTCTGATTTATTCACAAGTGGTGAGAACAGTTACTGAACTGTATGATGTAATTTGTACCTTTTTTTACTCTCATATGTTGTTTTTACAGTCACCCATGTTAAAGTATAGTACTCTATGATTGAAAGGGACATGAACTCCAGAATATCATAAAATTCTAGAATGGCTCAGTCTTAACATCATTGTGTAAATCAGAAACCCCACTGAGTTAAATAAGACCCGTAATGATGTCACAATTATAGAAGAGAACAGTATGTGAATAACGGCTTATATTGGAAAATTGCAACATACAGATTAATTACAGTTCTTCTTAAAGACCCAAACTGAATTTGATTCAACAGCCATCTGGGTCAATTCTGCACCACAGTCCTATGCTTCCTTAATTCTGTTCTAGCCCTTCACCCTCTAAGCCTCAACCAATATCCTCTTTTTCTCTTTTATTTGACCAAATAGCCTACTTTTTTATACCCTTCTTTATTTTAAATATTTGAATCATATCACCCTCATTTACATCTTATACAGAGAGAAGAGATCCAGGTGCTGTGATCTCTGTGCATAATCCAGTCCTGCTATGCCACTAACCATCTTCCTCACTCATATGAACCATTTCTAATTTTGTAATATCCTTTAGTGCTGTACAGAATGCAGAATTCTGCTGGAGAAATTAACATGCAATGACCATTCTGCTGGTGGAATTTCTGCTGGAAATTCACTGGTTCTTCTCTGGAATTCCACCTGCTATGATCCATTGAATAATGTTCAGTGGAATAGCATTTTCCATGGAAAATCATTCCACAACAATTTCCATGGGAAATATTGAGAATGACAGAATAATATTCTGTGGAACAGCAAATTTTCTGTGGGAAATCATTCCGCAACCATTTTCTGCTGAGGAATTCCACCATTCTGTTTCTGGTGAAATTCTGTGGAATTTCTGTTGAATTTCAAAAATTCTGCAAAATTTCATTCCTCTGGAATTTGAAAATTCTGCACAGCACTAATGTCGTTGTAGTGTGGTGCCAAGAACTTGTCTTGCACAGTTACAATGCCTCTTCCCTTGATTAAACACAAAAACACAGAATTTGACAACAGGAGACTGAAGATCTCTCAAGTCTGCCCTTACTATGCTATATCACCCACCAACCTACTGCCCTAGTGGGCTATATCCCTCCTCCCCACAGCCACCATACCACCTAAATTCCTGCCCTGTCCCAACTGTGTTTAAACCCATCAAGGGTAGCTGCCCCATCACTTCTGCCTGCAGTCTGTACCACAGTTCCACCACCTTCTCAGTGAAGTAGAACTTTCTCAAGTCTCTCCTGAATTTGCCCCACCAAACTTCCAACCATGTTCCCTAGTGACTGCATCCCTATTTCTTAGAAATAGGTCCTCACTCTTTACGTTGTTCATACCCTCGAGAAACCTTTTTGCTTCCATCATGTCCCAGCAGTCCTGCCTGGCCTCAAGAAAATACATGTTTAGGGCCTCCAGCTGCTCCTCATAGATCTGCCCTTTTGGCTCTGGATCATCTTGGTGATCATTTGCTCTGCTAACTCCAGTTTGTTGATGTCCTCCCTCAGGTGAGAGCTACAGAACTAGGCACAGAACTTCAGATAAGGCCTCACCAGGGGTCTGTGCAGTGGCAGAATCACCTCATTCTCTTATTGTCAAAACCCCTCCCTATATACCCCAACATCCTCACTGTCTTGCTGTATGCTTTGCTGGATTGACTTACTTTCTCAGATCATTGATTATGACCTTCAGATCCTTCACCTCTGTTGAAGTGGCCAGTCTACCCCTCAATCTTGTATTCTCTGCATGAATTCCATCTCCTTAAGTGCATTACCTTGCACTTCTTGGCACTGAACCTCAACTGAAAACCTTAGACCATCTCTCTAGTTTCTCTAGGTACATCTGGAGCTCTTGTGCTCCATCCTCATACTCTACCCTGTTGCATAGTTTTGAGTCATCAGCAAAGGCACAACATTCCCTGGATACCTTCCCCATGTCATTTATGAACATATTGAATAGGACAGATCCTAGAACTGATACCTCCGGCATTCTTCTTGTGATGTCCCTGTCCCCTGATGTAGCTCTGTTCACCATTACCTTTTGATGCCTTCCCCCAAGCTGACTCCTTACCCACTAAACTAAACCCTGTTCTACTCCTGAGTCCTTTGACTTCTTCAGCAGTCTCCTATGTGGTACCAAATCGAAGGCCTTGCTGAAGTCAAAGTAGAGCAAATCAGCTGCTTGTCCTGTGTCAGTCCCCTTGGTGACTCAATCAATCTAGTATCTGGTTGGTTTGGCATGAGCTTCCTGACACAAACTCATATTGCTTGCTGTTCTGTAGTCCTCTGTCCTCTATGTAGGCCGCCAAGCTTTGCTTGACTATGGTCTCCATCAGCTTGCGTGCAATAGAGGTAAGGCTCACAGGCCTGTAGTTGTCCAGATCCATCCTGTCCACCTCCTTGTGGACCTCCAATCCACTTGAACCACTCCAGACTTCAGAGTCATTAAATAGACAGGTTAATGGTACCGCCAATTCTGCAGTCAATGCCATACGTACCTTGTGGTGCAGGCCATCTGAGACTGGCACCTTGTCTATCATGAGAGAGTCTAGACACTTTTTTTACCCTGTCAACTAAGAGCTGTACTCCACCTGTTTCCTGAACCACCTGTGTGGCAGCCTTGATACCACTCCTTGGCAGGGAACTGTTGTCCACTATTATGGATGCCAAGCAGAAGTAATTGTTTAATACATTTGCCTTCTGCTCATCATTTTCTACTACCTTCCCCCTCAGCTAGCCTAGGAATCCTCCCATTGTTTTTTCCCCCAATGTACTTAAAAATACACTTGCTCCCTATCATTCAGATGGTGGCTGGCCAAGGAGGTGAGTGAAGGTTGTTCTGGTCATCTCTCAATGATGCTTTACTGAATGGATGGATCATTCAGGCAGGGAGGTTATGCACGATATACTGGGGATCCAGCAGGTGGACCAGTAGATTACCAGGGATGACATTCTCATGTCATTCAGGGATCAGGCAGGAGGGTACCACTACACTACCAGGATAGAAGGTATTAGGTGAATTACCATGAATGACTTTCTCATGTCACTTGAGGATCAGGATGGGGGGGACACTTAGCTACCAGGGATAAGCATAAATACTGTATTGTATTAGGGAACATGCAGGAGGGGCCAGGTGTCACCAACTGCAGTGCAACTGGAGGGGGGGCAGAGGCCAGGCATCACTGGGGGTGTTAATAACAGCAGGGTTCTGGAAGCATAACATAATACTGCCATGGTAGCACTGTACTGTAGCTCTTCCAGGATATTCTGTATGTACCACTGTGCCATGTATGCAGGAGGGCTCCCTCATTTGCATAGGCACAGTGGTGTATTATCCACTGTGCAATGAGCAGGGACACCATTGAATATTGCTTCCATCCTGTTTGGATGCACTAAGTCCAGTTAATATGGAGCTATGCCTGTTAGCTACGTGTTAAGCTTCTTAATATTTTGTCGTTGATTTGAACATTGGTAGTGGAGACGCGCACTGAGCCAAGCCTCATTTCCAGGTGTGACCTGTAGTGGGGGGTAACAGGAGAGGAGAAGAGGTACAAACAGGATAACATAAGATGTCTCAATAAGCCACAAACATACTGTAGCTGTAGTAACAGTGACAAAACCAACCATGCAATATTTAAAGTTATGAGACGGGTCCACATGAAACGGATGCACAGTAAAAAAAAAAAAATACATAATCAACTTTGCGCCCTTAACCATTGTTACAAAACTGCCTCTTCTGAGCTTTTGAGTTCAAGAAACAGACTTCAAATGAAGGCACTTCCCTATTTTATGTTCTATTGCACTTAACCTAGGGGTAGCCAGTCGACAAGTTTAAAATATGAATTGAGCTGGCAAACCTTTGTTTCATTCTTATTAAACCAACTTCAGCAAAGGTCTGTTTGCCAGTGGTTACTTTATGTATTATTTATTTTGTTTTGATTTACCATGTAGGTGCACTGGACAATCAAGTGCTGACTTTGAGCCACAAGTTGGGGAATTACAATAAAGTTGGTTGATGCAAGACAGTGTATATAATTATATAATAGCTGTTTGTAGGCAGATACAGACAAACTGCAGGCGACAATGTACAAAGTTAATTCATAGAAGTTTTAACTGATACAAACAGTTGAAGGCTCATGCAAACAAACACATTAAAATAATTAACATCACAGCTAGAACACCTGCCCTTGACAGATTCTGAAATTAATAGAATGTTAAGATAAACCTACTGCCTTGAAACCCAACTGCTGTCTCAATCAATGATGCAAGCAGTATATTAAAGCTGATTTGTGCATCTGTGAGGAAAAGTAGAGCCAGTGTGGTACTGACCAATCAATAAGGTAACATGGCCCTTAGTGACCTGCAACAGTGAGCAGAGAGTGGGGACAGAATTTCAAGCTGTCTTATGCTGATTTTGCAGAAAGCTGTAATGCAATGAGGCCTAGGGACCATGAGGGGTGAACTTAGTCTACTTAAGCTCTCTTCATTCCTGTGAGCGGTAGGGAGGAGCAGTGAATTGCACTGCCTATCAATTTAATTTAATTCTTTATAAAAATGTGCAGGCACATAAATATGTCTCAGTGAGAAATAGAGGAGATAGAAATTAATAGAAAACTATTTTCAAGAGGATTTAAAAATAAAACATTTTATTACATGAAGAAATGACCTCTACAATGATTACTGGACAGAACATAATTAAAGGGACTTGACTTACTGAAGCAGAAGTATCGATTACTAATGCTATGTAAAGGATCCATGAAAAGAAGAAGACTCCTAGCTGTTAGTAGGTGATCTTTATAAAATGTAGACCACATGGCAGGCTATTCATGTTTATGAATGTTGGAGCGGGCATTTAACTGTTGCTCAGAGGAAAATAATTCTGATTTGTATTGATACTTGGAATTCTGAGGTTCTGTGCCCTCTTTGCCTGTCATCTAACACTTGCAGGTCTGTATTTAAATTGTATGTTATCTATAATTAAAGCTGGAGTTCTTGTTTAATAACATTTATGACTTCAGAAAATATTCAGGTGGTACCTCCAAAGAGTTATGTTTACCAGTACTGGACACAACATTGGCCATAGGACAAGCTATAAACTTTCTCAAAAAAGAAACAAATTGAAGGTTTGCAAAACACAGGAGAAACAAATTGCAGTATTGGTTTGGTGCTGGCAGACCCCTGTACAACACCCTTCCCCTAATCACAGCCTACCTTATTGGCCCCCTTGGGGCCCCACATGAGTGGAAGCACTTATAAGCCCCTCCTGGTTCCCAGATCCAGGGACTTGTTGTCAGGGGACCAGGCAGATATCAATTGATTCTTTGGACCAGGTGGCCCCAAGTGTCTTCACAGCTGGCAAGCTAAATGGCATTTGGTTCCTAGGGTAAAAACTAAAGAGGATCAGAGCAATTGGGTGCATAAAGTTAAAATCGGGTTGGTAAAAACTAGGAGACACTCTGGGAGGATTTGGAATCAAAATCACAGTCCTTCTTGCCTTGTTCTCCTGCCTAGGGCTCTGCCTTTTGTCATCAGGCTGGTGGTAGTCAGAGCTGTCAACTGTGCTCCTCTTCTTCAGGCCATTCAATGCAATGCAAGGTCACTGAGGAATAAAACAGTGGTGATAGAGGACTTACTTACTGATTTCTGAGCTGACGCTGACCCTGTTTGCATCACAGAGACCTGGCTAAGTGATGGCTCTGGTCCTATGCTGGAGGCATTTATCCCATCTGGGTACTCATTAGCAAATTACCTGAGGTGGGATGTCGGGGAGTGTGTTTTCATTTGTTTTAAATCTGTTTTGGGACTCACTGCATACCCCATGGGAAATTCCAGGTCCTTTGAATGTGTAACAGTTAGATGCAGAGCAGGGCTGAGGTGAAACATCATCCAAATATACCAGACTCTGGTATATGGGGTGGGGGGGGGCATTTTGCAGGAGCTGGCAGACTTCATAGTCAAACATGTTGAATGCTCCAAGACTTATGGTGCTGTGGGACCTCGATGCCTGGGTCAATGATGAAACTTCACTCCTTGGTCAGCAGCTCCTCCAGGTGATGATTTCATGGGGCCTAACACAGGCAGTTGGCTCTGGTACACATCAATATGATCACACTTTGGGCCTGGTCTTCTCATCAAGTCTGGACATCAGTGCCGTCAAGAATGAACCGGTCTTGTGGTTGGATCATCATGCAGAGTCATTCCTCTGTGAGGCCCCCTGTTTAAAATCTCCCCCTATGGACACGATCAGGTACCATCATAAACACAATTTGGAGCCTCACAATTTCCAGGAGGGGCTGAGCATCTTGGGCATGATGTTGTCTTGTGCTGCAGGAGCTGAAAAAAACACAGGGAGTCATTGGTGCTCCAGAGCAATTATGTGGGTCGCTCCAGCACTATTTTGTGCTAGTTTGAGTCATAAGTATCCAGAAGTATGCGGCAGGTTGCTCTAGAAAATTTCACCTCTGGAGCAGCTGCACTATCCTGTGGTGTTCCTCATGGTTTGATCTTTGTCCCAGCATTGTTTGCCACATTGTCATTGGGTAAGATTATTAAATCGTGTGGTGTCGAGTTTCATTGTATGCAGATGATACTCAACTCTTCTTGTCTTGTCTTGTACTCCTAATGGGGGCCAAGCAGCCTCTGCAATAGGATGGTGCCTTTCAGAAATCAACAACTGGATGGCATCTAACTGGTCATGTCTCAACCCTGGAAAGACAGAGGACAGGGTTGTCGAGCCAGTTTGATGTGGGTCGGCAATGATGGGTGGGCTGGCAGCCCTACTATTTAATGAATCTGGGGATTATATTGCACTGCATTCTGACACTAGAACAGCTGGTGTCGGTGGCAGTCAGAAATGGATTTTACAATCTTAGTAACTTCATCCCGATGAAACTACATTTGGTGCCAGCTGATTAGGTGATGATAGTCTATGCCTTGGACACCTATAGGCAAGACTACTGTGATGCTCTGAACATATGATTATTTGTAGATTTAATGTGATGCCTGCAACTGGTTCAGCAACCCAGTTGATGTTGGAAATTTCTTGGAGTGACCATATCACACCAGTACTGCACTCTCTGCACTGGCTGCTTTTGCGGTGGTGCAGTACCTTCAAGATCTGCTTGATAACATCAACACTCCTCGTGATCTGGATCTTGACTACCTGAAGGATCTCCTGGTTACCTACTATCCAATCCATCACTTTTGCTCCCCCAATGCTCATGGTCCCAAACTCTTGCTGAAAACTATCTGGAAACAGAGCATTTGGTGTGGCAGCTCCACTACTCTGGAATTCTCTACCTGGGAGTGTCCACTCAGCCTATACAATGGAGGCTTTTAAGGCCTAGTTGAAAACCTATTTATTTACCTTGGCATACCCAGAGAGTTTTTAAACTAAGGGTTTCCATCTGCCAGTGCACAGACATGTGCACTAGTGCAGGGAAAGTTTTGCAAACCTTCTTTATACCACAAAGGGGCACAGTGCAGTTACAGTATGTGCCACAAAGTGGTTTTCAGTAAGAACTTCTGAGGACTGCAGTGCTGCCCCATCTAAATTCACCTTTCTGGATTTAGGGTGGAAGTCACTAGACTCCAGATTGAGCTGGCTAGGATGCAGGGACCTCTTCCCCCATCCAGGGGCCACCAACTGTGTCACCATTACCTCAAAGAATGTCAGGGAGGAGGAACAGCTGGATGATGGTGGGCTCTGTAAGGGTGGGGGAGGTAGGACAGAGGCACATTCCTCAACCGGTACCGCTACAAAATTCATACACTGCTCTGGCAGGATGGAACTGCCAGGAGGAGGTACATACAGTAATGACCAAGAAGGATAAGGATGCCCTCCATACTGGAGACCCCAAGAAAGGTGGTAGAGGATGCCAGAAGAGGAGAAAGCAACTTCTGGTGGGGGACTTGATTGTGAGGGGGATAGATTTGGTAATAGGAAAGGGGGAGAAGCAAGTTAGATGCCTATGTGATGCCATGGCTCATAGAGATGGTAAGCATATCCTGAGGATCACTAAGGCAGCAGGACAAGAGAGATAACTGGATGTCATTGTCTACCTGGGAAACTGTTTTTTCAGGAAACAGAATAAGAAAAATTATGTTTTTCCTTCTCCTTTTATGGAGAATATATTCATTTTATTTTAAATTCATAATGGCATCTGATATAAACAGCCTTGGTTTTTCAGTCTGCTCAGAGCCTGGAAGAGGGAAGGATCTGCAGTCTTCATGTCCTCAATGTAGTCTGAGGCACAGATGAGAAAAGGATCCCAGCAATGTTATGTGATTCTGACCACTGTATCCTGACAAATGCTATATATTGATTTTTTTTTATTATTTATTTTTGTAAGGGTGGGGGAGGTAGGACAGAGGCACATTCCTCAATCGGTACCACTACAAAATTCATACACTTTTCTTTTTTTTTATTTATTTTTATTTCCTTGTGTTTCTTTTCATTTTTGGAACCTTTTTGAAATAAAATAATGCAGCAAGCGTGTTGTACCTTATATGAACTGAATCAAAGTCTACCTTTTACACCCACACTGTGGGATACACAATTATTCAGGCAGCAATCTCTTGTTGCAGCAAAATAGGCTCCAAACTTAACAAACTCTGGTCAGAGCCACTATGGCTGGTAATAAATTAACTTGATAAGGGTCTTTCATGGCCTTAAACATAGAAACATAGAATTTGATGGCAGATAAGGACCGCTTGGCCCACCTAGTCTGCCCATTTCCCTACCTAACGGATAAGCTGAAGATACTAGTTAACCAACAGCCTACTTCCTCCTACCCCCCACTAGAATTGCCTTATGTCTGTCCCATGCATTCTTGAATTCCCCAATGTTTTTGACTCTATGACCTCCTCAGGAAGACCGTTCCATACATCTACAACCCTCTTTGTGAAGAAATGCTTCCTCACATTATCTCTGAGCCATCCCCCTCTATCTTCAAATTGTGCCCCCTTGTTCTCGCATATCTCTTTTCCTGAAAGATGCTACCCTCTTGGACTTTGTTGATTCCCTTGAGGTATTTGAAAGTTTCTATCATGTCCCCCCCCTCCTTTCCTCGAGGCTATACTTCTTAAGCTTCTTTAGTCTTTCTTCATATGTCTTCTGGTGCAGACCCTGCACCATTTTAGTTGCCTTCCTCTGGACAGCCTCCACTCTGTCTATGTCTTTGCAGAGATGGGGTCTCCAGAACTGTACATAGTACTCCAGATGTGGTCTTACCAACTGTCTGTACAGAGGGCCAACAACTTCCTGTTTTCTACTGGTGATGCCTCTCCCTATGCATCCCAGTATCCCCCACCCTCCTTACTGCCTTCCTACAATGCTGGCCCACCTTTAGGTCATCTGATATGACTACCCCAGGTCCCTTTCCATTTTTGTTGTTGTCAGTGTCTCACCCCGATTGTGTACTCTTCCCTGGATTTTTGTTTCCCAGGTGCATTACATTGCACTTCTTTGCATTGAATCTAAGCTGCCACAATTTAACCATTCTCCAACCTTGCCAAGTCCCTTTTCATCCTTTCCACCCCACCTTGCGTATCAACCCTGTTGCATATCTTTGTGTCATCTGCAAAGAGACATACTTTCCCTTTCAGTCCCTCTATAATGTCACTTATAAAGACATTAAAAAGGACTGGCCCCAGTACTGAATACTGCAGTACTCCACTGGTAACCCCCCTTTCTTCACTGTGGACTCCATTTACTATTACCTGCTGTGTCCTACTGTCCAGCCAGTGTTTTACCCAGGCTACCACCCTTGGACCCATTCCCAGGCTAGCTAATTTGTTTATTAATCTTTTGTGCGGGACTGTGTCAAATGCCATGGTAAAGTCTAGGTAGGCCATATCCACAGCCCCTTCCTGGTCTACTACTTTGGTCACCCAGTCAAAGAAATCAATTAGATTTGTCTGACATGACCTTCCTGCTGTGAAACCATATTGCCTTGGGTCCTGTGCCCCACTGGCCTCTAGGTATGCAACAATTCTTTCCTTCCGAAGTTATTCCATTATTTTCCCTACCACTGAGATCAAACTGACAGGTCTGTAGTTTCCTGCCTCTGTCTTGCTCCCACTTTTGTGAAGGGGAATCACATCCACCCTCCTCCAGTCCTCATGTACCACGCCATCCTCCCATGAGTTATTAAAAAGGGTAGTTAATGGTGTTACTAGTTCTTGCCTTAGTTCTTTTAGAATTCTGGGGTGAATCTTGTCAGGCCCCATTGCCTTATCCACCTTCAGTTTTAAGAGTTCTTTCAGAACCCTTTCTTCTGTGAAAGGACTAATATCAACCCCACTATCCAGAGTGCTTCTATTGACTGGATGAGGTATCTCCCCCTGCTTTTCCATTGTGAATACTGAGCAGAAGTATTAATTCAGTATCCCTGCTTTTTTGCTGTCGCTCTCTGCCCAACCACCTTCCTTTTTATTCAGCCTCAGTATCCCTGCCTTAGTCTTTCTTTGCTCCCTAATGTACCTATAAAAGGTTTTATCCCCCCTCTTAACCGAGTTGGCTATCTTTTCCTTGGTTTGGGCCTTTGCTATTCTGACTGCCTTCCCCTTCTTTTTACTTTAACTGGTACAGTTCTCTGTCCTGCTCCTTCTGTGTTTCCTTATACTTCCTGAATGCTATCTTTTTCTCCCTTACCTTCCCCGCCACTTCTTTTGAGAACCATAGTGTTTTTTTCTTTTGTTTTGATTTGTCTATTTGCTTCATGCAAAGGCTTGTTTCCTCTGTGATGGTGGTTTTGATGTTTCCCCATTGTTGCTCTACCCCACCTTCTTGCCTGTTTGCTAGTGCTTTTCTGAGGCACTCTCCCATTTTGACAAAATCAGCCCTCCTGAAGTCCAGTGCCTTCACTTGTGTATGGCTTGACTCTACAGCTAAGTTTATCATGAACCATATAGTTTGGTGGTCACTTGTTCCCAGATGGCTACCCACTTCAGGATCAAAGATCCTCTCTCCATCCCCATTTGAGAGTACCAAGCTTTCCATGGGAGGCAGTGGGGGTGAAACCAGTGGTGGTTTTCAAAAATGCTCCCTCCTGAGTGTTTCCAAAACTAGTTGTCTGAGACATGCCCCCTGTAGGGCATCTACAATGGCCCTGCTCTTAGATATGGCTGCAGCAAAGGTGCTCCAGTTAACATCTGGCATATTCAGGTCCCCCATCAGCAATATCTCCCCTTTCTCTGCCATCCCAAGGATGCCTTCTATCATTTCCTTATCCAATTCCTCCTACCAAGATGGGGGTCTGTATACAACCCCTGTGCAGATTGTGGTGCCATTTCCAGTCTCCAGGGTGACCCACAGTGCCTCCTCTCATCCCTATTTACCCTTTAGTTCATAAAGATGAATTGCCGTAGTCAGCTCTGTGTGTAAATATCATTTTTGGTAAAGGTATATAATTTATCTGGTTGATCCTGTGTTTCCCATGTGTTTAAAATGCAAGTAGATCATGCGTATTGTAATATTTATGTGGAAGGAGAAGAAGCTCCGCACCAAGGCCTTCAAGTAATGGTAGAAGGAATGGAACAGGAAGGAGAGGTATGTCTACACTGGGGACTGTGGGCCAACCTGGAATGATAAGAACCTATACTGAGGTGATGACCTGCCTTCATCCAGTAGGCAATCACAGTCCTCAGTGGATGATTCAAATGTTCCTTTATTGGACATTTAAAGTAGCCGGTGGGTTGATGGAAGAAATAGGGGAGGTAGAAAGTGGGCCACCACAAGCTGAGATAGAGAGTAGGGAGATCCCAAGGGGAGAGAGTCCCACCAAGATGCAAGTTATTCAAGGACATAGGGGGTTAGCAAAGGAAGAATGGGGGAGGAGCAGTCAAAGAAGAAAGGTAAGGAAGGGAGAACAATTGGATAAAGGAGAAAGCAGCAAAAAGAGACATGAGGGCTATCAAAATGGTGCAAGGTTTGCATCAGAAGCCCTATGAAGAAAGACTGAAAGAGTTCAATATGAACACCCTGGAGGAGAGCAGGGAGAGTGGGGTTATTATGGATATCTTTAAATACCTCTTGGGGGTTATAAGGTACAGGAGGGAGATATGTTTCAGAGAAAAAGGTACTGTAGAACTAGGGGTCATGATATAAAGCTGGAAGGAGGTGTATTCAGGCGAGATGTGAGGAAGTTCTTTCATTACAGAAAAGGTGGTGGATTCCTGGAACAGCTTTCCATGGAAGGCAGTGGGGGTGAAACCAGTGGTGGGTTTCAAAAATGCCTGGGACAGGTACAAAGGAAATTCTAGGAAGAAGGAAGGAGGTGGAAGAGACAGTGCTATAGTACAAGTTGGTTCTGCAGCAAAAGTGATCATAATTAAAAATAGGCAGACTAGATGGGCCCAGTGATCATTATCTGCCATCAGTGTTTATGTTTATGTAACCCCCCTTTGGGAGATTACCAGTCTATTTAACCCTCCCTGGGTTTTTGTGGCCTAATTTGACCCAGTAGAGAAAAGGATGATTCTTCTCAGCACTCAGGTGGAGCGTCCTGCAGGTCAAGAGGTCACCAAAGGTGCACAGGGGACTATAGCCCAGCTGTTTAGGTGGGAGGGGGAGTTTTGGTTGGAGAAATGAGCTGCAAGGGAGTGAGAGTGAGTCAGGCTGGGCAGGCGATTGCCCGCTCCTGCCCCCGGCTGGTGGCACTTGGGGGGATACAGAGGAAGAAGTGGGAACCGTTAGCTGCAAGCCACACAGTATCTTGGAGGGTAGCTAAAGTTGAGAGGTGAGCCAGTAGTCGCAAGTTGCAGATTGCCCTGTGTAGGGATCAAGTGGGTAAGAATGCGACAGGGAGTGTAGTGTTCAGAGAGCGAGTTTCCTTGAAGCTCCGTGGGACGTGTCCCCCTTCAGAATTTGGGGATGGTTGCTGCCAGTTCTGGGAAAGTATACAGGCATCATGAGGGAACCCATGAATCCCCAAGTCATGAGGATTGCATGTTTCGAGGGTACCCCACTGAGCAAGTGCAGGGAGAGAAAGTGATGGGGATCATAGAGAGTTTCGGTACCTGTGAAGAATAATGAGTTGTTAGGCACTATGAACTGTTTTGGAACTTGTGGTGCCTTCAAAAGTTTGTGACCATAGAGGTCCCAAGTTAATACTGCTCTAAAAACTGTGTGACCTCCTCGGTCCAGGTAAAAGTTGCTATTATGGCCATACTGGCTGTGTGAAAGCTGAATGTGTTCCCCAAGTATTAACTGATGCTCCCCGGTGCTATGTGTGAATATGTTTAATGAATCTGGGATCTCTGTTGTTTCTTCAAGCACCATGTGGACATTCCATTATTGAAAGGAACTGTTTAATATGCATTAACCTGTTGTTTTCATCTAGCAGCAGAGAGGAAAAGGGACCTTGTGTGTGGCATCTGGGCCTGGGTAACAGGACCACTGGAAGTGCTTCTGCTGCTGTGGGCACCCTTCCCCACAAGTCCTTCCTTCCCCTAGACATGGTAAGGGAGGGCTACATTTCTATGTATGACATGTTATATGATTCAAATCGATAAGGCACACAGCTGTTACACGTTTGCATTTGGACTGTTGGTGTATAGAACAAGTTTAGATACAAATGTGAGTGGTGGTTTTGGGGGAAGGGTAAGAAGATGCGGGCTTGAGGATCAAATGAAACTAAAAACAAAACAAATTAAATAACTGTGCCATATAGTACTATGCACTCCATCAAGCCCAGCAGTAATGAACATTACTTACATATTCTGAAGGTTACAGTCAGTGATTTCAGAAATACATCATTTTTTTATCCAAGCCATAAGCCTCAATTCAGTGCACATAGTAAGCTTTATTTGTAAGAGGCTGGGAAATAATTTTAAAGTTTAAGTTGACAAAAAAGTTAAGTACGTTATCACGTTTGGTCAGATTCACTTTTCATCATTTTTCTGTACAAGTCTGGTTCCTAGAGAGAGAGAGACAGAGGGCGGAAGAATGGTGGAGCTCTGTTTATCATTCAGTCTTAGATTGGTCCTGAAATGGGTAGCAAACCCTATAGAAAGCAATACATCATTGTACACTGCTACACACACAAACAATTGGGGGGGTGGGGAGAAATGTAATTTGAAGCTCTGCTGGAGCAATGCAGTCTCACTACAAACTCAGTTTTGACCAACAGGACACTGTTTAGAAAAAAAATATGTAAAATGAGGGTTTAGGTGTCCTGAGAGATAGAGAGAGAGAGAGAGAGGAGAGAGAGAGAGAGAGACAGTGAGAGGGAGGAGGATGGTGTAGCTCTGTTTATCATTCAGTCTTAGATTGGTCATAAAAAGGGTATGCAAACCCTCCATATAGCAATAAGTCATTGAACATTGACACACACACACAATTGGGAGACAGAGAGAGAGAGAGAGAGAGAGAGAGAGAGTGCAATTTTAATCTCTGCTGGACCAATGCAGTGTCATTACAAACTCAGTTCTGACCAACAGGCAATGGTGTAGTGCCAAATGTATAAGTGTGGAGTCTCCATGAACTACGATGTCCCCAACCCCCCACAGGCCTGAGATCTGGGAGCCTAGGTGGCCCCCAGAAGCTATCAAGTTTTAGGTGCATTCTGGTGCATTTTGAGGGTCATTTAGACACTAGCTGGCTGATTTTAAAGCCTTCTTTCACTTGCTACAAATGACCAATATCATTATCAAAATAACTACTTTTTATTTTCTTAAAAAAAAAGGCAAAACTAAAGCAACTCTTCAAATACCCAACTATATGCCACTTCATCTGAGTAGTCAGCTATCACTGCAGCAGGCACTGCACTTGTTACCTTGCAAGCTGAGCAGAAGAGTCTGCCTCCCCAACAGTGCACCATGCAGTCAGACATACAAGACAGTGAGAAGGGCACACAAAACACCAGCCTGAAGGTGCATGTGTCTGTCACACAGCAGACACATACACAGACCATCCATGCCAGAGAATGGAACTGATACACAGGACACACTGGAGGGCCCCTCAAAGCACAGCATTGACACAGGATGTATACCAGGTCATGAATGCTTTACGGACAGCTGCGTGAAACAAAGGGCATATACAGTGACATCACAGCCCACAGACTTGACATGCAGCAAGGATTCTGCAACCTGTGTGAGACCACAGACAATGGCATGACCATAATTGTCACTGCTCTACAGCAGGATGATGTTTCTCATTCGTACCCAGTACGTGGCAGCCAACCCCGAAATCCCCATATGTCATACACCAGAAACACAACATCATCAAGCATTCCAGCACAACCCTCACATGATAGCCAACCTGCAGGGGTGCACAACCAACTGTAACAGATGATGACCTAATGCCAGGCATATACACAGCCCAATACCATGGCAAGTGCAGGGGCAATGCAAGTGGTAGGCCCATTCCACCCTAAACACCCACTCAGAAGTCATCCCAGACACCAAAGCCAAAAAGCACACATGACCTAATGCCTCATTCGAATGCAACACAGCCTTTAATGCTGAAAATTGCCATCCACCATCAGATGCATGGTGGGAGCCCATGGAAAAAAACAAACAGTGACACTATAGTTCCTAGGAGGTGTGAGCTTCTGGGTGTATTTAATTTCATTTTATTTTAAATCTCCTGACCTTGGAAATGGGAGTTTCGAAGGTTTGAAGAAAGTCAAGTCCTGGTCCAAGGTAGTGGGAGCCCTTTGGACTAATTATATTTGATGAACTTTTGGTCTGGACATTCTACCTGAAATTCATTTTAATTCAAATATTTTAACTGGTATTTTGTTACATTTACCTTATAAGTCTGTGGTTAGTGTACAGTTGATTGTTTCTGAAGCACACTTGTTTATTTGTGTTTTTCCCCATATGATAACTTGTATTGTTATTTTCTTTTTTGATTAGAGTGACTGTGTGGGGGTGGAAGTTAGTGGTTGTGTGTGTGGCGTGTGTGGTTAGGTCTGATTGTATTAGTTTATGATTAGTGTGTGTGTGGGTTATTTATTAGTGAAGTTTTTTGTTGTTTTGGGGGCCTTAGTTGGCTGGCATGTGTCTGGGGGTGTCCGGAGTGCAAGGGTGGGCAAAAATTGTGTATGGGGCATCTCAGTTTTTTGACTTGCAGCCCTTCGCCAACCTCCCAGTGTCTAACAACAGCGCATCATTGTCAGGAGGTCGGGATTAGGAGGTGCCACACTGGTTGGAGTTGGTGGGGTGCCTCTTGCACATTGGAAGGGGGCAGGATAGAGGTGGTCAGAAGTCTCAGCGGGTTCTAGAGAGAGGCCAGACATGCTTGGTTCCCATTCCCAGGGTTCCCACAGAAGGGCTACACCGTCCACCAGTCCTCTGAGGGTGGTGCTGTGCAATGCCAGATCGATCAGAAATAAGACCGCAATTATTGCAGCTCTGGTTTCATCGGTTGATCTGCCATACATTACAGAGACCTGGATAGGGGACAATGCTGGCCTGGTTCTAGGGGCTGCCTTTCCCCTGTGTACTTCATTGAGCACTGCCCCAGAGTGGAACACAGTGGTGGAAGTGTGGCCATCTGTTTTAAATCTTAGCTAGGCTTTACCGTGCACCCAGTGAGAACACCGAATTCATTTGAATGTGTGGCCATCCATGGTGGTCTGGGTGCAGGTTGTAGGATTCTCCTGATTTACCGCCCCCCTGGGGTGGCAGGAGAGTTCCTGCAGGAAGTAGCTGACTTTGTCATTGGTGAAACATTGGAGGCCCCCGGGTGTTTAGTCCTGGGGGAACTTCAATGTTTGGGCCTACGATGAATCATCTAGGTTGGGTTATCACTTCCTCCTGATGATGGCATCTCTGGGCCTGTCGCAAGAGGTTTCTACCATGACTCATCAGGGTGGTCACATGCTGGACTTGGTCTTCTCGCTGGGGCTTGAGGTTGATGATCTTAAGACTGATCGGGTTGTTTGGTCCGATCATTGCACAGTAGAGTTCTTGCTCAGGCCCCCCCACCATGATCCCTCCATCTGCAGGGATGGTAAGCTACTGCCCTTTGAGGGGTTTGACCCTAGAGGGTTTTCTGGAGGTGGTTAATCAAGCTAGTGTGGGCAGTGCATGTATAGGGGTGTGTGGGTGAAGCAGTTGTCACCTATAATGAGGTGATGTCTGGGGCACTCAACTCCCTTGCACCAGTCCATGTACTACCCAGATCCTCTCACTTGAGGTCCCCGTGGTTTGATGGGGAGCTCAAGGTGATGAAGATCAAGGGTCGGAGGTTGGAGCACTGCTGGAGGAGGACTGGATTGTAGGCGGACACACTGGTCCTGCGTGCATACTACATTGTGTACCAGGAGGCAATCAACCGTAAGAAGGCAGTGTTCCTGTCCCGGTAACTTGCTGCTGAGAAGAGCCTACCAGCTATGCTTTTTCAGACTGTGGACAGGCTATTACATCCAGCTTATCTACAACTGAAAAAAGCTTTTTCTGATGCTTTATGCAATGAGTTTGCTCGGTTCTTCTCAGACAGAGTGTCTGCCATCAGGCAGGAAATTCCACCAGTGAGCCTCAGTGTGGCTGACAGTGGTCGCCAGGATTGTCCATGGTGCACTTCGCCTGGTAGGGGGAAGTTTAAACCGGTGGAGGTGGCTGAGGTCATTGAGGTTGTCTCGAAGCTGAAGCAAACATATTGCGAACTGGACCCAGTGCCAGCTCATTTCTTAATGGGATGTGTTGACACCGTAGGCCCAGTGTTCGCCTTGATTGCCCGGTGCTCTTTGTTGGAGGGGATCTTCCCAGATGCCTTGAAGGAGACACTGGTGAGACCTCTTCTGAAGAAACCATCTTTTGACCATGACATCAAGGTGAATTACCATCCTGTCTCCAACCTTAAATTTCTGGGAAAGGTTGTAGAGAAGATTGTGGCGCAGCAGCTGGGAGAACACTTCATGGCCTTTGATATCTATGAGCTGCTCCAGTCTGGGTTTCACGCTGGGCACTGTATGAAAACCGCATTAGTTCAGGTGCATAATGATCTCATCTGGGTGAGAGATTGAGGAGAGGGGACAATTCTCATTCTCCTTGATCTCTTCTCAGCTTTAGACACAGTGGACCGTTGTGTGTTACTCGACCGCCTGAGGGAATTTTGTAGACTCGCTAGCACTGTCATCCACTGGTTTGAGTCCTAGCTCACAAACAGGAGGCATAGGGTTGTGATGGAGAATTTCTCTTCCTCCTCTCCTAGTCTTCTGTCTCACGGAGTACCTCAGGGTTTGGTCTTGTCACCAATGTTGTTTGCCGTGTATATGCTGCCCCTGGGTGGGATCATTAGGAAGTACAGTTTGGAGTTTCATTGCTATGCCGATGATACCCAACTGTATCTATCCTTTGCTCCTGGGACATCCAATGCAGTGGACATACTGAACAATTGCCTGGCCGAGATTAATAACTGGATGGCCTCTAGCTGGTTGTGACTGAACCCCAATAAGACGGAGGTACTTGAGTCGAACAGGAGGCATGATAGGATGGCCTCTGGTGCAGAGACTGGATTGTTTCTGGGATCTGTGCCATTGAAGGCTTCCTCTAGGGTGTGCGATCTTGGTGTTTTCCTCAACAGAGAATCGACATTTGAATCTTAGGTGTCGTCCGCTGTCCGGTCCAGCTTTTTCCATCTAAGGAATATTGCTAGGATCAAATGCCTGGTTCCTCCCCGGGACCTCCCCACCTTGGTACATGCATTCATGACATCTAGGCTTGACTACTGTAATGTGCTCTACCACGGGGTGTCTGAAGGACCCCTCTGTCGATTGCAGCTAGTGCAGAATGCAGCTGCCAGGCTATTGATGGGACAGTTTAAATACTGTCACGTTACCCCGGTGCTGGGTGAATTGCACTGGCTGCCTGTTCAATGGAGTGTTCTCTTTAAGATGGGCTTGCTCACCTTTAAGGCCCTACTTGGATTGGGCCCTGGCTACCATTTGGACCTTCTAACACCTGCTGTCCCGGGCCGCTCCCTCCGATCCTCCTCTAGGGTCCTCCTTGCAATTCCCAGGATGAGGTTAAAAACTGCCAGTGACAGAACCTTTAGTGTCACCGGCCCCATCCTGTGGAATTCTCTTCCTTCATCAGTAAGAAAGGCCTCTTCAGTTGAGGCATTCAAAGCCTGCCTCAAGGCCTTCTTATTTAGCCAGACATTTCCAGACACTGCTCTATAGACAATATCTCTGAGATATTTTGCATAATAGCACCTTAAAATTTTGCTGGAAATTTAGACCCTCATTTTAATGTTTTGATTTTAAGTAGTTATTGGAATGTTTATATTTTATACATTGTGTTTTAATTGTTTCTGATGTTTTGATTTTACAGTGCCCAGAGCCTCTGGGATTGGGCACCTGAAAAATAAAATTTGTCTTGCCTTGACTTCATTTCATGGGTTCCATGCTCACTCACATTTGGGGAGGTTGGTGGCAAGGGGCAAGCTAGGGAAAAGAGAGATCACTTGAGTCACTGGATGCAGCCCTGCCCAGCCCCTCACTGTCACATAAGGCCATTCAATACAAACAAAATTATTCAGCACACTTACCTTACTGCTCCTTTTATGATAAAGCTAGGCTGGTTATTAATTTTATTTTTTTGTTGGCACCGGCCATCTGACTCACTTGGTCCTAGCCAAGTCCAGACTCCTGACTTGTGAGAATTAATCCCTCAAAGGCTCACATGGTGTGACTAGTCGGCTACTCCCCACCTGCACTCAGCATAGTACCAACATTACCTCCAGTCACACAGGTACAGCTAACCACTCACTGGGTTAGAGGATTGCAGCAGGACATTCCCCAGATTGCAGATCCATCTTTCACAAGAACAAAAAGAACCAACTTCAAGACGAGAACAAAGTTATCACTGCCAGGTTATTAAGTTATTAATCCTTAATGGAGAAGACATTTAAACATGCACTACTGCTTTGCCACATTAAATAAGTTAATTAAATAAATAAATCCACTACACTGCTCTGTCCTGGAAAAATACATAGTAAAAGCTGGACCCCACTGAAAATGGGAACTTGCCTCTCACTTGGACTATCATGGTAAATGCATTAAAAAATGAATAAAAGGAGGACCCCACTGAAAAAAAAAGATCTTGCATCTCCGGTGTACTATCTTGAGTAATTACAAAGTAAAAACTGGGTCAAACAGAACCCCACTGCAAACAAGATATCACAATTCAGCTGGGCTATCCTGTGTAAATATATTGTAAAACTGTAAAAGCAGGACCCTGCAGCAGAACCCCACTGAAAAGCAGATGCTGCATTTAAGCTAATCTGACCTGGAAAAATACATTGTACAAGCATCCAGATCACCTGACTTGTAGCTGTCTGGTATATTCCTGATGGTCTAGCGGTCCCCCCATAAGGGCATCTGACCACCTCTCGACTAACCCTCCCAGGCACCCCCCCAGCCCTAGTCACATAATGCAAACTACAGCAGTAGTGATTACTGGCACAGTCCTCTGTGCACTACCTCAGCTGGTTTCCATCTGATGGTCTCTGAGCAATCGCAAGTATTGCACAAACACCTGTTTCTACTGTACTCATGATTGCTCATTGACAATCAGATGGTGGCCGGCCAAGGTGGTGAGCAGAAGGCTGTGCAGGTCACTGTCACTATTGCCACACTTCGGCTTAGGTGACCTGACGGGGGGGGGGGTGAAAAGGGTCCTGAGCAATACTCAAGAACATACCAGGCATATTAGGAATATTAACCTAGAAAGCCCTGTAACAGAATATGTTTGGCTACACAATATTAGTGATCCCTGTTGTCTTAGATTCATGGGACTGGAACAGGTTGAGGTCGTAGCAGAGGAGGGGTTCATCTTAGAAAGCCTTTGCAAGTAGACAGCTATTGGATTTTCTCACTGCAATCACTGCAATCTGATGGGCTGAATTCTAGTTGGGATTTAAAACCTTATTTATAAGTTTTTCTGCAGTGCTAAATACTGACCCCCCAAGGAAAGAATGAATTTTAGAATTGTATCTGTAGAACTGTTTCATGGGTTTATGAATTGTTTTTAGATCTATGTACTTGTCTTAAATATCTAATGCACATATCTCTGTCTTTCCTTTCAGCCAGAGTCTTTTGGAGAGTGCACAAATTTCCTGTAAATTCACAACAGTATTTGGAAGGCATGGTCTGGATGTAGTTTCTGTGGATCCCGACTCTGGTCTGATGGCTCTATTCTTTTTCACTTCTCACTATGAGATGTTTTATTAAACCTTAAGGCTTTATTTCTTCCTTCAGTTTTGGGAACTGAATTAATTTGTTACGTGCATATGAAACAGATAGGATCCATTACAGGATAGCATAATATAATGCATTAATTGTAAAAAAATGCTACGGTTCGTAGTTTAAATTTATTTGTTATAGGAACATTAAATGGTAAATGCTCCTGGTTATGGATTCAAAATAAAATAAAAACTAATGCAAATAAATGCAAAAAAACTGTAACAAAAGATATAAGAATGCATGTGTTTACAAATGAGCATGACATTTGACCTTTTGCAACATTTGGATGACGTTTTGCAGTTACACACAGATGATGTAATACCTGGGGTACATAAGGGTCATAGCTAGTCCAGGTTGCCACCCCCTGAGGAAGCTAGATAGAGTGACGTGCTAGGGCACCTGGGTAATAGCCAGTGGCTGGTACTGTGTCTGAGTGTGCTGGAGTATTAGTACAACATGATTTGTGGCAAAAAAAATCACTGTGGATTTTGAACCTTGGAGTTTTACTCTAGTTATCATTTTGAAGTTATTCACTCTGCAGCCTTATTTTGGAGTGAAATCCTATTTGGTCCTATTTGGTTGTAGCACTATTGCTGGGTTTGCAGACCTAGACTAGCACCTTGCCACGCACTGGTTCAGCGGTGTACTTCTTGGTTTTAGCTTAATTAAGAAGAGGATCCTTGAACATAAAAGTTTGTTTCAAACTAAAGATTAGGGGCCCAATTTGTAACCAGGGCTTAGAAGCGTGCAAGTTGTGGCATACTGCTGCTTGTGCTAAAGCCCGGTACACCAGGGACCCTGCACCAGATTCTGGTACAGGAGGGGTCTCCATGCCTAAGTCCCCATGTGGTAGATGAGCTGTGGTGGTTCATACTCCTATAGTTTAGGGTGATGCCAGATAAATCTAGAAGGAGATGCTGGAGGCATACTCTAGAGCCAAGATGCAAGGTTTATTAACAGCAGTTGGAGCACACAAAAAGACTTAGCATTCACTAACACTATCACACATGAGAAAGAGTGAATAAAATTACCGGGACCACAACCTGGCCCCACTAATGTCCTACAAAAGTTCAGGTTATTCAAGTCCTCAGGATGTAGCAATCCGATGCACCAAGCTTGGGTTACTAGTATTTTGGTCAGCCAACTGCTGAGGGTGAACCTAAGGAAGCGCTTCCCATAGAGGCCATAAAATGGGGTGTCCCCCAGTGAACCAGAAACCAAGTAAAACACTGCAGGCCTCCTGGCCCTGGGAAGAAGGTGACTCCTGGCATCACTGAGGCAATGTCAAAAGGGAAACACCTGGATAAGGATGGGTGTTGATGCCGGGTTGTAGGGGAAAAGAACCCTTATCTGGGGTTGTCGGCTGCAGTGACCTCGGGCAGGTGATTTCCAGTCGAGAAAAGGATGCTGGGTGTGATGATCCACTCAACAACCTCTGGGCAGGTCCCTGGAACCCTTACCACCTCACCCCTGCAGCTTCAGAATCTGACAGTCTTCGGTGTGACCTCTTGATGCATCACTGGAACATGAGCCACCTATGGGCAGTACAATCAAGAGTATGGTGACCCTTGGTGTGGCCTCTTGCATGGGCCACTGGTACTTATACCACCTCAGGTTATGAGCACAGAGCCTGGCAATCCTCGGCAAGGCCTTGGTATAGGCCACCAGTACTATTGCCACCTTGGGACAATGTCTATGCAGGAGAATGGGCAATGTGATTCTGAGTTCGGCGGATGACTTAAGTCCCTCAAGCTAGAGCCAGGACAGCTCATAACCTGACTCACTTTGGTGGGCCCTAGCTACCAGCTGGCTACCACTTATGACCAGCAACTCAAACCTGGGGCATCATGGTGAACACTTGGAGTTGATGGAGGTCATTGGAAGTGGGTGCAGGTGATATTGGACTTCCCGGGGACCGTCCCTGGGTTGAAGAAGAGGCACCAGAGGAATTCTAGATGAGGTGTGTGCAGGAGCCTGGAACAGAACAAAAATTAAAAACCTGAAAGGCAATTCCCCCCTTCTTGTATGACTGAGAGCTCTACCATTTGGGATGGGGTGGCCCCAAATATCTTCAGAGGAAGTAGCAGTAGGCAAGTGCTGAAATCAATGCCCTCAGGGCAGTGCAGTCACACAGGACAATTAAGAAAATGAGGCAGTGCAGTCATGATACCCCAGGAATAAGGTAGTTCAGTCACTTAAACTCTTCAATTGAATATAGCAGTTCAGTCACATCAAGCAGTTCAACAACTTATAATAGTTTGATTGAATACAGCAGTTCAGACACAGCAAGCAGTGGGCCCAGACAACCACACATCTCAACCTCCCTCATCACAAATCAGGGACAAATGACCAAAATCAGGAACACATCAGATAAAATAGTAATATTAGTCCCAGAAGCTGTATACAGCATGTTTCTTAGTGTGAATAGCATTTTCTTAATGAGAACTAGACTGTAACATCAATGGCTGGCATTATTCTGTGATCCCAGTCCCTAATCTTTAGTGCCAGAAATGCCAGACTTAGGAGGGACAGAAGAAATTTCTGAGGCAAAATCAGGGACATCCCTGAAAATCAGGAACAGCTGAGAGGTAGGCAAGCAACAGGAGATTGCAGGCAGATAAAGAAAATAAAGTTTGTTTCATGGGCATTGAAACAGTTTGATGACCCATCCCTTTGTTAATATGGATCAGCCCTGGATGCCTTCTGAGTACTGAGGCCAGAGTACCTAGTCTCTTTGTCCCAGCTATGGTCTGCCCCACCCTTCTTACTACATGGACAAAGGACTAAGTTTTCCCCATTACTAGAGCTCAGATTACCCTAGAACTCTGAGAGAAGAATGCACTAAGGCCGTGCCAGGCCTCTAGTAATTAACTTCTTACAGTTAAACAATTAGAAATTTAGCATGAAATGCACATTCTTACCAATAATACTTTGACCTGGCTTTACCTAGCACTTCTTTGACTCTTGGCCCAAAGGAAGTGCCAAAGTCTCTCTATTTGGAGCACAGTCTGCCTAAAATAAATTAGACTAGCAGAGATTCCTTGAAGAGACGAGTTCACAAACACCTTTAATCTTGGTCCAACAATTATTTGGTTTGAACCCTCCTAGCTTCTGCCTTCTTGGTTCTCATTTCTCTCTCTCTCTCTCGCTCTCTCTGTCTCTATACAATTGGACAAGGTAGCAGTTTTCCTCCACCCGGGAGGAGATACAATTGAAGCAATTTAACAATTCTAAACAATAATTACACAGTGCAACCATACAATTGCTAAACAAACAATCCTTCCTCTGGCTGGAGCAGATATAGCTAGGACTAATTATTAAAGGAAATGCTGGCCAACAAGCCTACTCACCCCTGGAGTTCAACAAGGATTTCTGTACTCTGGAGAATGCACAACCACAAAGGAGTGATGAGGCCTCTTCTCCTGGAGACTGCTGCACAAAAGGTTCACTGGGTCTGTTTCCTGGCCAAATGAACTGACTCGACGCACTGGGAGACCTGACTAGATGGCAAATTTCTGTAAAAAAAGACAGAGGCAGCTACTGGGGATCTTCTGGAGGGAGTTACACTGAAGGAAACCAGGGGATTCACTTCAACCTCCTAACAGGGAAGCCGACATCCATTGCCTTACTGTCCTTCTCCCTCCCTGGTCAAACTCTTTCTCCTCTCTCTCCAGCCTGTGCAGAGCCTCCTCTAGGCTGGGGCAGTCCTGACTATCTGCCAGGGGATTGGCTCCTTCATCCAGAGGTCAGCCTCCTGAGGCTGGGTCAGTAGCTTAAAAAAAAGGTCTCCAAATTTGAATCTACCCTGGCCATGGGGATTGGCTGAGAGGGCTCAGCCTGGCTTCTTTCTCTCCTGTGGGACAGGAATTTGGCCCAACTGGTTTGGCTTTGGCTGACTAGGTGTCAGTCTTGAGTGGGCAGAAGAGAGACCCAAGGAAGGGAAAAAAATGGTTTTCTTTTAAAACTCTGAATTTAGACTGCTAGGACTGTGTGCTGGAGTGGGGCCTGTTCTGTGTTTCAGAGGGTCACTAAAGCTTTTCAAGGGTTTCTGATTAAGCTGCCAGGGTTCCCATAACTGTCTGACCCCTCATATCTCTGAGCATCCCCTATTTTCTGTGATGCCCCCAATTCCACTATTTTCTGTGGTGCCCCAATTTCCCTGGGCACTACATCCATACCTGAGGCAACCTCTTCCATGCGACAAACACATGGCCTATGGAAGGGTTTGCCACTGGCACCCTGCAGCAAGGCAAGCTGATTCCCCAACCCCAATCTCCTGATATTATTACATCAAATCCCATCCCTGGTGGTCCAGTGCGCCCCCATCCCTGATGCCGCCAGTATGAATAATGAATATAAATAAATTCCTTTCCCGATCCTCAATGTCCACAGTAATAATAATTAATACCCTCCCTTCTCTGGTGGTTTATTATAACCCCCCCACCCCAGCAGGTAGTGCCCACCACCCCACTCCCCCTTAGCCAGAAACAGAGCCAGAGACTAGCACAACCCTCTTCTCACCTCCGCAGCTGGCCACTGACCAAACTGTCACTGAGTGTACTGTATAGTCACTATATACAAATAAAATAACAGAACACTAGGTGGCACAAGACCCTGCAATTACGATAGATTTAATACTTGTGCAGATATTTACACTTCTGATGGTACCAATATCCCCCAAAACAAACAATTCAGGATACAGGGGAATTATACTTGTGCATTTTGGAATGTTGTTTATTTTATTCAATGCAAGCAATGTCCATAAACAGGTTATGTTGGTGAGACTGGACAACCTCTCCACACCTGAATGAACTCACACAGACATGCTATTAAAACAAAGATGACTAAGAAACCAGTGGGGCAACACTTCTCTCAGTCTGATTACTCCATCTCTGATATGTTGGTACTGGTTTCGAAAGAACATTTCAAAAATACACAACAAAGGTGGGCCTTTGAGGTCAGACTCATTTTATTTTTGGACATGGTAGGGGATGGGATGAATATAGATTTGGGTTTTATGTCACATTACACCGCTTAAACAGCTCCTGTTTTTTCACCTGCATTAGGGATAACACATGGACATATTATTGTTGTACATGGAGGTATTGCATTATGTTTAGATACAAAATGGTTATATGGATTCCTTTTTACTGGTTACCTATACATTGATTTCACACCGGGGACAAAGAGTAGGGTGTGGTGGTGGGGTGTTGTTTCCCTCAGTTTTGCATTCAGACTTATAGAACTGTCATTTAATACTACAGAATATTAGGTATATATGTACACATGGACTTATTAGCATAACAGTATATCAGTTAGAAGGGAGTCTGTGTTCGGTTTGAGTTTTGAATGTGCACAAACACTAGTCACTTGTTATAGAGTTACAGATAGATCATGTTTAAACAGTATACGTTTGAATATTCATGAGTAATATTGACTTATTGTACACAAAGTTTAAGACAAAATGTATCTGAACAGTACTTATACTGTATAAATGTGTGAAACAACTGGTAAATGCTTAATTTACACTAGGGCAGGTTGATTTCAAACCCACTTTTTTGCTTATCACAAAGATATTTTCTCATTTAGAAAACTTTAACATTATATAATATGTATTGTTTAAACTTATTTTATCTTGTGGTTTAAAAATTATAGTCATTTACTAATGCAAGCACAGACTCACACATACAGGACTTTAAAATTAAGTTTTAGTTGTTTTATGACCTTTCTCAGGGAGGGTGCTATCTATTCTGTGACATTCGACCTTGCAATGCCTTTCTTTTGATGGAACTTTGCGGTCTTTATATGGTCCTATGTTGATTTTTGAATGCAGTTTAGGCCAATGGGGATTCTTAACAACTTTTTATATGTTTGTTTGTGTATGATCTGAGTTTTGAGAAAGTATGTTCTTCTAAACCAACTGCCATTGATTTCTTATGAAGGATTCTGTGTAGTCTGAAAGCTCAAAACACCTGTTTTCTTTTGTAACAACTCTGTTGGTCCAATAAAATGTATCAAATCATCTTTTTGTGAGGATCTTGTTTTACAAGGACCAATACAGCAACAAGTATTTCTGTGTTATTCATACTAAGTAACACTTGGACCCAGATATTCAAACTGTGCCATTCTGAGGCGCAAGCCCTGCGCTGCTCAAAATAGTATGCGGGGGTGTGGGCGATATTCAAAGGAGAGTTGCGCGTATTGAGCAACTCTTTGAATATCTCTCAGCCAACTTGGCGCCACCGCAAGTTGCCAGAGTTGAGCATTAAACTTGCGTGCGCAAGTACCATTGCGCCATGTGCAAATTTCCGATATTCAAAAGGTGACATGCAAATGGGGCCATAATTTATGCAAGGCGCAAGGGGGGCCATTTGCATCTATTTATGGCCCCATTTGCATGCCATTAGCATGTAGGTGCGCTGATCCCCGAGGACTGGCGCCTGGCCGCCCTGCCAGGCAGCAGCTGTCGGGGACCGATGCACCCTGCAGCCCGATTGCGGGCAGTATCTGTGTATACATTCCCCCCACACACATCTCCAGCTCAATCACGCGGCGTACAGTAACATGACCCCCCACACACATCTCCAAGCCCGATCAGCGGGCATACAGTAACATGACCCCGCCCACATCTCCTGAAGCCCGATTCGGGCATACAGTAACATGACCCCCACCCACACATCTCCTGAAGCCCGATCGCTGGCATACAGTAACATGACCCCCACCACACATCTCCCGAAGCCCGATCGCGGACATGTTCAAATCTAACCTCTGCCTATTCCTCTCTGCTATAGTTACAATCTATTTGCGATATAATACAAACTGATGATCAGTCTCTACTGCTGAATATATTTTTCACAAGTGATGAAGCAATTGTTTATGCCGTTGCTGGTTATATTGATGCAATCTGTAGACTTTGTGCCAAGGTTTATAGGCCAGGTTGAACTTTTGTAATTGCCATGGCTTCTGTTATGATAAAACAACTTAAATTATCCTTTTATCTAAATGTTTCCTGGAGATAGCCTTGGTATACTGTTTGTGCCTAAAAATAATTTTATTCCAAAACTACTGACTGTAGATTGTTCAAGTGCTTGCTAGGCTCTACATTTTAATTTATGTTTGATATATTTTTGCTAACTGAATTCTAATGTATTGCCTATTCGATATATTGAAATGTGCTGTTATACTGTATGTTATTACTTATATAATTACTGGCCACAATTTTTTTCCATAAAGAAAGCCAGTTATAATTTGCCATTATAACCAGCTAAGTGGCAAACACGCACCAGCTTTCTCTCTCAGCAGCACGAGCCACCAACACCTGTAAAGGAAACACAGATTTTTCTTTACAAATTTGCAGTCTGTCACCTCGCTCTGCCCTCTCACTGCTTCAACTCTGACCATCAAAGAAAAGTGTCTTGTCAAGAAAAAACACCTAAAAACATTACAAAAAAATTCTCTTTCTCCTCACACGCATTGCGAGATCTTCAGGGAACTCCCTGAGATCTCCCCCGCAATGACATAACCATACCAACCGGAGCCCTTACAGCGCAACAGAAAAATGAGTAAGCATACAAAATAGTTAAAGAATTTTAGAAAACATTAACAAATATTCTTTGTTCAGTACTGTTTAAAGTTTAAGATAACTGTTTTAGTTAAGGCGCAACACGCGGTTACCGAGCGAAGTTACCAGACAGACCTCACTATTTCAAGTACTGTAAATGAAACAGTAAAAAAAAAAGAAATGTAATCAAATCATTAAGTTCTTATGTAGTTAATCTATTTTACTGTTACTGAGATGTACAATAAAATGCACAGTTAATGTATCACAGCACTGCTGCAGTCAGCTACTGTCTTGCCAAATAACACAGTTTCTCAAATAAACATCCTATGGGTGAAAAAATTGTGGTCAGCAATGATATAAAATAAGGTATGGGTAGGTGGTATAAACTTGATTTTACACACACCCTCGATTGTGGGATGCTAAATAAACCCCTCGGGCTTCACCCTCGGGGTTTATGTGGCATCCAACACCTTGGATGTGTGTGTGTAAAATTCTCGTTATAACCACCTACCCATATATTATTCTATATATTATATCTGTTTTTAAAATGTATGTATCTATGTTGAAATGTATGATGGTCTTTAGACCGATCAATAAAAGATTACTACTACATTCGGTTGGTAATTTGAGCCTTACCAGAACCATCATATTTATTTATTGATCTTAAATAGTGTTACAGTACTTACACAGGTACTGATGTAACCCCCACACAAACACTACTGCCAGTGAACAGTAATGTTAATGCTGCACATATACCTTAATGATACCTTAATGTTGTATTAAATATGGACTATGTCCTACATTTCATTAGTGCCCCTTCTGCAGCACCACTGTGGTCATGTCTATTTAACACTGACCTGGTTCATTGGGTCCTTCCTCCACTTCAACCTTTTTCTATGTCTGATCAACAATAACACAATAACAGCCATCCTTCTGGATAACTACCTGTAGGGGAGGATACATTACACATATACACCAATGTACCCACACTTATCAGACACTGTTCAGAAGTTGTGTATTGTGCTGGTATGGTTGTGCACTATTCACACCCATTTCCCCCATCCCTACTGTAGTATGCCCCTTTCATTCTGAACTGCAGTCCTCTGTTGCACTAGTCTCATGGACAACGGAGAACGATTGTACTGTTGTTTTCAACCACTATTTCCAGACTCTGTATTGCTGTGCCTTCACAGTGCTATGCCTGTGCTTGCTGTATGCTTGCTGTATCCCCAAACCCTCCCCTCCATAATTCCTCCCCCATGACAATTCATTCCTATCCTGCTTTTCTACCACTGGCCCTATCAGTTTAGCTCCGTATTTTTTACCTGCTGATGTTAAAGACTGGGTACCCCGCTTAGTTTTTGTTTACTACTCGGCTATTATGTCTGCACACTTTTGTACTTTCACTGTTTATCATTTATGTATAATTAACTGACTATTGTATGACATTTTGCTGCTGTGTCTGTTTTGTACTCTTCTGTACATTATTCCCTGTATTTTACTGTCTATTTGTGCCTGTACTGACGTGGAACCTTTGTAAATGAGTCTCTGACTCAAAGGTATTTTCTAATATGCTCAATAAATAAATACATAAAATGCAGCTGCACTGGTCAGCAGTTCTGTGTTGCTACAAATGACACAAGTGCATAGTACAGGTCTCACTCCATAGGTTTTATTCCATGCTTGTGCATCTAGCAGTATGTAGAGACAGTGATGTCAGTGTCCATGGCTGTGGGCTTTGCATTTGTGTTGGCAGGTGTACAGCCTGGGTTGTTCGCATGCTTGCTAGTCAGATCTGCAACCACTGCTTCCTTACACATGTCCACATTCCAGTACCTGCTCTATTGTCACTCTTTATGGACTGTGCCAGACACTATGTGTTATGGTGCCACAGCAGGGTCTGCCCCATCTGTATAGTTCTGGGTGTCTTACGGGTCTCCATACAGGTGTCATTGTCTACTGTGCCTCAGGTGTTTATATCTGTTATACTACATCTCAAAGTGTGACACATGGCACTGCAGTTGGTCATCACCAGTGTGTGACTTCTGACTGTGTTTGTTTCCATACTCTGTTGTGTCTGCCATCTTATGGGTGCTATTCATAAGGCTTCAGTTGTGTTGCTTGGCACATATACATGCCACACCATTCATATGCACTATTATGCTTGTGTACCCATATCCAGTTCAGGAGGTCGTACCTCAGAAAGAACATAGAAAGGATGGCAGCAGTCCAGAGGAGGGCAACTAAAATGGTAGAAGGGTTGCACAAAAAGCCATATTACTTGGTTTACTTGGTTTACATGGTAAATTAGGACAAATGAAGGCTGAAGCCCATTGGGATTGTCCCCCACAATATTGTGGGCCATTATTCCTAAATGTAATTTAGTTTTAGCCATTTATCTATGTCTTTTTTAAAGGTTGCAAAGGTATTAATGTCCACCAGTTCCTGTGGAAGCCTATTCCACAATCTAGGTGCTCTTGAGGAGTGGCTGAGGGGTCTCAACATGTACACCGTGGAAGACAGAAGAGTGAGAGGAGACATAAAGGAGTGAACAGGGTGCAAGAGGGAAGTCTCTTTCAAAGGAAGAATAGCACCAGAACCAGAGGACATGCAATGAACCTGGGGGGGGCAATCTGTAATACTGTTTTACTGTATGCTGTCTAACACTTGCTCCATTGTTGCACCTTGCATTGTCTGCATATGCCTCGAAATAGTGCTCAGTCCTGTGTAAACCTTGGCCCCCATGTTTAATAGTCCCCTGGCACATGGCACAAGTGCCTGTGCTGCCCATCCCAGATGTGCTTCCCCAAAATATTGCCATATTCAGCAGATGCGCCCTAAAATGCACCAGCGCAACCCTGGCTGAATATACCACAGATGCGCTATAGTGCAATGGTACATGCACTGTGCATTAGGGCAGGACTGAATATAACAAGTGGAGCAAGTCTGCCTGAGACAATGGAGCAACATGACAGGGCCCATGGTGGGACATGAGCAGTTTGCAAGTGCACAAATGGGGAGCCCCAGCAGCCATGGCCATGGTGAACAGAGTGGCATGGCAAAGCCGCAGAATGTGTACAGTACAGCATCCCATGGGCACAGGACAGGGCACCACACACAGAGAAGTAGGCAATTGGCCTAGCAGGCACTGTTGACATGGCACAGACAAGGGCATGGACAAAAAGTCACAGCACTGGTGGTGCCAGTGGATGGCATGGCCCAAACAGGCACTGTGACAACAGTGCTGATGAGTGAAGCATGCCGGATATGTGTGTAGGCCACAGAGGGTGCACACGTCCAGGGGCACTAAGGATGGCAAACAGTGCTTCAGTGCGCAGCATAGTGAACTGTGCAACAGTGTTGGCATGCACAGCACTGGGAGAGGGGCCCACTGAATGTGCCACTGTGGGCAACAGTGGTTGAAAGCCCAGATGCAGCATATGGATGCTCATGGCAAGCACTGTGTGGGCATAGTCAGGTGGACAGGGTGGACGTGCACAACACAGCACAAACTGCCAAGCCATACAGCCCAAGGAGCAGTGGGCAACATAAGCAACAGAACAACTGACCCCAACAAAAGCACAGGAATAACCACAGACACAGGGAAAGAGTAATGTAACCGGATTTACTAAGAAACAACAGTATGAGAAATACAACAAGGCAACAACAACAGTAAGGTGCAAAACAGGGGTGCGGGAAAGGTCTGAACAGGGAAAATGGCATGCAGGGAAGGCAACTATATACAAGTTGGGCAACAGGATGAGGGGGGGATTGCAATGGGGCTAAACAATAGAAACACCTAAAACAGTCCAATGGCCACACAGGTCTACTGCTCCTTGTGGTCCCCACAGGAGGAGGGTTCCCTGGCCTCCACCATGCATCACCTCCGTCTGTTCATGGATTGCCCACAGGATGTTCTCCAGCCTCTGGAACATGGCCCCTTGGTGATGGTATATAGCCAACAAGATGTCTGGAGTGCTGTGTCCCTGTCCTCACCGGATGCGACCTCTGCACCCTGATCCATGAACTGCACTCTCAGCCTGACGACTATGTGGGAAAACAGAGGACATATACTCAGTGCCACGGCAAACACAGGCCATGTCCTCGTCCCCGGAAGGGAGTGATGTGCATGTTGGACATTGATGGGACATATGCACAGGTCCAGCAATGGACCACACACACGATGGACCAGCAGAATGCCATGCAACAGGGCCACACAGTGACTGGAATGTGGCACAGGGTGATGCAATGTCAGCATGTGCATACAATGGATGTTGCTGGGGAACATGATGTCATGCCCCCCAACCGTATGGGGACAATAGCCACGTACACCATGTCTGGAGGCCCATTTGTCCCAGAATGTGCAGTGCTGGGGCACACATATTCCTAACTTGCACACACACCACGTGGTGACACACATGGGCATGGTTCACGGTGGGACTGCCACACAGTGACAGGACAATGTCCACAGTGTGCATACTGGCACACCTGGAGCATGCACAGCTTGTGGCCAAGGGGCCAAGGTGAGCACTGGACACCCACTCCCCCACCCAAACCACAAACATCACAGAACTGCCACACAAAAGCACACTTACCTGCCAAAGTTCATGATGACACCTGAGGCATCCCAGCAGCCACTGCCCGTGATGTCCAGGCCCTAGACATGTCATGGCCCATGTCTGCCACCTACCATTGCTCTTCCAGGCCTGCAAGGGGAACAGAATGGAAGGGCAACATGAGCTGTATGCTGTCATCCCCCCCCACATGCCCACCCAGACCTCACACCCACACACCCCCATCCACAGTACACAGAACCCAACCACACCCACCCCCGAACCCTGCAGCACAAGAAAACAACCTAGTCACCACCCACAGATGCAAGACCAACATGTTGGCTATGTCAGCATGCCCAAAATGTGTACATACCTTGGCGTGGCACATCGCCCCTGTGGGCCTGCTCCTGGAGCCTGCGCAGCCTCAGGGTCCTCTTCCCAGGTCTCAAAGCGGTACCTGCATCGTTCACCTGTGCAAGGCATCCCAGTCTACCAGACAAGCCACTCTATCTGGGCTCAGACCTGGGCCCTGGTCTTCTGTAAGGCCTCACTGCCTAAAAGCTGGGCCTCCACAAGCAGGACCAATGCCACCAGGTTGGCCAGCTCTGTGTCGGTCCAGTTAAGGTCCCTTGGCCCAGCACTCTGCACATGTGCCATAGTCAGAGTTGAATGCTCTGCAGCCAGTGTTGCAGCATGTTGCTCTGTGTGACATATGGCCTTGCCACACCTGATGCGCAATAGGCCTGCACGCAATGCCCCACCCAGCATGCAGATGCACAATGGTGATGCGTGATACACAGACAATGGTGCATCACTGCACATGTGTGATTCCACAATGCTGGGCAGGAGGACAGGGTCATGCCACTGCACATTGGGCATTTGCGACCTGTCTGTCGGCCATCTTGTTGAGGTCACAGTATGCCACACATGCAGCCAACAGCATCGCACAACAGACAGGACATGCACAGTGCACTGATAAGGTGCATGTCCTGCACGTTGAGGTGATGCACAATGCTGGGAACCCATGGTATGGATGCTCATTGTGCATGTGCAGAGATGCACTGCACCATGATGTGCAATGCATGGCCAGGGAAAGACAGGATGCGCTGCCGTGCATGGCAGGTACATGCCAGAGAACCATGCATGTGTGGAAGTGAGCAGCTCAAATAGATGCATGGAGCAAATTGAGATGGGCCATGCACAAATCTGCTATATTCAGACAGGATATGCAAATTGCCCCACTGCCCAATCACAACGCAAATCCCCACATTCGCATCTCATTACAGGCTGCACAGGCCCTCATTTGCATGTGCTGAGCTATAAATGAGCTGCTTTGTGCCACCATGCACCACTGGTGACCGGCAGGTACTGCAGCTTGAAGGTTTGTTTGGTACAGCTACACTGTTGAAGAGTGTACAGCCATGCATCCACCATGCCTGGGGATTGCAGCAGGACTTGGAACTGTGCTGACACCTGTCACTCTTCCACCCCACAGGCACTAGAATGATGGAGGAGGAAGAAGTGAGAAGAAGATGTCCCAACTTCACTGAGGATGAGCTGAAGGCCCTAGTCGGGACCTATGTCCATATGGAGGACCTTCTGTCAGGGAAGATAGGCACACGGCAGGAGAGGACACAGGGATGGAATGTAGTAGGCCAGACAGTGAATGCCCATGGGAAGTACAACCGCACTCCCCAGGAGTGCATGAAATGGATACATAGTGAGAGGACCAGGGCCAGAGAGCACCTGGCCACCATGCAGGCAGCCCTGCAGGCCACAGGGGTGGGCCACACACTGTGCCACCACTGATGGCCCATGAGGAGCAGCTTGCATCCACCCTGTCCCATGCTTCTGTGGAGGGTGTCTCTGGTGGGGAGGTTCCAGACAGGAAGAGGCCCTTCACAGCACTGTGAGTATGCATGTGTCACTTTGTCAGTATGACTGTGTGTTCTGTTCCTGGGTGTGCAGGGTATGCCACACATGGATGCACACCATGTTGCTACGCAGGGCTTCTGTCATTGTATGGCTCCCCCCATGAGCATGCAGTAACACTGTTGCAGCCTGTGGGTGCCGCAGTGGCAGGTTGTGCCACAGGGGATGTAGGCCTGCTGGGATAGGGCCACAGGTGCTCGTCCATGGACATGTGTGTATACATGCCATGTCCGTGTATGTCCTCCACTCATGCCGGTATGATGCACTGCACTAGGCAGTCACTGTTGATGGTGTGCCCACCCATCAGAGGCAGTGTCTGTGCCCGGGGGCATGTGCATCAAGGCCAAGGCTGTATACACCGCAAAACCATGCGGGCATGGCCCAGCGGCATGCTTTGCACACACCATATGGTGGTGTGGGTAACACAGGTCACAGTGCAGGACCATGCCATGTGTGGCAGTACCAGCACACCTGTGCTGCATGGTGCGCGACCCCATGTACACTGGTCAGTAGACACCCATGGCCATGATACCCTGATCATGCACTCATTTCTGCCTTACAGCACCATCATGCCTCAGGGGTGCTGCGTGTCCCAGGCTGAAGATGGAGGAGGAGGAGGAGGAAGCCCAGGCCATCAACTTCAGCGGAGCCATGGCAGATGTGAGGCAGGGCACCCATGTTACAGGACCTCCTGGCATTTGTGGGTCTGAACACCCTGTCCAACCTAGAGTTGTTGGATGATCTCATAGTGCTGGCATCTGCCATGGAGGATGATGATGAGGAAGATGCCACACAAGTAGTGGTGACAGCACACAGCAGTGTCACTGCCAGAGCGCCAGTGGCTACATGGACAGCAACGGACATGGTGGGGCACCGTGCCCCCATGCACGGCCCCCACCAGGTCGCACCTATGCTGACCGCACCTGTGGCAGTTGTTGGCAGTCAGGGCAGGGATGTGGCTGTGGGGACTGGTGCTGTCCCCATGGTGCAACAGGGCGCTGTGCATCAGCAATGTCCTGCTCATGCCTATGATGCACCTGTACCCGGTCCCACTGTGCCTGCCCATGCACAGTCTCCACCCGAACAGCAGCTGGCTGTGCAGCATCCACAGGCTGCGAATGTGGTATTGCAGGCCAGAACACCCCCCCGCCCATCAGCTAACCCCACAGGACAGGTCCCCTGCTGACAGGCTTGACAAGCACATCCAGCTCCTTCGGGCATCTGTGGAAAACCAGGGTGTGCTCAGGGAGATGTGTCAATGCCTGCATGTGCAGATGGGCATCCTGGATGACCATGCATCTGCAGAGCACTCCTGATTACTGGTGAGATATGCCAAGTCCGGGTAGAAGTGGTTGGCGAGATTCGCCAACTGTGGGTGGACATGACCGCAGGCTTTGAGAGGATTGCACAGGTCAATGAGATGGGCTGTGCTGCTCTGGCACTCCGTGGATGTAGGAGTGCCCACCACACCCCACATAATGATGTCAGCACTCCCACCACACAGCATTGCATTACCCCATTGCTTCTGATGTCATCCCCTGCCTCAGGTATTCCAAACACCCCTGGGTCCCATCTGGACTTTAGGAACGAGACACCCATGAGCACTCTGTCCTGGTCCCATGGGTCTACCCCTGCTAGAGCAGTTGGGTCACCCACTGAGGTCGGTGACACCCCAAAGGGGGGTCACCTATCATGGGCATGGCCACCTACATGTCCATGGTGGCCGTGGTGGGACGCAGTGATGCCACCTGGGGAAGGGTAAGGAGAGGGAAGTAAGGTGCCTGCCTGGTGCCATGGCTTGGAGGGACAAGAAGCAAATCCTCAGGATTGCAGAAGCAGCATCACAGGAGAGGGAACTAGATATCATTATCCACCTTGGGACAAATGACCTATCTAGGCATGGAATCAGTGCAGTGCAGGATGAATTTGTGGAGTTGGGGAGGGACCTCAGACAGGTAGCAAGCACGGTTACCTTCTCAAAGGTGCTGCCAGTCCATGGCAGGGGTGAGGTTAGGGTACTGCACACCATGCAGTTTAATGAATGGTTGCAAAACTGGTGCAGAGCACAGGACTTTGGCTTCATTGGGGACTGGGGTTACACCTGGAGAGATGAAGGTCTATACTGGCACGATGGTCTGCATCTGTCCACAAAGTGAACCAAACTTCTAAGTGACAGGTTTAAATGCTTCCTTGGCAAGCTTTTAAACTAGCCAAGGGGGGAGGTGCTGATAAGAGGCAGGAAATTTCAAGCCTCCCCCTACAAAACATGGCAGGTAGTAAGGTAAACGTTGAGGTACAGAGCTCAACAGAGGGCAGGACAGGGGTAAATAGAAAAATAGACAAGGGCAATAGGAGCAGAGATGGGGGAAAAAAGGATAAAGCCAACATTAAATGGAGGGCAATGAGTACCAATGCCCGTAGTCTGGGCAACAAGCTTCCTGAGCTAGTAGCCCTGATGGAAGATGAACAATTGGATATTGTGGCAGGCACGGAAGCATGGTACATGGAGAACCATGACTAGGATGTCAACATACAGGGTACACAGTCTACAGAAGGGACAGGGAGGGTAAAAGAGGAGGTGGAGTAGCTCTATACATAAGGGAAGGGATCAAAGCTACAGAACTAAAAAGTAAAGGGGGGACAAGAGGCACTCTGGGTCACCTTGGAGACAGGGAATGGCATCACAATCCGCACAGGGGTTGTATACAGACCCCCGTCTCAAGGGGAGGAAATGGACAAGAAAATGACAGAGGACATTCTCAAAATGGCTGAAAAAGGGGAGATACTGTTGATGGGGGACCTGAATGTGCCAGATGTTAACTGGATGACATGTACTGCAGCCACATCCAAGAGCAGGGTCATTCTCGATGCCCTGCAGGGGACAGGCCTTAGACAGCTAGTGTTGGAACCCACTCTGGAGTGAGCAATACTAGACCTGGTACTCTCAAATGGAGAGAGGATCACAAATTTAGAAGTCAGTAGACATCTGGGAACAAGTGATCACTGCACAGTGTGCTTCACAATAAACACAACCATGGAGACAAGCCATACAAGAACAAGGATACTGGACTTTAGAAAGGCTGACTTTTGGCAAAATGGGTGAATACGAGGAATGCACTAGCAAATGGCCAAAAAGGAGGGTGGAAGAACAATGGAGAAAAATCAAAACTGCTATCATAGAAGCAACAAGCCTTTGTGTGAAACAAATAAAGAAAACAAAGCGGAGTAAAAAAACACTATGTTTTCAAAAGAGGTGGCAGGGAAGGTTAAGGAGAAAAAGGCTGCATTCAAAAAGTATGAGGAATCACAGAAGGAGCACGACAGGGAACTGTATCAATTAAAGCAGAAAGAAGTGGGGAAGGCAGTCAGAATAGCAAAGGCCCATACCGAGGTAAAAATAGCCAACTCAGTTAAGAAGGGGGATAAAACCTTTTATAGATACTTTAGGGAGCATAGAAAGGTTAAGGGAGGAATAGTGAAGATTAATAAAGGAGAGGAGAGGTGGGCAGAGGACACAGCTGAAAGGCAGAGATACCGAATGAATACTTTTGCTCAGTATTCACAAAAGAAGATGAGGAGGAGTTACCTAAAGCAGACAATAGAAGCACTCTCAGTAGGGGGTTGACACCAGTCCATTTACAGAAGAAAGAGTCCTGAAAGAACTCCTAAAACTCAAAGGTGGACAAAGCAATGGGGCCTGACAGGATTCACCCCAGAATCCTAAAAGAACTAAGGGAGGATCTAGTGACATCACTGACCACACTTTTAACAAATCATGGGAGGATGGGGTGGTACCTGAGGACTGGAGGCAGATGTGATTCCCTTCACAAAAGTGGGAGCAAGGCAGAAGCAGGAAACTACAGATCTGTAAGTTTGACCTCAGTGGTAGGGAAAATGAAGGAATCACTTCTGAAAGAAAGAATTGTTGAGTACCTAGAGGCCAGCGGGGCACAGGACCCAAAGCAGCATGGAGTTACAGCAGGAAGGTCATGTCAGACAAATCTAATTGATTTCTTTGACTGAGTGACCAAAGTAATAGACCAGGAAGGGGCTGTGGATATGGCCTACCTAGACTTTAGCAAGGCATTTGACACAGCCCCGCACAAAAGACTAATAATTAAGGTAGCCAGTCTGGGAGTGGGTTCCAGGGTGGTAGCCTGGGTAGCAAACTGGCTGCACAACAGGACACAGAAGGTAATAGTGAATGGAACACATTCCAAAGAAAGGGGGGTTACTAGTGGAGCACCTCAGGGCTCAGTACTGGGTCCAGTCCTCTTTAGCAACTTTATAGGTGACATTGAAGAGGGTCTGGAGGGAAAGGAATGCCTCTTTGCAGATGACACAAATATCTGTAACAGAGTTGATACACAAGGAGGGGCAGAAAGGATGAGAAGGGTCTTGGTAAGGTTGGAGGAATGATCAGACATAAAAAAAAAAATAAAAAAATATGGCAACTTAGATTCAACGCAAAGAAGTGCAAAGTAATGCACCTGGGAAACAAAAACCGAGGAGGCAAGTGCACAATAGCAGGGGAGGTACTAACAACAACAAAAATGGAAAGAGACTTGGGGGTAGTCATATCAGATCACCTAAAGGTGGGTAAGCAATGTGAGAAGTCAGTAAGGAGAGTCAGGGGGATACTGGGATGCATAGGAAGAGGCATCATAAGTAGAAAAAGGGAAGTGGTTATCCCTCTGTACAGACAGTTGGTGAAACCCCATCTGGAATACTGTGTGCAGTTTTGGAGATCCCATCTACGCAAGGACATAGACAGGATGTAAGCAGTCCAGAGGAGGGCAACTAAAATGGTGCAGGGTCTGCATCAGAAACCATATGAAGAGAGACTGAGAGAGCTTAATATGTATACCCTTGATGAAAGGAGGGACAGGGGGGACATGATAGAAACTTTCAAGTACCTCAAGGGAATCAACAAAGTCCAGGAGGGTAGCATCTTTCAGAAAAAGAGATGTGTAAGAACAAGGGGGTGCAATTTAAAGATAGAGGGGGGACGGCTCAGAGGTAATGTGAAGAAATATTTTTTCACGGAGAGAGTGGTGGATGTATGGAACTGCCTTTCTGGGGAGGTTGTTGGGTCTATAACAGTGGGGGAATTCAAACATGCACGGGACAGACATAAGACAATTGTAGTGGGGGGTTGCAGGTAGTAGGCTGTTGGTTAACTAGAATCTGCAACTTATCCAATAGGAAGGGAAATGGGCAGACTGGGTGGGCCAAGTGGTCCTTATCTGCCGTCAAAGTCTAGGTTTCTATGTTTTAGCTGTGTGCAGTTGTCATGGCACATTCCCCATTCAGGCATCATTGGTCCAAACACCCTGCCGGCTATGTCCAAGTCCATGTGAAGTGGCACACACATGTGGCTGAGGCATACATGTCCATACTGTCTGTGTGGTATTCGGGGTATGTGCTGGGGCACAGCCATTGTGCTGTCTGGCATAGGCATGATGAGTGCACCCTTGTGTGTCCACTGTGCATGTGTGCAGACAGTGTCAGGTGGTGTCCTCTGATTCATGCCAACCACCACAGTAACTCCAGTACCCCTATACCTGATGATACCACAATGACCACACATGCATGGGGTGTGTGCTTCCACCACTGTGGTCCTGTCCACCATGCTGCATCGACTGACCTGCACATGACCCCTCCCAATCCCATCTACTATTGCACAGCCTCAATGGTCCTCTCTGGTACCCACCTATGGTCCCCAATACTCCTCCACAATTGTGTCCCTATGCTTGTGGCCAGCTGTGGGTCCCTACGGTCATGGAGTGCCTGCCCACCCTGGCTGGTGTTCCTCATCTTCTATGCTGTCGCCCACCTTGACCTGGACATAGATTCCACAGTCCATGTCCATGTTGTGTAGCATGCAGCAGGCCAGGAATATGCCACAGACCTTCTCTGAGCTGTACTGTCAGGCACCACCAGACCTGTCCAGGCATCTGAAATGCATTTTCAGCATGCCGAACACACTCTCGATGATACTGCTTGCCATGGCGTGTGCCTCATTATACCTATGCTCTGTCTGGGATGTGGACTTGCATATGGGGATGAGCATCCAGCACCATAGGGGGTATGCACAGTCACCAGTGGGGGAAAACAGTGTTTAGAGTACATCATGCATTCCCAGGTGTGCAACGTCCCTATGCACATGCATGTCAGCATCAGCTCCATGTGGCCCCCACACTGCCATTCCCACTCCCAACCCCCCCAGCCATGCCTGCAGTCTTGGGTGCACTGCATCTGTGTTGCATGCAGGATATGTGCCAGGCATGACATGGCCTTCCACAGCCATGCCGTACTGTACACATGCCTTGCACCTGCAGGCACACTGCCACTGTCCTGTCCTGCTGTGGATCTCTGGACCACCACGGCACCTGTGCATGCTGTGTGTGTCCCCAGCCCTGCCCTCCTCCCCCAGTACACAACCCCCCCCTCCACCGATGGTTCACAGTGCAGTGGGCACACCCGTGTACCATGGCACAACATGCCTTTTGGCTATGGTGACCCCAGTCGGTGTCTCACCCATCAGGTCCATCAGCTGTATGGTGTGCCACTGTGTGCTGTGTGGGTCCATTGTCCAGCCTCACTCACCCACTGGGTGGCCACTAGGAATCCTTCTGCTCTCAAACAGGTGGCACAGGGCCGACTGGTGCCAGATGTTGGCATTGTGTGCAATTCCAGGGTGCGTGGCACAGACATTGGTGATGCACCCCGTGACATTGCACACCACCTGGCAGTTTACAGACTGGAAGCCCTTCCTGTTGACATTTGCAATGCCCTTAGGACTAGGTGGTGCATGTATTGTCACATAGGTGCAGTCTATGGTCCCTAGCATGACTGGCATGTGTGCCACCCTGTGAAAGTGCATCATGATTTCTTTCCACTCTGCCTGTGTGCTTGGGAGTTTGATGTACTCCAAAGCATGTGAAGCAGAGTGGTGAGGAAGGGGAGATGGGACGTGGCAGACTGTGTGATGCTGGTGGTGTCACCCACTGGAGTCTGGAAAGTGCCCATGGTGAGCAGCCACATTGCTGCTGTCAAGTTTGTCTCCACCATCATGATGTGACTCCTGTGTGTTGGTGCCTATAGGTCATCATGGAGCAGCTCACAGAGCTGTCTCAGCAGTGCTCTGTTGAGTCGGTACCAGCCCACGATCTCTGTGTCACTCAGCTGTTCAAATGTGACACGCACAGTACCTTCTCTGCTGGGCATACCCCCTATGGAACCTTCCATGACCACATTGTTGTTCCTTCCATCTCCTCTCTCCCCTCATGACTGCTGCCATTAGGAATGCAGACTCATCCATGGCTGCTTTGCAGTGCAATGCTGCTCTGTGCCTGTGGAAGGCTTGGACTTAGGCATGCTTTTTATATGCCTATCTTTGCATGGCACATCTGTATGATGCACTGCAGATGCGTAGCACATTTTGGCTTAATATAGGGCTGTGCGGCACATTCATGGTAATGCCCCCACTACACGTGCCATGTACATTATACTTGCACTCAGGTGCATCCAGTGTTGCACTGTGCATCCCTGTCCTTTCAATATGGGCCATGGTGCATCTTCTGAGTTGCGCATTTCATGTTGCGCCGCGCATCTTTGAATATCCTGGCCTTTGTCTTTTGTCTGCATAATACATGTAATCTCCCAGGCCGCACCTGAAAATAGGCATATGCTTGTTTAATGTGCTTACCTGGCCAACAAAAGCTAAGTAAATGAAAAGAGGTTGAAGAAGTATTACTTCACAGAATGACTGGTAGATGCCTGGAACAGACTGCCAACAGAAGTGGTGGAGGCAAAAACAGTAGGGTGCTTCAAGCATGCAATGGATAAACATAAGGGAATCTTCATGAATAGGCAGGTAGGAGGGAAGGTTGCCATAGAACAGTTAGGGTCTGTGGAGACAGACTAGACAGGGACCCCATGGCAGACTGGGTGGGCCCAGTGGTCCCCTTCTGCTGACAAATTCTATATTTCTGTATTTCGTACTCATGTACATGTCTTTATGGCATGTTTACTTTCTGTTCAGTAGGCACTTCACAGGGGGGGTGGATGCCACAGAGATAGGCTGGCTGCACAGTCAATGCAGCAGCTGAAGTGACAACTGGTCCTGCTGTTGAGTGCTGTGCAGGCAGAGGTTCAACAGGTGGGGGGAGCCATTCTGGTGGTTGCAGGACCATAACAGTACTACAGAGCTTGCTACAGGGAAGGCTCCAGATGGTGTCCAGGAGGGCCAGCAGCCATAATTACACTGTGTGCAAGAAATCTGGATTTTATTTGCTTGTGTTATATCTTTTGTGGGTGGGCAAAGAGTGGCCTGTGGGTGGGGGTGGAGTGGGGTAGTTTTGATTAGAGGTTTTGTCCTGCTTTTTGTTTTGGGTTTTTTGCAGGTCATGCCACTCTATACTGTATAGAAACATAGACTTTGCCAGCAGAAAAGGAGTTTTAGGAAGGGGTGCTGCAGAGCAGCCAACATGGCAGACATTGATTAGCACAGCTCCGATCACCAAAATTAATAAAACTAATTACCTCCTGTCAGCAAGAATGTTACTTAACTCCTACAACTTCACCTCAAAGAGGATGATATCTGGGCTTCAGAGTGGATACAAAACATGACCGGAAGCAAATCTCTCTAAACTTGGATGCCTGTCTTTCGTCAACAGCCTCTGCAAAAGGAACAGAGTCTGCACAGCATGGCCCCAATTGTGTGCACTTCCAGGGTGCATGGCACAGACATTGGTGATGTGTCCCATGGCATTACATGCCACCTGGCAGTTTACAGAATGGAAGCCCTTCCCGTTAACATATGTAATGCCCTCAGGACTAGGTGGTGTGCATATTGCCACATGGGTGCACAGCATGGCCCCTGATCTCCAGACCTTGTAGATATTAGCAATGTTAACGAAAATCCAGGTGACTGGTAAAGACACAAATAAATGGTTGGCTGCAGTTGAAGCTAAACTCACTGAGATGGACTCTTAAGTGATTGAAAATACCCCAATAATTCAATCGCTCACTGATGAAGCAGAGAAGTAAAGGGACTGTAATGCTATCTTTACCAAGCACCTACAGTATATGCTGTCTAAAATGGAGACACTGGAAAATACGCAGTGGCAAGCTAATGTTCGAATTGTGGGTTTTCCCTCACATTACGTGGGGAAATCTGACATCCTTACAATGGTTAGTAAACTGATTTTTACAGACCTGCAACTCCTGCCTTTAGTTTCCAGAATCAAACTCCTCCATGCCTTTGCCATACCTCAGTGAGCCAGATTGCCACATGGAGGCAATTCACAATGACCTCATACAGCCATTGTCGCTCTATCCTTGGCAGAGGTCCACATCTCATTGCTGAAAGCAGCTCTGTATAAAGGGGATATCCTTTGGGGGACAGTGGTATTGCCCTCCTTCTAGAACTATCCTCACAGACTCAAGAAAGGAAAAAAGACCTCCAGACAATCAAGAAAACATTGCTGGAACATGGAGTGGATGCACAACTTCTCCTGGTGAGACTCCAGATACACCACAACTCAAAACACCACGACTCAAAAACACATACATTTTCTGATCCAGACTCTGTTTTGATCTTTGCAAATAAACTTATAGCAAATTTAACTACCCTGATACTGAACATGATGACGAGGGATGATGTGAACATAAACATAGTAAGGACATACATACTTACATAGGTAAGGCTGTAACACACTTATCTGAGCAGCACATTTCTAGTATACCTAGAATGAAAACATCTATGGGGCAAACAACTTTGTCCTATACATTACATATGTTTTTTAATACAATAGCAAAAGCTTTTGGTTGTATTAATGTTTCTATAAACCAGTAGAAAATTCATCTGAAGAAAGAATTAATGTACATGTTTTTAGTTAGTCTGTACTGGTGTCAGTAACACATTCCATGTTTGTTAGTTGTATTTATTGAAGTATGAATGTGACTCTGGTCAACCTTGAAAATAGGCCATTGGCTCAAGGACTTACCAGATTTTAAACAAAGCAAACAAAAATAAACATTTTGGTTGGCCCGCTGGCACAGCGGTAGGGTTACCGCTTGTGACGCCAGCGACCCGGTTGAAGAACGGACTGGGGCTGCTGGAGGGTCTCGGCTGGAGGAGGATTGAGCTCCCAGAGGCTGCTCTCCTCCTTCAGGGTGGGGTGGGATGCATGTCCTGCTGCTCTACCGCCACCTGGGTGACCACGGGTGGAGGTGCAGCTGGACTGCAGAAAGAAGTGAGGGGGGACGTGGGCCGGGAGCTGGAGCGCTCACATGTCTCGATGTGCACCGCCCCTTGGCTCCCCTAGCGTGCCTATGTCCTGTGGGAGGGGAAAGAAAAAGTGGAAAAACCCTGCAGTGCTCCCTGTAGACGGAGCTCCAAGGCCCCGATCCCTGTGCCCCAGCCGGCGCCTGATGACAGCATCCCTTCGACGAAATACAGACACGTCGGGATGGTAAGGGACCCCGTCCTGTACCCGCCTGGGGGGTACAACCAAGGCTCCATGGTGGGGATGGACTGCACCTATGCCTGGCATGAGGAGCGGGGATGTACAAGGCCAATACAGGAGTCTCCCGAAGAAAGGAAGTACTGTGGTGAAGGGGGCATAAAAACAAAAATAAAATAAGCATTTTAACTGGGTCATGCAGGGTCATATTAATCTACACTGTTGAGCCATTGTACCTGTCCTTTAAGTTAGTTGTATTATAATGTTTGCTGCTCTATTGACTTGTTGGACATAAAGTTATAGATGGGTTGGTAGAGCTATTTTCACATTTAGTGTTTTGACACCCACTGTTTAGTTTGTGAACTCAAAGGTTGATCTTTATTCCTGCTGAAACTCCACAGGCAGGTGTTACCTGCCACCATTAGTAGGGAGAAAGCAACCTAATTGAGCCCAGGCAATCTGTTAATAATCTGAACTCTGCCACCCTCTGCCCAGCACTCTAACCATATACTATCCTATGAGGGTGTGGAATAATGGTTATATCTCCTGTTTTATTAATCTCTGTGGTGAGAATGGAAATCTCTACATTACCACCATGCTTGACTTGACTTAATTAGCTATTGTGGCACTCTTGCGTTTTTGTTGGAGAGCTAATCCTTCTCAGTGGTCTTTACATTAAATCTGTTCATCAATTATGTGGGATTGCTTGCCTGCCTGGTTTTGCTATTTTGTTATAGCTTTTGCTGTATAATATCAAATATGTAAATTAAGTTTTTACAAAATAGGACCTTTAAGCCCACCCAATTTGCCCCTTGTCCTCATCTATTCCATCACCACTGACCCTAGTTGGTCATAGGTGTCACTCTCTTTCTCCCAGTTTCTCTACCTTATATGCCCTTGTGCATATTCCACACGTTTGAAGCCCCCACAATGTTTGCCCCCATTACCTTCTCTGGCAGGCTGTTCCAGTCATATACCTCCCTTTTTGTGAAGTATTTCCACACAACTCTCCTAAACATTCTCCCACTTAGCTTCATTGCATACCCCCTTGTTGTAGTGCATTCCTTTCTCTGAACTAGACCTTCAACTTCCACCTTGTTCTCTTCTGTGAGGCACTTGTAGGTTTCAGTCACGTCCCCTCTTGATCTCCTCTCTTCCAGGGAATACATGTTGAGATCCTGCAGCCTTTCCTTGTATGGCTTCACATTCAATCCCTTCAACATTTTGGTTATGCTCCTCTGTACTGTTTCCACCCTTTCAATTTCCTTCCAGAGGTGTCACTTCCAGAACTGGACACAGTACTCTTGGTGGGACCCCACCATAAAGCAATACAATGGCATCACCAATTCCCTCATCCTGCTAGAAATCCATCTCCCAGTACACCCCAGCATCCGGCTAACCTTTCTCACTGCTTTTTCACACTGCCCAGCTACCTTGAGGTCATCAGACAAGGTTTCTTTCTTGCTGGGTGACTGTAAACTCAACTTCCCCATCTTATTTACAGCCCCTGGGTTCCACAGCCCTAACTGCATAACCATACACTTTTTGGCATTTAAACCCAGCTGCCACCCTGGACCATTCCTCTGGTTTGGTCAGATCCCTTTGCATGAGTGTCAACCCTGTTGCAGATTTTTTGTATCATCGGCAATGAGACACACCTACGCTCAAGCTCCTCAGCTATGTCACTTACAGTATGAAGACACTGCAGACGACAGGTCCCAATACGGAACCCTGGGGCACCCCACTAGTCACTCTCCTAGCACCTGAATAGTCATTGTTTACCACCACCCTTTGCCTCCTATCCCTTAACCAGTTTGTTACTCAGCTTGTCACTTTCTCCCCAGTCCCCAGGCTGCTTAGTTTCTTAACTAGCCTCCTGTGTGGCACAGTGTCAAAAGCCTTACTGAAGTCCAAATATGTCCTTCCTTGCTCCAACTACTTGGTAACCCAGTCAATGAAATCTGTAAGATGAGTGTGACATCACCTCCCCCCATGAAACCATGCTGCCACGGTCCTGCAGTCCTTTTTCTTCCAGGTGCTCCAAGAGCTTCTCCTTCAGTAGTGCCTCCATTACTTTCCCACCACTGATGTGAGACTGACTGGCCTGTAGTTGCTAACATACTTCCTACTGCAGCTTTTGTGCAGAGGGACCTCATCTGCCTTCCTCCAGTCCTCTGGAACAACCCTGTCTTCAATGAGGTGCTAGATAGCATCATGCTCAGTTCCTGTAGGACCCTTGGATGAATCCCATCTGGCCCCATCAGCATATTCTCCTTTAAGGCTTCCAGTCCCTTCCAGCTCATCTCCACAGAGAATGGACTTGTGTCCCCCCCTCCACCCATTGCTTACTGCAGTATGCTGGTCCGTCCCCCTCTCCTCTACCAGGAAGACCAAGCAGAAGTAATCATTTAGTTACTAAGGTTACTAAGGTTGGTTAGGAACAGAAACCAACCTAGAGGTCCTTCTTGCCTATTCCACCACTACTCAGTGGACTGTTCTGATACCGTCAACATGTAGATATCCAGCAACCTTTTAAAACTAGCAATGTCTTTTGCATAAACAACTTAATTAGGCAGAACATTCTATGGTCCCACCACTCTCTGTGTAAAATAAGATCCTCTGATATTTGTCCTGTAGCTTCTCCCTTGTAACTGCAGTCGGTGGTCTCTTGCTTTATGAGTACAATCTTTGAACACTCGTTCCATCATTGCACATAAATTCTTGTCACTATGTACAGTATATTGTAAAGTAATAATAAGTCCCCTCTCTTTCTCCGTTGTTCCAGAATATATAACTCTAGAGATTCTAGCCGCTTTTGATAATCCTGCCCCTCAAGACCATATATGCACTTAGTCAATCTCTGTTACACTTTTTCTAATGCTTGAATTTGTTCCTTCAATGCAGGTGCCCAAAATTGAGAGCAATAATCCAGGTATGGCCTCATTGTGTATGATCTATACAGAGGCATAATGACATCTCTATATCTGCCACAAAAATGTATTTTTATATTGCCTGAAGTTCTTAGTGCTTTATTTCTGACTAGCTTGTTATTAATTGAAAAAGACAGGCCAGGCTGTATAATAACTCCCAGATCGGGAGTCACATGATGCCCTCGTCTGGTTAGCAGCTCTTCCTTCATGCTCCGCTCTTCTCCACCCTTTTCACTAATAAATAAATAGACTTTTTGATAATCTTTCTTACCCGGCTAAGTAAGTTGGTCCTGCAGCATTTCTGGATTCATCAGGTGTAGTTTTAGCGTGATCCCTTCAACCATGTCAGAAGCTGAGATGCAAGCAGCTCCACCAAAGCACACCCCAGCACAGACCCTGGACAAGCAGTTAAAATGAGTGAAGGGCCAGGGTCAGGCTCTACCACTCTGCTACTACTACCATGGCATCTATTCCATCAAGTGAGGAGCATTTTATTCAAGTGTTTGAGCCCTTCCGTGACGCCATTCAGGAGCTTATGGAGCAGCTAAAATCAATAAAAAACGATATTGAAGACTTGGGCAGGTGTGTGGGGGATGTTGAAGCCCAGGCCTACTCCCTCAAAACTAGGTCAGCCAAAGCCGATTCAGATACTATTCAAATGCAGCATAGGATCTCCAAGCTTGAAGTGAAAATTGAAGATTTGGAGGGGAGAAGCCGCCGCAACAATTTGTTAATTTTTGGGCTCCCTGAAGGTGAAGAAGGGTCTAATCCCACCCTATTTGCACAGACACTTCTTGAACATGTGGCTGGTCCCTCCCCAAATGGCTCCTTTTATGTGGTGGAACAGGCGTATCACTCCCTACACCCCAAATCATCGGCGGGATCCCCTCCTCATCCCTTCATGCTGAAACTACTGAACTTTCTGGACAAGCAGTTTGTACTTCAAAAAAACTTGAGACATAAAGGACATCCTTTGGGAGGGTACCAAACTGCGGATTGCCCAGGATCTTATGGCTGGGGTCAGGCAGAAGAGAGCAGCCTTCAACCCCATTGTGGTTAAATTATTTGCAGCTAAGATTTCATTCAGGATGCTTTACCCTGCGTCTTTACAGATCTCCATTAGCGGGAAATAGCATTCCTTCAAAGAAGTGGGCACCACTACCCAGGAACTTAAAGGCCTACTACCGTATCTCTTCAAGGATTGGTGAGACCTGGGATCGAGTCTTCTATCGCCGGTCAGACACTGTGTCTATTCTGCTTATGTCGTCAACTTGCTATTTTTCAGATCTTATTGCTGCTCTTGAGATCAGTCTGGAGCTGTAACCTTATTTGTCTATTTCTTCACTTGGAATGTTCAGTCTGCCCTCTTAAATACCATGTTGCACTTACCGGACCATGGATAGTGTTCGGTTGCTTTTTTCACCCTCAGACTGTGCCTGTTCTAAACTACTGTTGTTGGGCTGTGTATTTAAGGTGGATTTGATTCTGCTTCAACTGCTGTAACTGCTCCCTTTAAAACATCATTTTGGGGTCTGCTCTTGAACTAACAGATCAGAATTTACCCAGTGGATTTTTTTCCTTGGTTCCCTGGTATTAGACAAGGATGGACTCAACGCCACACATCTGTACATCTGCACTGGACCCTCTCCACACATGCTGCATTGAACCTATATGGGAGAACGAGCTTCACCGGGCTCTTGTGGGGGCGAACTCTCTCTTCTGTTTTTTCTTTTTCAGAGGGAGGCCTTCACCTTCACTTTGAGCCTGGGATTTATCAGCATCAAACACTGACTTTCTGAAAATCTGGGGTATATCTAAATTGGTATCTATATTCATATTTTATGGAAGCTTATATACCATATTAGTTTGTGGATAATATACTATAGATGGTTTCATCATCGATGTTTATTGTTAATTTTTTTGAGGAAGCTCTGTTCGGTGTGCGGGGGAGAAAGGTGGTTGGTTATCTTTGTAGATACCTAAGTAGAGTTAGATGATGTTTCTCCTGATGTTCTTTGTAATTGCAATTATACACAGGTTTTTAAGGTTTGATCACTCTGTGGAGTTTGGAGAGGGAAGGTGGGTTGATAAATATTGTTATACTGGATGCAGTGTCATTCACCAGATAAATGGGGGTGGGGGTAGTTCACTGTTGGAGGGTATCTTTTTGGGGAGGAAATGTTTGCAATTATTAAGCTGTTTCTGTCTTTTCATGAATGGGGATGGCTGAGTTTGGGTTTATGGGGGGTAATTCTTAATGATGTAGGGGTATGGGTTTGGGGGAAGGGGGGGGTCTTGGGATCCTTCTCCGGGAGCTGAGTGGTGCACTGAATAGGACTTTTTACTTTTGCTGCAGAGGAAATGCTTCTGTTTTGAACATCCTCTATGTTTCTCAAAACTATGGCTCACAATTTTAAATACTGTTCGTGGAACGTTAATGGGGTTTGTTCCCCCATTAAACATTCTAAGGTTTTGTTGCACTTGTGCAGGATGCAAATCGATGTAGCTTTCCTCCTAGAAAGCCACCTCTCCCCAGTTCAGGTTATGTCCTTGCAACGTTCCTTGGTTAGGCAGGTTTTTGGTTCGGGGCAGGATTCTCTAAGGAGGGATGTGGCCATTCTGGTTGCTAAAGCTATCCCTTGCCATCTTCTGCAGGAACTTAATGATCCCTCAGGTCATTACATCTTTGTGAGGGCTCTCTTGGGACACTTGGAGGTGATTTTGGGCTCGATTATGGATCTAACTGAAGACCCTCCTTCTTTTCCCATCTCACCTCCATTGTGTTCACATGGGCCTCTCTTCCTAAAATTATCACTGAGGATTGGAATCTGGTGATGGATAATGATCTAGACAGATCCATGAGACGTGGTCAACCCCTCTCCTTGAGACAGCTGGCCCTCCAAGTCTTTATGGACTCTCTGGGGCTGGTAGACCCCTGGAGAATTGTATACCTGGCGGAGAAGAAATATTCCTTCCATTCTATTCCACACAATTCTTTTTCCTGTATTGATTTTCTTTTGCTGAGTCTTGAAGTCTTGCTGGGAGTTGTCCTGTGCCACTATGGGGCCAAAGTACTGTCTGATCATCACCCAGCAGTATTACAAGTTAACCTAGCTCCTTCAGTGGACCAGGACAGGTCTTGGCATCTCAATGCAGTGTCAGTGGCTCAGTAGGTAGCACACTCACCTCTGAGGATGGGAGATCAGAGGGCTGTGGGTTCAGTTCTGGCACTTGGGTTAATATCCCAGTACTGACACTGTAGTGCAGCATGAGAGGGGCGCTGCACTTCTGAGGTGCCGTCTTTCGGATGAGACATTAAACTGAGGTCCCATCTGCCTGGATTGGTGGTAGTTCAGGTGGATGTTAAAGAGCCCATGGTATTTATCGAAAAGAGTAGGAGAAATTCCCCAGTGTCCTGGCCAAATTTCCCTCATTCACTAAAAAATTACCACCAACAGCTTAATCTGGTTCAAGGTCACATTCATCTGTATCCCCCCCCCCCCCGGGTCGTGCCTGAAAATAGGCAGGATTTGTCTAGTGCACTTACCCGTTCAACAAAAACTAAATAAATAAATAAAAAAATAACTAATTACTGAATTGCCCTGATATTGTTGACCAACTTCAATGCTTCATTACTTCTTTTTTTCCCCCTTAATTCACCCACAATGCCTAAGCTTAATTTTCTATGGGGAGCTTTCAAATGTGCCATGGGGGGGAACTTATCTTGCTGGCCATGATTCGTGAAAATAAATTTTCTCAGTCTGCCTCTCTTCTTCTACAACAGATTAGAGAGATGGAATTGAGGATCTCCTCCTCTTCCCTGCAGATGGATTGGGAACATTTGGAGACCCTTCAAGCTCAGTACAATATTGTGTTGGAAGAAAAAGCAGAGTACCTCCTTCTTAAGACCAAGACCAAATATTTTGACCAAAGGGAGAAGGTGGGAAAAGCTCTCGCTTTACGACTAAGGAATCAGATCACAGACCACATTGTTCCCTCTATCCGGTCTCACACCAGTAACCTAGTCAAGTCCCCCTGGGATATTGTGTCTCAGATCCAGGCTTTTATATCTCCTTGTACTCCCCAAGCTTCCTTTGAACTTTCACAATTGAGAACTTCCTGCAAGACCTGGACCTACCCTCTTTAGGGATTTACAGGCTGACTCACTTAAGGCTCCCCTAACATTTTTGAGGGTCACCAGGCAATAGACTCTCTAGCTCCTGATAAATTCCCTGGTCCCGATGGTTTTCCTTCTAACTTTTATAAAAAATTTAAAGAATTTCTTGCTCCATATCTTCTGAGATGTACCAATATGTTTTCCTCCATGGACTATCGGATCTTTCAATTACAACCGCCATCATTGTGGTTCTTCCTAAACCGGGTAGAGATCCTTCCCTCGTGGCCGGTTATAGACCTATATCCTTAATTAATGTAGACCTTAGAATTTTAGCAAAGATCCTGACCACTAGACTAAGCTCAGTGTGGGACTGCCTTCTTAGCAGGGCGCAGGTGGGTTTTGTCTCTGGGAGGGTTTCTGCTGACCACCTCAGAAAGCTCCAGCACCTTATTTCCATATCCAGGGATTCCTCTACTTCATGATCCTGGCATTCTAGATGCGGAAAAGCCTTTGATCAAATCTCTTGGGAGTATCTGTTCCATTGACTTCCTAGCTATGGTTTTCCTCCTGAGTTTCTTCAGTGGCAAGAGTCCTATACACTCACCCTCGGTGCTTATTCTTTGCAATGGTGTTCTTTAGATCCCTTCCTGTTACAAGAGGAACCCACCTAAGATGTTCCCTTTCCCTTTTATTTAATTTATATCTTGAACCTTTAATTAGACAAATTAACAGCTCATCCCTGGTTCACGGTATTCCTTTAGGTCCTGAGCAATACAAATTGTTTGTGCTCAGTTAAGAGAGGATAAAACCTTTATAGGTACATCAGCGAGCGTGAGAAAGACAAAGGGAGGGATAGTGAGGCTGAATAAGAATGAATGGTGGGTGGGCAGAGGGGACGGTGAAAAAGCAGGAATACTGAGCGAATATTTCTTCTCAGTATTCACAAAAGAGGAGGGGAAAGTGCCTAATCCAATTAACAGAAGCACTCTTGATGGAGAGGTGGATCCCAGTCCTTTCACAGAAGAAAGGGTTCTGCAAGAACTCCTAAAACTGAAGGTGGACAAAGCAATGGGGCCTGATGGAATTCACCCAGAATTCTAAAAAGAATTAAGGGGAACTAGTGAAACCACTGGCTACTCTTTTTAATAAATCATGCGAGGATGGTGTGGTACCCGAGGACTGGAGGAAGGCAGATGTGATTCCCCTTCACAAAAGTGGGACCAAGACAGAAGCACGAAACTACAGACCTGTCAGTTTGACCTCTGTGGTAGGGAAAGTGATGGAGTCACTTCTGAAGGAAAGAATAGTTGAGTACCTAGAGGCCAGTGGGGCACAGGACCCAAGGCAGCATGGGTTCACAGCGGGAAGGTCATGTCAGATGAATCTAATAGATTTCTTTGACTGGGTGACCAAAGTAGTAGACCAGGGAGGGGCTGTGGACATGGCCTACCTAGACTTTAGCAAGGCATTTGACACAGTCCCACACAAAAGATTAGTAGTCAAATTAACCAGCCTAGCAGTGGGTCCCAGGGTGGTAGCCTGGGTAAAACATTGGCTGGACAACAGGACACAGAAGGTAATTGTAAATGGAGTCCACTCTGAAGAAAGAGGGGTTACTAGTGGGGCACCGCAGGGTTCAGTATTGGGTCCAGTCCTTTTTAATGTCTTCATAAGTGACATTGCAGAGGGACTGGAAGGAAAAGTATGCCTCTTTGCAGATGACACAAAGATCTGCAACAGGGTTGATACACAAGGAGGCATGGAAAGGATGAGAAGGGACTTGGCAAGGTTGGAGGAATGGTCAGAAGTATGGCAGCTAGGATTCAATGCAAAGAAGAGCAAAATAATGCACCTGGGAAACAAGAACCCAGGGAAGAATACACAATGGGAAGAGTAGTAACAACAACAAAAAGGAAAGGGACCTGGGGATAATCATATCAGATGACCTTAAGGTTAGTAGCAATGTGAGAAGGCAGTAGGGAGGGCTGGGGGTATACTGGGATGCATAGGGAGAGGCTGCAGCAGCAGAAAACAGGAAGTTGTTATCCCTCTGTACAGACAGTTGGTGAGACCCCATCTGGAGTACTGCGTCCAGTTCTGGAGACCCCATCTCCGCAAGGACATAGACAGGATAGAGGCAGTACAGAGAAGGGCAAATAAAATGGTGCAGGGTCTGCAAGAGAAGCCATGTGAGGAGAGACTAAAGGAGCTTAATATGTATACCCTTGAGGAAAGAAGGGAGAGGGGACATGATAGAAACTTTTAAGTACCTCAGTGGAATCAACAAAGTCCAAGAGGGTAGCATCTTTCAGAAAAAGAGACGTGCAAGAACAAGGGGACACAATTTAAAGATGGGAGGGCGGTTCAGGGGCAATGTGAGGAAGTATTATTTCACAGAGAGGGTAGTGGATGCATGGAACAGCCTTCCTGAGGAGGTTGTGGGGTCTAAAACTGTGGGAGAATTCAAGAATGCATGGGACAGACATAAGGCAATTCTTGTGGGGGGTAGGAAGAAATAGGCTGTTGGTTAACTAGGATCTGCAGCCTATCCTGTAGGTAGGGAAATGGGCAGACTAGATGGGCCAAGCGGTCCTTATCTGTCACAAAGTCTGTGTTTCTATGTTTCTATGTTTCACGAGATGACATTCTTCTCCATGTGATATCCCCTGTTACTTCTTACCAGCTGTGCTGGAAATCGCTGCCATTTTGGCGCTCTTTTCCAACTATAAACTTAATAGATCTAAGACTAAGTAATGCCCTAAATGTCATCACTACACGCATGAGTCTTGAACACTTGGGTATCTTCTGGGTCAGGGACAAACTTAAACATTGGGATATTCCTTAGTACGGACTGTGTTAAATGAGACAGTATAACCCTAGATCAGGTAGTGGCATGCATAAAATGAATCTGGAATGTTGGTCTGGGTTGCCACTTCTATGGAGCCGTTTGAATGTTCTCCGAGGATTCTATATCCTGTGATCATGCTTTTTTTTTTTTTAATTTAGTTGTTTAACCAGGTATAGCACACTAAGCTGAAAGCTTTTTTACAGGAGCGACCTGGGAGCACAAGGAGTTAAGTGACTTGCTCAGGGTCACACAGTATGCAAGTGGAAGCTGCGGATTCAAACCCAGGTCTGGTCTGCTGGATGTCACCAGATTTGCAGTTCAGAGCCTTAAACCACTGTGCTATACTGCCTCTTAAGTTGGTAAAACTTTCTTACTATTAATAGGCTTTTTCTAACTTTCTCTAGTATGGTAAACCCCTTAGGAGAGCCCTGTTTAAACTTATGATATCAAGGGAGGACGGTGGTCTTAAGGATCCAAACATATATTTATATTATTTAGTTATTCATTGTTCCCGATACTTTCTTTGGTTTCAATGCAGTCAGGTGCAACAAGGCCAACTGTACATTCCTCAATGGTTGGATATAGAATGATTTGTTTGTTCACATCTAAATCTGGAAATCCTGGCATTGTTAGATGCTCCCTTAAAAGCAATCCCTGAAGCCCTTAAGGCTATTACTATAGGAAATTCTCTTCAAGCCCATAAACAACTTTGCCTCTTGTTTAACCTAGATCCTGATTGTGACATTTCTCAACCCTTCCTAGGCAATCCTAATCTTACAATTACTGGGAAAATTATTACACAGCAAACATGGCTCTTTTTGGAGACCCTCATAGTTGAAAATGTGGTACAGGGGGGCAAAATCCTTGCTTTCCCTGAAGCTCAGTTGAAATTTGCATGGTCCTCCTCCATATCTTTAACATTTTTCAAGTAAGACATGTGCTACTTCATTTTTTGGCACTGGTGAGTGGTTCAGGTCATATGGGGATAACTTCCTCAGTCTTGTGTTGGGGCTCCCCTTCCCATACTATAGCTCTACCACGTAAAATTAAGAGAATCCTCATGGAATGGGACTTAGAGTTTTTATTCCTGGGATCAGGCTTTTCCTTCTTTGCAACTTTTCTGGATTGGACCAGTATTTGGAAGTCTGTATATAAACTATAAAATGGGACAGATATAGATTTATGCAGTTCCAAATCCTGCATAATATGTATTACTCTCCTTCTAAGTTATATAGGATGGGTGAGCTGGCATCCAATTTATGTACTCACTGCCAGAAGGACACAGGCCCTATCACATATTACTAACATACTAAAATGGCAGTAGAATAGGTCTAATGGTCTTCGTGTCTCGTTCGTTTGGCCAGCCCCACCCTGGGAGCTGATCTTGCTGCCCCCCTCGTCCTCTCTGGCTTCTCCCTTCCCAGTCCCGGATATTCCCACTGCACAGAACTTTGCATATTTGCATATACTTTGGCTATTCTTTGGTACTGGGAGAAGGTTGTACCCTTCTGGGATACCATAAGGCAATGATTAGACCCTTTATTGGGGTTAGGTCATGCATTCACACCAGAGATATGCATTCTGGGATAGCATGGCGGGGGCTTGATTTTTAATCAGATATGGCATATTGCACTGGTAGCAGCTTATGCTAAAAAAGTCATCCTCAGGCAGTGGTGTGATCAATCTATCCCCTCATATCAAGAATTATATCAGGAAATACTCCTTGCCCTTCAGGCTGAGCGTATTATAGCTAATATGGCAAATGCTAGGGAAAAATTTCAAAAAATTTGGGAACCACTTTATACACTTTATACTCAGTGCTTGATGACGATCGGATACCTTGGTATATACCCAGATTTGTTATGGCCTATTTCTAAGTTAGATTTGGTGGGGTAGGTAAATGGTGTCCTGTATAATTTGTATTGCCCTTAGAGGGTTTGTCACTTCTCTGTGTTTGTTATATCAGTATATAGCTCCTTTAAGTTTACAGGTCCTATTCAGAGCCAGATAATGCTCCAGAGAAGGAGGGAGGGGTTATTGTTTTGGGTGGGGGGTGGGATCATAGTATTTTCACCGTTCATTTGGCATTAATGTATTGAGCTTTTATTTCCTTTTATGTGAATGCCGTTCCTCATACTCTGATAGTCATGCACTGAATTTGTTGGCCTTCTGTATGATCCTGGTACCTGTTTGGCTCAATGTACCATGTGATCCTGCCTTGTGTTCATGTTGTGTAAACTAAATTTAATAAAGCTTTCTTTAAGGGGGGAAAAAAATAAGCCCAGATCTCTTTCCTGTACTACACTGGCAAAGATGTTATTACCAAATAATATTGCTTCCTGGGATTTTGTTTTCCAAAATGCATAATGCAACATTTGTCTTTAATAAAATTCATACTCCATGTATCCTCCCAGGTTGGTATTTTATGTAGGTCCTCTTGTATTATTGACTTATCTTCATCAGTTAGAGCGGGACCTCCTATTTTTGTACAGTATCATCAGTGAACGTAGTGATGTTACTTTTGATTCCAGCTTGCAAGTCTGATATATAAAGTGTAAATAGGGTTAGTCCCAGGACTGAACCTGGCTGTACTCCACTCATCACATTAATGCTGTTTGACAATGATTCTCCTAGTCTTACAATGTGTGTCCAACCTTCCAGTCATTCTTCAATTCACTTAATCAGCCTAGTATCCAAACCCATATTTCCAATTGTCCTTATCAGCCTCATGTGTGGCACTTGGCCAAAGGCCTCAGTGAAATCAAGGTAGACCACATCACTTGGAATATTTAAATCTAATAATTCATTCATTGGTTCATAAAAATCAATTAGAATAGTAACACATGCTCTGTTCTTAACAAAGTCATACTGTGTGTTGTCTGTTTTTACTTCACTGAACATTATGGGCAGGATTCACAAAGCAGATGTGCTGGGCGGAAATGAGATGTGCCGGCACAATCCAAAAATGTGCCATGGAGCCATTCACCGACAACACAGTTGCCCCAGCACAAGCCAGATGCATTGCGCCAAACAGGATGTGCTGGAGATGCAATGAAATGATATGCGGCACAAATCGAGGGGACATACACCTGCATACACAGCAGAGCCATTCACAGTTCAGAATGAATGCACAAGTATGGAGCATCCATGGCGCAAAGGCCAAAATGCACCATGGGGAGATAAGTATAAAACAAGGAGACTTAAGTGCAAACCCCAGCAGGCCAACAGCGGTGTAGCAGGAGCAAGCAGGAGAAGAGAGGTAGCTGAAAGGCAAAATGGATGAGGCACCATTCCTGATGGTAGGCATGATAATGGGGATGAGAAGACAGGTGGACCAGCAATGTGGTGGTGGAAGGCATCATAGGCAGGCAGCCCCATGGCAGTATTGGGCCAGACTGACATTTGAACAGCTCACCGACACAGAAACAGTAGGCCAAAACCGCCTGAACAGAGTCATGCTGAGGCAGCTCTGTGAGCTGTGCCATGATGAAATGCAGGCACCCACTGGACGAGGTCACGCCATAGCTGTGGAGACCAAGATAAAAACAGTAATGTGCTTGCTTGCCACAGGAACCTTCCAGAGGCCAGCTGGGGACACCACAGGCATCTCACAAGCATCCACCTCCCATCTCCTCACACAGTTCCTCACTGCACTGCTATCACATGCTTTGGAGTGCATCCACTTCCCAAGCAGACATGCAGCATGGACAGAAGCCATGCAGCAGTTCCACAGGGTGGCACACATGCCAGGTGTCATAGGGACCATCGACTGCACCCATGTGGCAATCCGCACACCACCTGATGAAGATGAGGTAACCTACATCAACCTCAAGGGGTACCATTCAGTAAACTGCCAGGTGGTGTGCAATGCCCCAGGGTGCATCAGCAATGTCTGCGCCACACAACCTGGGAGCACACATGATGCTTTCATTTGGCACCAGTCCACCCTCTGCTGCAGATTTGAGGCAGGGGATGTACCAAGTGGGCATTTAGTAGGTGCGTGGGACATGCTGATCTGCAGAATAACAGGACACCATGGCGCAGGATAGGATGGGGGGGGCAGGTGTGCAGGTAGCATGAAGCATAATGAACAGAGGAGGCAGCAGAACTGGTACAGTGGAGGGGGGACAGTGTGGCACAAGTACAATGCATGGAAGGAGGGGTGCAGAGCCACAGGGGACATGTGTGGCAGGTCCTAGTGCAGCACATGCAGATAGGCAGGTGCAGCTGCCGGACACACTGGGGCAGACAATGGGGGCCGGGACATGTTCAAGTTCAAGTTCAAGTTCAAGTTTATTGCAGGAAAACTCCATTGAGCAAGCTCATTCACAAGGAGGTCCTGTGACATAAACACTTAAAGTACAAACACAGATAGGTAATAACAGTATATACATGAAATGCATGTTACATGATACAGGCTGGATATATATACAAGGGTACCACATAGGGTGACCGCAGGTGGTAAACATTGATATGAGACAGGAAGCGACTTACAGGTTGCATACTGATAAATGAAACATGATGACTGGTGTGTGCATACATATACAGTATTTTGGCAGCTAGAACAAACAACAGTCTACAACTGATATGGGGTGGGGGAGGATTTGATAGAGTAGCAGTGGAGCATAAGCAAAGATAAAGCCAGGAGTAGAAGGGGAAGGGAAAGCAGTTAATATGACAAATCAATTATACCTTACCAGTGGATAAATATGGCACACATGGGAAAGGAAGAGACTTAATGACAGTTACAGGTGTCATTTATTTTGGCTGAACTTAGCGATTTGTAGAAGTTTATCGAAACTGTGCTAGTTAGTTTCAGTACGGTTTGTAATTGGTTCCAAATGGAGGGAAGGGCATATGCAATAGCACGTTTACCAAAGGAAGTCCGCGTCCTTGGTATGTCAAGCATAATAAAGTCAGATTTTCTTAACGAGTATGCACTATGTGAGATACTAATAAGGGAAGAGAGGTAGCTTGGCAATTTCTGCAGGAGCAGTTTAAGAGTCCATAGCCCAGCATGGAGCAGGCGTCTAATAGTAAGGGATGTCCAACCAACAGCTGCATATAAGTCACAGTGGTGTGAACGGTAAGGGGAGTTGGTAATGAACCGTAACGCACGGTGATAAAGGATGTCCAGTTTACTTAGATTTGCAAGAGTGGTGGAGGAATAGATTACATCGCCATAGTCGAGTAGGGAGAAAAGTGGCCTGTACAGCTTTGTTTTGAGTTTCAAGGGGAAAAGGGCCTATTTCTGTAGAAGAAACCTAACCTTGCTTTTAGCCTTCTAGAGACATCTTCGACGTGGTCACTGAAAGATAATTTATTGTCGATCCAGATACCTAGATATTTAAATTTGGTTACAACTTCCAGAGGCTCGTTTGAGGGTGACAATGAAGTCTTGGGCAAGGGTTTTGGGGGGCCTGAGACAGCACTTGCGAGAATATCATCGCTTAGTCTTCTTAGCATTGAGCAGAAGCTTTGCCTTTATTAGATTATGCTCAAGTTGTGCGAAGTCCGCTGAAGCACTCCTTGACTTCAGATAACGATGAGCCTGAAGTATACAACACAGTATCATCTGCAAAAAGTGCATATTGGACGTAGATATGTTAGCATCTAAGTCATTAATGTACAGAGAAAACAAGATAGGGCCTAAGATGGATCCTTGGGGGACTCCTCTTGCAACTGGCAAGGCAGCAGAAAAAGTCTTCCGCCTTTACTTTTTGGAATCTTCCACTTAGGTAGCTAGAGAACCACTGGGTGGTATGGTATGTGGCACCCAACTTTGCAAGGCAATTGACTAATAGTTTGTGATCAACAGTATCAAAAGCTTTGCTGAGGTCCAAAAGACTGCACCAGTTACCTTCTTAGCATCTATAGCAGAGATCCAATCATTGGTTACTTTTGCTAGTGCAGTGATTGTGCTATGATTAGCCGGAGCCAGATTGAGCTGGGTTAATGAGAGAGAAGGTTTCCAAGTGAGCTTTAACTGAATATGGATCAGTTTTTCGAGAACTTTAGAAAGGATAGGCAATATGGAGATAGGCCTATAGTTGTTTACATCGCATGGGTCACCAGATTTAAATAGAGGAGGATATGTGCTGATTTCCAGCAGGACGGCACAGTAGCAGATGTAATGGAAAGATTGAAGATGTGGAGAATTGGGGCAGTGAGATGGGCATAGCCTGACCTTAGGAAAAAGGGTTCCAAGCCATCTGTCCCTGCGCTTTTTTTGGTGTCTAAGTTAAGAAGAGAATCTTCTACTTCTTTATAAGTTATCTCGTGCAGTTGTAAGGGGCTGGGTGCAGGACTAGATGTGGCGGGAGGGGTATGCTGGCTCACCGCAGCACCAGCATAAGGTGACGAGTCAAAGCTAATCCAGCTGTGGCAAAGTGGAGTTAAGTTCCTCCAGGATTAGGGACTTGTTTTCCACAATCTTGCCACTTGCAACTATCTTTGTTTGGACAGAGGGCCATGGGCCGTCCTTCTATAGCTTTGATAGTCTTCCATATTTTATGAGGTTACCTTTAGCTTGTTCGAGAGTAGAAATATAATAGTTAGCTTTAGCAGAGCGAGTTTTTCACACAGTTATTCCTGGCTGTTCTAAAGGCCTGCCAATCCGAAGATTCTTTGGAATGTCTAGCTTTAGCCCAGAGCTTATCTCGAGCTATAAGGGTTGCCTTGAGATCCAAGGTGAACCATGGATTGGAATTGTTCCGTACTCTTACTTTGATGAAAGGGGCATGCTTATTTATTATTGTAGTGAGTTTGTCACTAAGGATGCAAGCTGCCTTGTTGACATCTTTGGCTAGGTAAAGATCTTGCCATCTGATCATGCTCAGGTCAGATAGGAAGTTTACTGCACTGAATTTGCGAAAGGATCTTTTTGTTATAAAGATGGGTTGCGGCCGGGCCTTAATTTGAGATCTTATGCAAGCAACAATTCCATGATTGCTCATGTCATTGTGAAACACTGCCAAATGAGATATTTTGTGTGGATGGGTGGTTAGTACCACATCTAGAATGGAACTGTTGGCAGTATTTAGAGTGTTGTTCCTAGTAGGTTCACTGACTAATTGCCCAAGACCTAGCTTGTCACAAAGGGATTTGAGGCTGTGTGATTTAGGTGACAGCCAGTCCATATTTAGATCTCCTAGAAATATTGTTTCAGTTTTTGCATCTACGAACATGGATTCAAAAGATTAAGGACTTCATCACCACCAGACGGGGTCTATAGCCACATAGGATAGTGATATATTCCGAGGAGGGGAGATGAAGGCTCAGCGAAACTAACTCAAATTCCTTGGCTAGAGATTTGCAATTGATATTGGTGACCAAGTACTTAGATTTGGCATAGATAACCACACCCCCACCTCTAGACTCTCTATCTGCTCTAAATAAATTGTAGCCCTGCAGTGATATTTGTTGATCAGTGTTCGTCTTTTTTAAGCACTACTCAGTAATTATGATAAGGTCTGGGTTAACGTGTGCAGCCCAAGCTTGCAGCTGTACAAGTTTTTTAGGCAAGCTTAAAATGTTGACCATCATCATTTTGAGACCTGTGGCCTCAGCAAAATCGATAGGCGAGGTAAGTTGTGGGGAGGGGCAGGGTTGAGCTCCACATTTCCTGAGCAGAGAAGAAGCAGAAGTATAACTTTCTTGTGTGGATAGCAATGGCATGGGTAGCCAGGGGCAGACAGCAGCAGCAGGGCCAGACCCCATCAGGTGGGAGAGGGAGGTAGGAAGGCAGGGAAGGCCATAACATGGTCAGTGGTGTACCCACACCACACACAGCAGAGCACCATTGTGCAGGGGGCAGGCCATGTTGCACATGTGATCAGTGGACTAACAGCCACAATTGCTCCCCACAGGTGATGCAGCATAGCCACTCGGAGCCTGGCTACTCACCCCCTTCAGACGACCTGGAACAGAGGCAGAGGAGCAATACAATGAGGCACACACTGCCACACGCACCTTCATTGAGCGCATCTTGGCATGCGAAAATGCACTTCTGGTGCCTGGATAGGTGGGGTGGAACTCTACAGTATAGCTCTGAGAAGGCCAATGGCATATTCCTGGCCTGTTGTATACTACACAACATGGTCATGGACCATGGAATAGCTGTCTAGGCTGTGGAGGGTGGCAGTTCCAGGGAGGAGGAGGAGGAGGAGGGTGGGAATGAAGATGCAGTGCCACAGGGGCAGCGGGTCGGACCACCACTAGTGCGTCACAACCCACGCTTGCCTGTGAGGGCTCAGCAGTACAGGGACACAATTGTGGAGGAGCTTTTTGTTGACCGCAGGTGAGTAACTCATGTTTGTATTGCATGGAGGGCACAACACACCACACATACAGCACCACACAGCCACACACAGACAGCACAGGCCATGCAGCAGTGGCAATGCCACAGTGGAATGCAGCCATGCCAGTGTCCTTGTGGCACACATACTTGCACACACATGCAGTCCACAGTCAACATGGCCATGTGTCACGATGTCAGTGTCAGGGATGTCATGGATCATTGTACAGCTGATGGCACACGTGCACAGCAGACACAGGACCACACTTATCATGCCCATGCCACATGGCACAACAATGGTGCACATGGACATGCAGGTGACACTGCACAGGGGTCCCATGATGGCAATGCACTGTGGCAAGTGCATGCCACTCACACCTCCCCAGGCAGTGTTAGCCAGTCAAGTTGGATACACAGGTAGCAGGTGCAGTGGCCATTGTATCAGGGACCTGGACATCACAGGGAGGCACCACAGTCACCATGGACATATAGGCGGCCTCGCCGATGACTGGTGGATGCTTCCTCATCACTACCAGCCACAGGGGGTGTTGCCATCACCCCTGTAGGAGTACTGCAGTGAGACCGTGAATGGGTGCTTACTGGGGTGGAGGCCCTGTGAGCCATGTCAGTTCTGGGATGCTGGGCATGGTGAGGTGTGGCGATGGCATCAGCAGCAGTGGATCCACCTGACACCATTGCCTGGGCATGCGTGAGGCACTTCTGGATGTACGGCTGGAGGTCCAGCAGTCATGTCGTGCACAGGATGCACACATAGCCTCAGCAGCAATAGCAATCTGCTCCAGAGCTGCGGTCATGCCCGCCCGCAGTAGGCGTGCCTCTGCCAAAATCTGGGCACACCACATGACCGCCGACTCATGCTCAAGGGCCAGCAGCATCTGAAGGCCCCTGAATTCTGCCTGTAGAGATGCCTGTCCCTCCACAGTATCCCGCAGGAGGCGGGCATAGCCCTCAATCTCATTGGCAGGTGAAGGCTCACGGTGATGGCACCAATGGCTGGGTGTTATGCCAGCCTGCCATGGAGCATCCACAGGCAGTTGGTGCACTCCAGCAGGCTGGGGCATGGGCGGGGAATGGGCATGCACAGCCCCATCATGTCCAGGTATGGTGGAATCACAGTCCAAATCCGCCTGAGTGTGACCCACAGCTCCTGGCCATGAAGCGCTGATTGACCCTGCTGCCACAGCAGGACCAGGTGCATAGGGCACAGCACCCACCACCGTGGAGGGCTGTGTGGGCTCTGCAGGTGTGCCATGGGCAGCAGGGCCACCAACAGCAGCAGGTGCCATCTGTGCAGGCACCTGTGTGTTGTGTGCACCACTGTCGACCATGTCCCCCAGTATATGTGTGGCATCTGGATCATTAGGGGCATCGCTGTATGCCCCCTGTGTGCCAGATGCCAGCACCAGTAGGGCATCAGCAATGTCCACTGCGTCCCCTGAGTCATCATCAGCCAACTCCAGGAAACCCTCCAACAAAGAGGTGTCATGCCCACCAGCAGTGGCACCACTAGTTGAAGGGTTGAATGGGCCCACCACCACTGGTGACGCAGCTGGAGACACTGTTGTGTTAGATGGGCTGGGCCAGGGATGGCACCATCCCCCGTCATGCCCGCAGCCCTGTGGGATGGGCCTGCATCATCGCCCGCTAAGCCATCCCATGCAGCTGTGGACATAGCTGTACCTGTGAGGCATGACAAAGCTACAAAAGAAAGGTGGGAAACATGGTCACATTCAATAGAAACAATAGTGGCAGGCATACAAGTACTGTGTATCATAGCGGTGTGCCATGGTTTTGCATGACAGCCCCTGGCACAGACAGGCAATGCTCGTTCTGCTACTGCAGTCATGCACCAGCAATGAATGGAGTCACCCAGTGCCTGTACACACCCACATGGCCCCATGTGGGACAGTGCTACACCATGCCCATCCAACAGTTGGATGGCACCACTAGTCTGATGGGCAATACAACCACACATGTGACCCCCCAGTCATGGCCTTACAGATGCAGCTATGTACAGCATGGGCCATGGATGGGCCCTGACCACCCATGGTATTGCACACAGGTACATGGGCAGCCCATAGCACACAGCAGGGATGTCACGACAACCATGACACACACAGGTGGCCTGACACATGTCAGGGGCATGTATACTCACAGTGCTGTGATGGGCTTCCTTCCTTCTGGAACCCCCCTCCAGGGACACCCTGCACAGCTGCATGGGCAATGCTGGCGAAGAGCAGCTCCTCATTTGGGGTGAGAGGCACCCCCGACTGCGGACTACGCCTGTCCTGCTTAGACAGCCCTCAGTGTGTGTCATCTTCACCTTGGCCCTCCTCTTCCCATTGTTCAGGTGTTTTCTACACTCCTAGGTGGTCTGGTTGCACTTCCCCACCTCACTAATGTGGCATGCCACTGCCTTCCAGCCTCATCCTGCAGTCCACGGTGGTCACTCTGCCAGACTGGACATCCCTGTGCAGGTTGTATGCCTCTGTGAAGGCTCCTTCCTCATTGTGAAGTTAGGCCACCTGTGACCAGTGGCACTGTCTCATCCAGACATGATGGCTACTGTGGGATAGAAGACACAGACATTAGACATGCATATGCAGGGTCCTGAGTGGCCTGTACTGCCATACAATGGTCGCTCTGTACCGGCACACTGCCTGCCTGACAATGACCTGCCTGCACTGCATGTCAAGGACAGTATCACGGTCTGTCAAGGCAGTCTGTGCTGTGACCACCCCGTTCAGGTGCAATGCCACAGAGAGATGCATGTCCCTGGACATGCCACAGGTGTTGCATGACATGCTACACAAACAGATGGCCTGGACTATAACCACACTCTGCAACCATCAATGTATGTGCAGTCACACCACTCTCCATCATTTCCCCCAGCCTTGCCTAGAGTGGGCTGTGGGATAGTGTGTGGCACACACCGGGGTGTGACTGGTGTCCCAACACATGTCTAGACATTACCAGGCTGTCCATGGCCCAAACTGTCATTTGCAGCAGCTACAATGGCACAGGCAATGTAAACAGAACTTACCTTCAAGGCTGTCAAACCTCTCAGTCAACTATGCTCAGTGTGGGCTGAGTTAGGAGCATTTATGGCTCAGGGCATGCAAAGGAGGTTTAATGAGATGCTAAACAGGTGAGATGCCTCTGAATTTGGTAATAGGCTGAATTTGGAGCAATCTCTGTAAATTGCATAATTGCCCTCCGCTCATCCCAATCAGCAGGCACATCTGCTGCACTGGGTATATCTCCACATGGTGCATTGTCTGCACATGCGTGGTGTGTTCGGGGCATGTCCCTGAATCCAGCACAAATCCCTAGGAGCATTACTGTGGCTGTGCCATTGGCCTGACAGTTGCATCACCAACATATAGCTCATGCATGACATACAGCGACATCTGCACACACATATACATCCATGTGTGCGATGCCCACTGTGCTTCCTGATCCTAGTCCTGCCTTGATTGCGCAATGACTAAATTTACATGCCTGTGGGCTACTAAGCATCATCATTGCCTTGTGCGATGATGCATGACACACACAATATGGAGGATTTGTACATTGTGTGCATGCGTGACCTGGCCATGACCCCTGTCCCTGCTTTCCCGCCATGCACGCGGCAGCGCCATTAGCACCAATCATGCTTCAGCGCGCTGTATGCAGTGACTTGCATGTGACCTAGTGGCACATATGGCGTGATTAGGCCATTCAGTAGCATAGGCCTCACAGAGCCCACTTGTTGTGCAGACTGAGCTGTAGTTGTAGAATGAAGTAAACTGTGTAGCAAATTTTGCTTTAACTTGTTTGGAGCAGGGTATTTAATTGATTATTATTGTGCTGTACTGTTTTTATTTGATTGATGTACGGCACCCAGAGCCTCCAGGATGGGTGTCTTCTTAAATAAAATTTGCCTTGCCTTGCCTAGCCATGCCACATGCCAGGAGAGCAGGCCCCAGGGCTATGAACTGGTCCAAGTTTGAGCTTCTCCACCTTATGGCCTTAGTGATGCAGGTGAAGGGCTAGCTGTTCAGCCAGGAGGACCTGCAGGAGCCCAGGTCAGACATATGGGCCATGAGTGCTGGCCAGCTGGTGCACTGCACAGGTGTACCCCACACAGGACAGCAGTGCAGGCACAGATAGGGTGACCTGCAGTGCAGGGACAGGGTGCAGTTGGATCACTTATGGGCACAGGCATGCAGGGGTGCAATGCCTCAACCAGGTATGTCACACTTGCACATTTGCAGGATGTGTGCAAGGGGATTGGAGCAGTTATACCATATACCAGCACGCTCACAGGGGCACACACATACACAGACGCATGCACACACACTTGGGCATGGCTGCACTTGCACTGTGGTGCCATGTACTGCATGTCACATGGGGTAGACCTCTCTGCTTTGATGCATGAGTGGGGCAGGGCCACTGCAGCATGCATGAGGTGGGACTGTCATTTGCATTGCATGCCAACAGCTGCACACTTGGGGGGGCACAGGCCAGGGTGCTGTGCGCTGCTGCACACTGCTGGGCCATTCAACACCGGTGCACTGTTTGTTGACACCTTCACTGCATGACCACACCAGTGGGGGGGACTGTTTCACATCACATCTCCTCATGTCATTCTCTGCTTTTGTGTTTCCTGCAAGGCTGGAGGCCAGGTGTCAGGCCATGGAGGCCGTTGAACTGCGGGAGTGGAGGGCCATTTGAGGTGCACAGGTTGGTGGCCGTGCTGGTGCAGGTAAGTGCTCCTTTCATGCATGCACTGTGGTGTCTGGTAGGGTGGGTGTTGCTGGCACACTGTGCCTGTCCATGTGTTGCTAGTCCGTGGGCCCATTGGTAGTTTTGGTGTGGCGGTGCTTGTGCCATAGTGCACATGGTCCCTGCATTGAGAGCAAACATGTGTGCTTGCCATGTGCACTGTGGCTACTCAGTGGCACCCCATTGGTGTCCTGACGAGGCTCTACAAGCTTGTGCAGTCCACTGCCTTGTGCACGTGTTGCATGCAGCTTGCCTTATACCCACTCTACAGGCCACTGTCTGTATACATAGGACATGTGCCCACTCAGTTCCTCGCAAACAATCAGTGTGGCACCCTGTGCCTGCCTGGTGCATGTGCATTGTGTCTGGCAGGATCTGGGCCATTTCCATGACAGATGCCTCCAGCCTACACACAGGGGTGGGGTGGTCTTTAGGTACATGGCACTTGGTATTTGTTCTCTGTCTTCTCCACTCTAGGTTCCTTGATGTGCATGCTGGTGGTTGTGGCCATGGGGAACATAGGCAGGAGGCACCACAGGACCTGTGACTGCAAGTACAGTATGCACTCTGTGATTCTTTAAGGCCATTGTTCTGGAGGCAGGGACATCTGCTGAGGGCACTGTCAGATGTCATTCATCTCCTCACCGCACGGGGCCGGAGATGTTTGCGCCGTCCCCTGGCATGCCCCATGGCATGATTTTGGACTTTGTTTCTGTTGTTTCCCCCTCCCTACTTTGCCTCGGTGTCCCCACCCATCCCCTATACCCACTCCCACTGCCACGTTCCTCCACTGCTTTCCCCAGTTGATGATGTTGTATATAGTCCTACACTCCCCTTCCCTGTTTTGCATTGTTCTTGTACACAGTTGTTGCTGTTGTTTTTGTTGTTGTTGTGTTTTCATTAAACTGTTATTTATCTGACCCTTCATTTGTGATCTTTCACTGTACCATGTTCTGGGGTTTGGTTGTTTTCTGCAGCTGTCCTCTGTTCCTTGCTGCCATACTCCTGTCTGCATATGTGTTTGTACAGGCAGCTAACTCCTGTCCCCCACCATGTCCCACCCACTGTGTGCCCACCATGTTGCTTGTGGATTGTGGGTGGGCCTGCTGTCCTGCTGCACATATCTATGCACCGATCTGTGTGATGCCTTTGGCATGCATCCATTGCACTGCTGCACTATCAGTCATCAGACCAGCATGCGGTCTACTGTGGTTGAGTGTGTGATATGTCTGTGTGGTGCAGTGGTATCCTGTGTCCCACCCAGCCTATGCACTGGTGTGGCCTGTGTGGCTTCATACTGTAATGGGGTGGTAAAACCATCACCTTCTCAGGTTCTTGTTGGAACTGCACTAAAATGAAGAAATGACAGACAAGTGGTGTCCGCACAAAAGTGATTTATTTCTGGTATATAAAGCAGGCTTACAGCCAAACAGTGTGACCACCGGGAGAATACTGCCAATCTTTCTTACCTATAGGTAGCAGTATGTCTCTTCTCAGAGAGATGGTGCAATGCAAAGGGTCTTATACCCCTGATAATTGTCATAGCAACAGCTAAAAAGATATATAAAAACATTATAATTGGACAGTGGTAACTGACCTGACTTCTCACTAGCCTGGGAAAGCATGCTGAGCTAGCAGAAAGTAACAGATAGCTAAGACAATGGGTCTTGTATATCATGAAGGGCACTTGTGGTTACATTTGCAGTTAGAGTTCTGCACTATCACTAAAGATGGTATTGCTTAACTAATCATTATTCAATGTTGTAAATAGAAGTATCTCCCAAGTGTTACAATCAGAATAGTAGCAAAGGCATTATGATTCTCAGTAAAAATACAGTAGAACTCAGATTCTGACACTTATGCTTATATGATAAGTGCCTATGCCCCAAGGTTAGTACGCGTACCTACAAGTAGTACTGTCTGTGAGGTAGGGAGCCAATCAGGGGTACTGGTCCATGGATAACATTCCCAACTTGTTGCCTTAGAAGGGGCAACAATCGCAAGTTAGCTGGTAGGTATGGAGCTAAAAAGGCATTTACAGGCCCGATGCATGAGCCATGTAAAGGAATTCGAGTTGTTCTTGATGTTGTCTGAGGGTACGTCACAGGCAGCACAGAGTGAATATAAGAAGGACAATCCCAAATGCTTGAATCACAACAAAAACTTTAAAAGTGAGTTCTAGCCAAGTGTTGCCTATGGCAAGACTCAAATCACTATCATGGATAAGGTCATTAAGTGCATTAGCAGCTTTGGCTGCATTATTACTAATATAAATCAAATGAGCATCTTTTCTAGCTAAGAGAGACTTTAAAAAGAGTGTCAAGGGATCAATGTGTATATTAAAAATAGGCAAATATTGGGACAGGGCAAGCAAGTATTGGGGATCAGTATCAATAATGTCCGGTTCTGGGAGAGGAACAGGCGTGATCACAGGCGATCGATAACAGTTTTTGCTGTGGAGTAAAACAAAAGTTAGGTTTAGTAATTGGACAAGTCTTAGTACCATATGAGAAGCTTGATAATTTGCAACAAGACAATACTGTCTGTCAGAAGTATAGGTAACTCATATGGAAGGCACCTGCCATCAATGTAGACGACTGGACAGGGAAAGGACTAGTTGGGGAGCCATGTAGTGAAGCGATGTACCTCTTCAAGGTAGCTTTGAGATGGAGCTGTTTTGGCATCTTGTGCTGAAGATGCAGCAGGAGGGATGTCATCATGTGGATCAACATCAGTAAGATTGGACAGCAATTCTTCTCCCAAAGGCAGTGCCCAGTCAAGGTGTTCAGGCGCATATCCACAGACAGGTTGCACAATATCAAAAATGTCACATCGGCACAGGAAGTAGTAGCCTTTCTTTGTGCAGCAGCTCATATGGGGTGCCACCCAAGCCTGGAGGACTTGATGATAGACAAGCATGGAGGGTAATTCAGTTCTTTCATGGAAAATGTCATTTTCAAGATGACCTATGGAATAAATGCTGGTCAATTTGTCAAAGACAGCTGTAGCAGGATCAAAACATGGTAAAGACACAGTAAAGGTGATAAACATATTCTCCTTGATAGAACAGGACTTGGTGAAATAGCAAGGTGTTGATTAGGAATCCTAGAAACATAAGCAATATTTCTAATAGTAGCCAAAGAGATGTTTAGAGTATTCTGTAATAAATAGATGCTCAACCAGTGGTTGAGTAATGTGGGCAATACCATTTACCCAATCTGAGATCATGTATTATATCTGGAATTTTGCCTGATTCCAAATCCCTGAAGAGAGCATTAACAGTAGATATAACATCAGAGCCATAAGCAGAACATAAAATTTCTCACCCAATATATTGCTTGTCTGCCTCACGATTATTCTGAAAAATGAGATCATTAAGTTTATGCTTAGTATCATTGAATCCTTGAGCAATCTCTTGCATATTGTACACAGTATAACATTCTTCATTACTGAGAGAATTTACACCGTGTAAAATAGGGGGCGTTACATCATTATTAATAGTCTGTTGAAATTTAAGGGTCTGAGCCTTGATGGAAGCAATATCTGCTCTATTCCAAATGGACATACCTGAGCCAAAGAGGCCAGTTATGGTATCAGCTGCTCCAGTTATGCCAGAGACAGATCCGGCAGTACCAACTACATCAGTTGCATCCCACTTGATGCCTGCATATGATTTGGGTGTAACATAGTCTTTAGGGGCGGGTCTAAAGACTCCAACATGTTCAACGGTGTGAGGTCCACCTATTGGATCATTTGTGCTTGTTTGATAAGCAGCAACCAACAATATCTGTAAGCATCATACTGTAAAATTTGGAGGTCTTGGTTGTGTTGCAGAAACCAAATTCAGCCATATTCCAATGTGTGAGATTGAAAATAACTTGGACATGCATGAATTGCACATTATTAATCAGGGCTCCTGGTAGTGATGTGATGATCAAACCACTAGTAAGGCTGTCCTCCTGAAGAGGGCAGGCAGTCAGTTCTTCCTGACTTGGTGGGACTATGGAAAGATAAAGAGCTTCAGAAACTGCATAGTTTTAATGACAGAAATCATGCCTCCTCTGGAGAGAGGTGGTCACAAAGGCAGGCTCTATTAAAGCAGGAGATTGTACTGACCAGTATGTCTAGGAGTGATCTTTCTGATGGAGAGTACCATTTTCAGAAATGTCAGTATTAGGCTGCCCATGGAATGTACCCTTGGACAGGCAAGCTACAGGGATTGTGTAGCCCATAGCATCAGTTTGCCATTGTGTGGAGAGTGAAGATTTATCTGGGGCCACCACTACAGCATCAAGAAAGGCATCTGAGCCTTGAGTAACTTTAACCATTTTGTTGAGAACATTAATCTGCACACTGATAGGGGCTGAATGTTCAAGTTACCAAGGAAGTATTTACAAATGTTCCTTATCTTTCTGTAGGGCTTTATGTCGGGGTGCAGTCACAGCCAGTAGTCCCACCAGTAGGAGAAAGGGGTGCAAGCTAGCCATCTTGCTGATACCTATAAGAAAACAAAATGGATTAGGTAAGTGCAAGTACTATTCCACCCAAAGGGTTAAGAAAAGTAAATTTAGTCACCTTTATACAATTTAAGTTGGTTAGCATGGAACCACTTGTCAGCAGTCTTTTTCTGCTGTTGTACTCTGACCTGATACACAGCAGGGCTGAGTTTGGTGACAGTGGGATAGGGACCTTCCCATTTATTGACAAATGAATGTGTGGGTTGTCTGTATTGGAGAAGCATAACTTGGTCTCCAACTTGCCAGTCAACTTCTTTGACATGCTCATCAAAATGAGCTTTAGCTTGTTGTTGAGCTTTGCCCATCTGCTTGGCAGTGAACAGGTGTGTCTTCATGATGTCATCACGAAGCCTTCCAATGTATTTGTCTACAGATACTCTGTCTGCAGTAGGGGTGCGGAGATCAATCAGGAGGTGCTCAGGTAATCTTATAGCTCTACCAGTCATAACCTCATAAGGTGTACACTGAGCAGTGGCTGCAGGTGTACCCCTAATTGCCATCAGTAGCAGTGGCAAGAGGGTGTAACAATCCTTGGGATTATCATCGATACATTTTATTTATTTAATTAATTTATTTATTTCATTTATTTATTTAGTTAATTTTTGTTGTCCGGGTAAGTGCACTAGACAAATCCTGCCTATTTTCAGGCATGACCTGGAAGAGGGGGATACAGATGAATGCCAACTGACCTTGAACCAGATTAAGCTGTTGGTGGAATTTTTTGTGAATGAAGGAAATTTGGCCAGGGCACTGGGGAAATTCCCCTGCTCTTTTCAAGAAGTGCCATGGGATCTTTAACATCACCCTGAACTACTACCAGAACAGGCAGATGGGACCTCGGTTTAACATCTCATCTGAAAGATGGCACCTCAGGAGTGCAGCACCCCTCTCATGCTGCACTACGGTGTCAGTATTGGGATATTAACCCACGTGCCTGGTGTGGGGATAGAACCCACAACCTACTGATCTCCCGGCCTCAGAGGCGAGTGTGCTACCTGCTGAATCACTGACACTACCCACAGCCTACTGATCTCCCGGCCATTTACATAGCATCTGTTTGATGCGTCTGTTAGCTCTTTCTACCTGGCCTGAGGATTGAGGGTGGTAAGAAATGTGGAATTTTTTTATCAGCTCCAAGAAGTTGGAGTGTCTGTTGCATCAGCTCAACTGTAAAGCTAGTTCCCTGGTCTGAGTCCACCTTTAAGGGTAGACCCCAACTGGAGAACAATTGATCTACCAGGATCTTGGCAGTTGTCTTTGCTGTGTTGTTCTTAGTGGGAAATGCTTCTACCCACTTGGAGAACAAATCTGTGACAACAAGTGCATACTTGTTCTTGCTGGAGTTGGTAAGAGGGCCAATGAACTTGATCTGTATCACATCCCATGGTCCAGACTGCCTTTGGGGCAGCAATTTGGCATCTCTTTTTACCGATACTGGATTGTTCTGAGTACACACTATGCAGTTGTCCACATAGTGTTCTATGTCTTTGGCCATATCAGGCCACCAGATGACTGTTTTGAGTCTCTGAAGGGTGTTTTATGTCCCCTGGTGTCCACCAGTGGGAGTGTCATGAACCATATAAATAAATTTGGTTCGGAGGGATTGCGGTGCAACCCACAACTTGTCACCTGTATCCTGTTTGTGATACCAGATGAGCTTCTGAGCATTGGACAAGTGTATATTGTCTGAGTGCCTCTTATATGGGCTGCCAACAGGCAATGGCTGTTCAGTTCCTATGTCTAGGAATTTGAACATCTCTTATTTTGGGATCTGCTTTTTGTGCAGCAGAGAGGTCCAGTGCAGGATCTGGTACCAATTTCTTGCTGGCAGCTATGATAGATGCCACAATAGCTGCTACTCCTACAGTGGGTCAGTCATTGTCCATGTCTCCCCCCCTCAAGCACCTGCTTTGGCAAGCTAGTTGGCTCAATCATTGAACTCGTGATAAGAGTCAGATTTACAGTGAGCCCTTACCTTGTGAATGTACAGGTTATGAGTAAACATTTGTGTTAGGGTGTGTATGTACACGAACAGTTCCCTATATTTGACAGGGGTACCATCAGATGATGTAAAATTGTTCTTTTGCCAAAATGGAAAGAACTCAGTGAATGATGAGCAACCACAATTAAAGTCTACAAAAATGATGGTGTCCCTGCCACCATGGGGCATGATCTGCAATGCACAGGCCACAGCTGTCAGTTCAGCATACTGTGAGGAGATAACAGTGCATTTCCTAGAAATGCACCTGAAATCACCTTCCTGATCCAGAATGAGCACTCCAAGCCCTGCAACCTACTACCCATCCACATGCGAGGCGGAGCCATTTGTAAAGCTGCGAAACATGGTAGTATCTTCCAGGATCTCAGGTCTAGCTATTAAAAATGTTCCTGGGTCAGGTAAGTCAGGTGATTGGAGGGCGCAGTCATGGGTATTGCCTATATAGAGTAGGCCATGGGCCAAGATTGAGGACAATTTTGTAGGCAGTACCTTGATGTCCCTGTCCTGCAAAAGCAAAGACCAGTGGGTCAGTCTAGTGTTAGAGACTGATCCATCTTTGACTTTGTCTGAAAGCAAAAAATTTGTTGGGGTGTGGAAGGTATGCAAGATAATAGGGGCATACTCAATAATGTACAGGAAGTGTTAGACAGACCAAAAGGTTGACAAGACTGTCCTTTCACAGAGACTGTATTTTATCTCTATGGGGGGTAGCATTTGGGATGCATAGGCAATGAGTCTGTGATACCCACTGTACTTTTGTGCCAGCACTGCAGACATGGCCACATCAGAGGTGGCAGTTTCCAAATGGAAAGATAATCTTGAGTTAGGGTTTATCAGTGCTGGGGCTGAGGCTAAGGCCTGTTTAAGCTGTGTAACAGTTTCAGTGTTCAGGGGCTCCATGTCCATGGGACATTCTGTTTCAAGCAGTTCATACAGAGGAGCAGCCTTCAGGGCAAAGTCAGGGATGAAGTTCTTGAAGTAGTTTACCATTCCTAGAAAGCATCTGAGTGTTGCTACACTTGTAGGAAGTGGCAGATCTTGCAAGCCCTGAATCATCTTGACAGCTGGGCTTCTCCCTTGGTCGGTGATATGTAGGACAAGGAAAATGACCTCCTTTTCATGTAATTGTGCTTTGGAGGGATTGCACTTGAGGCCTGCCCTCCTGAGGAGAGTCAGCAATTCGTTTAGAAGGGCCAAATGTTCTTCTTTGTGGCAGTTGCTAAAAGCAAGTCATCCACGTACTGCAGGAAGCACTTGGGTGTGGAAAGCCCTGCAGGGCATCCATCACGTGGAGATGGAAGAGGGAAGGGCTGTTATGGAAGCCCTGGGGGCAGACAGGTTCAGGTATACTGGCGTCCATCAAAAGTAAAGGCAAATTTGTATTGGCTTTCCTGTGCTAATAGGAGTGATCAAAACCCATCAGAGATGTCAAGAGCTGAGAACCACTTTTTGTCAGGGGTCAGCAACTTGAGCACATCAGGAGCCGATGCCACAGTTGGGGCACAGTTGGTGGTAACTTGATTAAGTTTCCTGTAGTCAATAGCGAGTCTCCAAGATCTATTCGTCTTTTTCACAGGCAAAATGGGTGAATTGACAGTAGAGACACAGGCCCTAATCACTCCTTGTTGTAGCAGTGACTGAAGGGTTAGGTCCTGGAATTTCAGTGGTAGTGTGCATCCTACCACAATCATGTTTGTTGATGGCAAACACATCAAGGTGTTCCTGTAACAAGAGTGAAAGTTCAGAAAACAGGTCATGACTTTTGAATAGAGCCATGATGTCATACTCCTTTTTGTTATGGGAGATGGCTGCCACTGCGTGTGAGTCTGGTATGGTGACAGTATGACATTGTCCCTTGATCTGTAGCAATAACCTGTTAGCTAGGTCCACAACACAGACATGCTGTGCAAGGAAATCAATTCCCAGAATGCTGGGGTGATGACATAATACCATGAGGTCAAGGACAAAATCAGCCTTGAGATAGCCTACCTGCACAGGAAGAGATACAGATCAATAGATGCGTAGTTAAGTACCATCTACACCCTGTGTCCTGGTCTTCCAGCTGGTAGACCAGGCAGACATGGCTGGGTTCTCATCATGGAGAACAGACATGGCTTCTCCTGTATCCAGAAGCATGTCTAGTTGGCAGCCCCCAACTGTGGCCCTTACACAGGGCTGTCCATTTGTGTTGATAAGTCAGTCACTCACAGTCTACGCTGGGACCTGTAATTGTCAATTGGTGCAGTTCTCAGATTCTTGTTCATCATCCTGTCCTTGCGGTCTGAGGCCTACAGGAGCTCGTTGGGCCTCTTCTCAGTTCTTCACAGGACACGAATACTGTGTCTGTGATGTCAGGGCCACAATTTCAGCCTGTTCAATTGGTGGTTCCTGAATCACCACATCAGCCTGGCCAGTGCTCGATGCCATGAAAGGGTTCTTCCCTCGGCTGCTCACTTATTCCATAGCCGAAGACCAGAAAGGATTGGTGTTACTAGCCGGTGCCAGGGCTTCCATGGAACATGTGGATGTGGCCTCCTTTTTGGCAAAGGCCTCCTCCAGTTGTTTTCAGAGGGTCTTGTTCTCGTCCCTAAAGGTCAGATAGCTAGGCCCATTATGGTACTTGCCATCGGAATTTGAGTTTTTCCAATTCCTGTTGTTTTTTATTGCTGTAGTTCCAGTTATTCTTATAGTTCCACCCCCACCTTGTTCGACTGCTTGTCATCAGAAAGGGCTTCCTGTTTATCATTGTTACCATCCACTATATAGTGGGTGGGGTAGGGTTCACGAGGCAACTTGTGAAAGGGCTCCCTGGGCCATCAGAGTTGGGATGGCAGTGGCCTTGTTGGGGTTTTTATGGGAAGCTAGGTTACGGAGGTAGACCTGGAAGGCACGCTCTGTCTTGGTGAGGATCTCATCAAAAGTATCAGTCTGAGGGTAAACTTTAAGTTCAACCTTTTCCCGGAGAGCTGGAGTCATGTTCCAGATGTACAAATCCTTGTACTCAGTTTGATTTTTGCTGGCATTCTCACCCACTAGGCCCTTGCCGCCCTTGTAGGCAAGCCACAACCGTTGATGGTAAGCCGCTGGGCTTTCCTTCACATTTTGCTTAAACTTGTAGGCCAAGCAGGTTCCAATGATACCTGGGGCATTGGCAGCAAGGAGTGCCTGTGGAGATATCATTGTAATCGAGCGTCTCGTAGTTGTGGCTGGCTTCTGGGAGTTTGGCCAAGACTGTAGGCTCGATGATCTGTCTCAGGATTTGAACCTGGTACTCAGGATGGAGAAAGCTTCTCGAATAGGGATTGCACCTTTTCTAAATGACAACTGAGGCTGTTGGTCGGGCCCATCCGTCCGATGCCTTGAGCAATTTGCTGAACCGAGTGAGCGACCTGTAGGGGATTGGACGTAGGCATATGGGGAATGGTAGTCAGTTACACACGACCCAGAGCACTGCAAAGGGCAGCTTCTGCTGCCACATCAGCAACTGCTTTGAATGCATGTTCCTGGGTTACAGCATTTTCAAACATGCGCTCAATCTACTCTTGCGTGGATGACTGTCCATCTGATGTTGCTAGATTTGTGAAGGCCTCCTGTATCATGCCATGCACTTCTGAATTGTCTTCCAAGGAAAGGGGAGCTAATGGAAGCAGACTCCTACTTGGAGGTGGCTGGCCTCCCGTACCATGGGGGCCACCATGTTTGTTTTTGTGTGGCAGCATAGAGAGCATGCGCATGTGACAAGGGGGAGGGCTAACATGACCACCATCTTAGGAATGGCTGGTAAAGGCCACCACCCTGGGGAGGGAGGGGTTTTGGACCTGACGAGGTGGCCTATATCCTCATAATCAGAATCATCATCACCTGATGATGTAATGTCAATGGGTGTGTACTGAAAACCATTCATGGCTTTTACATGGCCAGCGAGAACCTCTCACTGATGCCGCATTCTCACCATCTTTCTCTACATTTCTTATGACAAACATTTGCAGCGCCCTGCTCAATAACCTTCTCAACCTCACACTGCAATACTCGGTACACAGCGCCCAATTGAATGTTCTCCCTGAGATCTTTGTCTAGCTCATGCATCAACCTCAAATTCTCTTCCTTTAATTCAACATTATCCTCTCTCAAACTTTCATTCGTGTCAGTCAAAATGTCATTAAAATAAATAAATGTTTCTTATCACATTTCAACCTTTCATTGTCAGCTCTTAACATACACAATTCACACTCAGAGTCTTGAGCAGTACAGTGCAACAGTCTGTTATTGTGGTCATGGAGTGACTGTGTCTCCTCTGCTAGTTTCTGTTCCCTTTTCAGTAACTCTTATGCATGCAAGCCCATCTCTTTTTTTAGAGAAGCATTTTGCAGCTCAAGGAAGGCACAACGTGCTAACAAACTTTCTACGGCTGTATGTAAAGCTGTGACCAAGAGACCTTTGGTGTGGTATTTCTTGGCTTTTTGCTTCAATTCTAGATATTGATCAGAGATTGTAAGCAAGGGGTCTTCTGCCTATTTTGCGTCCAGCATGAAATCAGTCCAGCCTCCATGGGAGGAAAGATAGTTTGAGACATTGAGTCTCAGTTCTGTGCACAATTGAGGCATGCCAAACAAAGGGCTAGACACACATAGAAAGCAGTCGAAAGACTAGACTCAAATCCTTTGCACCATCACCCAATGGCTTCCTGGTCCCCAGTGGGCAAACGGTGGAGCCAAGGCGGTAGGCTGCTACTCACAGAGGGAGTAAACCAGTGGTTTGGAGTGGGTCTGTCATGCCCAAAACCAAGACAGAACAAGTCCATAAGAGAACAGCCACTGTAAGCACGAGTAGGTCCAAGCAGGCAAAATGCAATACACTACTCAACATTCAGTTCATGAACTTAAATGGAATCCTCACTTTGTACATTCCAACCCGCAAATGGTTGTCAAATGTAATGGGATGGTAAAACCATCACCTTCCCAGGTTCTTGTTGGAACTGCACTAAAGTGAAGAAATGACAAACAAGTGGTGTCCGGCACAAAAAGTGATTTATTTCTGGTACATAAAGCAAGCTTACAACCAAACAGTGTGATCACCGGGAGAATACTTCCAATCTTTCTTACCTATAGGTAGCAGTACGTCCCTTCTCAGAGAGAAGGTGCAATGCAAAGGGTCTTATACCCCTGATAATTGTCATAGCAACAGCTAAAAAGATATTTAAAAACATTATAAATGGCCAGTGGTAACTGACCAGACTTCTCTCTAGACTGGGAAAGCATGCTGAGCTAGCAGAAAGTAACAGACAGCTAAGACAATGGGTCTTGTATATCATAAAGGACACTTGCGGTTACATACTGTATGCAGTTACAGTTCTGCACTATCGCTAAAGATGGTAGTATTGCCTAACTAATTATTATACAATGGTGTAAACAGAAGTATCTCCCAAGTGTTACAATCAGAATAGTAGTAAAGGCATTATAATACTCAGTAAAAATACAGTAGAACTCAGATCCTGACACGATACAATACGTGCCTGTGCCCTAAGGTTAGTATGTGTACCTACAAGTAGTACTGTCTGTGAGGTAGGGGGCCAATCAGGGGTGTTGGTCCATGGATAACAGTATACCCCCACATCCCTGGGCACCTATGGTGGTGGCCTTTGTCCTTTGGACACCACCATGTTGATGGTGTCCCCCACAGGTCTGTGGTACCTTGCAGGTGACAGTGTACCTGTCTTGTGTGCCTGCCATGGTCCTGTGGGTTGTGTTGTGTGATACTGGGTGTTGTTCTGTATACCCTGTCTGTGCAGTTCATCTGCTGTGAACACTGTTGGGCTCTTGGCCATTCTGGCTTGTCTCTTTGGGCATGCATCCCTATCTCCTTCATCCCACTGCATTGTCTCTCTGTTGCTACCACATTCCCTGTTGGGTTGCTCCTTATTTACTGTTCTATTCCCCTGGGTGGTTGTGCACATCACGGATGCGCTGGGGCATCTCCCCATGTGCCATGCTTATCATGCATGATTCACAGTGGGGTTGTGCATGGGGCATCCCGTGCCACATCCCTTTGTGCATCACTTAGCTTTTGGTGGGCTCATCCTGTTTGCGCCGGTCCATCTCTATTTTGCCCAGTGCGCCTGCTTTGTGAATCCTGCCCTGTATCTGTTATATAGTGTTTCAATATTTTTTTCATTATTTTGCCCAACACTAATGTTAAACTAATTAGTCTATAGTTAGATGGGCTATCCTTCCCACCATTTTCTGTGGATTGGAACAACAATAGCATGCTTCCAGCCTGAAGGTATTTCACCCTTTAAGAAAGATGCTGTAAATAAGTTACATATCAGCTTATAAATGTAATCAAATCAGATATAATGTACAGCAGACAAGGGTTTAAGTTGTCACTCCCAGGGGATTTATAGGGGTCATGTTTCTTAATTTCCTCCTTTATCTAGTCTTCTGTAAATAGCTCTTTGGCCCAAATATATGAATTTGTTTGTAACCCCTGTTCCATATCAGTATCAAGTATGTAGGCTTTATCTCGATCTTCCTCTGTGCAGTCCTCTCCTGCCCTCCTGATTCTATCCCTCTGCATGTCTTCATCTTTCCTCCACATGACTGAAGAAGGTCTTGTCCCCTTTTTTGACCTCCTTAGCTATTCTCTCCTCTGTTACTGCTTTAGCTGCCCTCACCTTTCTTCCCACCTCCCTTTGTTTTGTCAGGTATACTTCCCTGTCTTCATCCTTCTGGGTCTCCTTGTACTTTCAAAATTGTATTTTCTTCTCCTTTACTGCCTTTGTCACTTCTTTAGAGAACCACTTCCTCTTCTTTTCCTTGCTCACTTCCTTCAAACAGCATGTCATTGCCTGGACAATAGCCTCCTTAATTTTTCTCCATCGAGCCTCCACTCCTCCTCTGCTTCCCCCCCTTGAGGAATTCTCTGAGACAGTTTCCCATTTCTTTAAAATCTGCCCTCTGAACTCCAGTACCATTGTCTTATTGTGGCTTTTCCCCCTTGTCTGATCTGTATGCCAAACCACACTACACAGTGATCATGTGTACCCAGGGGCTACCCACTGTGAAGTCAGCAGCGCTGCCTCTGTTTATAAGTACTGTACCAGGTCCAGCACTGCCCCATCCCTAATGTGTTCCAAAGCCAACTGCCTGAGAAATGCCCCTTGTACAGAGTCGAGGATAGCCCTGCCTCTTGATGTAGCTGTGGTGAGAATGAACCAATCTACACCCAGCAGATTAAACTCCCCCATTATCAAAACTTCCCCCTTGCTGGCCATTTTGCTAGTGGTTTCCCTAGGGCTCTGTCTAATACCTCCCTTGCTTGGAGGCCTGTACACCACCCCCATTCTGATAACAGTCCTGACCCTCTCACTAGGCCAATCCACTCTGTATGTTTTTTTTCATGTTAGTGAAGATGTTTATTTTGTCATTCTCTGTGTCCCTGTGGTCTATGGGGTGCTCCATTTGGTGCTTGGATTGTGTGGTCAACCCTGGCAGGGTTATTTCTCATACTTCTGCATTTCTTGTATCTTAACTGCATGGGCTGTATGTCACCTTTGGGCCAGATGAAAAGCTTTGGAAAATTGCTCGAAATCACAACTCGCCAGAGACTGGTAGTTCCTTTCAGAACTGCCAGGAACTCCTGCACAAAGTTGATCAGGGATGCAAGTCTAATTTCTACCTCACAGAGCTAGACTCCACCTCAAAATGCCCAACCAAATTCTGGACCACAATAAAAGACCTTCTAGGGACATGGATATGTTGTTCATCCACACTGTCTGGCAGGTTGCTTGCCGCTTTAAATCTTGCTGGAAGGTCTTCAAGCTGGCTCCTCCCACCCACCCGGGTGGTAAAACTCTCGGCTCCGCCCCATGACGCCAGATCTTCCTTACCGCTTGGAAGCTCAGGTTCCCTCCTTAGCGCTCTGCATTTTTGACTGGTTCCTGATTCTTCGGTTCGTCCGAATTTAGTTTTGAAGTTTTCTAAACTTCAGTCTTCTTTTCCCTCGCAGCTGCGATGGACAATTCGTTTCCCGACTCTCGGAGACACCCTGGCGGGCATAAATTATCCAGGACTGATCCGCACTCCACGTGCGTATACTGCCTCGACTTAGAACACGATCCGCAGGTCTGCGAGTTGTGCCGTGCTTTTTCGGTCAACATTCTGGAAGATCGTGCTGCCCGATTGAGGCTCGGGCGAGGTTTTCACCCGGTAAAACCCAAAGAGGCTCAGCATGTGTCCACAGCGGCTGGGCACGGTTGAGCAGCTCGAGCACTCGATACGCCCTCGAGGAGGAGGCGCCCAGGCCGCATCTCCTCCTCCTCGGTCGCGCTTATCCTGTTCTCTCTGAGTTCCTCTCATTCGGCTTCGATCAAGGAGCTTCGCCAGTCCCTTCCTCGAAGGGAGAGGGGCCATCAGGACATTCTCTCAGCCCAAGATGAGGGAGTCAAGGTAAGTCCGCTGCCGCATTTGTGGGAGCAGAGAGGTCTCCTTCCCGACGGCTGACAGTCGACTTTGGTCGAGGTTGGCTCAGTCTGCTGGCTTCACGGTGTCCCTGTCAGGCCAGCCTGCCGAGACTCCTGTCCGGGTATCTCTCGACCCATCAGCCGGGTGGTCGTGCTAGGAGTCGCCAACCCTCTCCCCGGGGTTTCTGGCTGAGACCGAGATTACCCACGCCTTTCTGGGCGGCAGCGCGCTGGTCAAGGCGTCCAAGCCGAGGGATGAGCGGGTGCTTCCCTTCCCAGGCCCGCCCTCGGTTTCATCGAGGGTCTCAGTCTTGGACTCCATCTCGGTCAAGTCGCTCCCGCCGACTTCGGCGGTCTCAGTCTGGGCACCGAATTAAGTGGCGACACTGTTCCTCCTCGTCATCCTCATCGGATGAGGAGAGGCTTCGGCGCAGATTGCGTCAATGACGAGAGCTTATGTGGCAGCAGTTACTGTTGTCCGGGAGTCAATCGACTCCACTTCATTCCCCGGCTATCAAGTGGCTGCCGCCCTAATGGCCGAAGCAACCGTTTGCAGCAGTCGAGATGCCCATTTCTGGGCCGGTTGTTCGACCAAATCTAGCTGCCCCACCGATTGTGGTGGAACCTCGGTCGGGTCACGGCCTGCCCTGCAGGTTGTCTGCCACCCTCACTCCCGGCCGCCCTCGGCAGGTGAACGGTGGCTCAGGCCTGAGGCAGCTCTTTGCAGGCTCTTCGGAGTCTGATGACGACTCCTCTGTGTTCCCCAGGCGAGTGGGCCTGGAGTCCTCCCAGGGCCAGTCTCTGGATGATAGCCCATCGTCCCTCATCTCGGAGTTTACCGGGATGCAGCTCGAGCCCGTGTCCAAACGGGCCTATTATCCCTTGACGGAGATTCTAGACCGAGGGGATTCACCCACGGAGGCCTTCCCTGTGGCTGAGGCCATTGTCGGCCCAGCCTTGGAGCTTTGGCAGTGGCCTGCTTCCTGTCCCGCGCCCTTGGCCAGGATGGCCAGGAAGTATGCAGTCCCTACCGGCTCTTTGCCCGGTTTCTCGGAGCACCCCTCCACTGAGGGGTTAGTCACCAATAACGTCTTCCAGCGTTCCGGAAACGCTCGAGATGTGGATAGGCCCCCCCGACAAGGAGTCCAAAAGGCTGGACTGTGTTGGGTGCAAGGTATACGCTGCGTCCTCTCTCGGCCTCTGGCAGGCCAGCTCGGCCGCGCTGATGGCACACTTCTCCCACACCCTCATGGGCTCCCTGGATGAGGTGATCTCTCATCTCCCGGCCGACCTTCGGACCACGGCCCAGCAGGTGCGGGACCAGGGAAGGGCGGTGGCTAAGCAGCAGCTTCAGACTGCTCTGGACATGGGTGATTCCTGTGCCAGGTCGGTAGTGGCCGCGGTGGCCTATGCGCCGCAGGGCGTGGCTGAGGATATCCACCTTCTTGGCGGATACCCAGCACAAGTTGGCGGACAATCCCCTTCCTGGGGACTGACCTCTTCAGCCCTGGAATGGAGGGACACCTCCAGTGGATCGAAAAGTCCAACGCCACTCTGGACTCGGTCACCTCCGCCCAGAGGGACAAGGGCCGCTGGCAACATCAGCGTACGTCCTTTCGTCCTTCGGTCCCTGCGGCACCACTCGCCCATCAGCACCAGCATGAGGGCCACAGGCTTGGCGCTGGCATCCCAAACCCAAGCCAGTATCTTCCTTTAATGGGAAGCAAGGAGGTAGAGGCCCAGGAGCCCCTCGGCCGTCCTCCTCCAAGCCTGCCCAGTGACGGGTTGAGGGGCTCCTCCAACCTCGCCACCCTTCCCTGGGTCCCCACGTGGGGACGGCTCCGCCTCTTCCTTCCACCTGGTCCGCTATCACCACGGACCGTTGGGTGTCAGGAGGTAGTAGGCAAGGGCCTGCCTCTGGTTTTGAGCAGGCCTTCCTCGACTACGCCTCGCCTGGGGCCACGGGTCCAAGCCTCACTGTCGCCCGCCGAGTCGACATTGCCCCTGCGCCCCGAGATAGAGGTGATCAGGAAGGTGGCGGACCTCCTCCAGACCCGGGGTCTTTAACCAGGAAATCCTGGCCCCAAAATAGGACAGGGGGGCTGGCGCCCCATTCTCGACCTGCACGACTTGAGCAGGTCCCCAAGGTCTCAGACCTTCAGGATGGTCACTCTGGTTCAGATATTCCCATCCCTGGAATTAGGGCGTGTGGTTCTGTTCCCTGGACCTCCAGGATGTGTCCTTCTTGTCCCGATCCGTCCGTTTCGTCAGAATTTCTCCACTTCAGAGCGGAGAGATCTCTTACGAGTTCCGGGCCATGCCCTTCGGCCTCTCTAGCTCCCAGGGTCTTCACCAATGCATGGCAGTGGTGTCGGCATTCCTGCGGCGCCGAAGGGTCCGGGTGTACCCCTACCCAGATGACTGGCTGTTGGCAGCCCCCTCCAGAGCGGAGGTGGAGTGGTCCAGAGATCTAGCCCTCCAGGCTTGCCTCAGATCGGCCTCCTCATCAACGAGGCCGAGCGGAACTCGTCGAAGCAGGTGATTCCTCATCGGGCGGAGCTCGACTCTTCAGAGCCAGAGCTCGGCTCCCGTGGACGGGACCGAAATTTTCCTCCTGCCTAGTCATTCCTGGTTATGCAATTGCGCCCTGCCTGGGACTCCTGCGTCTTCTGGGCCCCACGGCGGCCTGCACCAGCGTGGTCCGTTGGGCCTGTTGGTACATGCTTCCCCTTCATCGGGGACGGGTCAGTCAGCAGTCACAGTGCTCGATCCTTTGGATCAGTTGGTGACGGTGACCCAGGAAATGTGGAACGCTCTCCAGTGGTGGACCGTTCCGGCACATTTGCAGGAGGGCATCCCGTTCGTCCGCGCCGGGCCGACGGTCTCTTTACCAACCGACACATCTCTGATGGGTTGGGGTGCCCATCGAGGGAGCACAGAGCGCACAGCCTCTGGTCCCCTTCAGAGTCCTGATGCTGTATCAACCTGCTGGAGCTCCGTGAGGTCCGCCTAGCTCTCACTGCCTTCGCTCCGTTTCTATGGGGTCAAGTGGTTCAGGTCCAGACGGACAATACCACGACCATGTGCTACTTAAACTGCCAGGGCCGGACACGCCCCTTGCCGTTATGCAAGGAGGCTCTCCGCATATGGTCTCGTGCATGCAGCCCAGAGGCGGGTCTCCCAGCCATTCAGGTGGCAGGAGCCTCCATCACCCTGGGCTGATGCCCTAGCCGGATAGGGGCTGCGCCTCACGAGGGTTCCTCCTGCCAGAGGTAGAACAAGATCTGTTCTCCCACTGGGTCACACCTCAGGCGGACCTTTTTGCCTCCAGGGAGAATGCGAAGTTGTGACTGTTTCATGCCCGCCCCCCCTCAGCAGGGCTCGCTGCAGGGGGATGCTTTTTCGAGGCTGTGGACCCCGGGCCTCTTCTACGCCTTTCCCCCATTCCCTTGATCCACAAGGTGCTTCTCAAGGCGAGGAGGAACAAGGCGCAGGTGGTCCTGGTAGCCCCAGACTGGCTCCGCCAGATCTGGTATCCAGTTCTCCTCAGTCTCAGCTCCAGGCTCCCGAGGCAGCTTCCAGCCCGCCCGGACCTGATCTCTGTCATCAGGGGAAGGTATTCCATCCGGACCTTCAATCGCTGCACCTGACGGCCTGGTTCCTGAGCAGCTAGATTTCCAGGCCTTGGGTCTTCCAACGAGGTCCTCAACGTCGTTGAGGCGTCCCGTAAGGAGTCGACCAGTTAATGCTATGCCTTCAAATGGAAGAAATTTTCCATTTGTTGTCAGGGAAAGGGCCTGGACCCTTCCTCCTGTTCCTCGGCAAGCATTCCGGACTACCTGTGGTCCTTTTCTCAGCAAGGGCTTTGGTCGACGACCCTTAAGGTGCACCTGGCAGCCATCTCTGCCCTCCAGGCGCGGGCCGGAAAGCAGTCGGTGGCGCCGGAGTAGGTGGTCTGGCACTTTTCTAACGCTTTGATCACATTTCCCCTCTGGTGCGAGAATCTCCACCTCCGTGGGATCTACTGCTGATATTGGCCAAGCTCACGGGCAGTCATTTGAACCAATGCACAGGTGTGATAATCTCCCACCTGTTGTGGAAGACCACCTCCTTGGTGGCTATCACATCAACCAGAAGGACGGGAGAGCTCCAGGCGCTTCCTTTGAGTCTCCCTATCTGGTCTTCCACAGGGACAAGGTTGTGCTGCGCCTCACCTGAAGTTCCTTCTGAAGGTGGTGTTGGAGCTTCACCTTAACCAGGTGTTGACTCTGCCGGTGTTCTACCCCAATCACACCTCGGAGGCCAATATAGGCTCCATTTTGGACCCTGGAAGAGCACTCGCTTTTTTAAGGAGCGTAAGGCTGAAGTTCGGGGAGAGGTTCGCCAGCTGTTTGTCACCTACGCTGAAGCCGCACCTGGCAGACCTGCAGTCAAGCGGACGATGAGCGGGTGGGTCACCTCCTGCATAGATCTCTGCTGTAGGTTGGCGGGCATGGAGCCTCCCAGAGGGATAAGAGCTCATTTTACCCGGCATACCGCTGCATCAGTGGCTGCTTCCAGGGATGTCCCTATCCAGGATATCTGCAGGGCTGCTACCTGGAAATCAGCACATACCTTAATTACCCAGTACCACATCGACCTAGAGGCATGCCGGGATGCTGGTTTTGGGGCCTCGGTTCTCCAGTCTTTATTCCCTAAGTAGGGGGTGTGCGCCTTGCCTCCCTCCTCCCGGAGAACTGCTAGGAGTCTGCCAGACAGTGTGGATGAACAACATATCCATGTCCCTAGAAATACAGGTACTCTCCTGTAACAGGAGTTCTAGGAATGGTATATGTTGTTCATCCACACTACCCACCCGACCTCCCTGGCTTCAACGCACAACCTGGCTTCTAGCAGGCTAGATCTGGCATCATGGGGCGGAGCCGAGAGTTTTACCACCTGAGTGGGTGGGAGGAGCCAGCTTGAAAACCTTCCGCAAGATTTAAAGTGGCAAGGAACCTGCCAGACAGTGTGGATGAACAACATATACAATTCCTAGAACTCCTGTTACAGGTGAGTAACCTGTATTTTCTGGTCATACGACAGAAACGCGTGCCCTCAAAATCTCCTCGAACAGTGTCATTATCAGCAATAAAAGGAAATACTACAAGCCTTCAATAATCATTTTGCCTCAGCTGAACTAGCATTCGACAACTAGCCTGCTTGAAGCCTGCGCTCTCAGATGACTGTATTGCCTTCTGAGCCTAATTTAACAAACGCCACCTTTTTCTTTTCACCTGCTACCTTGAAAGAGATTGAAGACCTTCTCCTTCATTTGGATATTAAGAAAAGCACTGGCGCGGATTCTCTGGACCCCTACTACCTAAAGATTGCCTGGCATGTCCTGGCTGTGCCGATTACTCATCTATTTAATCTCTCACTATCACAGTGGTCTCTCCCTAATTTATAGAAAACTGCTCACATCATCCCACTGTTTAAATCTGGGGATCCCTGTGACCTAAATAATTACAGGACAATTTCGCTACTCCCCATTCTGTCAAAACTTCTAGAAAAAATAGTGAATGCCCAGCTAAGAGCCTTCCTGGAAAACACAGACTTCGTAAAACCTATACAGTCAGGTTTCTGAACTAACCATAGTACGGTTACGGCATTGGCCAAGGTAACAAATGATTGGCAGTACGACCTAGAAAACAAAGTTCGTCTGCGCTGTCTTCCTGGACCTCAGCAAGGCATTCAACACCATCGACCATTGCCTACTTCTTTCTTCATTAAAACCTTAGGTCTAGACACAATTTCTATGGGCTGGTTCCAGGACTACTTAACGGATAGGCATCAGCAGGTCGAGGCAGAAGGGGAGCTCTCCTCCCCTAAACCGCTATTAAGAGGTGTCCCGCAAGGTTCCATCCTGGGACCACTACTATTCACTATATATATTAACAGCATCGATCTCGGCATCAAGGAGGCCAACATTCACCTCATTGCGAATGACACAGTACTCTACCTAAGCCGGACAACACCTAAAGCTGCCTTTAAAGATCTGCAACTTGACATCTTACTTTGAGAGGACTCATACAGTAGGTAATTGCATATAGGACTGACGCCGGCAGTCGGCAGGACCCCACGGAAAAATTTCTAGCTAGCAGTCTCTGGCCACGCCCGCCTTCCAGTTCTTTCCCGCCGTTAGCTTATGCCAGTGCCTCGCAGAAAGCTTCCCTGCTCATCAGGCTCCTTCGTCGGTAGTTTTACCGAGTATTTACAATTTCTAGGGACATGGATATGTTGTTCTATCCACACTTACTGGCAGGTTACTTGCCGCTTTAAATCTTGCTGGAAGGTCTTCAAGCTGGCTCCTCCCATCCACCCGGGTGGTAAAACTCTCTGCTCTGCCCCATGATGCCAGATCTTCCTTACCACTTGGAAGCTCAGGTTCCCTGCTTAGCGCTCTGTGTTTTAGGCCTGGATCCTAATCTGAAACTCATTTTAAAGTTTAAAAGACTTCTGTCTTCCTTTTCCCTTGCAGCTGTGATTGACAAATCGACTCCTGGATTTCGGCGGTGCCCTTGTGGGCAGAAGATGTCTCGGACCGATCCGCACTCCACGTGCGTTTACTGCCTTGGCCTTGAACATGATCTGCAGGCCTGCGAATTGTGCAAGTCCTTTTCGGTCAACGTTCTCGAAGACCGTGCTGCCAGGCTTCAACTTGGGCGCCCCGAGAGATGTATTCCTCCGGTTATGTCGAAGGAGGCCTGTTGGGCGGTGTCTGCAGCGGTGGGCTCGGCTGAGTAACTCAAGCAAATGATCGCCCTCGAGGAGGAGACAGCCCAGGCTGCATCTTCTGCTTCCTCGGTCGCAGCATTTATCCCGCTCTCCTTGGGCTCCTCCTACTCGGCTTCTTTTAAGGAGCTTTGTCGATCCCTCTCTACTAAAGGAGAGGGGCCATCAGGACACTCCTCTCGGTCCAAGAAAAAGGACTCTAAAGGTAAGTCCCACCGTCAGTGTTCGTGGGAGCTGGAAAGGTCCTCTTCTCCGGATAGTCGACACTCGACTTTGGTCGAGGTTGCAGCTAAGGCTGCTGGCTTCAGGTGTCAGCGTGGCTCAGTTGGTAGCACATCCGCCTCTGGACCACAAGGTCGTGGGTTCTCGTCCCACACCGGGATTGGACTTGCACTTAAACATCGCTGGCATCCGAGTGCAGTATTGGAGGGTGCTGTACTGCTGGGGTGTGCTGTCCTTCGGATGAGACGTTAAACCGAGGTCCCTTCTGCCCATCCTGGTGTTGTCCTGGTGGGTGTCCAGGTGGAAGTAAAAGAACCCAGGGCACTCTTCGCAAAGAGTAGGGAAACATTCCCGGTGTCCTGGCCAACATTCCCCTTCCCATAAACCAGTTCATGCAATTATCCAGGCTGTGTGTGGGTGATGATGTGCGATATGGCCGCCACCACACATTCAGTCACTTCACTACCAGTCTAGCATTGCTTGTAAAGCGCTTTGGATGTATGAAAAGCGCTATATAAATGCTGATTCTTCTTCTTCTTCACAGTATCCCCGTCAGGTCAGCCGGCCGAGACACCCATCGATGCAGTCGAGATTTTTCTCAACCTGTCGGACGGGCTGTTGACTGGAGAAGCCGACAACCCATCTTCACCAGTTCCCCCGGTGGAAACCAAGGACTTGCTTGTGCCTCCTGTGCCGGAGTCCCCGGTTAAGATCCCTGAGCTGGGGGAGGAATGGGTTTCCCCTGCTCCCTCCCATACCCACCCTTGGAAACACCGAGGATCTCTGTCTCGGTCTCGGACCTCCTCTTGGTCCAGCCGATCCCGCCGACATCGGCGGTCTCGGTCTTTCCCCCGAGGGAAGTGGCGGTGCCACTGATCCTTGTCATCGTCCTCCTCGGAGGATAGGCTCTGGCGCAAGTTGCGTCAGCACTAGGAGGATCTTATGTGGCAGCAGCTCCTTTTGTCCGAGAACAAGCTGACTTCGTCACCTTCCCGGCCATTAAGTGGCTGTCACCTGAGCGGGCAAAACAACCCCTCGTGGTCATCGAGGAGCCGAAGCCAGCACCTGTTGTTCGGCTGAAACCAGCTGCACCACCCATCGTGGTGGAACCCCCGCCTCCACAACCAAAAACTGGTGCCCCGACCAAGGAATCTCGGTCGGGTCATGGGTTGCCCCATCGGTTGTCGGTCACCCTCGCTCCCAATCGCCCTCGGCAGGTGGAGGGTGGGTCAGGCCCTCGGCAGCTGTTTGCAGACTCCTCAGAGTCTGACAATGACTCTTCCCTGTTCTCCAGGCTTCTCGACCTGGAGTCCTCTGGGGGACAGTCAGTGGACGAGTGCCCATCCTCATTCATGGGATTACTTCGGCTCATCTCAGAATCTACTGGGAAGCTCGAACCCGTGTCTAAGCTGGCCAAGTATCCCTCACGAGATACTGGACGAGGGATTCTCCTCACGGTGGCCTTTCCTGTGGCCGAAGCCATTGTTGGCCCAGCCCTGGAGCTATGGCAGCGGCCAGCTTCTTGTCCAGCTTCCTCGGCCAGGATGGCCAGGAAGTATGCCGTTCCACCAGCTCACTCTCAGTTCTGGGCACCCCTCTGCGGAGGGGTTGGTGGCCGACAGTGTTTTCGGTGCTCTGAAATGCTCGGGACGTGGACAAGCCACGGATAAAGAGTCCAAGAAACTGGACTATTCCGGGCGTAAAATTACGCTGTGTCCTCCTTAGGCCTTCGTCAGGCCAGTTCGGCTGTAGTGATGGCACACTTTTCCCACGCCCTTTTGGGCTCCCTGGATGAGGTGATTCCTCATCTCCCGGCTGACTTCCAGACTACGGTCAAGCAGGTGTGGGATCAGGGAAGGGCGGTGGCAAAGCAACAGCTCCAAACTGCTCTCGACATTGGAGTCTCTTGTGCTCGGTCAGTAGCGGCCACAGTGGCCATGCTGCCACTGACTGCGGATCTCCACCTTCACGGCAGATACCCAGCGAGAGCTGGCAGACGTTCCCTTCCTGGGTACCAACTTGTTCGGTCCCGGGGTGCAGGGTCACTTGCAGAGGATTGAGAAGTCCAGTGCCATCTTGGACTCGGTCACGTCTTCCCAGAAGGACAAAGGCTGCCAGCAGCAGCGTAAGCCCTTTCGGCCTTCTGCCCCTGCTGCATGGCCAGCCCAGCAACACCAGCATCAGGGCCAGCAGGCTCGCACTTGGCACCCCAAAGCCAAGCCTGCAGCTTCCTCCAGCAGCAAGCCGGGAGGTAGAGGCCCAGGAGGTCCCTCAGCCGGTCCTTCCTCCAAGCCTGCCCAGTGACGGGTTGAGGGGTGTCGCCCCCAGTCTCGTCACTCCCCCCAGGGTTCCCCCCATAGGGGGACGGCTCCGCCAATTCTTTTCCACGTGGTCCACTATCACTGCAGACCGCTGGGTGTTGGAAGTGGTAGGGAAAGGTCTGCCTCTGGAATTCGGGCAGGCCCCACCCTATCCGGCCGTTGCCCCATGGGGGGCTATGAGGTGCGCAGCCTCTCTGTCGGCTCGTTGAGCCGACATTGCTCTGCTCCTCCAAAAGGAGGTGATTAGGGAGGTAGCAGATCCTCCACCAGACCCAGGTTTGTGTCCAGGTATTTTCTGGTCCCAAACGGATGGGGGCTGGCACCCCATTCTAGACCTACATGGCCTGAACAAGTTCCTAAGGTCCGAACCTTCAGGATGGTCACTGTGGCACAGATCATTCCATCCTTGGAACGAGGCGTGTAGTTCTGTTTTCTGGACCTCCAGGACGCATTCTTTCATGTCCCAATCCATCCGTCCCACCAGCGATTCCTTCGCTTCAGAGCGGAGAGGTCTCTTTACGAGTCCCGGGCCATGCCCTTCGACCTCTCCTCAGCTCCCAGGGTCTTCACCAAATGCATGGCAGTGGTGACAGCACTCCTGCGGCACCAAAGGGTCCGGGTGTACCCTTACCTGGACGACTGACTGATTGCAGCCCCCTCTAGGCTGGAGGTGGAGCAGTCCAGGGATCTGGCCCTCCAGGTCTGCTCTCAGATTAGTCTCCTCATCAACAAGGCCAAATCGGAACTCGTGCCAACACAGGTGATTCAATTTATCAGGGCAGAGCTCGACTCTTAGAGCCAGAGTACGGCTCCCGGCGGACAGGGCCAAAGTTCTCTCCTCCTTTGCTCAATCTTTTCTGGTTGGGCATTTGCACCCTGCCCGGGACTTCCTGCACCTCCTGGGCCTCATGGTGGCCTGCACCAGCGTGGTACAGTGGGCCCGCTGGCACATGTGTCCCCTTCAATGGGGGCTGGCCTGCCAATGGTCACAGCGCTCCGGTCCTCTGGACCAGCCAGTGGTGGTGACCCAGGAGATGTGGAACGCTCTCCAGTGGTGGATCGTTCCAGCTCATCTGTAGGAGGGCATCCCGTTTGTCCATCCCGAGCTGACGGTCATTCTAACGACCGATGCCTCTCTGATGGGGTGCCCATCTGGGGGGAGCACAGAGCGCATGGCCTCTGGTCCCCTCAGGAGTCTCGATGCCACATCAACCTGCTGGAGTTTCGAGCAGTCCGACTAGCCCTCACCACCTTTGCTCCGTTTGTACGGGGTCAAGTGGTCCAGGTCCAGACGGACAATACCACGACCATGTACTACCTAAACCGCCAGGGTGGGACGCACTCCTTGCCCCTATGCAAGAAGCTTTCCGCACTTGCTCCCTTGTGAGCAGACTGGAGGCGGATCTCCTAGCTATCCATGTGGCAGGAGCCTCCAACATTCTGGCCGATGCCCTAAGCCAGATAGGTGCTGCTGCATCTCACGAGTGGTCTCTCCTGCCGGAGGTAGTACACGATCTGTTCTACCACTGGGGCACACCTCAGGTGGACCTGTTTGCCTCCCGGGAGAATGCGGCTGAGGCTGTTTCTTGCCCACCCCTCAGCAGGGCTTGCTGGGGATACCTTCTCGAGGCCGTGGACCCCGGGCCTCTTCTACGTCTTTCCCCCATTTCCCTTGATCCACAAGGTGCTTCTCAGGGTGAGGAGGGACAAGGCACAGGTGATTCTGGTAGCCCCAGACTGGCCCCGCCAGTTCTGGTATCCAGATCTCCTCGGCCTCAGGTCCAGGCTCCTGGACGTCTTCCAGCCCACCCGGACCTGATCCCAGTCAACCAGGGGAAGGTACTCCACCTGGACCTTCAATCCTTGCACTTGACGGCCTGGCTGCTGAGTGGCTAGAGTTCCAGGCCTTGGGTCTTTCCAACGAGGTCCTCAACATTGTTGAGGCATCCCATAAGGAGTCGACCAGAAAATGCTATGCCTTCAAATGGAAGAGATTCTCCATTTGGTGTCAGGATAAGGGGTTGGACCCTTCCTCCTGCTCCTTGGCCAGCATTCTGAACTACCTATGGTCCCTTTCTCAGCTAGGGCTTCAGTCAACGACCCTTAAGGTGCACCTGGCAGCCATCTCTGCTTACCGGGCACGGGCCGGAAAGCAGTCGGTGGCACAGGAAAAGGTGGTCGGGCGCTTTTTTTCAAAGGCTTTGATCACAGATCCCCTGTGTGAGAACCTCCACCTCCGTGGGATCTACTGCTGGTATTGGCTAAGCTCATGGGCAAACCATTCGAACCGATGTACAGGTGTGATATCTCTCACCTATCGTGGAAGATCTCCTTCTTGGTGGCTATCACGTCAGCCAGAAGGATGGGAGAGCTCCAGGTGCTTTCCATCGAGTCTCCTTATCTGGTCTTCCACGGGGACAAGGTTGTCCTGCGCCCCAACCCGAAATTCCTTCTGAAGGTGGTGTCAGAGTGTCACCTTAACCAGGTGTTGACTCTGCCGGTGTTTTACCCCAATCACACCTCGGAGGCCGAATATAGGCTCCATACTCTGGACCTTAGAAGAGCGCTCTCTTATTATAAGGAGCAGATGGCTGAAGTTCGGGGAGAGGTTCGCCAGCTGTTTGTCACCTACACTGAAGCTGCACCTGGCAGACCTGCAGCCAAGCAGACGATAGGCAGATGGGTCACCTCCTGCACTGATCTTTGCTATAGGTTTGCGGGCATGGAGCCTCCCAGAGGGATAGGGCTCATTCTACCGCCATACCGCTGCTTGATGGCTGCTTCCGAATGTCCCTATCCAGGAAATCTGCAGGACTGCTACCTGGAGTCGGCACACACCTTCATTACCCACTACCACATCGACCTTGTGTCACGCGGGATACTGGTTTTGGGACCTCGGTTCTCAGTCCTTATTGCCTCCCTCCTGGAGAACTCCTAGGAGTCTGCCAGTAAGTGTGGATTGAACAACATATCCCGTCCCTAGAAATACAGGTTACTCACCTGTAACAGGAGTTCTAGGAGTGGTATATGTTGTTCATCCACACACCCACGACCTCCCTGCCAGCTTCGACGGCAACCTGGCTTCCAGCGGGCTAGATCTGGCATCATGGGGCGGAGCCTAGAGTTTTACCAGCCTGGTGGGTGGAGAGCCAGCTTGAAGATCTTCCAGCAAGATTTAATGCAGCAAGGAACCTGCCAGTAAGTGTGGATGAACAACATATACCACTCCTAGAACTCCTGTTACAGTTGAGTAACCTGTATTTATTGGCAACAGTTTCAACTGGCAACTCCATCTCTTGACATCTACTCCATTCAGGGTACGAAGCAGTGGATACTTCTGCCACAGGTGTTACCCTCAGATGGCATGCCTGGTTACGTGCATCAGGTTTTACAGCAGACATGCTGCACAGAGTGGTAAATGCGTCCTTTAATGGGTCCAAATTTTTTGGCCCTGGCATCCAGGTGCTTCTGGATGATCTCCAGGCTTCAGGTCGGACTTTAGGTATGGTTCATGGCATGTATCATTCCACACAGCCATCTTACCAGTACTGCTCACAATCCTCCTTTCAATTAAAGAAAGGCGGCACACACAGAGGTACCTATAGAAGTGGATGGATTCCGTGGTCATTCTCAACCAACTTCCAGGACCACCACTCCTACCGCTAAGGTTCCCGCCTCCCACCCCTCGAGGGGCCGATCAGCCCACTTCCAGTGACCAGTTAGGGTTTGCCTGCTTCCTCAACCAGGCCTCGGAAGCCATGGTGGTCGCTTGCCTCCATTTAGAGGCCTGGCAAGTGATAACATCAGATGAGTGGGCGCTGTTGATCATCCAGATGGGGCATAGCTGGAGCTCACCTCCTTGCCTCCCCATCACCCTCTCCACTCCGTCTCTTACCTACTCAACCATATCCCCATCCTTCAAGAGGAACTCCAGGCACTTCTTCACAAGAACGCCATCTATCCTGTTCCTCCTTTGGAGTGCCATCAGGATTCTACTTCCATTTTTCTGGTACCCAAAGCCACTGGGATCTCAGACCTATATTAGACCTCAGACAACTGAACCTACATATATAATACAACAGGTTCCAAATGGTCAATTTAACATCTGTCCTGCCAATGTTAAGACAAGGGATCAGCTATGCGATTAGACATGAAAGATGCTTACCTGCATATCCCCTACACGCTGCCCACCACCAATTCCTTCGCTTCATCTACTAGAACATCACTACCAATTTTGAGCCCTCCCATTCAGCCTTCTCATCCGCGAGGTCTGGTGGCCCCACGATGGGATGGACATTTCGCCTTTCCTTACTTAAGACGACAGCTCATAAAAGCAGACTCCAAAACTTTCTGCTTCTATCCTCTAGGTAACCTCAATCTGTTCCAGTCCCTGGGAAATACAGTCAACTGGCCCAAATCCAACACAAAAGCTCCAGTACATCGAGCGTTCTGCATACCACCTCCACCAGGGCTTACCTCCCTGCCGACAGGCAAGACAAACTTCTGTCTCTGGCCTTCCAGATCGAAAACCAGCAATGTATCACAGCCAGACACCTGTTATGCCTTTTGGGACATATGACCACAGCCATCCCCATGGTGGCATTTGCCCGTCTTCACATTAAACCAATCCAGTGGATTCTTCAAAGTCAGTTGAGGCAAAAATTGGGGGACTTCGAAGTCAGAATCCGAGTTGCTACCACTTTACGCCTGGCCCTCAACTGGTGGACCCATCATGCCAACCTCTCTCAGGGCATGCCTTTCCAGTTCTCTCCTCCCCAGCAGACACTGACCATAGATGCCTCCTCCGATGGCTGGGGGGGGGGCACACCTGGGTCCTTACAGGACATAAGGCAGGTGGCCCCTGTACTCCATTCCTCCTCATATAAATCTACTGAAAATGAGAGCTGTCCACCTCTCCCTTCAGGCTTTTCAACCCCATCTCGCTCTGGGGCCTCTCCTGATCCAGTCAGACAACACCTTGATGGTGTATTACCTGAACAAACAAGGAGGTACCAAATCCCACACTCTCTGCAAGGAGGCGATGGCAGTTTGGCAAGAAGCCATACTTCAACACATAACGTTGACTGCCTTTCATCTACCAGGATGCTACAATAGCTTGGCCCACATTCTCGTCATCAGACCTCCACGCACGAGTGGACACTTCATCACAAAGTTCTTCAGTCTTTCGGTTGTGGGGGACCTCGCACCTCGACCTCTTTGCCTCCCCTGACAGTCACCGTCTCCCCAGATACTATTCCATTATCCTGAACAGAAAGGGACTGTCTATTGATGCCCTGTCCCAATCATGGATAGGACTCTTCTTATATGCCCCCCTCCCCATCCCACTCCTGCAGCAGACTCTGCTGAAGTAATCCCATTACCCGTCAGACCAGACTTGTTGACGCAGTCTTGGGAACCCCTTCACCCCAACCTAAGTCATTACACCTTCACGCTTTGGCTCCTGAGGACGCTTTTCATAGCTCACCTTCAAGTCTCCTAACCAGTGGCCAACATTGTTTTGGCCTCCCGTAAACCATCTACCAGGCAAACATATAATGGCAAATGGAAATGCTTCTCCCTATGGGACGCTTCCCCGTCTTTGGACTCTTATTCATGTCCCATTGAGTAAGGTGTTGGATTACTTGGCTTCACTTGCCTCAACGGGCTTGAGCTACTCCTCTATTAAAGTCCATCTGGCTGCTATCTTGGCTTTTCATGAACCTTTAGAAGGGACACCTCCTGACGAGGGGGTAGCATTGTGCCAAGGCTGGAAGGGTTTGTGGAGCCTTGAAGTTTGCTGTATTCTGACTTTGTGATTCTTTTTGCTTACATTTTGTAAGTATTTTTATTTCTTTTAAAAAATAAAGAATATTCTCCCTGAATTCTACCTGGAGTAGACTGCCCGCCCCCTCCATGGGACTTAAATTTCCTGTTGGAAAAACCGACCCTTGACCCCTTTGAGCCTGCAGCTACTTGCAACCTCCGCTCCTTAGCCTGGAAGGCCTTATTCTTAGTAGCTATCACTTCAGCTTGACTATTTCTGAACTTCATGCCCTAATGTGCAGGGAACCTTATTTAGTCTTTTATAAAGTCAATGTCCCTTCGTACTAGTCCCCCCTTTCTACCCAAGGTCGTCTCGGAGCACACTTTAAATCAGTATATAGAATTGTCAGTCTAATTCCCTGAACATTCTTTATCTTCCTGGACATTAAGTCTCCACCACTCATTCATACTAATGGGATCTATGACGGAGGCGCTAGGACCCAGCGGGAGCAAACTTTTTGCATGAGGGCCGGCGCCGTGACCCTCTGCTCGTGTGTCAATGACTGTTTCGGTGTTGACCCTCCAACCGCTTCAGTGACGACGTCGCTCGCGCGCCAGGGGTCAAATTTCAAACTAGCAACATAGTTTTCAGTTTTTTATTTTGTAGTAATATTTTGAATAAGTATCGCTTAGTTTATTTATTCTTGTTTAAAGAAGAAGTCTCAGCCTACATTGACGGAGTCGACCATGAGCGGGTCAGGTGATGGTAGGGAGACTTCTTTTGAAAGCTGTTCAGTCAGTCGGACTGGGTCCGGTCCGCCGCCTTCTCCAGAAGTGGGGGGTCTGACAACGGACAGTCCAGTCCAAGGGTGGGCAGTCCTCAAAAGCATAAAGTAAATGGTCACACTCTCTGCACCATTCGACCTCGAGCTCTTCTTCGGCTCACAGGTCGAGAAAGAGAGAAGGCATCACTCAAGGTTGCTCTCCTGATATGTCCTGCGGCGGAGCGGTCCAGCTATTGGGGTTGGTTGCGGTCCTCCTTCGAGTCGCCAGTTTCTGTTTCTGGTAGCTGATGTCTTGACATTGGAACCCTCCCCGCCCTCTGGTAGGTCTTCAGATGAGCAGTTTCATCAGTGGGCTACTCTTATGGAGCAATGGGCTTGGAGGTTGGTCCAGCTGCCTGGCCCGGTCACTCAGGGGCCTTCGGGCTTGTTGGGAGATCAGGTAGGGCAGTTGAGCCTACCTAGTCACACAGTGCCGTCTTCGGTGCCATCGACTTCGCGCTGAGGTGCCCCCCCCCCCACAGGGCTGTGGTGCAGGGGGCCACACCGATGCCTCTATCTCCTGGTTTTCATCCTTCTTTCTTCTCAAATCCTGTTTTTCGGAGTCTTGGGATGTTTGCGACGCCCTTGGCGTCATCAGCCTGTCGGTGCCGCCTCGGCACGTTGATTTTCTCGGCGCCATGCACCTCATCGGCACCGCCCTTGACGCTGTGCGGCTTATCCGCCGCTCTTGGCACTGGGCCTGGCTTTCGTGCTGTGTGGCCTCTCGCGTCCGCCCTCAGTGTCATCTTCTGCACCGTGCATTTCTTTGGCACCAAGACCTGTTAGGCGTCATCCAGCCTTCAGGACTCCTCCTCTTTTAATCCTTTTCCTTCCTCATTTCCTTCTGAATTTCACACCTTTTCTGTCCATACAGTCCCTCCTGGACTGTCAGGAGATGACATTGAGCCTGACCCAGACCTTAGGCTGGGTGATGATGTGGAAGGAACAGGATCTACTCCTGCTGCAGAGCCTGTGGTCAAGGACCTGTCTTTTAAGTCTCTGCTGAAAAACTTGAATTCCACCCTTTCTTTCCAAACTACAGATATCGATCCTGGGAAACTATTAAGACTCCCAATACCTCCATGTTCCGGAGATCCCTATGGATTTGACTCCTCCGGTACAGCCCTCCTTTGAGACGCTGTCTCAAATGGTATGGAATAATCCTGCTCTCATTCTTTCGGTGGCTAAGTCCATAGATAGGAAATATGCTGCTCCCAAGGATCGACCCATTTTGGCATCCCAAGCCTTTGCGGATCCTATTGTAGTCTTGGCAGAGAATGATAAAGTCTTCCTTCCCCATACTACTACAGCTTGACCTGTTAACAAATAATCTCATAAGATAAACACTTTGGGTAAGACAGTCTTTGCTGCTTCCACCCTAGGTATGCGTATAGCCAGCTACCAAGGCTGTTTCTCTCAATATGAGTATATCCTTTGGCATTCGCTTAAACAAATGGTTGAAGCTCTACCGGAGTCGGATACTAATTCGGGTCTTCTTCAAACCATAACCAGGGGTATCGAGTCCAACAAACAGCAGGTTAAAGCAGCTATGGACGCCTTTGATACTGCCTCCCAAGCGGCCGCGACGGGCATTTGTACCTGCTGCCATTCCTGGCTGCGCACTTCAGGTTTCACAAATGATGCACAGCAGCAGGTAATGGCGTTGTCTTTTGATAGTGTGTACCTCTTCAGCCCTCAAGCAGAACAAGCTCTGGAGGCCACACAAAAGACTAGGTCAGCCATTAAATTGGCTTGACCTCCTCCCGCTCCCTCTTGAGGGGGTGTTAACAAACGTCAGTTTCATAACCGTCAGTCCTTTCGAGGCAAAGGCAGGGGAGATTTTAGTAAAAACCAAGCCCCTCAGCCTCAAAAGAAAATGCAGCAGAAGGCGCAAGGACCCAAAGCGCCTAGTGCCGCCTTCTGAGTTGTTGGCCCAAGTCACACCTCAGCTGCCCGAGGGGGACTCTTCCTCAGCGGTGGGAGGTCGTCTGACTCACTTCTACAATCAATGGAAGTCCATAACCTCGGACAAATGGGTCCTCCGGATAATCCGCGAGGGGTATTCCCTCAATCTTTTGGACACCCCTCTGGATTGTCCCCCCGACAACAGTACAAGCTGTCAGTTCTTCAGTCAGAACTTCTTGCCTCCAAGATACAAGGCCTTCTGAACAACAGGGCAGTGGAAGTAGTTCCGCTGGATCAACGGAACACAGGGTTCTACTCCCATTACTTTCTGGTTCCAAAGAAAACCGGGGGCATGCGCCCCATTTTGGACCTCAGAAAATTAAACAAATTCCTACCCAAAGAGAAATTCAAATGATATCGCTGGGAACCCTGTTACCTTTGCTTCATCAACACGACTGGTTAGCCTCCCTGGACATGCAGGATGCTTACAGCACATTCCTATTTACCGAAGCATTACAAATACCTAAGGTTCGTAGCTTTGGGCCAGCATTATCAGTTCAAAGTCCTGCCCTTTGGGCTATCCTCGGCACTGCCAGTTTTTACAAAGTGTTGTGCAATTTATTTATTTGCTTTTGTTAGTGTAAGCACACTAGACAGCCAAGTGCCTATTTTCAGGTGCGACCCGGGAGATTACAAGGTACATACATGAACACTTTTCAGGTGTGACCCGGGAGATTACAAGGTACATACATGAACATCAGGCAAAAACAAGTGAAGGATTACATTAAAGAGAATTAGCACACAGGGACAATACAAGCAACAGTACCAGCAGGGATTTACATTGCAGGCAGTAGGAAGAAGTACAATGTGGTTTAATTGTTCCAGGCAGCAATGTTGTAAGGCTTGCAGGTAGGCAAAGAGGAGTAACATTGGGATAGAGTGGGCCCAGAGCAAGATAAGGGAGTGCACAGTAATAATGCTCACCCTGTTGGGCAGGTGGGCCTGTGGTCTATTTTTCTAGTAAACTGTGAGTACAGGAGGTGTATAAGCGCAGATGTACTCTACCCAAGTCATATTGTTTAGGTAGCATCTCAATTTATTGGGGCGTCATAGGCTGAGAGGGTTTGTCTAGTGCAGAGACAGGTGGAGGCCGTTTTGAGAAAGCCCCAGAAAGAGGCTTTAAAGCTCTGGTGGGAGGGAGAGGAGCGAGTGCTTGATGGAAGAGAGTTCCAAACCCTGGGCGCATATGCAGCGAAGGCTCGGTCACCCATTTGTGTGCAAGTTTTTGGTACCAGGAGGGCATGAGAGTCACTGGATCGCAGGTTGTAGGAGGAAGTAGCTAGAATGAGGGACTCTGCAAGTTTAAGGGGGGTGGCAGTTCTGACAATACTGTCTATGAAGTTGCCCACGACATAGGAGTGGTGAGTTCCCGGTGGGAGCCATTCAAGCCGGGTGTAGAGCTCACAGCGGTGAGTGAAGTGGGGGGCTGAGAGCGCAAAACGGCATATGTTGTTGTACGCTGAGTCCCACTTTACTAGACTAGATCTTATCTGTGTCAATCTTCACCATTCATCACAGATGGGTACTGGCCGGAGATCAGGACCCCGCAGGAGCCTTTTTTTTTTAAAAAGGATAGGCGGAGCCAACGCAGCATCAGCGCCGCCCTCGAGGCCGACGTACTACGTGGCGCTCGAGGATTAGCGGTTAGGCTGGGTCGACTCCGCCTGCCTACCAGTTCTTCGTCTCCCGCCGTCGAGGTCGCCTCGTGGGAAGCCTGAAGAAGCGTGTTTTTCCAGAATTTTAGGCCTTGAAGCCTGTGTCTCTAGTCGTCGGTCTACTAGTTCTATGTTTGCCTCCACTCGACGTCGCCGGTAAGATCTTTCCTTATTTTACTGTTTAAGCGGCGTTGAGTCTGTTTTTGGTGTTTTTTTCTCTGTAGGTCATGTCGCGGTCGGAGGGCAAGAAATCCGAGAAGACGGGGCGGCCCCCTATGCGTCGGTGCCCGTGCGGCCGCAAGTACTCCGTCACCGACCAACATGACCGGTGCCTTTCGTGCCTTGGCCCGTTACACGACATGGATTCATGTGACGCCTGCTTCTCGATGGACCGCCGGATTTTAGAACAGCGCTCGTTCAAGGTCGGGCGAGTACCACCAACTTTCAGGGTAGGCGCGCACTGCCGGGCAAGCCGCTGCTTCTCGGCCCTTCCTCTGAGTCCCTCCCGTTCTACTCGACCGAGGAGGAGGGAGCCTCGCCTCTTCTAGCCTAGCCGTGGCCAAGGCTCTTCCGCGGGCGCAGGAGGCCCGCCCCTGCTTCCCCAGGAGCGGGCGGAGGCGCCGCCCGCAATCACCCCTTCGGGTGGTGAAGGCTCCCGGGTGCCCCCCCCCGTCCACTAGCCCGGTCGACGCCCGCCCTCAACGCCCGCTGCTCGGTGCCGCGGGCCTTCGCGCCGCTATGTGCCACGGACCTGTCGGCACCGACTCGACTGTTGGCGCCAGGCTTGTCAGCGCTGTTGGGTGCCGACACTGTCAGGGTGCCGTGGAACCGCCGTGTCATCCTCGCCAGGTTCTCACTCGCACCGCCCTCAAGCCTGAGGTTGAGCACGGCACCGCGGGGCCTTTCAGGTTGTCTGCCGGGCGCCGTGCGGGCGCTGGCAAGCACTCTTCGTCCTCGGGCGCCGACCGGCTCTCAGGTAGCCGGATGTCAGCGCCATGGTCGGAGCCGAGTCCTTCGGAGTCGCCGACGCCTTTGTCTCGGTGCCGCCACGGCGCTGAGCGGCTCTGGGCATCGCCGACCGAGGTTGGGGTTCTGCCGGCGCCGCCTCTGTCCCAGGTGCCTTCCCGGCACCGTGGACCTGATGGTGCCGCAGCTAGCCCTGGCCTAGGAATTCTGGCCCAGCTGCCTCACTACCTTCTGCTGGCACCTGCCATGTGCTTTGGAGTGGTGGGGATCGCTTGGCTACTGGGCCCCTCGGGAAGGTGTCCCTTCCCCGACCCCCTACTGTTTGGCTTAGGGCCTCGGACTCTTCCTCTTCGGAGTCGGAGTCCAGCTCGGAGTCGAATGGGCAGTCACACCCTTCGGGGTTGTCTGCAAGGGAGGACGAGCTGGTGGTTTCCTCTTCGGGTCTCAGCCAGCCCCTCGAGGTGAGTCGGTTCCCCCTAAGGCTGGGGTCAGTGGTATTGACCAGCGGGCTGTGGTGCGTGCCACCATCGCCTTGCAGCCTGGCCTTGGGGGTTCCTTGACCCTTTCGGCGGTGGTACCCCCATCTGTGACGCCTCTCGGTCGCCCAACTTTGGGGCCTATCGAGAGGGCCACGGGAGGAGAGGGTGCTCCTTCCGGGATTGCCCCTTCGGGGGCAGCCCTGGGTACTGAGCTGCCTAGGCTGGCCACTTCGAGGGCTAGGACCCTTTCGGACTCCGAAGGGTCGAGGGGTGTGAGTTCGGCGCACCGACCTTTCTCTGGGACCCACCTGGGCCCTGGACGGAGCCGGAGTGCGGACTTCCGCCCTTCCCCTTCGGGTTCCTTGAGAGGGTCCCATTCTTTCGAGGCAGGGGACCGTCCTTCTGGACCTTCACAGCCCCAGTCGCCTCACTTGGGGGATTCTTCTGGGCGCAGTCTAGGCAGTACCGAAGTGGTTGTGCAGCTGTCGACAGCGGAGTCTTCCAGGACGCCTCCCGTGGGAGTCCATGGGCCGCTCCTTAGCCCTGGCAGAGGTCAGCCGACTTCTTCTCTCGGCTCTGTCCACTCCCCTCTGCCGCCTTCTCCTGCATTCCCAGGTATCCTTGGTCCTAGCGGGCCTCTCACCTGGGAACAGTTCAGAGCGGTGGCTGCTCGATTCCCTGCCTACGTTAGGGCGTTGGACAGCCAGGTTTTTCAACCTCCCCCCCAAGCAGCCATTCTCCGAGCCTATGGTGACCTCCAGCTCCTCATCCCCCTCTTCTGAGGGAGAGGAACCTTCTGTCCACATCTCTCCTGCTGCTGATCTCTCTGAGTATCAGTTCCCTCGTGAGGATGATGGAGGACCTTCACCTTTCCCCCTCTTCTGTTAGCAATCCGGAGCATGCGGCGCACGCCTTTCTAGGCAATTTTGGGACAGCCACCTTGGTGCCGCTTGGCCCGCTTCCCTTTCGGGAGGAGTCCATGCGTTTCTGGCAGAGGCCCTTCTCCGGAGTCCCTGCCCCTAGGGACCTCTGCCAGAGGTATTGTGCTCCCCAGGAGTCTCCGGGCTCCTTGCCTCATCCACAGTCCGGATTGACGCACCTGGACACTCCCGACGGGCTTCGCGTCCTCCTCCGTGACCAGCCCCCAGATCAGGACTCCTCGGCTTTTGATTTCTGGGGGAGGAGGACTTTCTACTCGGCATGGCTGCTTCACTCCATTTCTGTGCATCAGGCCCACTACGCTGCCTATAACAGGTACTTGTGGTCAACGCTAGGTCAGCTCCTAGCCACTCTGCCTGACTCGGAGCAAACCAGGCAAGCCATTGCTCTCTCTGCACGTGGCCTGGAGCTAGCAAGGCACCAAGCAAGGGCATCTTACGACGCCAGTGAGGTAGCTACCAGGGTCATAGGGACAGCGATCTGCACCAGAAGATCGGCATGGCTTCGCCTCTCCCGGTTGTCACCCTTGGCCTGGCGTAGGGTGATTTGCTCGCTCACCAGGAACCTATCTCTTTCCTGTAGGGGCGGGACGATGTTTGTTGGGGCAAATTCCTTCCTCCAGGGGAACCCCTGCCTCGCCTCCCCACTCTCGGGCCTCCTCAGGCCCAGAGGTTCCCCTCCTTAGTGTCACCCACTGAGGCTAAGGGACACTGTCCCTTAGGGTGCAATTAATCAACCCCTTGGAGCTTGGTACTCACCCATCTGGATGAATGGTGAAGATTGACACAGATAAGATATTCAAATTACGTACTTACCGTAATTATGATCTTTCTGTGTATCTTCACCGTTCATCACAATCCCTCCCACCATCTCCCTTGGGGCTCCAGTCTCTGGAATCCTCCTCCCTCTGTGCCTTCCCTCTCTTCACTGCATAGGTGCCGGAAACACTGGGGCGAAAGGGGCGGTAGCCCCTCCACTTTTTATTTCTGTATGGTAAAAACCAGTATAGGGAAAAGTGCCCTCTCATTCTCAGCCCCCTCAGCTTTTGCCATCTTCCGGCACCCTTGCTTGAGTGAGATTAGTTGGGACACACAGGGGGGACAGTCTTCCCGAGGTACAGTTTGAGTGGCACTCTTCTCTTCTACATATCTTCACCCCTACGGGGTGGGAGCTGGTGGTTGCCCTCCTTCTGTTACCCATCTTATTTAAAAAAAAAAATTTCCCCTTTTTTCACCAAATATCTCTTTAGAGAGAGAGTACTGAGTCCCTGTACCCTGTCCTTCTCCAGAATAGCCGACTCTGCTTTTGGGGTATTGCCAGTTATTCTGTGTCTTGAATTCTGGCAAAGAGCTTTGCTAACTCCTTGCAGTTCCTATACAGTCTGGTGACGGACAAAGGTCCTGGATCCTTGTTACCTCTCACTCTCTCCTAAATTCTCTCTCCCCCCTTACCTCCCTTCTTCCGTTTCCAGAGATTGGGGCCCCTACCCAATCCCCTTAGTCTTACTTCTTCTATGCTGTCCTCTCAGTCATTATTTCTCCTTTTAGTTCAGTTTTCTCTTCCATTTTCTGTCCCTTGGACTCTCTTGTCCCACCCTCCATCCCTTCCTCTTACCTCTCCGGCGACTCAGAACTGGTAGGCAGGCGGAGTCGACCCAGCCTAATGGGCTAATCCTCGGCCCACGTAGTACATCGGCCTCGGAGGGCGCGCAGATGCTGCATCGGCTCACCATCCTTTTAAAAAAGGTTCCTGGGGTCCTGATCCTCCGCCAGTACCCATCTGTGATGAATGGTGAAAATACACAGAAAGATCATAATTACGGTAAGTACATAATTTGAATTTTTTGCAATGTGAGCAAAGATGACTAGCCCATAGCAAAGCGTAGTTAGGAGGACTCCCCTGGCTAAAGCGAGACGGACAGCTGGAGTGAGACAACTTTTTGCTCTGTAAGCGTGTCCCAACTTGCAGTTTGAGGCCTTACATGAATTGCATATGTGCATGTTCATATCCAGTTGCGGGTCAAGAGTCACCCCCAGGTACTTGACCGAGTCTGCAACTAGCAGTGGGGACCCATCGGCCCCAGAAATCTGTAGTGAATCTGGGGCAGCTTTCAACTTGGCTACTGAGCCAAAGAGCATGGCTCATGCCTTCTGCAGGTTAATCATAAGTTTATGATCCTGCAACCAAGTTTGGATTTGGTCGAAGTCCGAGTTTAGTTTGGTGTTGATGGTAGAGATGTCCTGGGAACTGGACATGACGACTAGGTCGTCTGCGTACAGCACTGAGGACCCAAGAGCTGGAGCTGAGGGTAGCTCATTTATGAAGAGAGAGAGAGAGAGAACAGGAGAGGCCCCAGGACAGAGCCCTGGGGGGACTCCGCAGTTTACCTGGGCAGGCTCAGACAGGGCCTTGTTGAACTTGGTGTACTGCTGCCTGTCCGTGAGATAATTACTGATCCAGGCAAGGGTGGGGAGAAGAAGCCAAGTGGCAGGAGAGAGGAGCACAGTAGTGCGTGGTCTACCCGATCAAAGGCTTTTGAGAGATCAATAAAGATGGCCTCGGTCAGTTTGCCTCGGTTAGCAGCTGACTTGATCTCAGAGGTAACAACTGCTAGGGCCGTGGAAGTGCTAGCCCCCTTTCTGAACCCATGCTGTACAGGGGAGAGTAGGTTGTGGGTCCATAGGTAATGGGTGACCTGAGAGGCAACTACCTTTTCTAGAAGTTTGCTGATCGCTGATAGGATTGCTATGGGGCGGTAGTTCTTAAGGTCTTTTTTGTCCCCTTGCTTGGGCACAGGGATGACCTTAGCCATCTTCCAGATGTCCGGAACTATACCCAAGGTAAGTGATGCATTGAAGACGTGGGCTATGGGTCGGGCTAGTACTGTTGCCCCTAGCCTCAGCAGCTTGGGCTCCAAGCAGTCATGCCCAGCACCAGTGAGAGAGGAGAGGCCAGCAAGGAGCTTCTGGGCCTCCATGTCTGATACTACCTTGAGGTAAAAGGGCAGGAGGGGGGTTGTCCCACTGGGTGGAAAGGCCCGATCTACGGGGTAGTGAGGCAGTTTGGGGAGAGCTGGCAGGTCAGTGAACTGAGAGTTGAAGGCATTGGCAATAGTGAGGGGGTTGTTGCAGTTTACCCCGTCAATGAGCATGTCCGTGACCTGAGCTCTAGTAGACCCACCAACCACATTCTTAATGCTCTGCCAGAATGTCCTCAGATTTTTGGCTGTGGAGAGCAGGATGGACTGACAAAACTCACTTTTTTCGGAATAAATTGCTCTCTTGCACGAGTTCCTCAGCTGCCTGTAATCCTGGAGGTCTGTGCTGGACAATGAGCACTTATACCTTGCAGCGCATCTCAGGAAAATCAGAATACGAGTGTTCCCATATCTGAACGATTGGCTTCTAGCAAGTACTTCCATGCAAGGAACTCTGGACGCCATAGCCACGGCCTCACATTTTCTCACGTTCATGGGAGTTCTGCTAAACCTCAAAAAATCGCAGTTGCAGCCCTCCCAGAGGCTCCTTTTCATAGGAACTCTTTTGGACACCTCCTGTGCGAAAGCATTTCTTCCCGGTGGTCGCAAGAGGACAGGAGGAGCGATATCCTTCAGATGGCCCGATACATCGGAGAGAGCAGTTCGGTGTCAGCTCGCTAAGTGCAACGGATGCTAGGTCTCATGGCATCCTCGGTGTTCACTGTACCCCTAGCATGCCAACACATGAGAACCTCTCAATGGATGCTCAGTGGTCCCCGACCACGTACCCTTAATCCTTTCTCATCAAAGTGACAGAACCTCTGAAGAAGTCACTCACCTGGTGGTCGCAAGAGGACAATCTTCTGGAAGGGATACCCCTTTGCTCCTCTGGATCATCAGATTTCCATTACCACGGATGCGTCCCTGATGGAGTGGGGAGCTCACTGTCAGACTCTCCACACTCAAGGTACGTGGACTCAAGACAAGTCCTAACTTCACATAAATGTCTTAGAAATGAAGAGACGTCCTTTATGCAGTCCGGGCTTTGAAGGACATTCTCTGTCACAAGAACATTCTCCTTCAAACGGACAACAAAGCAGTGATGTATTACATCAACAAGCAGGGCAGTGCTCATTCTTACCCCTTATGCAGGGAAGCAATGAGAGTGTGGGAATGGTGCTTGGAGCACAAGGCTCTAATTCAGGCGGTCTCCATACAGGGAGTGCAGAATGAACTGGCAGACGGTCTCAGCAGAACAAAGACAGATCCTCACAAATGGTCCCTTGACTCAGCCGTAGCTCAGTCACTATTCACAGAGTAGGGAACTCCAGACCTGGACCTTTTTGCATCCCCACTCAATACAAAACTGCCTCTCTTCTGCTCCAGAAATCCACGGCCTGGCATTTTCTATCAGGATGCGTTCAGGCTGTGGTGGACAAAACTCTTTCTGTACACCTTTCCGCCTCTTCCTCTAGGGAGACAAAATGATCCTCATTGCTCCCTTCTGGCCTTGACAGATATGGTTTCCACTACTCAACAGTATATCAGAAACTCCTCCGAAACCACTTCCCCTTCAGACGAACCTTCTGGCTCAGGGGCCTGTGATCCACCCCAATCTGAGGTCACTTCACCTTCACGCTTGGCTCCTGAAGAGATAGAAGGAACAGGTTCAGCGTCTCTCATAGGGTTTCAGATATTCTTCTGGCTGCATGCAAGCCAGCCACTAGGAAAACTTATACAACCAAATGGAAGCGTTTTTCACTCTGGTGTGCAAAATACTCTTTGAATCCTTTTTCCTATCCACCAGATGAAGTTCTAGAGTACCTTTTAGACCTCTCAAATTCAGGTCTGCAATACTCTACAGTTAAAGTGCACCTTTGTGCCATTTCAGCTTTTCATGAGCCAGTACTTTCCTTGTCACTGGCTGTTACCTGTGGTTAAGAGGTTTCTTAAGGGAATTCTGCATACCAGACTTCCTATAAGATGTCCAGTCGCAGCCTGGGACATTAATCTGGTGCTAGACATGCTCAGTCGAAAACCTTTTGAGCCTCTAGCTACCTGTGAGTTGAAATTTCTCACCTGGCCTTCCTAATGGCCATTACCTTAGCCCTCAGGGTCTCTGAGATACATGCCTTGGTCACAGACCCTCCGCATACTGTGTTTCATAAAGACAAAGTAGTTCTTAGAACCCTTCCTAAGTTTCTCCCAAAGGTTGTTTCAGAATTCCATCTAAACCAACCTTTGGTCCTTCCTTCCTACTTTGCAAACTTCCAAAATGAAGGAGAGCGTTCTCTTCATTCCTTGGATGTCAAAAGAGCTTTGCGTTTCTATCTAGATAGAACAAAAGACTTTCGCAAAGCTCAACAACTGTTTCCTTCAGCGAGACCCGGCTGGGTCAACCGGTCGCTATCAGGTGTATCTCAGCATTGCTGGTGGCACGCCTTTGCCGCTGTTATTCCATGGCGCAGGTTAAGCTGGAGGGCAGAGTATACGCTCACTCTACTAGAGCGGTCACGGCATCCCTAGCAGAAATCCACAACGTGCCCATTGCAGATATTTGCAATGCGGCTGCCTGGAGCTCAGTGCATACTTCTATGCCAGACGACATCTTTCTTTTGGCAGAACCATCCTTAATGGACTCCTGTCCTAAAACTGTGAGCTCTTGGTCTCTCTTGCTGCCCGCTCGGGGGATTATTAGCTTGGTACACTTCCATTAGTGTGAATGAGTGGTGGAGACTTTATGTCCAGGAAGATATGGAAATTACGTACCTACCATAATTCTTGATCTTCTTGGACAAGTCTCCACCACTCATTCACACGCCCACCCTCCATCCCCCGAGCTCACCTTTGTTGTTGGTCTTCACTCCCTCAATCTTAGGCTGTGAAGACTTCTTTGATACCCTTCTTATATGGGTCATCTGGACTATCTTATGTCCGGTTTTTGGTTAGGCTGTCCTTCTAGGTTAGTTACGCTGCCTCCTCGGGAAAAAGGTACTGGGCGGTTGGAGGTGAGATGTCGAAGATAGTCATTACCGCTCAAGCTGGGGCTCGCGGTGCCGCTCCTCGCGGCTCCATCTCTGGCGCCGACCCTCTAGCAAAAAAGTTTGCTCCCGTTGTGTCCTAGTGCCTCCGGTGCAGTTCCCATTAGTGTGAATGAGTGGTGGAGACTCGTCCAAGAAGATCAAGAATTACGGTAGGTACATAATTTCCATTTTTCTTTCAGAACACGCAGTTCTTTCATGTCAAGGGCAGGGGAGCCCAAAACAAATCCCAGCCTTAGAAGAAGGCGTAAGCACTGAAAGCACCTAGTGTTACTATCTGAAGCTCCAGTCATGGTCTTGCCTCAGCTGTCTAAGGCAGACCTCTCCTCCCCATTGGGGGGGGGCACCTTACCCAGTTTTACCATCAGTAGGAGTCCATGACGACAGACAAGTGGGTCCTCAGGATCGTCTGAGAGGGCTACTTCCTGGATTTCACAGAATTCCCTCTGAACTGACCACCCAGATGGCAGCCCCTATTATCAGCTCATATGTCAGAGCTTCTGGCGCAGGTGGTTGAGGGATTTCTGTGCAACAAAACAGTGGAAATAGTGCCATAGTCAGAACAAAATACAGGCTTCTTTTTTGTTTGATAAATCTTTTTATTAAAAGTTTCTAAATAAGAATACATCTAAAACTACAAACCACATCAGCTGTTTTCCAAATTACTGTCATATGCAGCATGTACCAGTGTCATAATAAAGAGAGATAAAAATACAGATACAGTTGTAAATACACTGACCCTTTTAGCTGATACTTTAAATTTTTATTATAATAAGAAACAATCGTACAACCATAACAAGTCCAACCTGGGGCCGGCCTGGTGGCGCTGAGGGTTTAGGCGCTGGACATCATACTGGCGACCCAGGTTCAGGAACGAACCTGGGCCATCAGGGGTCGGCAGAGGAGAGGAGGGGAGGGAGAGGATTGAGTGTCCGGAAGACTGCTCTTCTCTCCTGGGGTGGGTTGTTGGGGGTGCCCGGTGCAGCAGTGGCCTCTGATGGAGACCAGGGCAGCACAGACGTTGGGCTGCAGAGACAAGGATGGGGCGGCATAAGGGCCACGTAGGATGCCATTGCACTCTGCATCCCAAGGGGGGAACCAAGGAAAAAACCCTACCATGGCAGTAAACGATGGTGGGGATCAATGGCAGAGCCCCATGCCCATTGCTAGGCCCTACTGAGCTGCGCTCCCGGTCACCCTCCTCCTCTCCAGTCACTCCACTAGATTTGTAGATACAGCACAGGAGGAATTGGCAGTCCCACCCCAGGGGGGCCCAGGAGCTGGGGGTCACAGCCGGGATGGGGTGGGGATGAAGCGCACTGGAGAGTGCGAGCCTGGGGCTTCAGGCAGGCAGCAGAGCTCCAGGATGAGTATCCTCACTGGAGAGAGGCTGTCACAGGTAGGAGAATAAAAAAAAGTATATAAAAAAAGAAGAAGTCCAACCTGGGCATTTAACTGGACCACACCACCCCGGCATGGGGTCATAATGCCATTGCAAAAACAGTGTGGCAAACAATGTTGCCCATGTTGATCCATGCCTTAGTGACCTTACGCCTGGATTACTGTAACTCCGTTTACCTAGGGCTTCCTGGGGTTGATATCCGCCACTTGCAGCTGGTGCAGAACGCTGCAGCTAAGTTGTTGACTGGGACATCGCGCTGTAGTCATATTACTCCTGTGCTGCATGTTCTGCACTGGCTGCCTATACAGTGGCGGATTACTGTCAAGATTGGTCTGTTGACCTACAAAGCCCTGCATAGACTGGGACCGAGTTATCTGCAAGAGCTCTTGATTCCCTACAGCCCCAGCCGGCCTCTCCGCTCATCTGACAAGGGGTTGTTAGAGGTTCCCAGGGTCGAGCATTTATGTCCGTGGCACTGTCCCTGTGGAACTCTCTACCTCGTCAGATTAGGGAGTGCAGGACTGTGGAGAGCTTCAAAACTAGCCTGAAAACACACCTTTTCCAGCAAGCTTTTAATGACTGATATTTATAACTGAGGATGTTTTTAAACCAATGCTGAATTTGTTTTTAACTTTAAACTGTTACGATATTTTTTGTATGTGCAGCGCTTTGAAATATGAATTGCGCTATATAAATAAAAATATTATTATTATTATTAAAACGGTGTGTGCGCAAATAAGATTGGAAAACACTGACTGAGACAAAATGTGCACATGCCATAGAAATCAATGGGGAGATCTTCCTTGTCAATCTTCATCATTCATTACTTCCTGGGTGCAAGTCGGGAGGCGCTTGATCGTCACGGGAGCTTTTTTAAAAAAAAAGCACCAAGAGCGCCGCCTCAAGAGTGATCGCCTTATGCGAGGGGCGCCGTTGGGTAGCACCGACTCCTCCTCCAATCTCAGTTCTGTTTCTCCCCGCCGTCGAGGCAGCACCTGCTCACGGAGCGCTTGTATTTTGACTCGTCAGCGACTCCTCTTTTCACACACTCGACGCCAACCGGTAAGACTGTTCCTTTTCTTTCTAAAGCGGCGCCGGGTGTGTTTTCCTACTGTTTTTCTCATTAGTTTCGCGTTATGTCCGGTTCCGGAGCTAAGCGTTTTTCTAAGACGGGCGCCCTCTGCGCCAGTGCTCCTTGGCGGCATTTCTCGTCTCGGACCGGCATGGCGCTTGTCTTGTTGCCTGGGACCCAACCATGACATGGATTTGTCGCGGCGCTGTTTCTCTATGGACGCCCGTGTCCCTCGGGGAATCGCAGCGTTCAAGCTCGGCAAGACCCCGTGGACCTCCCAGGGGCGATGTCGCTCAAGGGATTCTCAGGTAAGGTCTCTAGGCCCTTCCTCGCCCTCCCCGGCCTATACGGTCCGAGGAGGAGGGGGTCTCGTCTTTTCTTGCCGAGGAGGAGGCCCTTCTGCGGTGTCGGGGGCGTCGTAATCCCTCCGGGGCCGGCTGCCGACACCGCTCGCGAGTCACTCCTCGGAGGTGCAGGCTCCCCGTGTCGAGGCTCTCGACTTTTGGGCCTGGCACGGTGGACCCTCGACGCGTTTGGATCCCGCGCCGTTCGCGGTGCCGGTGATCGAAGCGGCGCCGTTCCTGGCGCCATTTTGGATCCCGGCGCCGTTCGCGGCGTGCGCTTTGGATCCGGCGCCGTTGGCGGTGCCGGTGATCATGGCGGTGCTGCTTTGGGCCTTGGCGCCGCTCTGGCGGCGCCGATGGTCATGGCGGCGCCGTCAGCTGTGCCGCCGCCTCCCCGGGGCGCCAGGCCTGGTCTTGCCTCTCGCTGCGCCAGGTCAGTTTCCGCACGCGAGCAGTGCCGCTTGTCTTGCCGGCGCCGTGGGGGGTTGGGAGTTGGGCCTGGCTGCTGCCGGCGTTGGGGGGGCGAGCGGCGCCGCCGTTGGTACCGGTGCCGTTCGCGGCGCCGTGGCCTCTGGGACCCCTGGGGTGGCCAGCATTGAGGTCCAGCTGGTCTCGTCCTCCTCGGAGGACGATGACTCAGACGTGGACCCATCCTGGCACCCCCACTCTTCGGGGTCTGGGTCCCCTGTGGCTAGAGGTACCAGGCGGCGCAGCGGGCCCCTCCCTCTGTCCCCCCTTCCGTCGTCTCCTGAGGGCTCCCCGGCTGGGGGTGGCCGGGGTCCCAGGGGGCAGGCGTGGGGGTGACGGAGGGGGAGGCTCCCCTCTCCGAAGGGCCGGTGACAGCTACCCCACCGGGTGCTGTTGCCCATTCTGGAGACAGGGGGACACTGCTGTCGAGGAGGAGGGCCCTCTCAGAGTCCGAGGGGTTGAGGGGCAGAGGGTCTGGTGCTCGGTCTTCTTTGGCCACCTCGGGGGAGGTGGCCAGGAGCCGTAGTGCCGAACCCGCCCCTCCGCGGGGCTCAGGGTGCCCTCGGCGGCGTTCTTGCAGGCTGCCCTTCTGGATCCATGCAGTCCCGGCGTGTCACAGGAGGTTCTCCCCTGGGCTCTTCCAGGCTCCGCTTCCCCAGAGTTCCGTTCTGCGGCCTGGTCTGTTGTCCGGGACCCCTCCAGCTAGGGCTCCGTTCCCCGGATTCCAGAGCCCTGGCAGAGAGCTGTTGCCTCCTCGGAGGTGCCCCTCTCCCATCTCTCTGCCTCCACCACCCCCGCTCCCAGGCCATGTCGGTCCTACGGGTCCGTTATCCTGGGAGCAGTTCAGGGGTTCTGTGGCGGCCTTCCCCTCATATGTTAGATGCATGCATGAGCGGGTCTTTCGACTCTCCCCACTGCCGCAAGAGTCCTCTGGACATTCCAGCTCCCCATCATCCTCGTCTCCCTCCTCTGAGGGAGAGGAACCCCCTGCTCATCTCTCCTCCGATGCTGATTTCACGGAATATCAGCGTTTCCTTTCGAGGATGGTGAGGGATCTTCGGATTTCCTATGTTCGGAGAGACAATACCGAACGGGAGACGCGGGAATTCCTCGGTGAATTCAGTGCCCAGCATTTAGTGGTACCATCCTGGCCTATCCCCTTCCAGGAGGCATCTGTCCGGTCCTGGCAGTCCCCAGCCACTTCTTCTCCAGCCCCGGCTGACTGTCAGCGTAGGTATTGTGCACCCTCAGAGTCTCTAGGTACCCTTCCCAACCCCCCCTCTGGTTTGGTCTACCTGGACACTCCTTCCGGGCGCTGCTCCTGCGACGACCGCCCCACCGGATCCGGACTCTCTCCAGTTCGACCGTTGGAGCGAAGAGTGTTCTTCTTCTCGCAGCGGTTGCCTGTATTGCATCTCATCAGGCTCACCACGCTGCCTACAACCGGCATTTGTGGTCGATGATGTCCCAGCTGTTGACATCAGTGCCTGATGCGAGACAAACCAGACAAGCCATTGCCCTCTCCATGGTAGGCCTGGAACTGGCAAGACACCAAGCAAGGGCATCTTACGGCGCAATGAGGTGGCTTCCAGGCTTGCGGGGACAGCGATCTGCATCAGGCGGACGGCATGGCCTTTGCTCTCTAGGTTGTCACCCCTGGCCCGGCGAGGGTGATTCGGCTCCGCCTTCCGGGGACCCGTCTCTTCTCCTCTAGAGCTAGGAGACTTTGCAGGGCTCTCTCCGTCTCCTCGTCCCTCGGGAGGCACCTCCTAGCTCTTCTCCCACTTAGGCTTTTCTGAATAAGCCAGGGTCTTCTCCTTCTGTTTCTCACCAACAGGAGGCTGGGGGTCTTGTTCCCTCAGGGTATTTTCCTCTCCCGAGCGAGAGAACTTAGTACTCACCCAGGGAGTAGTGAATGGTGAAGATTGACAAGGGAAGATATGAGAAATTGCCTACCCGTAATTCTTGATCTTCTCTTGTATCTTCACCATTCATTACTACCCACCACCATCCCCTCAGTGGCCCTCCTCCTGTGGCTTCTCCTCCCGTCTCCTTCCTCTCTCTGCAAAAAAAAAAAAAAAAGAGGAAAATTACTCCAATTTTTCCGAAAAAAAAAGAATATATACATATTTTTTTGGGGGGGGGCCTTATTTCTATCCAGAAAAATTATTTACTCTAAGATTCTTGGGCCGTTTTTCCTAGAATTGCGGTGTGGTGATCAGGCTGCACAACTATCTCTTGCCATACCTTCTGGCGAGATACTTCTGGGGTTTTGCCTGACTCTGTCTATACAGTTTTAATCCCGATCCCTGCTACCAGCTGTTAAGCCCTAGAATCACAAACCCCCCTTTATTCTTGCCTTGCAGAGCAGAGGAACGGGTACGATTATTTTTCCTTCCAAAAAAAGGGGGAAAAAACTGAGGGAACTCTCTCCGACTGCTGTAAGGCAATCTCTGGCTTTTAGGGTCATGCTCCTAAGCCTGCAAGTTATGCTCTGGCAAAGAAAATTCTTTCTTATAATATTGATGATTGTTTTTTCCCTTCAAGTGTCCTTCCTGGACAGTTTTGCAGAGAAGCAGTGCTGACCATGACCAATCTTCGCCAGCCCAAGCCTCTGGCCCTGCCTTGGCAAGTCCGACTGAGTTCCATTTCAATACCTATAAACCACCTGAAAGGCCTAGATTTTCCATTTCTAAACCCTTGAGCAGCTCTTACATGCTGCCTGGGATTTATCCTTTCCTACTCGGGTGTCCTCCAGTTAAAGGCCTTTTCTCGGCCAGGAGCCCGAAGTGGGAATCAAGGACCATGGCATGTTGAGGACGAGGACTATGCCCTCCTGAGTCTGTCTAGCGGGTTCGGTGAACCTTCTCTTCAGCTCTATCACCGGGGATTCTTGCTTCCCTGCTAATCGAGCCTTAAGCTTTCAGCTAACTATGCTCGTTGGGCATTCTGGTCCCTTCAACATCCCATCTTTCTCTTCTCTTCTTCTTCTTCTTCCTCATTACCTTCCTTCTCTCTCTCCAGAGTCGCCCAGGTAAGGAGGCCCCACATCCCTAGGTTAGGAATGCTCTTATCTCCTCTGTCCTTTCTCCATCGGCTTATTCCTTTTCAGTTCATTCTTCCTTACTTTGCTATCCCTTGGCTATCTTGCCTCGCTATCTCTCTTTCTATGCTTTAGCTTTCTCTCGGCTCACAGAACTGAGTTGGAGGAGTGGTCGCTACTAATGGTCGCCCTCGCGCATGCGCATGACGTCACTCGAGGGCTTGCCACTGCTATGCAAACTTTTTAAAAAAAAAGTCTTGACGCAGTGCGCGCCTCCCACTCTACACCCAGGAAGTAATGAATGGTGAAGATACAAGAGAAGATCAAGAATTACGGTAGGTACGTAATTTTCATTTTTTGTTTTTGTGGGTGGCTTACGCCCGGACTTTTTATAATCAGCTCTGACGGGGTGTGGACCTCTGGAGGCAAGGAGAAACTCAGGAGGGGAAATGTGTTTAAAAAACAAAACCAAACAGCTGCAACACCAGGTAACAGGAACCAAACTCTGGTCCCCACTGCTCGTACGCTCCAGGTGCTAGTGCCTTAGCCACTCCATCACTGGAGCGGCTCAGCTAGGCACCTGCAGCTACTTCACCACTCCCCCATCGGAGTGTACATCAACAAGGATAGCAGTAATGCCTGAACGGTGTAATGCCCCTTTCACTGTACATGTTTTAGCGCTTCCTGCAGCATGGGTTTAGCTGCACTGTTCAGGTTGCAACAAATTAACCCAGTACCCACTACCCCTACACCAAGAAATACCATAATCAACCATGGCAGCCCATTTAAATTTCAAGGCAAAGCATGTACCATCCCATAGAGAGCCATACCCACCCCTAAAGGAGAGAAACACAGGCTTCTACTTCCTAATCCCAAAGAAATCAGGTGATGCACCCCATTTTCAACCTCAGAAATCTGAACAAATTCATGGATCGAGAAAAATGCTAAATAGTTTCTCTAGGTTCATTGCTTCCCGTCCTGAAATCTCAGGATTGGTTAGCATCAGTGGATATGCAGAATGCAAACCAGCACAACTGGTACACCCCAGCCACCACAGATACCTCCACTTCCTCGTGGTGGGGCAGCATTACCAGTTCAGAGTCACACCTTTTGGGCCTTCCTCGATGCTACGAGTCTTTACAAAGTGTCTTGCAGTACTCGCAGATCATCTGCGAAAGCTTGGATTCCAGATAGGAAATGGAACAGCTGTTCACATACTCAAAAAATGCTTGCTCTAGAGAAACAGTGATCAGGTGCTGAGTAAGGATGCCCACCCTCCAATCAATGTGTTGCAAAACTGACTCAGCACTCCGGTTGCTACAAAATGACAGACCGCTGAACAAACATTTATTTTAACACTTTTATTACATAATTGCTCGGTCTGTGCTGCTAAACTTCCACATCACTACTGCCTCATCGTGTCACTCTCGTTAGAGCTTCCTCAGGAGGCGTGGTCATGTGTTGGCAATGACAATCACAGAAGACAATTTTTGAACAAATTCCCAAAAATACCCCAAGTAGTGCAAATTTAAGGAGACTGCGCACAATAACTTCAATTTCACATCTTACAATTAAAAGCATTAATATGCCACAAATTTCCATGAAAATCAGAGTTTACATTTCTTCTCCAATTATACCACCTTTCAGTTTTTAATGGTTATTAAATTTTCACTTTTAGTAAGTTTTAAACAAATTTAGGGGTAGTGGTGGGAATTGAACCTGCATCTGAAACAAACTACTTTTTTCTCTGCAGGAAAAAAGTTAATTACCAGTATTCTGCCAAGTCTTTAAAACACAGAAATTTCAACCCCACCAATACGCCTCCAATTCATGGAAACCTTTGTTAATACATCATGTACCAACCATAAACACCAGAGGGAACATTTCATTATTTTCCATGATAACCTAACGCTCCACATTATCAAGCCACAGTGACGTATTTGACTGTCATTGTTATCTGAGCTGAAACAACTGACTGCTCTAATCTTCTGACTACAGAGTGCACACAAATCTACATAGATACATAGACAGTGTCGGCAGATAAGGGCCTATGGCCCACCCAGTCTGCTCATTTGAGCTTGTAAGTTCAGTTTGTTTTCCTAGAAGTCTGTTGCACCTTACCCCTGACCTCCAGAATTCCTTTATGTCTATCCCATGCATTCTTAAATCCCGTGATTGTTTCAGCCCCCACCACTTCCTCTGGCAGGGTGTTCCACTTGTCCACCACCCGTTCTGTGAAGAAATTCTTTCTCATGTTTCCTCTGAATCATCCTCCCTCCAACTTCATCCCATACCCTCTAGTCCTGGAACATCTTTTTCGCTTAAAAATAGTGTTTTCCTGCACCCTGTTCCTCCCTGTAAGATACTTGTATGTCTCTATCATATCCCCTCTCTCCCTCCTCTCCTCCAGGGAGTACATGTTCAGTTCCTTCAACCTGTCTTCATAGGACTTGTGATGCAATCCATGCACCATCTTTGTTGCCCTCCTCTGAACCTTCTCTACCCTGTCTATGTCCTTACGTAGGTATGGTCTCCAGAACTGTACACTGTACTCCAGGTGGGGCCTCACTAGTGTCTTGTATAGCGGAATTATGACCTCCCTTTTCCTGCTGGTGATGCCCCTGCCTATACATCCCAGCATCCTATTTGCTTTACCTGCTAAGTAACAGTAGATCTTTGAGAGGAGCTCTTGCAGCAGGCAACACCGGCAGGACCAAGCCACCAGGTGCTAGGACCACACGGAAAACTTCTAGCTAGCAGACTACAACAGGGGACTGCCCCCCGACATCAGCACACCGACGTCCGTCCAGTAGTATAAAAGGAGCGGTCCTCCAGCCCGACCTCTGTTCTTTTCCCACCATCGACCCATGCAAGTCGGACTCCATAGACACCTACTTCAGTCGACTGCCATTTTACTTGCACTTTTTACCCACGATTTCTTATTTTCTTGAGAAAACATTGTTTTTTTCAGCGTTCCTTGGATTTTCTTTGTCTTCTTCTCTATCTTCGTCTTCAGGCAGGCCTATGAAGTGTGCTTGCGGCAAGCAGCTTCCCTCCATGGACGGCCACTCTTCTTGCCTGCTCTGCTTAGACCCTGAACATGACACCGAGGCCTGCCAGCACTGCCAGGACTTCAGCCAGGCCACATGGAGATACCATTTGAAGACCCTCCAGAGCTTCTTGCTACAGCAGAAGTTAGTCGCGATGGAGAAGGAACTTCAGGGCAAAAGTTCCTCTTCTTCCCCAGCCTCAGGGTCATCCATTTCTTCTCCTGCCCAGAAGGAGAAGTCGTCCAGCAGGAAGCATAAGCATTGAGACAAGCACAGGGATCGATACCAGTCAGCTCTGCACTCTTGGTCACCACATAAGACGGGGGGCTGCCTCTTGGTCTTCCTCCCACAGAAGGTCAGTCCCTCCTCCTTCTGCAGTCCTTTCCCGTTCAGGGCTACCAGTTTCTTAGCCGCCCGCCCTCACCTCTATCTCGGGCAACAGCTCCTTCAGGCATCGGGTTTCATCCCCCTGCCTCCCAGCCCCTGACGCTCAGGCCATTACTCCCTGTGAGTCCTCAGCCAGGCGACTCGACTGGGGTACCTCCTCAGCCACGGGTCTTTGTCTGTCGCTCCCCTGGTCCTGGCGTTGCTGATGTCAGTCCCTGACTCCAGAACTGGCACCTCTAAGCAATGCCTGGAGCGAATGCTCACCTTCTCATCCACACAGGTGATGCCTCTGCCTCTTTTTGGGAGCAAGCTCCCCAGCGCAGACACCCGCTTTCTTTCGGGGCCTGCTTCGCCTGACTCGCTGGACCGGCATCAGCCTTCGCCCATCCGGCAGATGCCTGCTGTACCGGCATCTACCCCGATGACGCCACAGCCTTCTTCACCTCCACCGCAGCCGTCGTCACCTCTGCCTCAGCCAACACCAGCTGGCCCTTCGGGTAATCCCCAGCCAATGCCTAAGGGACTGCCGCACGGGTTCCTGATGCCTCAGGGTCTGATACCTGGATACCCAATGCCTCTGGGGCCAACACCTGGTTACCTGGCACCTTTAAAACTGACACCAGGGTATCAGATACCCCAGAGATTGACGTCAGGTTACACGATGCCGAGGTATCTGACGCCACCTGTTATAATGCTCTTCTTTCAGCCTGGTGGGTCTTTATGAAAAGATAAGGATGTCCCCAGGAGGTCTACCTCTCCTCCACCTCCTCAGGACCCTCCTCCCCAAGATGACCATGTGGGCCTTACCCATCCCTGGTCTCCAGGACCCTCTACCGGTCATACGGACGTCATAAGGAGGATCGTCGCCCTTCTACGCTGGTCCTGAGAGTGACCCATCTGGTAAGGATCCCTGCTTTTCCTACTCAGATAATTCCAGGGGCCCTCCGAAGATACTGAGCCCCCTCGTCCCCTGACGATCGTGATTTTCTGGATGTCATGAGGCACATACAATCCCTGATGGGTTGGGAAATGGAGGAGCTAGACCCTAAACGCTGCCATCTAGTGATCTACCTCTGCTAAAAGGCAGATGCTGGGACCTATCCTCTTTACCATATTTATCGGGGATATTGCAAACGACTTGAAGGGGAAGGTTTGCATGTTTGCAAATGACACAAAACTCTGCAACAGAGTAGACACGCAGGATGGAGCGAAAGCTATAGAAGCAGACCTGAAAAAACTCGAGGAATGGTCCAGGGATTGGCAGTTGAAATTTAATGCCAAGAAGTGCAAGGTTATGCATATAGGAAAAAGAAACCCAGGGATACTGTACACACTGGGAGGGCACCAGTTAGAGGAGACAAAGACATAAAGAGACCTCAAAGTAGTCATCACGGAAGACTTAAAGGTTGGAAAACAGTGTGAAAAGGCAGCAGAGAGGGTGAGTGTCATCCTTGGATGCATTGGTAGGGGAATTACAGGTAGAAAGAGCGAGGTTATCATTCCTCTCTACAGGTCCTTGGTGAGGTCACATTTAGAGTACTGCAGTCAGTTTTGGAGGCCCCACCACAAAAAAGACATGGAACACCTGGAGATGGTACAGAGGAGGGCTACAAAGGTGGTGCGTGGACTGCATCATGAGCCATACGAGGGAAGACTCTGAGCTAAATCTGTACACCCTTGAGCAGAGAAGAAACAGAGGGGACATGATCAAAACTTTTAAGTACGTTAAGGGAATCAACACAAAACAGGCAGGGCTGCAGCTATGAATTTTGGGGCCCAGGACAAGTCAATTTAAATGGGCCCCTGTTTCAAACCAGCTAATGCCAGCTTCTGTTGGGCCTCTTCCTGAGCTCAGGGCCCTTGACAACTTCCCTACTTTCCCCCATTACTGCGGCCCTGCAAACAGGAAACCTCTTCCAGCAAAAGGGATGTGCATATAAGGGGCACAACTTGCATCTGGTAGGAGGCAGGTTCAGAAGCAACCTTGGGAAGTACTTTTACAGAAAGGGTCATAGACCCATGGAACAGCCTACCTCAGGAGGTGATGCCATCCAAGACAGTACGCAAGTTCAGACTCACATGAGACAGACACTGTGGACACATCAGGGTGCAGTCTAAATAGGGAGGGCTGCAGAAACACGGGCAGACTAGATGTATCTTGCGGTCCCCATCTGCCAACACAATTCCTGTGTTCCTAAAAGGAAACTCTACCTCTTGTAGTGCCACCCCTCATTGATTCATATGAGGACGTCACTAAGGTCACCTGGAACCATCTTTCTTCCATTCCAGTCCTGGCCAAAAAGGCTGACCACCTCTGTCATGCACTAGTTAGTTGGAAAGCCCTATCTGGGGAAACAGCCAGAGATGGACTCGGTGACCATGAATGCGGCCCATGACTGCACCAAGAAACCCAGGCAGCTCAGTACCCACCTCGCTGACAAGGAGTCTCGCCAGATCAATCAGTTTGAAAAGCTTGTCTGCTTCTTCCACCGTGGCCATCAGGACCCAAAACTATCTGGCCCAGTATCAGAATGCCTTATGGGACAAGGCCTCGGAACTGGTGCAGGCTCTTACCAGAGACCCTGCGAAGGCCCAGCTGGTCCAGCTCCTTAAGTTGGATTTGGATGTGGGCAACCATATACTAAAGGCTGCTTTTGACTCTGTCAATGCAGCTGGACAAGCAGCAGCAGCAGGAGTCTGCATCTGCCATCACTTCTGGCTCAGGGTGTCGGGGTTCGCACAAGATGTGGAGACAAAAATTGTGTATGGCCCTTTTTGGGGTTCTGTCCTCTTTGGGGGTGATGCCCAGGACATCATTTACTGCCTCCAAGAGTCGGGTAAGGCTTTGAGATCGGTCCACTCCATGTGCCACTCTCAGCCCAGGTCCACCCAACGCCAGCCCTTTCATCAGCCCCCCTAGACAGCAGCCAAAGAGCGCCTTCAAATGCAAGACTTCTACCCGGGTAGCTGGAGCTTCTACCCCTAGGACCCGCAGAGTGTCCCCAGCTGCTCTGCCTACCCCCAGGGCCACAGCATGACTCCTTGCCCGACGCCTTCCCTCCCCAGCAGAGGCATTGAGGGAGATGGTGGGGGGAGGGGTCAATTTTCCCTGTATTTGGATGGGTGGCACTCTGTGACTTCAGACCAATGGGTACTTCAGATCATAGAAAAGGAGCATACGTTGGAGTTTCTGGAGGTTCTTGCAGACAGCACTCTCTTGCACTCCCATTACCCCCAGGCCCACATCGCCCTCATCCAGGAGGAGATTCAGGTGCTCATGTGCAAAAGGCCATAGAGCCCATCCTCCCGCCCAAAGAGGGAAGGGTTCTATTCTCAATTCTTTCTAGTCCCCAAGAAGACAGGGGACTTGAGACCGATTTTTGGATCTCAGCCCTGAAGAGTACAAGCGCTTTTGGGATGGTCTCCCTACAGGGGTTACTGCCCCTCCTTCACCAGGGGACTGGCTCTGTTCACTGGACATGCAGGATGCCTATCTCCACATCCTGGTTTTCCGCCCACCAACAGTTCCTCCGCTTTTGTTTTCAGAGGAAGCACTTCCAATTCCTGGGGCCTCCCTTGGCCTTTCTCGACTCCTCAAATCTTTGCCAAGTGCCTCACAGTGGTGGCTGTCGCTATTCGGAGACAAGGGTTTTATGTCCTCCCTATCTGGACAACTGGCTATTGATGGCCCCTCCAGAGCTTAGTTAATTCAGACCCTGGAGTCCACCTTTCAGTTGTTCCAGCTCCTGGGGATTGCTTATAGCCATTCCAAGTCTTGCCTCTGCTCGAGCCAGCACCTCCAATACATAGGGCGGTCCTAGACTCCTCACAGGCAGAGCCTTCCTGCTGCAGAACAGTGCAGAACGCCTGATAGCGATGGCCCAGCTGGTGTCCTTCCTCCTGTCCGTCCCAGCTACATCCTTCCCTGCTTAGGGCACATGGCAGTGGCTATAGCACAGTTCCCTTGCCCACCTGCATATGAGAGTGCCTCAGTGGACTGGCTGAGTCCGATGGGACCAATGCACTGACTACTTGAATCAGCTGGTTTTAGTCTCCAACCTGGTGAGGCAGAACCTCTTCAGTCTCCTTAAAGGGGTTCTCTTCTGGGCAGAATCCCCACAGCAGATTCTTACGACAGACACCTTGGGCCTGGGCTGAGGCGCCCATTTGTCCAACCAGCAGACTTTGGGGGTTTGGTCAGAGAGAAAACAGCATCTCCACATCAGTGTTCTGGAGATAGGGGCAGTCCTTTATGCTATGCAGGTCTTCCAGACCCATCTTCTTCCAGGCCTGCTCCTGGTACAGACAGACAGCATGTCTGTAGTCTGCTACCTCAACAAGCGGGGGGACTCACTTCTACCCTCTTTGTAGAGAGGCCATGAGAGTGTGGTACTGGGCCATAGGGCACAACCTGGAACTAGGTGCCATACATGTTCCAGGTGTCCAAAACATCCTGGCTGACAGCTTAAACAAGTCCAGGTCAAGGCTTACGAGTGGGAGCTTCTGTCCAAAGTGGTCGAAGACCTCTTCAACAGGTGAGATCATCTAGAGCTGGACCTCTTTGCATCCCCACTCAACGCAGAACTGCCCAATTTCTGCATGCTCGCTCCAGGGCCTGGTATTTTCTGGTGAGATGCGTTGTCCCTCTTTTGGACGGGGAGTTTTCTGTAGGCCTTCCTTCCCACTTCTGCAGAGGGTTCTGCTCAAACTTCGGTCTGAGAGGGCAGAGATGTTTCTCATAGCTCCCTACTGGCCGCATCAGATATGGTTTCCACTACTGCAGCAACTGGCAGTGGAGTCTCCCATCCCATTGCCCCAGTGCTCTAACTTGTTCTCCCAGGAGCAGGGCAGTCTGGTCCATCCAGACCTCAAGTCTCTGCATCTCCATGCGTGACTCCTGCAGACTTAGCTGTTGCCCGCTTCGGAGTTTCTTCCCTGGTGGCAGATGTCTTAGTGGCTGCTAGAAACCTTCCATGAGGGCTACGACACCACAAAGTGGAAGCACTTCTCCATATGGGCTACCGATCGGCACTTGGATCCATTCACCTGTCCGTGAATCTCATCCTGGAGTAGCTCCTGTCACTATCAAACTCAGGCCTGGGTTCTCCTCACTTAAGGTCCACTTTTCCACCATCTCTGCATACCATGCACCTTTGAGGACAAAGTTATTGCCCAACTTGATCTTTTCTGCACTTTCTTGTAGGGTATGTTGCACTTGAAACCTCCCATTAGGAATCCTGTCCCACTATGGGATCTTTTGTTTATGTTGGAAAAGCTTACTTTGCCTCCCTTTGAGCCAGCCGCAAGCTGCGAGCTATGCTTCCTGTCGTGGAAAGCATTGTTCTAGGGACGTGGATATGTTGTTCATCCACAGTTCTTGCCATGTACCTTTCCCCTTTAATTCTTGCCAGCAGATCTTAAAGCTGGCTTCTCCTATGCACCCGGTTGGTATAATCCTCGGCTTCGCGCCATGATGCCAGATCTTCCTTTCTACTGGAAGATTCAGGTTGCCTCCTCTCCGCTCCCATGTTTTGTATGCCCTGGCTTTAATTCCTTCGAACTCTCAGAAGCTTAAGCTCATTCGAGCTAGCGATTGAGAATTTTGCTATTCAATCATGGAAGCTAAATCTTCCCCCGGTTTCTGTCGGTGCCCGTGCAGCCAGAAGATGTCTCACACAGACCTACATACCACGTGCGTTTACTGTCTAGGTGTCTGCCGTTACACTCAGGCCTGCAAGATTGTCTTGCCCGAACATTCTTGACGGTCATCTCACACATCTCAAGCTGGGCAGGCCCAAAAAACGGAATCATCCGTAAAATCAAAGGAGGTTTCCAGGGCGGGTCCCCTGCAGCTTGCAGAGTCCGCTGAGCAGTCAGAGCAAATGCAGGCCTTCGAGGAAGAGGCAGCATGGGCTGCAGAGCTCACCTCTTAGCTGACTTTTATTCTACTCAATCTGGGCTCCACCTTCTCGGCTCCTTTCGAGAGATGTGCCCGCCTCTCCCACTAAGGTGAGGGGACCTTCAGGCACGATGTCTCCGGTCCCATAAAAGTACAAGGAACCGAGAGATTCTTTGTCTCAGCAAAGACGTTTGGGATCGAGAGCAATCTCAGTCCCAGGGATCTCCGGTCCGACTTTGATCGAGATTGCTACTTTGGCCGCCGGCTTCTGGGCTCTGCCGACTGGTCAGCTGGTCGAAGTCTCGATCGACGACTCGGTGGAGATCTCTCTTGACCAAGTCGATCTGTTGTCACCCGACAAAGCTGACAACTTTCTTACTAGGACTCCGGTCCTACCTCTTCCTGATGAGGAGACCCAGCCAGCTGGTAATCCCATTGAGGAAACTGTCCCTGATCTGGGAAAATCGCCAGTTCCCCTGGTGTCTCCCGAGTGGCCCAGTCGGCCAGTCCGATCGAGGTTGAGGTCTCGGACTCCCTCGACCGATAGGCCAAGGAAGGTGCATAAGCGCTCAAAGAAAAGGCAACGCTGACACTCATCTTTTGTCCTTCTCAACCGGGGAGAGGCTTCGCTGGAAACTCCATCGACGCTATGAAGATCTCATATGGCAACAGCTGATATTGTCTGACCAGAAACCGGCTTTGGTTTCCACACCGGTCATTGCTTGGCTTTCACCTTCTAGGCTGAAGCCGGCTCCATTGGCACTGATTATCTCAGTTCTTCTGCCCGCGGAGCTGGCAAAACCTGCCCTGGTTTGGCCAAAATCAACCTCTCCACCGATTGTGGTGGAGCCGCTGCCTAAACAGCCCGCAGGAGGGGCTCTTCAAGGAAGCTCGACTGTTCCGGCCTTCCCCACAGGTTATTGGTCACCCTCATGCCTGTCTGCCCAAGACGTGTTCAAGGGGACCTTAATGGCGGCCGATTTGTCCAGATTCTTTGGATTTTGACAACTCCGACCTTCACTTTCGTTCTTTAGATGATGAGTTGGTGGGTAGTCTGTCGATGGAGGAAGGTCCTTCCTAGGGATTCTCTGCCTCATTTTTGAATCCACAGAGATGCCCTTGGAACCTGTCCACAAACTGGTGGAGTACCCTTTATGGATATCCTAAAAGGGAGATACCCCAACAGAAGCCTTCCCACTGGCCGAGGCCATTGTTGGTCTAGTTTTAGAGCTTTGGCAGCACTGCCTCTTGTCCACCACTGTTGGTCTCGGATGGCCCGCAAGTATGCGGTGCCCATTGAGTCCATCTCGGGTTCACTAAACACCCCTCTGTGGAGGGGTTGGTGACTGCTTCTGTGTTCAGGCACACAGGAAGCTCAGCAGACACAGATAGACCTCCGGACAGGGAGTCCAAAAATTGGACCACTGCCAGGAAGGTCAGTGCCACCTGTTCCCAGGCCTCTGTCAGGCAAGCTTGGCTGTCATCATGGTGCATTTTTCTCATGCCCTGCTGGGCTCCTTGAATGAGATTCTCCCACACCTCCCTGCAGACCTTCAGACTATGGTCAAGCAGGTCTGGGACCAGGTTCGGGCCGTTGCCAGGCAACAACTCCAGACGGTCCTGGACCTGGGGACTCATGCACCCGTTTGGTGGCAAATGCAGTTGCCATGCACCACAGGGCTTGGCTGAGATTATCCACCTTCATGGCAGATACCCAGCACAAACTCGCTGATGTTCCTTTCCTGGGCACCAATCTCTTCAGCCCAAGTGTGGATGGTCACCTTCAGTGAATCGAGCAGTCCAATGCCACCCTGGACTCTGCTACTTCTGCTCAGAAAGACGCCCTGGCTCCAAGAAACAGCAGAAGAAGAAGCCATTTCGGCACCCTGCTCCTGCAGCCAAGCAGCCCTTCTTCCAGGGTGGGCAGCAACAGCTGGCACAGGCTTAGTGCCCTTGGCCCAAGTCCATGCCTCCAGCTGCCCACAGACAGGGAGGTCGGGGTTCAGGCAATTTCAAGCTGGACCTTCTTCCTCCAAGCCTGCCCAGTGACAGGATAGGAGCTGGCACCCCTATTCCCTCACGCTAGCTCTGGGTCCTCCCATGGGGGCTAACTCCGCCACTGTCTTTCCACCTGGTCCACTGTTACCATGGACAGGTGGGTTCTAGAAGTGGTCAGCCAGGGTCTGCCTCAGGAATTGAGCAGTACCCTCCCAGCCAAGCCAGCATCCCATGGGAGAAAAAGGTATCAGTCCACACTCAGTCGGCTCTGAGAGACGACATAGCCCAGCTTCTCCTCAAGGAGGCAGTGGCCTGAGTGACAGATCCCCCAGTCAACCCAGGGTTCATTTCCATATACTTCCTGGTCCCAAAGCAGACGGGGGGCTGGCGCCCCATTCTAGATCTGCGCGACCTGAACCAGTTGCTCAGACCATGCACTTTCAGGATGGTAACTCTTTCCCAGATCATATCATCCCTGGAGCAGAACATGTGATTCTGCTCACTGGATCTCCAGGATGCATTTTTGCATGTCCCTATCCGTCCATCTCACCAGCGGTTCCTCCACTTCAGAGCAGAAGGAATGCTGAACGAGTTCCGAGCCATGCCATTTGGCCTGTCATCGGCCCCATGGGTCTTCACCAAATGCACTGCAGTGGTGGCAGCCCACCTCAGGCGTCGAAGGGTCAGAATCTGTCCCTACCTCGATGACTGGCTCTTAGCAAGTTCCACCCAGCAAGAGGTGGAGAAGTCCAGGGATCTGGCCCTCCAGACTTGCTCTCTCAGCTTGGCCTACTGATCAACAAGGCCAAGTCGGAGCTCGTGCCTTCGCAGGTGATGTGTTTCATTGGGGCAGAGCTCAACTCCTACCGAGTCATAGCTCGGCTCCCAGTGGACAGGGCTGAGGTTCTCTTCTCCTTTGCTCAATCATTTCTGGTTGGGCAATTGCGCCCTCCCCAGGACTTTCTGCACCTTGTGGGGTACATGGTGGCTTACACCACTGTGGTCCGATGGGCCCGGTGGCATATGTGCCCCCTTCAGTGGGAGCTGGCCACCCAGTGGACTCAGTACCAAGGTCATTTCAATTAGCTGATCACTGTGACCCAGAAGATGTGGGACACTCTTCAATGATGGACTGTCCCAGATCATCTGCAGGAAGGGATCCCGTTTGTCCACCCCGAGCCGACGGTCGTCCTCATGACTGATGCCTCTCTCACAGGCTAGGGAGCCCACATGGGGAACAACAAGATCCACGGGTTCTGGACCGCTGAGGAATCCTGATACCATATCAACCTGCTGGAGCTCAAAGTGGTCAGACTGGCACTGTCAGCTTTTGCTCAGCAGCTCTGGGGTCAAGTGGTTCAAGTCCAGACGGACAATACCATGACCATGTATTATCTCAACAAACAAGGCAGCATGCACTTCCGGCTGCTGTGCAGGGAAACGCTCCACATCTGGACACTCGTTAGCCAACTGGAGGCAGATTTCCTAGCCGTCCATGTGGCAGGCGCCTCAAACCAACTAGCAGATGCTCTCAGCCGCATAGGCGAGACATCCCACGAGTGGTCTCTCCATCTAGAGGTAGCTTACAGCCTGATCTTCCTGGACATAAAGTCTCCACCACTCATTCACACTAATAGGATCTACGCCAGAGGCACTAGGACCCAGCGGGAGCAAACTTTTTGAGAAGGTCGGCACCAGAGATGGAGTCGCGAGAAAGAGGCACTGCGAGCCATAGGCTCGTGCAGTAAAGACTACCTCAACGCCGACCTCCAACTGCATCACTTTTTTTCTGCCATCGAAAGCGCTTCAGTAACTGTCGCTCACCGATAGGAGTCAAACTTCAAACTAGCAGCATAGTTTTCAGTTTATTGTTTTGTAATTTATCTTCGAAAGTACCGAGTAGAGTTTCATTAAATTTATTGATTAATAAAGAAGTCTTCAGCCCTCCATTGACTGGGTCGACCACAAGTGGGTCAGGTGACGGTAGGGAGACTTCGTATGAAAGCTGTTCAGTCAGCTGGGCTAGGTCCAGTCTGTCGCCCTCCCTGGAGGGTGGGTCTAACAATGGACGGTCCAATGCTCAGGGAGATGGGCAGTCCCCTTGAAAGCATAAAAGGAAACTGTTCCATTCACGGCACCGTTCGGCCTCGAGTTCTTCTTCGACGCACAAGTCGAGAAAGAGAAGGCATCACTCGAGGTCGCCTTCTGGTATGTCTGCATGTCAACGGTTGGTTATTGGGGCTAGGCATCAGTCTCCTCCCCTCTCGGAGTCGCTGGTTTCTGGCTCCGGTGCCCAACCTCTTCGACATCGGAGCCCATACCTGCCTATTGGACGGACCTCCGATGAGCAGTTTCACCAGTGGGCTGCTCTTATGGAGCAATGAGCTCAGAGGTTGGTCCAGCTGCCTGGCCCAGTCACTCCAAGGCCTTTGGGCTGGTCGAGAGACCGGGTAGGGCAGTTGAACCTTCCTAATCGTACAGCGCCTTCTTCGGTGCCGTCGACTCCGTGCTCAGGTGTCTTCCTCTCACATGGCTGCGGCACAGGGGCCCACACCGATGCCTCTATCTCCTGTTAATTTTCCTCCTTTTCCTTCAAATTGCAGTTTTCGAATCTTGGGACACTCGGAGCCGTCCACGGAGCCGAGGGCTCTGTCGGCGCCATCCGTGGCACTGGAGGCCATCCAGCCTCCAAGGCTTTTTGACTCCGATCCTTTCCTCTTCTAATTTACATTCTGATTTTCACTCCTTTCCTGTCCATACAGTTCCCCCATGGACTGTCAGGAGATGATTTTGAGCCTGATCCAGATCTTCATCTTGGTGATGATGTTGAAGGAACACAAGTTAATCCTGCTGCAGAGCCTGTGGTCGAAGACCTTTCCTTAAAGTCTCTGCTGAAAAACTTTAATTCCACCCTTTCTCTACAGACTACAGAAATTGATCCTGGGAAGCTTTTAAGACTGCAATATCTACATATCCCGGAGATCCCTATGGATTTAACTCCTTCAGTACAACCATCTTTTGAGACCCTTTCTCAGATGGTGTGGAATAATCCTGCTCTCATCCCTTCCGTGGCTAAGTCCATAGATAGGAAATATGCTGCTCCCAAGGATCAACCTATTTTGGCCTCACAAGCTTTTGCTGATCCCATTGTAGTCATAGCAATGAATGACAAGGCCATCCTCCTCAGGCATCCTTAGTCCGCCTATCAATAAAGAATCTCGTAAGATAGACACCTTAGGTAAGAGAGTCTTTGCTGCCTCCACCCTGGTATGCTGACACAGCTACCCGGCTGTTTTTCTCAATATGAATATGGCCTTTGGCATTTGCTCAAGCAAATGGTAGCAGCTCTGCCTGAGTCGGAAACTAATTCAGAGCTACTTCACACCATAACCAGGGGCATCGAGTCCAATAACCGACAGATTAAAGCTGCAATGGACACTTTCGATACTGCGTCTTGAGCAGCGGTGGGCATTTGTACCCGTTGCCACTCCTGGCTACGAACTTTGGGCTTCACGACTGATGCCCAGCAGCAGGTCGTGACCTTACCCTTCGACGGTATGTAGCTGTTCGGACCCCTGGTGGAACAAGCTCTGGAAGCCACACAGAAGACTAGGTCAGCCATTAAGATAGCTCGACCCGCACCCTCTCGGGGATGCCAATAAACGTCAATTTCATAACTGTCAATCCTTTCAGGGCAAAGCAGGGGAGCTTTAACAAAAGCCACACCCCACAGCCACAGAAGAAAATGCAGCAGAAGGCACACGCCCCCAAAACGCCCAGTGCCACCTTTTGAGTTCTCGGCCCAGTTCCCACCTCAGCTTCCCCGAGGGGACTCTCCTCAGCAGTGGAGGATGTCTGACTCAGTTCTATGAATGGTGGAAATCTATAACATCAGACAAATGGGTCCTCCGAATAATCCGCGAGGGTATTCAGCCAATCTTTCAGAACCCCTCCCCGATCATCTTCAAAACGACAGCCCAGGCTGTCGACAGTATAGTCAGACTCTTGCTTCCTAGGTGCAAGGCCTTCTGAACAACAGGGCAGTAGAACTAGTTCCACTGGACCAACGAAACACAGGTTTCTACTCCCATTACTTTCTAGTTCGAAGGAAAACTGGAGGCATGCACCCCATTCTGGGTCTCAGAAAGTTAAACAAATTCCTTCACAAGGAAAAGTTCAAGATGATATCTCTAGGTACCCTTCTACCTTTGGCTAGCCCTCCTGGACATGCAGGATGCCTACCAACACATTCTTATACACCCAAAGCACCACAAATACCTGAGGTTTGTAGCGTTGGTCAACATTGTCGGTTCAGAATTCTGCCCTTTGGTGATCCTGGCGTCCGCAAGTTTTTGCATTTCTCACAGCACATCTCAGGAAAATCGGAATTCAAGTGTTTCCATAGCTTGATGACTGGCTTCTAGCAAGCCCTTCCAGGCAGGGAACTCTGGACACCGTAGCCAAAGCTTCAGACTTCCTCATGTCCATGGAGTCCTGCTAAATCACAACAAATCGCAGTTGCAGCCCTCCCAGGAACTCCTTTTCATAGGAACTCTTCTGGATACCTCCTGTGCGAAAGTTTTTCTTCCAGAGGACAGAAGGAGTGATATCCTACAGGGGGCCCAGTTCATCGAGAAAACAGCTTGGTTCGAGCTATCTCGATGCAGCGGATGCTGGGTCTCATGGCATCCTTAGTGTTCACTGTACCCCTAGCTTATCTCCACATGAGAATCTCTCAGTGGATGCTCAGTACTCAGTGCTCCCCAACCACTCACCCTCAGTCCTTTCCCATCAAGGTGACAGAACCTCTAAAGAGGTCACCACCTGGTGGTCGAGGAGAACAACCTTCTGGAAGGGTATCCTTTGCCTCTGGATAATCAGATCTCTATTACCACCAACGATATCCCTGATGGGGTGGAGAGCTCTTGCCAGAAGTCCACACCCAAAGTATGTCGACTCAAGACAAGTCCCGGCTCACATAAATGTCCTGAAATGAGAGCTGTCCTCTATGCAGTTCGGATCTTGAAGGACATACTCTGTCACAAGAACATTCTCCTTCAAACGGACAACAAAGCAGTGATGTATTACATCAACAAACAGGGCAGTGCACACTCTACCCATTATGCAGGGAAGCTATGAGAGTGGAATGGTGCCTGGAGCACAAAGCTCTAATCCACGGTTTACTTGCCAGGCATGCAGAACGAATTGGCAGACCGTCTCAGCAGAATGGAGACACATCTCACGAGTGGTCTCGACTCAACCGTCGCCAGTCACTCTTCAAAGAGTGGGGAACTCCAGACCTGACCTTCTTGCATCCACACTAATACAAAACGGCCTCTATTCTGCTCCAGAAATCCAGGACCTGGCATTTTTCTGTCAGGATGCATTCAGGCTGCAGTAGACATAACGCTTTATATGCCTTTCCTCCGCTCTCTAATTCAGAGGATGCTTCTCAAATTGAGTCTCAGGGAGACAGAATGATTCTCATTGCTCCTTCTGACCTCAACAGATTTGGTTCCCGCTGCTCAACAGTCTGTCGGCAACCCTTCCAAAGGCACTTCCCTTCAGACAAACCTTTTGACCCAGGGCCTGTGGTCCATCCCAATCTGAAGGCGCTCACCTTCACGCTGGCTTCAAGAGATAGAGGTGAATAGGTTCAATGTTTCCTGAGGGTTTCAGATATTTTCTTGGCAGCACGTAAACCAGCCACTAGAAAAACCTACACAGCCAAGTGGAAACATTTCTCTCTCTGGTGTGCAAAATCCTCTTCAAGCCCTTTTTTCTGCCCACCAAATAAAGTTGTAGAGTACCTCTTAGACCTCTCAAATTCAGGTCTGCAGTACTCTACTGTCAAAGTTCATCTCTGTGCCATTTCAGCTTATCATGAGCTGGTACATTCCATGTCTCTGGCTCAGCTGTCTGTGGTTAAGAGGTTTCTTAAGGGCATCCTGCATACCAGACCTCCTATCAGACGTCCAGTCGCAGCCTGGGACATTAACCTTGTGCTAGACATGCTAACTCGGAAACCTTTCGAGCCTCTAGCTACCTGCGAGTTGAAGTTCCTCACTTCAAAAACGGCCTTCCTGGTGGCCATCACTTCGGCCCGTAGAGTTTCTGAAATACATGCTCTGGTCACAGACCCCCCCCCATACACTGTACTTCACAAGGACAAAGTAGTTCTTAGGACTCAGCCTATGTTTCTTCCCAGGGTTGTCTCAGAATTTCATCTAAACCAACCTTTAGTCCTACCCACCTACTTTGCTAACTTCCAGAATGAAGGGGAACGTACCTTGCATTCTTTGGATGTTAAGAGAGCACTATGTTTCTATCTGGATAGAACAAAAGAAATTCACAAGGCTCAACAACTGTTTGCTTCCTTCAGCGAGACCCGACTGGGTCAACCTTTCGCTATTAGGTGAATTTCAGCATGGCTGGTAGCATGCCTCCACCACTGCTGTCCTATGGCACAAGTTAAGCTAGATAGCAGAGTGTACGCTCATGCTACTAGAGCAGTCGCAGCATCTCTGGCAGAAATCCACAACATGCCCATTGCAGACATTTGCAATACGGCTGCATGGAGCCCAGTGCATACTTTTGTTAAGCACTATGCTTTAGATGTCCATGCCAGACGACATTCTTAATGGACTTCTGTCCTAAGTATGTGAGCTCTTAGTTTCTCCTGCTGCCCGTCTCAGGGGTTTGTTAGCTCAGTACTCTCCCATTAGTGTGAATGAGTGGTGGAGACTTTATGTCCAGGAAGATATGGAAATTACATGCCTACCGTAATTCTTGATCTTCTTGGACGAAGTCTCCAACACTCATTCACACGCCCGCCCGCCATCCCCCGAGCTCACGTCTCTGTTTTTGGTCTTCACTCCCTCAGTGGTTGGGCTGTGAAGACTCTATTCAAACAACATGAAGTCTTGCTATATTATGACAATTGCAGTTTGTCCCAGCCTTAGAACTGCTCCGGAGGTGAAAGAGTTAACTTCCATGCCATGCATGGAACTTAGAGCGCGAGCTCGGTTAGAAAAGCTCTGTCTGGATAATTTCAAACTGAAACTGTCAGATTCTTTACTCTACCACTGAACAGTCGCTCCGGAGATTCCTCCTACTGCTTGGTTCATTTCTGTTTAAAAGTGTTTTTTCTGTTAAATTCAACCGTGATTATAATTATTTTAACCACAAACCGATCGGTTCAAGCTCTGTCTGTGGTATTGTAAATATAGACAGGTTTATTTCTGTGTGGAACTTGTAATGTTTATCGGTTCGGTTTGAACCGATCAGGTTGTTTTAAACTTTTTCTAAATTCATTTAAAGCTAGTTAGAGTGCGGTTCCCGGTTCTTATCGATTCTAAAAACGGATTTCATTATGGTTTTTCCACGACCCGTGACACGGTTGGGAACCGATAGGGTGTCTTGCCTGGCATTTGCCAGAAAAGGGCAAGTTTTTGTTAGGCTGGCATTATGTCTGAGAAACCCAAACAAAAACTGGGCCCACTGGTTTCAACACTGTAGTGTTCGTGGGGAAGCCTTTGCCAAGGCTGACCCACACACCACATGTGTTTATTGTCTGGGGTTTGACCACCTCAATGCAGACTGCCAGATTTGCAAGAATTTCCCTGCAGCTACCCTAGATAAGAGAGTTGGTAGGCTCAGGGAACGAGAGGCCAAAAAGTCTGCTGACCCAGATGGCCAGCCCGGTTCGGTGCCCTCTGACCAGGGCGAGACTTCCTCGGGCAAACGAAAAGCTGACTCAGAGGAGCCAGTTCCAGCAAAGAGAACTAGAAAATCAGCCGGTGTGGAGTCCAAATTTCCTTCTCCAACTGCTGCAGAGATAGCCAAAGCAATCCAAATTGTCCAGTCGCTTTCCTCAGCTCCGTCTGAACCGCCCCTGTCTGGCAAAAGGTCGGTTCGCCGGTTCCACCGTTCAAGAATATGATATAGAGGAGTTTTATGAACCAGAGGAGGGAGGATGATTATGAACAGTGTGAATTTGATTTTGAAAGTCTGGTGTGCCCATTGAACCGACATCTCCCCAGACAGACCTTTAGGAGAGTCTCCCCTAGGCTTTCTGGAGTCCCCTTTCATTTTCTGTTTTATAAAAGTTGTTGAAACCTCTAGCTCCCTTGGAGGAAGCTGTGGATGAGCAAGAGGAGCCTGACTTTGTGGAGATGATGGATATCCCAGAGTCCAGGAGATTGTCTATTCCTTTACATAAATCCTTCAGGAAACAAACAATAACAATTTTAAAAGCTCCTAATTCTGTGCCTCCTGTGGATAAAAAGATGGACAGGAGGTACACCTTGTCAGGTCCTGATACAGAATTTCTTTCACAGCAGTGCAGCCATGTTGGGGTAGTTCAGGCTGCAGCCTGTGATAAGGCTAATATTCCCCTGGCTTCACATCCTCCTGACGAGGACTCCAGGAAGATTGATGCCATGGCTAAAAAACAATACATGGCAGCGTCCTTGGGACTCAGACAGGCAAATTATATGGCCTATGTTGCAAGATACCAGAAATCTAGATGGGATACTGTCATGGCTTTAGCCAAACAGGCCCCTGGCCAGCTTGCCAAGGAGCTGGAACAGGTGGCTGCTGATGGTACTGAGGCATCTAAGGTGCAGTTCCATGCTGCAGTGGATTCTAATGATGTATCCTCTAGAGTCATGGCTACATCTGTGGCTTTTCGTGAGATTGGCTTGGCTCAGGTGTACTAGTCTGTCACAGGATACCCAGGCTAAGGCCATGGATTTTCCTGTGGGGGAAATTCTCTGTTTGGGGAGCAGACAGAGAATTATATGAAGAAAATGGATGAATATAGAACCACTTATAGGGTGCACAAGCCAAGGAATGGCAAGCCACCTCAGAGCAAGCCTCCCTAGGGTAGAGGCAGGCCTTTCACAGACCTTTTACCAAACCCAGGCCTCCCTTCAGCTTACGTCTCAGAGGGGGTTCTTCAGAGGGAGAGGCAGACGGGTATGAGCAGGCCTGCTCCCACCCCTCAGCCTAAAGCCTCCCCAAACAGGCACCCTGATGGGATGCCCAGGGCCGATTCTCCATTACCTGTAGGGGCAGGCTGGCTTACTCCTCAGGACTGGGAGTCTTTAACTTCAGAAAAGTGGGTCCTGGAAATAGTAAGCCAGGGTCTGGTTCTCAGCTTCAAAAATTTCCAAAGATGAGAATCAGATCTTTCCACCTGCAAATCCTCTAGAGACTCTTGCTTTGGAAACAGAAGTCTCAACCCTCCTGGCTTTCAGAGCTGTAGAAAGGGTTTCTCCCCTACACCAGGGCAAGGGACTGTACTCCAGGTACTTCCTTATCCCAAAAAAGACAGGAGAATGGCGGCCCATCCTGGACCTAAGATATCTGAACAAGCACCTTTTAAAACCAAAATTCAAAATAGTGACTCTGGGAATGATTTTACCCTCCCTAGGGCCAGGGGACTGACTAGCTTCCCTGGACCTCAAGGATGCCTACTTCCATGTTCTTATCAGAAGCTCCCACCGAAAGTACCTCAGATTGGAACTGCCCTCAGGCCATTATCAGTTCAGAGCAATGCCCTTCGGCCTTACCCCTGCCCCAAGGGTATTCACAAAATGCCTGGCGGTAGCAGTTGCTCCTTTAAGAAGGCAAAAGATTGCCATCTTTCCCTACCTAGACGACTGGCTCATTGTGGGTCAGTCTCCAGACCATTTCTCGATCTTCCAAAGTCAGTTTTAGAACCTGTCCAGGTACTCACCTTCATAGGCGCAGAACTGGACACAAAGCAGGCCAGAGCCTTCCTTCCCCTAGAAAGGGTAAGGACCCTGGTGGCCCTGGCCTCCTCCTTAACCCTGAAGGTCTCTCGACCAGCAAGGCATTTTCTACAGCTCCTAGGACACATGGCTGCTTCCACAGCCGTAGTGCAAGGAGCAAGATTTCAGATGAGGGACATTCAGTTCCATTTGAGAGCCTTTGGTCTCAAAGAAGAGATCCCCTATCCAAGTTGATCCCAGTAATCAACCCCTGATCCAGGCCCTTCAGTGGTGGCAGGATCAGAGCAATCTGAGACAAGGGGTTCCTTTCATCCTCTATCTCACTCCTTGACCCTTACTACATATGCGTCCCTTTTGGGATGGGGAGCTCACATGGGCGACCTCTCCACCCAGGGATTGTGGTCCCCTCAGGAATCTCGGCTCCACATCAATCTGTTGGAACTCAGAGCTGTTTTTCTAGCACTTCAGGTTTTTTCTGCATCTATTCAGAACAAAGTGGTACAGGTCAGAACAGACAACACCACTACAATGTGGTACATCAACAAACAAGGGGGCACTCGGTCTTCGGCCTTGAAGTTGTGGTCTCTGGCTTATTCCCTGAACACCTCCCTCATAGCAGTTCACCTCCCAGGCAAGGACAATGTCCTGGCAGATGCTCTCAGCAGGATTTCCCAGGGCCATCACGAATGGTCACTGGATCCTCGAGTACTGGGGATAGTTTTTGCCAGGTGGGGCACCCCTCAGATAGATCTTTTTGCAGCCCCAGACAATCATCAACTTCACTTTTTTGTTGCAGGCCCCCAGTGTTGGGCTCAGTCCCCCTGGATGCCTTCCTCCTCGATTGGGAAGGAAGTTTCTATGCCTTCCCCCCCCTTCCCTCTCCTGTTCAAGGTGCTAGTCAAAATCAGATCTCAGCCCTGCAAGATGATTCTGATTGCTCCAGATTGGGCCAGACAGCCCTGGTACCCACTTCTTCTGTCCTTAGCAGTCCATCTTCCCCTGTGTCTCCCCAGGAACCACAATTTGTTAACCTGTGCCCAGGGGAGAGTTTGGTATCCGAATCTCAAATCCCTCAACCTCAAGGCCTGGCTCTTGAGGAGTTGAGTTTGCTGACCTACACCTTTCTCAAGGTGTTCTCGAAATTTTGAAAGCTTCTAGAAGCCTTCCATTAGGCTACTTATAACCTGAATGGAAAAGGTTTTCTATGGTGCTCTGTGAAGCATATTTCCCGAATCTGCTGATTTGCCCACTGTTTTGGACTATATGGTCCATCTTAATTCTTTGGGCTGAGACCAGCTACCCTGAAAGTGCATTTGGCAGCTGTCTCTCTTTTATTTCAGCAGGGAAGCCCTCTCTCTCTGCTCACCCTGTATTTTCCAAGTTTTTAGGGATTGCTTCATACCAGTCCACCATTCAGGGACCCTGCCCTGCCTGGGATCTTAATGTTTGCATTGCTCAGCTGATGCAACCTCCCTTGAACCTCTGTCTTCGCAGAGCTTAAGTACTTGACTTGGAAAACTGTGTTTCTAGTAGCCATCACTTCTGCCAGGCGCATAAGTGAGTTGCAAGCTTTGTCAGTGGAGACTGACTTTATTTCCTTTCACAGGGATAAGGTAGTCCTCAGGACTAACAGGAAGTTTTTACCTAAGGTGGTTTCAGATTTCCACCTTAATCAATCTATTTCTCTTCCAGTGTTCTTCACTGACCATTCCTCCTCTGGTGAGAGGAGGCTGCACAGCTTAGATGTTAAGAGGGCCCTTAGTTACTACATAGAGCGTACCAAGGGTCACAGGTTTGACTCCCTCCAACTCTTTCTCACTTATGGTGAGGTTGGGAAAGGGAAACCTGCCACTAAGAGATCCATTGCTAGGTGGATTGTCTCTTGTATCCAATTTTGCTATCAAAAACTGGGTAAGGTTCCCCCTTCAGGCCTGAGGGCTCACTCTACCAGAGGTACAGCTGCATCCCTAGCTGCGGCCAGGGACATCCCTATCTTAGAGATATGTCAAGCAGCTACTTGGAAAACAGTACATACTTTCACTAAGCATTACTCCTTGGACGTTCAGGCCAGGAGGGATGCTCGATTTGGCACAGCTGTGCTTCAGAGCCTATTTCATAAGTAGGTTCCGTCTCTCCTCCATGGAGGTGCTGCTGTGTAGTCTGCAATTGTCATAATATAGCAAGACTTCATGTTGTTTGAAGAAAAAAATTACTCATCTTAGTAATGTTGTTTCTTCTAATGGAGTCTTGCTATATTATGACATACCCCCAGCCTGCCCCTCTCAGAACTTCTACTTTAGGGATGGGGTGGGCAGTCCAGTGTTGGCACTTATTGATGCCCATCTTGTGTTTTCCACCCCTTCTTTTTGGGGTGTTTGGGTGTTGTGTTTTATTTAATCTTATCTTATTTTCTGGTCCCCTGACTTGAGTCTTGGTGTTGGGACCAGGAAAATGTGTTAATACTTAAGTAGCCAGTTGGCTAGTGTAGGTTACAGCTTCCACACAGAACCTTAGTGAGTTTTGCTCAGTAAAGATCTGACAGTTTCAGTTTGAAATTATCCAGACAGAGTTTTTCTAATCCGATCTCGCCTAAGTTCTATGCATGGCATGGAAGTTAACTCTTTCACCTCCGGAGCAGTTCTAAGGCTGGGACAAACTGCAATTGTCATAATATAGCAAGACTCCATTAGAAGAAACAACATTACTAAGTTGAGTAATTTTTTCTTGTTGACCCTTCTTGCATGGGTTATTCGGATTATCTTATGTCTGATTTTGTTAGGTTAGACCTCTGTTAGTTACTGTGCACCTCCTCAGGGAAAAAAAAGGTACTGAGGCGGTTGGAGGGTCGACGCCAAGGTAGTCTTTACTGCACAAGCCATGGCTCACTTGTGCCGCTTTTCCTCGGCTCCATCTCTGGTGCCGACCTCTCGGAAAGCTTTGTTCCCACTGGGTACCAGCAGTCTCCGGCGAGATCCCATTAGTGTGAATGAGTGATGGAGACTTTGTCCAAGAAGATCAAGAATTACTGTAGGTACGTAATTTCCATTTCTCCCACTGGGGCAATCAGCTGGTAGACTTATTTGCCTCCAGGGAAAACACCAAGCCGAGGCTGTTTCATGCCTACCTCCCTCAGCAGGGTTCGCTGCAGGGGATACCTTCTCGAGGCCGTGGACCCCAGGCCTCTTCTACACCTTCCCTCCATTTCCCTTGATCCACAGGGTGCTTCTCAAGGTGAGGAGGAAAAGGTGCAGGTGATTCTATTAGCCCCAGACTGGCCCCCACCATTTCTCGTGATCCAGATCTCTCAGCAACAGGCCCCAAGGCATCTTGCAGCATGCCCGGACCTGATATTGGTCCAACAGGGAAGGTACTCCATCTGGACCTTCAATCCCTGCACCTGACAGCCTGGTACCCGAGCGTTAGAGTTCCAGGCTTTGGGTTCTCCGAGGATGTACACAGTAGTGGAAGCATCCAGGAAGGAGTCAACAGGAAGTGTTATGCCTTCAAATGGAAAAGGTTTTCCATTTGGTGTCAGGGCAAGGGCCTGGACTCTTTGTCCTGTCATGTGGCTAGCATTTTAGACTACCTTTGGTCTCTGTCCAAGGGGTCTTCGACCCTTAAGGTGCACTGGCAGCCATCTCTGCCACCAGGCGGGCTGGATAGCAGATGGTGGCACAGGAGAAAGAGGTCTGCTTTTTCAAAGGCCTGATTACATATCCTCCGTGCGTGAATCTCCACCTCCATGGGATTTACTGCTAGTTTTGGCTAAACTCATGGGCAAACCATTCAATCGATGCACAAGTGTGAGATGTCACACTTGTCATGGAAGACTGCCTTCCTGGTGGCTATCACAAGCCAGAAAAACTGGGGAGCTCCATGTGCTTTCAGTGGAGTCTCCTTACCTGGTCTTCCACAGGAACAAGGTTGTCTATGCCCCCACCCGAAATTCCTTCCAAAGGTGGTATCAGAGTTTCACTTGAATCAGGTATTGACTCTGCCTGTGTTCTACCCGAACTACACTTCGGATGCCGAGTACAGGCTCCATACCCTGGACCTGAGACATGCTTTCTGCTACTACAAGGAGAGAACAGTGGAACTTCGGGGAGAGGTTCACCAGCTGTTTTTCACCTACTCTGAAGCCACACCTAGCAGACCTGCAGGAAAGTGGACAGTTGGCAGATGGATTACATAGTGCATTGTTCTCTGCTATAGGTTGGCGGATAGGGAGCCTCCCGTAGGGCTAAGGGCTCATTCCACCCGCCATAGCACTGCGTCAGTAGCTGCTTCCAGGGACATCCCTATCCAGGAAGTCTGTCGGGCTGCTACCTGGAAGACAGCAAACACCTTCATCACCCATTACCACATCAACCTTGAGTCACGCTGGAATGCTGGTTTTGGGGCCTTAGTTCTCCAGTCTCTGTTCCCTAAGTAAGGGTGTGTGCCTTGCCTCCCTCCTCCCAAAGAACTGCTTTTAGTCTGCCAAGAAGAGTGGATGAAAAACATATCCAAGTCCCTAGAAAAACAGGTTACTCACCTGTAGCAATAGTTCTAGGAGTAGTATATGTTGTTCATCCACACTGACCCACCCGACTCCCCGGCTTCGACGCACAACCTGGCTTCCAGCGGGTTTAGATCTGCATGGGCTTGAGTCGAGAATATAGTACCCAGGTGGATGGGAGGAGCCAGCTTGAAGACCTTCAGGCGAGAATTAAAGGGGAAAGGGACATGCTAAGAAGTGTGGATGTACAATATATACCACCTCCTAGAACTACTGTTACAGGTGAGTAACCTGTTTTTTCTGGTTGCTGTTACATCTGCTTGGAGGATTTCTGAGCTTCAGGCTCTGATGAGTAAAGAGCCTTATTTAATTTTTCACAAAGACAGGGTGTGTTTGTATACTAATCCTACGTTTTTGCCTAAGGTGGTGTCTGAATTTACTCTGAATCAATCCATCCACCTGCCTGTTTATTATCCTGAGTATTCTAATCAGAGGGAGGCCTTACTTCATATGTTGGATGTTCACTGGATGCTGTGGTACTATTTGGATCGCACCCTGCTCTTCCGAAAGAGTGCCCAATTGTTTGTTTCATTTACCCCAGGAGAGAAGGGGCCTGTGTTTCCAAAAGGTGTTTATCTAAGTGGTTAGCTAATTGTATTGTGTGCATTGCTACCGCAAGTATGACAATCCTTGCTGGAGACTGGTCAAAGCAACTCTACCAGAGGTATGGTTACTTCTGTTGCCACTTTCAGAAATGTGTCTGCTGCAGACATTTGTACAGTCGCCACTTGGAGTTCTGTCCATACCTTTATCAGGCATTACAGTCTGGACATTGCCTCTAGGCGTAGGGCCAGCTTCGGACTTGCAGTCCTTCAGGGATTCCTTCATAAATGTCCTGTGCCTGTTTTCTTCCTCCTCCCTGCTGATTGGGTCATTTCCATTACTGCTTGGGACTCAGTCCTACCGGTGTTGCTTGCTGCAAGAGCCCCCTCGAAGAAGGATGGTACAGTTACATAAGAACTTACCATAACAGTAGATCTTCGAGAGGAGCTCTTGCAACAGGCGCTGCTTTCCCTCCGTCCCACCCCGATTGCTATTTCACCTTCTCGGATACTCTGCTTTCCTCAGTTATGAGGAACCTCCTCAGTTCTCCTTTTCTGGCCATGCCGGGGTCTCCGTTGGGAGAACTAAGGTTGGGCTGGAGGACCACCCCTTTTATACTATAGGATGAACGTCGGTGTGCCAGTGTTGGGGGTGGTCCCCCATTGTACACTGCTAGCTAGAAGTTTTCTGTGTGGTCCTAGTGCCTGGCGGCTTAGCCCAACCACTGTTGCCTGCTGCAAGAGCTCCTCTCAAAGATCTACTGTTACAGTAAGTTCTTATTTAACTGTACTTTTCTGTATGCATTCCCACCAACTCCTCTCGTGCAGAGGGTATTGCTCACATTGGAGGTGCATGGGGCAAGATGCCTCTGGTGGCCCCTACTAGCCTCGAAAGATATAGTTGTCTCTGTTGATCAGACCATCAGTCAGCAAACCAAGGATTCTTCCCCTCAAGACGGACTTGCTGACTTGGGGTCACCTGGCCGATCCCAACCTGTTCTGCTGTCATCTTCAGGCCTGGCTCCTGAAGAAATAGAACAGATATAGGGTATCTCAGAGGGTCTCCAAAATACTTGGTGCACATAAGCCTTCCACTGGGAAAACTTGTGCAGCCAAACTGAAATGATTTTCCATCTGGTGCTCCAAAACCCACAGACCCCTTTGGGTGCCCACCTGATTAGGTTCTGGAGTACTTGCAAGACTTTTCTGATGCTGTCCTACAGTATTCCACAGTAAAAGTCCACCTGTGTATATCTGCATACCATGAGCCCATAGGTTCCCTCTACCTTGCACAGCTACCATTGTTCAAGAGGTTCCTTAAGGGCATCCTACACACAGGGCTTCCCGTTAGGAAGCTGTTGGCTGCCTGGGATTTCAACCCTGTGTAGGTTATGTTCACTTGCAAGCTCTTTGAGTCCCCTATGATGTGTGAATTGAAGTTCCTAACTAGAAAAGCAGCTTCTCTAGTGGCCATCACCTCTGCTGTCAGAATGCTTGAAATCCATGCCTTGGTCACAGATCTTCCCTTGTCAGTTTTCACCATTCATTACTGCTGGGTGTAAGCCAAAGCGTGCACCCGCTACGGGAGTTTTTTTTTTGAGGGAGGAGTTGGCACCAGTGGCGCTGCCCACGATGAGGCACGACCACGGGTGTGCGAGGGCAGCCGTTATGCTGCAGATGACTCCTCCATCCCAGTTCTGTTTCTCCCGCCTTGAGACTACACCTGCTAATCGCTAGTGAAACAGTCTGCTGCTGCACTATTAGGTCTTGTGTCTTTTTCGACATCTGCTTCGATCTCCTTCATCCGGTTCAATTTCCCGACGCCTTTTGAAACCAGTAAGACCATTTTATTTTATGTTTCGATGGCACCAGGAGCTTTTCTGTTTATAAAAATTGTTTTCACATCATGTCTGGTTTGGAAGCCAAGTGAAAGTCGAAAGCAGGCCGTGCCCCCATGCTTGGTGCTCCTGTGGCCGGCATTTTTCCCGTGATGGATCAACATGATGTCTGCCTCAGTGCCTGGGACCTAACCATGATATGGATAGATGCAATACCTGTTTTAACATGGATCGCCGCATTCTCAAAATCTGCGCATTCAAAGTCAGCAAGGCCCTGCCGACTTTCAGAGGATGGCGTCTGCTCGGGCTTCCCAGGCCAGGTCTTTAGGCCCTTCCTCCGGGTCCCCTCCCAGGTCTATATGGTCTGGGGGGAGGAGGCCTCCTCATCTTCAAGCCTTGCCAAGGAGGAGGCCTCTTTGCAGTGTCGGAGGAATGCTGTGGCTCTTCCCGGATTGCGCCATTGACACCGCCGCAGTCACCTCTCCTGAGGTGCAGGCTCCCCAGTGTCAAGGCCCACGTTACTGGGTCCGGCACTGGCGGACCCTCAATGCCGCCTTCTGGTGCTGCCTCGGATCCTGGTGCTGTTCGTGGTGCCGGTGAACAGGGCAGTGCCACATGAGTTGCTGGTTTGGTTCTCGGCGCCGCTTGCGGTACCATTGACCCGGTCGACTCCGTTGGTGGTGCTGTGTTGGGTTCTGGTGCCGCACGTGGCGCCGGGGATTCAACCGGGCTGTAGCTGGGTTGGGACCAGGTTCTGGAGCCGTGGGTGATGCGCTGGGAATGGCCGGCACTGCGACCAACGCCAGTGCCGTTCACGGTGCTGTTTCTCAGGGGATTCTCGGAGTGGCCAGCATCGAGATCCTCCTGGTCGACTCCTGCTCAGAGGGGGATGACTCGATGTGAACCCGACTGGCTCCCTGATTCCTCCGAATCAGAATTCTGTGTGGTCGTGGTGTCAGGCAGCCCAGCCCCCCATCCCTGAATCTCCACAGCGGTCTTCCTCTGAGGACTCCCAGGCTGGGGTGGCCTGGGCTCCATGGCGGAGGATGGGTTGGGAGGGACTGTCCTCCGGGGGCCATGGCAGACACCAGCCTTGGTGCTGCGCCCTCCCGGGGATTGGGAGTCCTGTCTCGGGAGGCCCCTGGATCGAGGGACCCCTTCGCTGGGGTTGAGGAGGAGGGCGTCCTTGGAATCTGAAGGGATGAGGGGTCGGGGTGAGGGATGTTGGCACTCCTCTGCCACCCCTCGGGATGCAGGGAGGAGCCGTAGTGCCGAGCCCCGCCTCTCCTTCTTGAGTTCAGGGGTCCCCTCCGGTGGCACCGCCATGGGTTGCCCTTCTGGACTCATGCAACCCCAGGTGCATCACAGGGAAGATCCCCTGTTTGGGCTCTTCCTGAGTTTGCATTCCAAGGGTTCCGTCATGCGACCCGGTTTGATTTCAGGGATCCCTCCAGCTTGGACTGCGTTCCATGGATTTCAGAGCCCTGGCAGAGGACAGTCATCTCCTTGTAGGTGTCCCTCTCGCATTCCTCTGCAGCCACCCCACTCTCTTCCAGGCCACGTGGGTCCTATGGGACTGTTATCCTGGGAGACGTTCAGAGACATTGCGGCAGCCTTCCCATCATATGTTAGGTACATGCACGAATGGGACTTTCACCTGTCCCCACCGCCACAGGAGTCTACTGGACATTCGAGTTCCCCATCCTCCTCTGCTCCCTCCTCAGAGGGAGAGGAACCTACTACTCACCTTTCTTCCGATGCTGATTTCACTGAATATCAGCGCTTCCTTTCAAGGATGGTTGGGGCTCTCCATATTTCCTCTGTTAGATGGGATAATACCGAGCAGGAGACGCAAAAATTCCTCAGTAAATTCAGTGCCCAGCACTTGGTGGTGCCATCCTGGCCTATTCCCTTCCAGGAGGTGTCTATCTGCACCTGGCAGTCTCCAGTCGACCCTCTCCCATCCCCAGCAGACTGCAGGAGGAGGTATTGTGCTCCATCTGAGTCCCTAGGATCTCTCCTTAACCCGCCCTCAGGCTTGGTGTTCCTAGAGACCCCTTCCGGGTGTCTGGCGCATGACCAACCACTGGACTCGGAGTCCCTACAATTCGACCAGTGGGGCAAAGAGTGTTCTCTTCTTCTCATGCGATGTTGTGTATTGTGTCGCATCAGGCACACCATACTGCCTATAACAGGCACTTGTGGTAGATGCTGGCTCAGTTTTTAGCATCAATGCCTGATACGGAGCATTCTCAACAGGCCATTGCCCTCTCCGCTACAGGCCTGGAACTGGCAAGGCACCAAGCAAGGGCATCTTACGGCACCAGTGAAGTGGCTTCCAGGCTTGCGGGGACAGCGATCTGTATTAGGCAGATGGCATGGCTTCATCTGTCAAGGTTGTCACCCCTGGCCCGGCGTAGGGTGATTTGCTCTGCCTACCGAGGGACCCGCCTCTTTTCTACTAGGACTAGGAGGCTTCTGCAGGGGCTTCCTCCATCCCTTCATCTTCAGGGGACACCTTCAAGCTCTCCTCGGCCTTAGGCTTCCTGTCTAGTGCGGCCAGGGTCTCTTCTTCCTGTTTCTCACCAACAGGAGGCTGAGGTCTTGTTACCTCAGGGTTTCTAGTCCCCTCTGGAGGGGCTTGGTACTCACCCAGCAGTAATGAATTGTAAGACTGACATGGGAAGATATAAAAACGACATACATACCATAATTCCTGATCTTCTCTTGTATCTTCACCATTCATTACTGAATCCTGCCCACCTTCCCCTCATGGGCCTCCTTCTTGGGCGTCCCCTCCACTCTGCTCGCTGTCCCTCCCCTTACTCCTTTCATGGCCATTAGAACCTAAATCCCCTAGCCTCTGGGTCTTCCGTTCTTCTCTCAGAAGAGGTAACATAAGTCTGGAGATGGAGGTGAGTGAGTAGAGCTTCATCTTTCTCCTGAGGCAACTCTTTCTGATTACCCTTGAATGTGTCCCTACTGGCACCTTTTTCCTTAGGCCAAGTTCATTCAGTCACCAGTTAACAGGAATAGCTCTTGAACGATCCTGTTTCTTAGTTCCTCGGACTTCGCTGGTATCTCTGGATCTTGTCCTGTGTATGCCAGTCTGGTGTTAGTCAAAGTCTTTCTAGCCCATTTTCAAAATTGCTTTCAGGAACTAGTGGTTTGATTTTTGGCCTCTGCCTCCCAGGGAGTCAGAATGAGTTCCTTCCTATCTCTGTCCACTTTCTCAAGGGTGCCCTCTTTAGGGCTTCAATCCCCTTCCACCACCTGTACTGACACATGGCATTGTGCTAGTGAGGTCCTTTTTCCTTTTCATATGTTGGGCGCTTCCTCAGGAACAGATTGTGTGCCTTGGCAATCTGTGAGCTCTTAGCTTGAGTGATGGGCTTTGGGATAACAGGAGGTGTAGGAATCTTCCTTTTGTGTATCAAGCTGTGCAAACAGTTTGGTTGAACATTTAGACCAGTTTTGTTTGAAGGGATCCTTGCTTCTGTGCCGTTTGGTTCCGAGCTGATAACCCTTAAGCCAATTTAACTCACAACTTGGCAGTATTTTTCCCTCCTGCCAGCATCCCCCCCTCCTCTTCTTCTTCTTCTTCTCCGTTCTTTCTTCCTCTCCCTTATCTGTTCCCCCATCAGAGCCACCCCAGGAGTGAGGCCTTGCGGTCCCTTAGGGTAGGGTTCTCCTCTTTCCTGTCCTCTATCAGCTTATTCCTTTTTCAGTTTGTTTCCTTTCCTTTTACCATCCCTCGGCTCTCTTGCCTCACTCTTATTCTTCTATTCTTTTATTCGCCTCTCCAGCTTACAGAACTGGACTGGAGGAGGAGTCTGCAGTGCCTAACAGCCGCCCCTCGCGCACCATGTAGTGTGTCGCTCTTGTGGGCAGCGCCATAGGTGCCGACTCCTCCTCCAAAAAACAGAAACACAAAATCCTCACATAGCGGTGCGCACTTCCGCTTACACCCAGCAGTAATGAACGGTGAAGATACAAGAGAAGATCAGGAATTACATAGGTACATATTTTTATATCCTCCATATACTGTTTTCCATAAGGACAAGACAGTGCTCCATACACACCCCAAGTTTCTTCCAAGTAGTGTCACAACCCCACTCAGCAGGTCAGGCCTCTGCTCCCACAGTGCCAACCTCCGAGTGCAGTATTGTGAACAGTTAACAGAACAGGGTAACCCTCCTGTCTGTTTTGTGGGTTCGAATCAACCTTTGGTCTCAAGTTCTTGGAGGGATTCAAACTGTGAACCTCTTGCTAGCGTACCCAGTGTACAGGCTCAGATAATTCTGCTCTTCGGGGGGCCAGATATCTATCACCTACAGGCACCTAACCAGGTGTACAAAATGAACCCTTAAAAACTCTGTTAAAGACCTCAGAATAAACTCTTACCTTTTCCCAGTTTGGTATTACCATTAAGCTATGCACAGTGTCACTGTAACCATATATGCTTCACTTGTCAAATAATGAATTTCAAAGGCACACCAAGTAGTCTCTTAAAATGAGATGTTTACTTAAAAATACATAAAAATGCAAAACACAGAACCATATATCACAAAACGTACACTCACTTTAAAAGAATAAGGTTTAAAAGTGCAATTTCCTACCAACCATACACTTAGACTTATCTGATGTATTCAGTTAATCTTACAGTGCTGAAAGATGTAGCTTCAGAGTTCAAACATACGTGTGTCTAAAGGACAGTCATAGCATAATTAAAACAACTGTCTTGAGCCTGCCTTCTCCATGATGTCACCCAGCTCCTCCTCTGTTTATTAAAAATCATACAAACAGGATGTCTTATCCCTCTGATGGTAAATTAATTATGTGATATCAGCAGAAACTACTTTCCCACATGACTTCTCAATCAGGTCTGTAATTTTCCAAGTTCTTTCTTTCATCCATGAGCAGCATCCTGCTCTTCACAGACATCAAAGAGCATTTATGACGTAGCACCTAAGTGACATAACTTGTATTCTTCCTCTAAACGTCATAAAGGTTTATGATTTTCCAGCCTAGCAACTGGCAGCTACAATTAAGCCAGATAAACAGGGGGACTTCCGGTTCCGCCACGGAAGGCTAGGCAGCTTAGCAAGACAGCTCCCTCCCTCGCTTTTCAAAATATACAGAATCGGCTCCTCCTCTAACATAAAAATGGAGAAGTCATTGAAAGAAATGCTCAAGAAGGATAGAGGAGGATCTACAAGGGGAAAATCCTCCCCTAAACCTCAAGATGCAGACCGATCCTTCACGGACCACAGGAGACCAGGCCGCACTCGGTCCCCGAGCAGCACCTGAGGCTCTGAATATGATACAGAGGGAGAAACAGATCGACTTACATGCTCTCAGTTTGAAACGATGCTCCGAGAGATACGCTGCTCCAGAGCGGAAATGAAAGATTTACAGAGCCTATCACAACAAATTAGTAAAATAGACAGCAGGTTGGAGGAGGCAGAAACAAGAATAATGACAGTGGAGGATGCGACGACCCATCTAAACCAAGCGGTCGGGGCGCTAATGCAACAATCCCTGGCACTGCAGGCAAAAACCATAGATCTCGAGAGCCGGTCAAGACGAAATAATCTGCATCTGTATGGTTTAAAAGAAGGATCCGAAATAGCCCCAATGTCAGTTTTCCTTGAGAACCTCCTAAGAGAAGTGCTGGAACTGCCCCCGAATTACAATCTTACAATAGAGCGTGCACACCGGTCGGTCATCGATGCAAAAACCACAAGACCCCAATGCGAGACCAAGATTGGTGGTCTTCATGGTAGCGAGCTATAAAACAAAGGAGGATCTGTTGAGAAGAGCTTAGTCTAAAAAAGAACTAACATACCTAGACTCAAAACTCACACTGGACCATGATTATCCAACGGAAATAGTGCAGGCCCGACAATAATATGCCCCAATCCTGCATGGATTGAAAGAGAAGGGAATACGTTTCCAAACTCCTTTCCCAGCCAAGCTGCGTATTTTTTGGGCAGAGGGTAGTCAACTTTACAACACACCACAAAAAGCGGCTGAAGCCTTAAAAATGAAGGGGATTCAATTAAAGGCAGAGGACAAGGAACAGCTGGACAAAGCCAGAGGATTCCACACGGAATGGTTTCAGATCACACCACAGCATCGCGGAGTGTCCCCCCCTAAAGACAGTGCATGAGGCCTGTGCGAAACTGAGGAATATAATGCAGGTTCCAAAAGAAAGAGCAATTACATCGAGCTCAGCAACGGAGGGCTGAAGAAAAGGACATGCTCAAGTAAGAACTGGCCACAATTTAACATGAGAGTCTAACCTGTCCATACGGAGGAACTGTAAGGGGTTGCTTCCTTAGAGACAAAGCAAATGATTGAAAATAAAAACGTAACATATTAAGGTGGTCTGTAAAATAGCAAGTCTGAATGTGCACATGGGCCAGAGGGACTAACAAACGGGTGAATGAAGCCGGACCTGAACAAATTACCCAAAGGTTCCTTGTTTTCTTTAAGAGAGATTCTGAAAGACTGGCCTGCAAAAGCCTCCCTGCTCCTGTGTTAGAGGAGGTGATGGGGAAAACATGATACTCTCTAAAAGGAGGATAATCTTAACTGAACAATACTAAGTTGGAAGGGGAGAATCTGTTTATTTTTGTTATTCCTACTATTTTCAGTTCTCCCCGGTTTTCTTTCTTCCTTGAAAGTAATAGAGCGGGGGGGGGGGGGTAAAGTTAATAAAGAAGGTTGCAAAGGTTTGCCGGGTTGGTTCCAAGTGGCACGAAACTATAGAGTACCTACTAGCTTAGGGCTCCAAGGGAGGAGACTCCATAGAAGCGGAGAAACATCTACTGTATGCTGTCTGCTCCATAAAAACGAGTGGACAGCTCTAGGGACCCACTGTGTTGGGTACCCCCACCTTGGAAGTAACAAAGTTTAAAAATAGTGTATAAAGGCAGGAAGTTGTCCTGCGAAGTTTAAGTTGGTAAATGTTCATGAAAAAAGTTATAATGTTGTTTATAAAGGTTAAAATGTTAATATGTAGACAGCATCTGAGAATGGAGATGACTACAATACCTGCTAAATGTATTCCAGAGGTAAAAAAAGATGAGACAGAACTAAGAGTGGTAATAGCATTGCCTAATGGATAGAGCAACATTGATATGCTCATATAATGTGAATGGCTTGACCAACCCAATTAAACGGAGCAAAATACTTGCTTCCTTGAGAAAGATCTCCCCTGATTTTGTCCTTTTACAAGAAACGCATCTCTCCCCTCAAGAACATATTAAGCTGGGGAAATTGGGCTTTAATTTTGAATGTAGCGTCTCCTATTATAAGGGTAGGCGAAGAGGTGTCTCTATTTTAATACCTAAGAAAACAGTATTCAAACCCATAGATAAAGTAGTGGATAAAGGGAGAGATGTGTGTTTCTCAAGGGGCTTTTTCAAGGACGGAAAGTAACACTGGCATCAGTATATATTCCCCCTGACTCGCCATTTCTGGTTTATAGCACCATATTTTTAAAGTTGCAAGAATGGGCAGAGGGAACGGTAATGATGGGAGGGGACTTTAACATAGTGTTGAACTCACAACTAGATAGTACTTCCCAACGAGTGCATAGGGTAAAACAGTTAGTAAGAAGGTAGTCAAGCTCCTTGTCCTGGAGAAGGGAAACATTTAACCTCCAGAATGTCCTTTTTCAAAATTCCCCCAGAGCTAAGGGTCAAAGAACAGCTGACAGATAGTATTAAGCAAGTTCTTATAGATAACACTTCCTCAGAGGTTTCAGCAGCCTTACTGTGGGACACTATCAAGGCAATACTCTGTGGGAAATTGATATCAGTATCTGCATATAAAAAAAAAAAACAGGGATAAAAAAATAGAGGGGCAGCAGTTAGAGATAGCTAAGCTGGAAACAGAGCTGAAGAAGAAATATGATAGACGGGGAACTAAAACACTAACCCATCTTAAGAAAGAATTGAATGAGACCCTAGAATACTATATAGAACAGAAAATACTCTTCCTCAGACAAAAGTACTACGAGGGAGGACCTAGAGCCCCAAGCTTATTAACCGCAAGGCTACGAATACAGAGAGCTAGAGCCTCTATAGTAGCACTGAATCATCCAGAAACTAAAGAAAAACAACAAAAAACGCAGGACATAGTGGAAGCGTTTAGGGATCATTATAAAAAATTATATGAAGCGCCCAACCAGATAGATATGGAGCACTACCTAGAAAGTATCACACTGCCTAAGATACCCACCTTATCAAGTCAGCAGTTGATAAAGCCTATATCTGAAGCTGAATTGAAAGCCAAAATTGCCCATTTAAAAATGGGAAGTGCCCGAACTGATGGTTACTCAGCGGAGATATACAAACAATTCCAAACACAACTCACCCCAATATTGCTTAGGGTGTTTAGTGAGGTGATGGCTTGACGCCCCCGGAGTCCTGGTCACAGGCCATTATCTCAGTTATACCAAAACCAGGAAAAGACCCAAAATTTTGTCCCTCCTGTCAGCCTATTTCCATATTAAACACTGATTATAAGTTATTTATGGCAATTCTGGTGTGTAGACTGCAAAATAGTCTACCCCAGCTGATCCACTTTGATCAAGCGGGATTCATCCCTTGGAGACAGGCCCAGGATAACCTTAGGAGGACAACCCATATTATAGATCATCTTACTAATTCCCATCAAGCCGCAGTTCTTCTCAGCCTAGACGCGGAGAAAGCGTTTGATAAAGTCTCTTGGACTTTTCTTAGAGCGGTCCTAAACAGGTATGGATTCCCGGAAAAGTTTATAGCTCTAATTATGAAAATATATAAAAAACCTAAAGGCTTTGTCCGAGCAAATGGCCATCATTCACAAGAGTTCATTCTAGAAAGAGGCACCCGACAAGGATGCCCACTTTCACCACTTTTGTTCGCATTGTACTTAGAACCGCTGGCCCAGGGAATTAGAGACAATTTAAATATAAAGGGCGTTCAATTAGGGGGTACACAGCAAAAGTTGGCCCTCTATGCAGATGATATTCTGCTCTGTTTGACTTCACCAGAGGAGTCTATTCCAAAGGTATTTCAACATCTCCAGGAATTCACTAAGTACTCTGGATATACATTAAATGCCACTAAAACTGAGGTATTAAAATTTAACTTTAATCCTACAGACTTAAGAAGAGCGTACCCCATGAGATGGGAAATGTTGACAATGCAGTACTTAGGGATTAAGTTAACAACAAAAATAACAGAGCTTTCACAGCTTAACTATGCTCCATTAGTGAGACAAATAACAGAGGATATACAGAGATGGTCCTTACTCCCTATGTCTCTATATTCGAGAGTTCAGGCGGTTAAGATGAAAGTGCTGCCACGTTTCCTTTTCCTGTTCCAATGTGTCCCAAATAGAGTATACCCAGGACTGATAAGGAAGTGGCAGACGGTAATTCTAAATTACATTTGGCACAATAAAAAACCAAGAATAAGAAAGCAAACCCTATACCTGACTAAAATGGAAGGGGGACTGGCAGTCCCTCTTCTTATGGGATACTGGATAGCAACCCAAACCAGAATAATACTGCTCTTGCAACATCCAACATATAAAGCAAGATGGAAAGATATTGATGTCAGTACCCCACTGGAGCCTTCCATACAGGTACAGAGTACCACCAAAAATTCTAAGGAAAGCTGAACCAATTCACCCTATACCGGGACACAAAATGCTTTGGTAGGATATAGACTGGGTATCTCAAAGGGATTAACAAGTTTATTTAGCTGGAAATACCAGTGGTGGATCACAGATCTGGAAAGGTTTCCAGCAGCGGAAGACCCGTGGTATAAAAGACAGGAACATCTAAAATGTAAAGCCCCCTGGCAGTTTCTTAAAGGGGGAAGAATCATTTCATTTGAGGAAGCACAAAATAAGTTTGGGTGGAATGTAGGGGAACTGTTACATTACTACCAGATAAAAAGTTTTATAGCTGAACAACTAAATAAGGCCTTGAAGAAATCTAATGGAACACCTGGACCAGAAGCATTTGAGGTAATATGGAAGTCAGATAGAGGGGAAAGGGCAATAACCATATTATATCAAAATTACCTCAGGGATTTGCAATATTCTACAGATTACATCAGGGTTAAATGGGAACAGGACCTCAACATTAGAATAAATGAGGGGGAATGGACCAGAATATGGCAAAATACATAGTGAGTTTCGTCCTCGCCTAATTGGCAAGAATTCACCTGGAAACTAAGAGTACGGTACTTCAGAGTGCCAGCCCAGACAACAAAATGGCAATCAAATATTTCCAGCAGTTGTTGGAGAAATTGTAAGAAAACAATAGCCACACAGGCACATATATTCTGGAAATGTCCTGTCCTGACTGATTTCTGGCGTAGGATAGGACAAAGGATCCAAGCTGTTTTCTACCTGTTAGATCTGTTGGGTCCTGAACATATAATCCTGGGTCAGTGCCCTGCTGGGGGGGGGGGCTGAGGCCAGATATCTTTGGAATATTTTGATAGTGACAGCCTGCAAATTAATCACAAGGAAATGGTTCTCAACCACCCCACCAACCATAAAGGAATGGGTGGAATTAGTGGAGACAGTCAAGCAATATTTCCTCTCTCAGACAGGCCATGCCCCAATACATAAATAGATGGACAAGATGGGACCTAGCTATGAATGCTGAATAGAAAAACCCATACACATTTTTTTGGAACTGTGAAATGATGCCAGTGGTTAGAATTATCTCCCTTAATCCCTCCCCTTCTCTAACCAAATAAAAGCAATATCTAAGAGGGATAACCATGAACAAACTAGCAACAAAAGGCAGTGTAACAAACATATAAAAGGAAAAAAAAAAGCTCAATAATGAAGTGGGATCCTAGATTGGGGACAATTTCCTAATATCTTAATGACTGGGTGGGAAATGGGAATAGAAATAAATTCGGAGCTGGAAGAGGGGAAGAGTGGTGCATTAAGTAAGCATAAATTGAAGGTATAATATGGAAAGAGAAGGTCATCTCAGAATAAATTTATGAGGAATAGAGAGATGGAATAGTTTAGGAAATGATAAAGACTAACATAATGATAAAATTAGGTATGTAAAGGTAAAACAAATCTAAAGATGCTGGCTGAAGTTGATTGTAAATTTTTTTTTTCTTATTGATTTTTACTTTGTTCTCATGTTTTTGTATGGTTTATGATATAATGAGCGAATCAATGCAATTGTAAACAGAACTTAAATGATGAATATGATGGAAATGAATAAAAATATGAAGTATAAAAAAAAAAGCCAGATAAACAGGAGATCCTTAATCTAGGTCTCTTCTAGCCTTTAATTATCTCCTGGCTTTTATCTTTTTGCTGAAACAGCATGTCTCATGAGAGACACTCAATAACACATTTTTATATTACAAAAAGCATAGATTAATCAGAACCGGCTGTCCAAGCGTCACAAGTAGTGTCAAGAGTTCCATCTTATCCAGCCACTTGTGCTGCCTACGTACTTTGCCAACTTCCAGAATAAAGGAGAACACACACTTTCTTCTCTGGATGTTAAGAGAGTCCTTAGGTTTTACCTAGACAAAACCAAGGAATTCAGACAGTCCAAATAGCTGTTTGCCTCCTTCAGTCATAATTGGAAGGGACAGTCTGTTACAGGCAGGTGCATTTCTACCTGGATTGTGAACTGCCTGTGCCACTGCTATGCTATGGTCCAGTCCATGCTGGAAGGCCAGGTACATGCCCACTCCACCAGAGTGGGTGCCATGTCCCTGGCAGAGATTTGCTCTGTGCCTGTCAGATATATTTGCAGAGCTGCAGCTTGGAGCACGGTGCACACTTTTGTTAAGCAGTGAGCACTGGATGACCATGCCAAGCAGCATGCCACCTTTGGCAGGACAATGCTGAATGGATTACTGTCATAACTGAGCCCTTGGCTCCTACTGCACTGGTCTCAGGAACTTTGTCTGAACTTGGTACTCTAACCCACTAGTGGGAATCAGTGGTGAAGACCTATTCCTGGAGGATATAAAAATGACATACTCACCTTAATTTTTGATCTTATAGGAATATCTTCACCATTGATTCACACATCCACACCTCATCCCCCAGACTCACTCCAGTATGTTATGTTTCTCTTCATCCCTTTATGCTTGATTTGGGCTGTGAAGACACTTCAGTTACTGGTTTGTTGACCCTTCTTACAAAGGTTGCCAGGGCTATCTTATGCCCTTAAATTAAGTGCACAAATACTAATTAGGTTATGCTATACCTCCTCGGTAACAAGGTACAGAGGCAGTTGAGGGCTGGTGCCGAGGTAAGCCTGTGCCTGCAAGCTCAGTCTCTCAGAGCCACACATGCACGCAGCTTTCCTCAGCGACACCCCTCCTGAAAGGTTCTGGGTCCCAGAACCTCCATCTCAGACCCATGTATTGCAGTCAGTGATGAAGATATTCGTGTAAGGTCAAGAATTACAGTGAGTATGTAATTTTTATTTCTAGTGGATATGATGTGCTTATTCACACTTCTGGCAGAATTCCTTTCCCTTTAAGACTTGCCAGAAGGTCTTCAAGCTGGCTTTGCCTACCCACACAGGAGCTATCCTCTTCGGCACTGCCCTGTAACACCAGATCTTCCTTCCTGCTGGAAGAGACAGGTTCCCTCCATTGTGCTCTGCATTCTTGTAGGCCCTATCCTTACTTTCAATATTTTTGCTCACTGTCTTCAGGCTGCTTCACGTTTTTTTCTCTGTGTTCGCACCATAGAGTCTTCATCGCAGAAATCGGCACTCGGTTTTAAACTTTGTCCATGTGGGTAGAAAATGTCTCACATGGACCCTCACACCATGTGTGTCTATTGCCTGGGCCAGGACCATGATCCTCAGGCTTACGGTTTGTGCTGCACTCTGTGTCCCTCCACTCTGGAGGACTGGTATGCTAGACTCTTGCTGGGTTGCCTGGATGAGCTGGACCCCCTGGTTCACTCGAAGGACACTTGTAAGGTGGTTTCCGTGGCTGCGGGGTCAGCTGAACAAATGACAGTTTTTGAAGAAGTTGCCACCCAGGCGGCCGCGGGCTCCTCCCCGGTGTCCACGCTGGCCCATCCCTCAGGGCTTTGGCTCCTCTTTTACAGAGGCATTCTGGGACTTGTGTCAGTTCTTTCCCACCCTTGGGAAGATCCTTTCTTAGTCTAAATCTAAGAAGGATTCCAAATCCAAAGTGAAAAGTCCCGTCACAGGTCATGGGATCGCAAGCGCTTCTCAGCCCTCGGCTTCCTGCGCTGCTGCTTCCTTGATGTTTCTCAATGATTTGCCTTCGGCCAAGCCTTCAGTCCAGTCTGCTGGCCCTGTGGTGTCCCCACCATGCCTGTCGGCCAAGACATGGGCCAACCAGCCGGTCAAGATTTTTCTCAACCCAGTCGACCCACTGTCACACGACAAGGGTGGTACTTCCCTCTCAAGGACTCGGGTCCTAACCTTGCAGTCCCAGGCGGCTCGGATCAGCCCACTGATCCAGTCCCTAACTCATGAGACATAGAGCTTGCGGAGGGCGGCAGCATCCCTTGCCAGTTTCGGCCTCTCCTCGCCGTCTAGACCATCGGCGGTTGAGGTCCCGGACCCTTAGCTCGAGATCGAGTATCCCTCGCCGAAGTCGGCATTTGTGCTCTCAGCCTTGGGCAAGCGCATTGCTGCTGCTCCTCCTCCTCTTCGGGGGAGGAACAGCTCCGCTGCATGTTGTGGCAGTGCTACAAGGAGCTTATGTGGCAGCAGCTCTGATGGAGGGGCTTGGCCTAAGCCGATGCTGGATCCCTCCCCGGCACTCCCTTGGCTGCCTCCGCATCGGCCCAAAGTGGTTCCAGCTCGGCCAATTCTGGCCTCTCTGCCTATTCAGGTTCAACCCCCACCAGTTCAACCGAAGGATGGTCCCCCCATCCAAGGACACCTGCATTACCCCAGTCTTCCTCGATAGTTATCAGTCACTAGGGCCGACTAGTCCAGCAAGGTTAGCAGTGACTTGGGGTTGGACGGTCTTTGACGAATCCTTATAAACAGAGGCTTCCTCCATGCACTACAGGCCAGTAGACCTGGAGTTGAGTATGGATTTGTCGACGGACTGTGGTCCCACCTCTTTCGGGGCCACATTCCCACCTCATCTCTGAGGCTGTGGGGATCCAATTGGAGCCTGTTTGGAAAAGGATCAAGCATCCAGTCACTGAGATACTAGATGAGGACGAGTCCTTGGGGTTCGCCTTCTTGGGGGCCAAAGCCATTCTTGGCCTGCGTTGGAGCTCTGGCAGCATCCAGCTTCCTGCCCTACTCTGTCGGCCCACATGGCTCACAAATATGCGGTCCCTGTGGGCTCGCTCTCTCTCTCTGGGTTTACAGACCACCCCTCAGCCGAGGGCTTGGTTGCCGACTCAGTGTTTCGTCGGACAGGCAATGTTGCTGATGGATAGGCCCCCTGACAAAGAATAGAAGAAATTGGATCACGCGGGCCAAGAAGGTGTTATGCGGCCTCTTCTCTCAGCCTCAGGCAGGCAAGTTCTGCCATGATGATGGCCCACTTCACTCATGCCCTATTCGGCACCCTGGATAAGGTGCTTCCTTGGCTCCTGGCTGACCTTCAGATGATGATCAAGCAGGTCCAAGACCAGTGCCATGTGGTAGCCAAACAGAAGCTCCATACAGCCCTGGACATTGGTGATTGTTGCGCCAGGTCGATGGCTGCGGCTTTAGCTATGCACCGATGGGCTTGGCTCTGTATCTTGACCTTCACGGTGGATACCCAGCACAAATTGGCAGATGTCCCCTTCCTGGGCACCAATTTTTTAGGGCTCGGAGTGGATGGTCATCTCACTAGGATTCAGAAGTCCAGTGTCACCTTGGGTTCCATCACTTCTGCCCAAAACGACAAGGGTTTCAAACCCCAGAAAAAAGTCCTTTTAGCCCCATCCTGCTCCTGCAGCCAATTCTTCCCCAACGCTTGCTGGGCACAAGCAGTCCTGGTGTCCCAGACCTAAGTTGGTTGCTTCTGTGGTCCGGAAACCTGGTGGACGGGGTCCAGCAGCTTCCTCTGCTGTCCTGGCCTCTGCCTCCAAGACTGTTCAGTGACAGGTTGGGGGTGCCTCCTCCCTGTCCATCCTGGATCCTCTCATGGGGGCTGGCTCCTCCACTTTCTTTCTGCCTGGTCCAGTGTTACCACAGACAAGTGGGTGTTGGAAGTGGTTGGCCAGGGGTTGCCTATGGAATTTGAGGTTCTCCTGCCCAGCCCAGCCCGTGCCCCTTGGGAAGCTATAGCATCCGCAGACATGCTGTCTGCCCTTCGGGAAGACATCACCTAGCTCCTCCAGAAGGAGGTGATGGTTCATGTCCCAGACCCACCAGACAATCTAGGGTTTGTTTTCAGATACTTTCTGGTTCCCAGTGGATGAGGGGCTGGTGGTCCCATCTTGGATCTCCATGACCTTAACAAGTTTCTGCGGTCACACACCTTCAGAATGGTCACTCTGAATCAGGTCATTCCATCCCTGGAACAGAACATATGGTTCTGCTCCCTGGACCTGTGGGACACCTTCTTCCATGTACCCATCCATCCATCCCACCGGTGGTTCCTTTGGTTCCGTATGGAGGGGATCTGCCTGACCTGAACAAATTCCTTCAGTCATGCACCTTCAGGGTGGTCATTCTGTCTCAGATCATTGCATCCCTGGAGCAGAACATGTGATTCTAGGATCGTGGATATGTTGTTCTATCCACATTAGCTGTCATGTCCCTTTCCCTTTAAATCTTGCTGGATGGTCTAAAAGCTGGCTCCTCCCACCCACCAGGGTGGTATATGCCTCAGCTCCATCCCTTGACACCAGATCATACTTTCCGCTGGAAGATTTAGGTTCCCTCCTTACCACTCCTGCGTTGAGTAGTCCCTGGTGCTTAATCCTACGGACAAATTACTGAAAATCAAATTCATTAGAGTTTCTCCATGTAAATTCGCGATAGCGACCACAATGGAGGACATGTCCTTGCCCAGGTTCCGCCGTTGTCCCTGCGGGCAGAAGATGTCCTGTACTGACCCGCACGCCATGTGCATTTATTGCCTGGGCCATGTGCATGATACCCAGGCCTGCGATGTTTGTTGCACCTTCCCCTCCTACAGTTTTAGATGATTGCCTCTCACATTTGGATCTCAGACGACCAGAAAAACGGTACCCGCCAGTCAAATCCAAAGACGTCTGTCTTGTGGTCTCCACGGCAGCGGGATCCCCCGACCAACTGGAGGAAATGAAAGCCTTTGAGGAGGAGGAGGCTTGCACCGCCAAGCATTCCTCTTCAGTCTCAGTCTTTGTTCCACTCAAACTGGGCTCTTCCTTCCCCAGATCTTTCAAGGAGATATGCCAGTCTCTCTCGACTAAAGGAGAGGGTCCGTCCGGTTCACACACCTCCTGGTCTCGAAAAAGGACAAAGGATCGAGAGAAGACTCGTCGAGCTGACGATGCTCTTGGGACAGAGAGAGGTCTTGGTTCCAGGAGTCTCCCATATCGACTTTGGTCGAAATCGTGACCTTGACCTCTAGCTTCATGGTACCCCTATCGGCCCAGTCGGCTCAGACGCGGGACGACAATCCAGTCGAAATGGTAATTGACCCGTTGTCAACTGATGAGGCTGACAATTGTTTATTGAGGACTCCGGTTCTACCAGCCACCATGGGGGAGACCCAGCCCACTGGGACTCCACCTGTGGTCTCTGTCCCTGAGCTGGAGGAGCCGCGGTTCTCCTCAGCCCCTTCTGAGCACCCCTGCCGGTCCCCCTAGCAGTCGAAGTCGATGTCTCGGACACCCTTGACCGACAGGCCAAGGAAGTCTCACAAGAGATGCTCCAAGAAACATCGCCACTGCCATTTCTCCTCGTCCTTCTCGAATGAGGAGAGACTTCAATGCTGCGTCGATGTTACAAGGACCTTAGGTGGCAACAGCTCATGCTCTCTGGTCCGAAGTCAACCCCGGCTTCCACTCTGGCCATCACCTGGCTGTCTCCCTCTAGGCTGACGCCGACTCCTCCAGAGCTGATCGACACCTCCCCTCCGCCCACAAAGCCAGTAAAGACCCTCCCGGCTCAGTCAAAACAGTCCTCTCCAGCTATTTTGGTGGAGTTGCCACCTAAGCAACCTCCTTCGGGGCTCCTGCCAAGGAGTCTTGGCCCATCCAGGGCATGCTGCAAAAGCTGTCTGTCACTCTCACTCCCGACTGTCTGCAGTGGGTCGAAAGTGACACTGGTGGTCGATCGCTCTGCCCAGACTCGGGATCTGGGGATTTAGACCTGAATTTGCATCCGTGCGATGACAGTTCCATGAGTCTGTCAACAGAGGAAGTTCTCACGTCCTTCCTGGGCATTCTCCATCTCATTTCCAAATCTACGGGCATGCCCTTGAAGCCTGGTGGAAAAACGGGCCAAACATCCCCTAACTGACATCCTCAGAAATGGGGATTCTCCATCTGAAGCCTTACCAGTGGCCAAAGCCATAGCTGGCCCGGCCTTGGAGCTCTGGCAGCATCCAGCCTCCTGCATTACACCTTCAGCCCGGATGGCCCGCAAGTATGCGGTTCCCATCGGATCCCCTTCAGGTATTACCAGGCACCCTTCAGCTGAGGGTCTGGTGACCGAGTCTGTGTTTTGGCACTCGGGCAACTCAGGAGACACAGATAGACCCCCGGACAAAGAGTTCCAGCAGTTGGGCCATCCGGCCACAAAGGTCTATGCTGCCTCCTCGCTTGGTGTCAAACAGGCTAGCTCAGCTGTCATTGTGGCACACTTCTCTCATGCCCTTTTGGGCTCTCTGGATAAGGTGCATTCCCATCTCCCCGCAAACCTTCAGACCAAGGTCAAGCAGGTCCATGACCAGGGTCGGGCAGTTGCTAAACAGCAACTCCAGATGGCTCTGGACATCAGGGATTCTTGTGCCGGTTCAGTAGCAGCTGCAGTCCCCGTGCACCACAGGGCCTGGCTGAGATTCTCAAACTTTACGGCAGACATCCCGCACAAACTGGCAGATGTTCCTTTCCTGTGTACCAACTTCTTCGGTCCAGGAGTTGAAGGTCACACCCAGTGTATTGAGAAGTCCAGTGCCACCTTGGACTCCGTTACTTCCACCCAGAAAGCATCTCAGGGTTCTAAGAAGCAGAAGAAAAAGCCTTTTCTGTCTTCTGCCCCTGGACCAAGCAGCCCCAGTACCAATCTGGACAGCAGCAGCAGCGGGCTCAAACTTGGTGCCCTTAGCCCAAGTCAGGGGATCCGACGAACTTAAGCCCTCAGGGAAAGGCCCTGGTGGCTCCTCTGCCAGTCCTTCTTCCTCCAAGCTTGTACAGTGACGGGATGGGGTAGCCACCCCATGCCTGTCATGACCACCCTGGGTCCTCCCGTGGGGGGCCGGCTGTGCCATTTCGTTTCCGCCTGGTCCACTGTCACAACAGACAGGTGGGTCTTGGAAGTGGTCGGCCAGGGACTGCCTCTGGAATTCGAGCAGTACCCACCAAGCCGAGCCCGCGCCTCACGGGAGGAGAAGGTATCCACCCATACTCAGTCAGCTGTAAGAGATGACATTGCTCAGCTCCTGCACAAGGAGGTAGTGGTCAGAGTCGTGGATCCACCTGTCAACCCAGGGTTCGTTTCCAGGTACTTCCTGGTCCCGAAACAGACGGGGGGGCTGGTGCCCCATTCTAGATCTTCACGACCTGAACCAATTTCTCTGGTCTCACACCTTTAGAATGGTAACTCTGTCCCAAATCATACCATGTCTTGAGCAGAACATGTGGTTCTGCTCCCTGGATCTTCAGGACGCATTCTTTCATGTCCCAGTCTGTCCGTCTCACCAAAGGTTCCTCCATTTCAGGGTGAATGGAACCGTCTTTGAGTTCCAAGCCATGTCATTCAACCAGTCATCGGCCCCCAGGGTCTTCACCAAATGCATTGCAGTGGTGGCGGCCCATCTTCGGCATCAAGGGGTCAGAGTTTACCCCTATGTCGATGATTGGCTCATAGTGGGTCCCTCCAGACTGGAGGTAGAGAGGTCCTGGTATTTGGCCCTCCAAACCTGCCTCAGCCTCCTGATCAACAAGGCCAAGTTGGAACTCTTGTCTTTGCAGGTGATATGCTTCATTGGGGCAGAGCTCGACTCTTGCCGAGCCAGAGCCAGGCTCCCAGTGGACAGGGTGGAGGTTCTCTCCTCCTTTACCTGATCATTTCTGGTTGGGCAATTGTGCCCTGCCCAGGACTTCCTGCGACTTCTGGATTACATGGTGGCCTGCACCTCCGTGGTCTGATGGGCCCAGTGGCATATGCGCCCTTTCAGTGGGAGCTGGCCAGCCAGTGGTCTCAGCGTCTAGGTAATTTCAACCAGTTGGTCACAGTAACCCAGAAAATGTGGGATGCTGTCCAGTGGTAGACCATCCTGGAACATCTGCAGGGAGGGATCCCATTTGTCTGCCCTGAGCCAACGGTCATCCTCACTACTGACACCTCTCTCACTGGTTAGGGTGCCCACATGGGGAATCACAGAGTCTACAGGCTCTGGACCCCCGAGGAATCCCGATGCTATATCAACCTGCTGGCATTCCTAGCAGTTAGGCTGGCACTGGCTGCATGACCATGTACTAGCTCAACAAACAGGGCGGCATGCACTCCCAGCCTCTGTGCAGGGAGGTGCTCCACATCTGAACCCTCGAGAGCCAACTGGAGGCAGATCTCCTAGCCATCCATGTGGCAGGAGCCTCGAATCAGTTGGCGGATACCCTCAGCCATGTGGGCAAGGCATCCCATGAGTGGTCTCTCCATCCAGAGGTAGTGCACAGTCTGTTCTCACAGTGGAGCAGCCCTCAGGTGGACCTGTTCATCTCCAGGGAGAACACAAAGCTGAAGCTGTTCCATACCCGCCTCCCTCAGCAGGGCTCACTGCAGGGGATGCCTTCTCGAGGTCATTAACCCCAGGCCTCTTCTGTTCCTTCCCTCCACCTCCCTTGATCCACAAGGTGCTCCTCAAGGTCAAGAAGGACAAGGCACAGGTGATCCTGGTCGCCCCAGACTGGCCACACCAGATCCCCTCAGCCACAGCACCAGGCTCCCGAGGCATCTTCCAGCACACCCGGACCTGCTCTCGATCAGTCAGGGGAAGGTATTCCATCCAGACCTTCAATCCCTGCACCTGACAGCCTGGATCCTGAGCAGCTATAGTTCCAGGCTTAGGGTCTCTCTGATGATGTCCTCAATGTAGTTGAGGCATCTAGGAAGGAGTTGACCAGGAGGTGCTATGCCTTCAAATTGAAGAGATTTTCCATTTGGTGCCAGGGCAAGGGCCTGGGCCTTTCGTTCTACCCAGTGGCTAGCATCTTCGACTACCTTTGGTCTCTCTTCAAAGGAGGTCTTTGATCTACAACCCTTAAGGTGCACCTCGCAGCCATCTCTACTTACCGGGCATGGGCTGGTTAGCAGACGGTGGCAAAGGAGAAGGTGGTCTGGTGCTTCTGTAAAGGTCTTGACCACATTTCCCCACTGATGCCTGAACCACGACCACTGTGTGATCTACTGCTGGTACTGGAAAAGCTCATGGGCAAGCCATTCAAACTGAAACACAGGTGTGGGTGTGAGATGTCACATCTGTCATGGAAGACCACCGTCTTGGTGGCTATCACATCAGCCAGAAGGACTGGGGAGCTACAGGTGCTCTCTCTTGAGTCTCCCTGTCTGGTCTTCCACAGGGACAAAGTTGTCCTGCGCCCCAACCCGAAGTTCCTGCTGAAGGTTGTGTCAGAGTTTCATTTGAACCACGTGATGACTGCCAGTGTACTACCCCAGTTGCATCTCGGAGGCCGAGTACAGGCTCCATACTTTGTACCTGAGACGAGCGCTCTCATTACAAGGAGTGTACAGCTGAAGTTCAGGTAGAGGTTCGCCAGCTGTTTGTCACCTACGCTTACGCTGCACCTGGCAGACCTGCAGCAAAGTGGACGATTGACAGAGTGATTACATCTTGCATTGATCTGTGCTATCGGTTGGTGGGCAAGGAGCCTCCCGTAGGGATAAAAACTCATTGCACCCACCATACCACTGCATCGGTGGCTGCTTCTAGTGACATCCATATCCAGGATATCTGCAAGGCTGCTATCTGGAAGTCAGCAAACACCTTAATTTCCCATTGCCATATCGACTTAGAGTCACGCCGGGATGCTGGTTTTGGGGCCTCAGTTCTCCAGTCTCTGCTCCCTAAGTAGTGGTGTGCGCCTTGCATCCCTCTTCCTGGAGAACTGCTAAGAGTCTGCCAGCTAGTGTGGATAGAACAACATATCCACGATCCTAGAAAAACAGGTTACTCACCTGTAACAGTAGTTCTAGTAGTGGTATATGTTGTTCATCCACACGAACCCACCCGGCCTCCCTGGCTTCGATGCACAACCCTCTGCTTCCAGCAGGCAAAATCTAGCATCAAGGGATGTAGCTGAGGCATATACCACCCAGGTCGGTGGGAGGAACCAACTTTTAGACCTTCCGGCAAGATTTACAGTTGTTATGGAGAGTTTGAATGCAGGGATCTCTTCTGTTCTTTCCTTTCCTGTCTCTTGTCTGTCTGGTTGTGCAACCAAATTTTCCTGTGAGCCCTAGGATTTGATCACCCCGACAGTCTTGCAATTCAAAAAACATGAAGTCTTGCTGTATTCTGACTATATGCAGTTAGCCCCAGCACTTGAACTGCTCCGGAGAGTAAAAGGTTAACTCTGTGCAAAGGCATAAAATGTTGAGCTCAAGCTCTGTTTTCAAACCTCTGTCTGTGGTACTTTGAAGTGTAACCATCAGATTTCTTACTCCGCCTAACTATGAAGTCACTCCGAAGATACCTTCTGCGCTTCAGTTTGGATAAAGTTTGAATTGGATGGTTATTTCAACCGCAACTTCTGTAATTTCAGTATTCTTGCCTCTGTCTCGGTACCAGTAAGTGGTTGTAGTAGGTAGTGGTTATTTTAGTGTTTTTGGTAGAAATTGTTTTACCTTTGGATCTTTGCCAGTCGGTCCGGTTCAGAACCGAAATTTGTTTTGTTTTGTTGTATTTCTACATTTGTTGTGTGGTTTTTCCAGTGCTTATTGGTTCCTAAAAAAATCCGATATTTAAGGGATTTTTTTAACTGACCTGTGACATGGTTTTATTTATTTTTTTTATTTATTTTAGTTGTTTAACCAGGTATAGCACACTAAGCTGAAAGCTTTTTTACAGGAGCGACCTGGGAGCACAAGGAGGTTAAGTGACTTGCTCAGGGTCACACAGTATGCAAGTGGAAGCTGTGGGATTCAAACCCAGGTATGGTCTGCTGGATGTCACCAGATTTGCAGCTCAGAGCCATAGACCACTGCACTATACTGCCTGCCTGGTTGGAACCGATAAGCTGGTAGTCGTCTGGCTTAACTGCTGACTAGGGTGACTTTGGTATTTAAGGCATGTCTGAGAAATCCAAAAAGAAAACTGGGCCCACTGGGTTTCAGCACTATACTGAGTATAAGGAGGCCTCTGCTAAGGCTGATCCTCACCTCGTCTTTGTGTATTGTCTGGGATTTGACCACCCCAAAGAAGCCTGCCAGATCTGCACGAACTTTCCCAAAGCCACTCTAGAAAAACGTTTGAGTAGGCTGAGGGAGAGGGAGGCTGAGAAGTCCTTTGACCCAGATGGCCAGCCCGGTTCGGTTGCTGCCAAACCTGAAGAGGTGCCCACTGACCTGGGTGATACCTCCTCGGGCAAAATGAGAGCAGATTCTGCAAAATTGGTTCTGGCTAAGAGAAAGTCAGCCAGTTCAGATACGACTTCCCATGGTCCGACCGCTGAGGAGATAGTGAAAGCGATTTCCATAGTGCAATCGCTTTGCCCGGTTCTGACCGAACTGTTATCGGTTCAGAGCCGATCGGTTCGGGCGGAAATAGCTGTTTCGGACATAGATCCTGAGGCATACTAATGGGGTGAATGGGAGGTGGATGAAGATTATGAAGAAGAGTTTGAAGGCTTAGATGAGCCAGTAGAACCTGACATCTCCCCAGACAGGCCTTCTCAGGCTCCTCCTCCCAGGCTTTCTGAGTCCCCTTCCCATTTCTTGTTTTACAAGAAACTGGCTGAAACTCTTCAGCTTCCTGTGGAAGAGGCTGAACAGGATCAGGAAGAACCTGACTATCTGGAAATGATGGATGTACCAGAGTAAAAAAAGGCTGTCTATCCCCTTACACAAATCCTTGGGGAAGCAATTGTTTACAGTTTCCTACATCCATTCCTCCTGTGGAAAAAAAAATGGACAGGAGGTATGCTTTGTCAGGTCCTGGGACGGAATTCCTTTCTAATCACAGCAGCCATGTTGGGGTAGTACAAGCTGCAGCCTGTGACAAAGCTAATATCCCCCTGGCATCTCACTCCCAGATAAGGATTCTAGGAAAGTGGATGCCATGGCAAAAAACAGTACTTGGCACCTCTTTGGGACTCAGGCAATCAAATTACATGGCATATACAGCCAGGTACCAGAAATCTATGTGGGATACGGTTCTGGAACTGGCTAGGAATGCCCTTCCCCAGCTAGCCAAGGAGCTGGAGCAGGTGGCTGCAAATCGTATTGAGGCATCCAAGGTGCAATTCCACGCTGCTGTAGACTCCAATGATGTTCATTCCAGGGTCATGACTACATCTATCTCCATGAGGAGATTTGCTTGGCTTAGGTGTACCAACCCCTCACAGGATAAGCAGGCTAAGGCCATGGATTTTCCTGTAACTGGTAATTCTCTGGGGATCAAACAGAGAATTAAATGAAAAAGAAAAAGATGGATGAATACAGGACCACCTATAGGAGTGCTGCAGCCAAAGAAAAGCAGACCACTCCTCAGAGTCAACACTTCAGGGGTAGGGGCAGGCCTTTTCACAGGCCTTTTTACCAAGCTCAGGCCTCCTACTCTTCTTTCCAGCAGAGGGGGTTCTTTAGGAGAAGAGGTAGACGAGGGGTGACTAGGACCCCATCATCCACTCATTCTAAGCCCCCTGCCAAGCAGACACCCTGAGGTGTCAGTCAGGGTCGCCTCCCCAATCCCAGTAGGGGACAGGCTGGCTCACTACTCCCAGGCCTGGGAGTCTATTACTTCAGACAAATGGGTCCTGGAAGTAGTGAGCCAGGAACTTGCTCTCAGTTTCAAAACGTTCCCAAGAATGAGAGCAAGGTCCTTCAGTCCTCCCTCTCCCTCGGAGACAAAGGCCTTAGAGGCAGAAGTCCTCTCGCTCCTGCTTCTGCAAGCAGTAAAGAAGGTCCTCTTGTCATAGTGGAAAAGGACTGTATTCCAGATACTTCCTTACCCCAAAAAAGACAGGGGAGTGGCGACCCGTCCTAGATTTAAGGTACCTGAACAAACATTTGACAAAACCAAAATTCAAAATGGCGACTCTGGGAGTAATTCTTCCCTCTCTGAGACCAGGAAAGTGGCTAGCTTCTCTGAATCTCAAGGATGCCTACTTCCACATACCTATCAGACATTCCCACAGAAAGAACCTCAGGTTCGAGTTGCCCTCAGGCCATTACCAATTCAGAGCTATACCTTCCGGCCTAACATCTGCTCCAGGGTTGTTCACCAAGTGCCTTGCAGTAGTGATGGCATTCCTCAGGAGATGGGGCATCCTTCTGTTCCCATTTCTGGATGAGTGGCTCCTAGTGGGCCAGTCCTCAGACTAAGTAAAGTCAGCCTTAAAGGTCACTCAAAGACTTCTAGAATCCTTGGGCTTCATTCTAAACCTAGAAAAGTCTGTTCTGGAACCAGCTGAACTTCTCACCTTCATAGGGGTGGAAATAGACACTATTCAGGCAAGGGCTTTTCTTCCTCTCTCAAGGGTTCAGTCCCTGGTCACTCTGGCTTTCTCTTTTCGCCCTCTAGTTTCTTGTCCAGCTAAACACTTTCTGCAGTTGCTGGGCACATGGCAGCATCCACAGCTGTGGTCCAGGGAGCAAGGTTTCAGATGAGAGATATTCAGTTTCATCTCAGATCTTATTGGTCTCAGAAAAAAGACCCTCTCTCAAAATTGATTCCAGTGTCTCAAACGATAGTCCAGGCCCTCCAGTGGTGGATGGAGGAGGACAGTCTTTGACAAGGTGTCCCACTTATCAGTCAGGCCCCTTCTGTTATTCTCACCACAGATGCCTCCCTGTAGGTTGGGGGACTCACCTGGATCATCATACAGCTCAGGGAACCTGGTCACACCAGGAGTCCCTTCTACACATAAATCTTCTCGAATTGAGAGCTGTCTTTTTAGTACTTCAGATATTCTCAACTGTTGTTCAAGGGAAAGTGGTGCTGATCAGGACAGACAATGCCACAACCATGTGGTACATCAACAAGCAGGGAGGCACTTAATCCTCGGACTTGTGCACAGAGGCCATGAAAGTATGGTCTCTAGTTTATTCCCTTCAGTCTTCCCTGATGGCTGTACATCTCCCAGGGAAGGACAACATTCTAGCAGATGCTCTCAGCAGGATTTCCCAGGGCCACCACGAATGGATCCTGAACCCTCTAGTTCTTCAAGTCATTTTCAAGAGATGGGGTACTCCAGAGATAGATCTCTTTGCAGCCCCAGACAGTCATCAACTTCCTCTTTACTGTTGCAGACCACCTCTTCTGGGTCCTGTCCCTCAGGATGCTCTTTTACTGAATTGGACAAGCAGGTTTCTGTATGCGTTTCCTGCCTTTCCTCTGATATTTAGAGTCCTGATCAAGATCAGGTCTCAACCTTGCAAAGTGATTCTGGTGGCTCCCGATTGGGCCAGACAGCCTTGGTATCCTCTGCTGTTGTGTCTGTCAGTAACAATGCCTTGGTGTCTTCCCAGACAGTACAATCTCCTCACTTCCTCCCAGGAGAGGATTCTGTGTCCCAACCTTCAGACTCTCAGACTCAAAGCCTGGCTCTTGAAGAGCTATAATATGCAAACTTGCACCTGTCCCAATCAGTCTTGGATATTTTAAAGGTTAGCAGGAAACCTGCTACTAGAAAGATTTACAACTCCAAATGGAAAAGATTTGGGTTTGGTTTTCCCAAAAACATATCATGCCAGAGCTGGCTAATATTGCTACTGTTTTGGACTATTTGGTGCATCTTAACAGTTTAGGGCTCCGGCTTACTACTCTCAAGGTACACTTGACAGCTGAGTCTGCCTTCCTTTCTGCTGGTAAGGGATCTGCCCTAGCTTTTCATCCAGTTTTTAAGAAATTTTTCAAGGGTTTAATACATGTTAATCCCCCTTCAGGGAGCCTACCCCTTCTTGGGATCTGAATGTCTGTTTAGCACAGCTTATGCAGCCCCCTTTTGTGCCCTTATCCTCAGCTGAGTTGAAATATTTGACTTGGAAAACTGTGTTTCTGGTAGCCATTACTTCTGCCAGAAGAATCAGTGAATTACAGGCTTTATCAGTGGAACCTGATTTCATTTCATTTCACAGGGATAAGGTGGTCCTTCGAACCAATAGAAAGTTTCTTCCCAAGGTGGTATCAGACTTTCATTTGAATCAGTCTATCTCATTGCCTGTATCTTTCACTGACCATTCTTCCTCTGGGGTGAGAAGATTGCACTTTCTTGATGTAAAGAGGGCTCTTAGTTACTATGTTGAGCATACTAAGGCCCATAGGAATGACTATTCTCAGTTGTTTCTCATTTATGGAGAAGTGGGAAAGGGCAAACCTGCTACCAAGATAACAGTTGCCAGATGGATTTTCTCCTGTATCCAATTCTGCTATTCAAAGCTTGGGAAAGAACCACCCTCAGGCCTGAGGGCCCATTCTACCAGAGGCGCAGCTGCTTCGGTCCCAGCAGCTAGAGATCTACCTTTAGTGGACATCTGTAATGCAGCCACCTGGAATTCTGTTCACACATTTACCAAGCATTACTCTCTGGACATTCAGTCATGAAGTGATGCTAGATTTGGAACGGCTGTGCTGCAGATCCTGTTCCCAAATTAGGTTCTGTGACTCCCTCCTCCCAGGGGATACTGCTTGGTTTTCTGCATATAGTCAGAATACAGCAAGACTTCATGTTGTTTGAAGAAAAAATTACTCACCATAGTAATGTTGTTTCTTCTAATGGAGTCTTGCTGTATTCTGACCTCCTTCCCTGCCTTCCCTTCTGGAACCTAGTAGTTTGGGGATGTGGTGGGGCAGGCACAGTGCTGCACCCCAGCAGTATACTGAACATGCCTCCATCTCTTAGGGGGCTTCTTCTAATTATTATTATTAAAGTTTTTGGGTAATTCACTACCTTCTCTGTTCTTTTTGGGGGTTCTCGACTTGAGTCTTTTGACCCTAAAAACCTTGTTTTGCCACTTGGCACTAAAATTTTAGAAACAATTTCTATCTTTGAGTTAGTTTAGTGCTCAAAAGAATCTGACAGTTACACTTCAGAATACCACAGACAGAGGTTTTGAAAACCAAGCTCGAGCTCAACATTCTATGCCTTTGCATAGAATTAAACCTTTACTTTCCGGAGCAGTTCAAGTGCTGGGACTAACTGTACATAGTCAGAATACAGCAAGACTCCATTAGAAGAAACATTACTATGGTGAGTAATTTTTTCTTCTCTGCCTCTCACTGTCTCTCAACCTTCCCTTGCTGCTTCTGTCTTTTCCCTCCTTGCGTATCTGCTGGTATAAAAATATATGCAAATCATTTTGTGGAGACGTAACTGATATTGGGATCCCTTTGTTTAGAAATGATATAGTGTTCCAGTTGAAATGTATATAATTATAGCTTGAGATGATTGCAGAAAGCTATTGGGAATTCAAACGGTTAACATGAGAGCAGTTTTTAAGCCCTTTTTCAGAAGCTGTGGCAATGGGGCCTCAGTTGTGGGGCATTGTGTTCTTGCTGCATGTGCATGAAATTGACAAGAACATTTTAGAAAAAACAGGATGCTTGTTAAAGGGGAACCGTCATCAGCAGTGTTTCTTAATGTCTCAAACCCCATAAAAAGCTAATTTGAGTGAGCCATTGTATTTATGTGTGAGACTTTGCAGTCCAGAGTTATTCATATATAAATCAGTCTGTAATTAAGGGCTGGGGGCAGCCATGTGTTTTAGTCTCCTGACAGGAAATTGTCGCCAAAGAACTTAGCCCTCCATTTACTGCTGGTTAAATAGGAAATCATCTGTTTTATTAAGGGTGTTTTAAGGTGTTTACCCTGACAGTAAACAACAGCATCATCTGTGTACATAACCACTTGTGCATTCTTAACAGAGGAGACAACAGAATCAAGAAAAATGGAAAACAAAAGGCCCAAGTATGGAGCCCTGAGGGTCTCCACACTTAACCAGGGCTGATCATTGAAAACTACACATATTTCAAGGCTGGCTCTGTGGTGTCAACAGGTATTGGGGCCCCACGTCAGGATTTCTAAACCCTGGCTGTGTTCATGTTAGTACAGATTTCTGGGGCTGCCACAGCACTGACTTCTGTCTTATTCCATTCCCTGTCTTACAGTTTCGGGTGTGAACTCAGGTCTACAAGATGTAAATGTTGCTGCTTACCTACTGGATTGGCATCATGGGGCCAGCCTTGAACTGTGTAGTTTTTGATTTACAGCTGGCAGTACAGCCTAGGGGTTAAAACCAAGAGCTGTGAACAAGCTTCTTTTATCCAGCAGAATGGGTTTTTAGTCCAACATGCTCTTCTTGTATGTTGTGTGACCAGAACAAGTCACTTAACCTCCCTAAGGTCCCTAAACACACCCAGAAATAAGCTATAATTGTGTGCCTTTCCTGGACAAAGACAGTAAAAATGATCTGAGCGTGTGTTATGATTCTGAAAATATTATGTCTTTCTAACCAGATTTGACTTGAAAAGAAAAAAAAATGGGACACCACTAGTAGTTTATTAATTGCAAAAACACATAGATGGACAGCATTGTTAAAACATGCATAATCAGAACTGCATTGTTAAAATATAGAGTAATAGATGGGTGGGTGTATGTAACCAGAATTTTACATACACACACACATGGTATGGGATGCTGTATTAACCCCAAGGGCAAAGTCCAAGGGGTTTATAAAAACATCCCACACCAAGGGTGTGTGCAAAATTCTGGTTTTTACACCCACCCACCCATATATTATTTTATTTAATTAATAGTGATGATTGTTTTCCCATTCAGCACAGTTCAGTTAGTGCAGAACTTCTCTCAGAGGTAGACACACATGCACGCACACACTTCACACACGTGCATACTCGCGCTTGCACACACATAGCCTGTCTCTCCCTTTTTTGCTTTTTTTTACATTACAATGGGAATAGCATTCTGGAAAGTTGCGGTCCATTGGCAGAGCTGCAGCGTGTAAGACACGCTCAGAGGTATGAGCGGCAGGATCAACCAGATTCATTTGTTTCCTTTACGTTAGAAAATCCCATTCCATCCAAGATATTTCAGTAACAAATGGTTATATTAACTTCATCAAAAAAAGTAAAATAGTCTTTTAATAATGCATTTCAGGTTATGCATATTTTAATAATGTTGTCCGTCTTTGTTTTTGCAGTTAATAAACAATTGATGGTGTCCTAATTTTTTTCTTTTCAAGTCAACATGCTCAGATTGCTTTCACTGTCTTTGTCCAGGAAAGGCACACGCCTACAGTACAGCTTGTTTCTGGACATGTTTTAGGTCCACAGGGAGGATAAGTGACTTGCTCTGGTCACACAATATTCAAGCAGAGCATGTTGGAATCAAACCCATTCTTCTGGGTGAACAAAACATGTTCACAGCTCTTTGCTTAAACCTCTAAGCTATGCTGCCCGCTGTTAATCAAAAACTACACATTTCAAGGCTGGCTCCATGATGCCAGGCCAGTAGGTATGTAGTCACATTTGCATCTTGTAGACTTGAGTTCACATCCGAAATTGTAATTAGAGAGAATGGAATAAGACAGAAGTCGGTGCTGTGGCAGTCCCAGAAATCTGCACTTACATGAACACAGCCAGGGTTTAGATATCCTGATACTGTATGGTACCCCAATACCTCTTGACACCACAGAGTCAGCCTTGAGATATGTAGATTTTAATGATCAGCTGGCAGTATGGCCTACAGGTTAAAGCAATCCTAAAGATGGATTATTTTTACTAACAGTTTGAAATGTAAAGGTGATAACTCACTAGTTTCAATGCACATACAAAACAATTATTATAAACATAGAAAGTGTTGTAATAACACCTTAAAACACACTTAATAAAACAGATGATTTCCTATGTAACCTACAGTAAATGGAGGGCCAAGTTCCTTAGCAACATCATTTCCTGTCAGGAGCCTAAAACACATGGCTGCCCCCAGCCCTTAATTACAGGCTGATTTACATATGAATAACTCTGGACTGCAAAGTCTCGTACATAAATACAATGACTCACTCAGATTAGTTTATTATGGACTTTCAGACTTTAAGAAACCGTGTAGATGATGGTTCCCCTTTTTGGGGGGGGGGCGTGGTAAAGACTTATAGAAGAGCTGAAATTTTTGAGAGGCACACAGAGCGATTGAAGGAAAACTCAGATGGATCTTCTTTGTTTATTCTGCCTTTGTAATAAATACTTATACTGAACAAGTTTATTTTTTTATGTTACTGCTAGTACTAATAAACATTTTTTGTGAGTTCTACAACTGCTTCTGGTTTTTCCTGTGCTTCCTGACCTGTGCCTTGATGACAGATGGTATCAGCCTAAGTGGGATTTATGCCATGCATACTCTAAGCCAGGAGTTTTGTGCATGGTACTAGACCTAGTACCAGGGAAGCATAGACAAAGGTATGGATTCTGCAGCAGCAAGTCCAGGAGTGGTTACCAGGAGAATGGCAGCCAAACTAGCAGAGACAGAAGTCCAAGCTGAGATTGTACAGCCAGTACAAGTTATGGAAGAAGAACAAGCAGTGACAGAACGTGAAAACCTGATGGACTTTTTCAAATGGTGGGTTATACAACAAAAAGAGATGGAGAAGTAGAGAGGAAAAGAGATACAATGTTTAGAAGCACAGAGGAGAGAAGAGATGCAGCAACAGGAGCAGCAAAGGAGAGAAGAGAAGCAGCAGATGAGAGGAGAGAAGAGATGCAGCGACAGGAGCAGCAATGGCTGGATGCCTTGCAAGTTATCAAAGGCAGAGGATCTGGCACAGATCCAGACAAGCAACAAAACAGAAGCAACTTAAAACCATTAAACTTGCAAAGTCGTGTCCCTCAGAAGATATTGAGGGATACCTGACAACTTTTGAAAGAGTTGCCATAGTCTGCCAATGGCCAGAGCACCAGTGGACAGTCAGACTGGTACCCTACCTGACAAGGAAAGCACAACTTGCCTACAGCAATACGGACACTGCACAGTCAGAAAACTATGACCTGGTGAAAAGTGAAATCCTGAAAAGATATGACATCTCAGGAGAGACCTACAGGCAGGGATTTCGATCTCTGAAGTACACCTCGGTCAACAGTCCTCGAGAAGCCTTCACCCAACTCACGGAACTCCCGATAAAATGGCTCCAACCAGAGGGCAAAACAGTCCTGCAGAACTGGTTCTCACAACATGAAGCCTTGCCGTAGTCTTGACTATTGCAGTTAGCCCTAGCCTTTAAACTGCCCTGGAGAACAAAGGGTTAACTTTCTATGCAGTGCATAGAATGCTGAGCTCGAGCTCGGTTGAGGTCTCTGTCTGGAGCCCTTTGAAACCAACCATCAGATTCCTTACTCCACCTCACTGAACAGTCGCTCCGGAGATTTCTCCTTCAGCTCGGTTCGAAAGTTGGTTAAAGTCTCGGTTAAGTTGTTGGTTTTTACCGAATTTATTTCCTCATAGTCGGTTCAGTCTCTGTCTGTGGTACCGTGAGTACTAGATAGGTTTGTTCTGTTTTCTGTGTGGAAATTGTAAAGTGTTAGATCGGTTCAGCTGAACCGATCATTTGTATTGAATCCTTGTGTTTTACTTTAGTGTGTGGTTGCCGGTCCTTATCGGTTCTAAAAAAAAAATGTGTTTTAAACATTTTTTTTCCAACACCCATGACACGGTTAGGAACCGATAAGGGAGTCTTGCCTGGCGGTTGCCATAAAAAAGATAAGTTTAGTTAGGTTGGCCATGTCTGAGAAACCCAAGAAAAACACCGGGCCCACTGGGTTTCAACACTGCAGTGAGTGTGGGGAGGTCTTTGCTAAGGCCGACCCCCACACCACCTGTGTTTATTGTCTGGGGTTTGAACACCTCGATTCAGACTGCCAAATTTGTAAAACTTTTCCTAAATCTACCCTTGAAAAGAGACTAGGTAGACTGAGGAAAAAGGAAGCCGAGAAGTCCGCTGACCCGGATGGCTAGCCCGGTTCGGTTCCGACCGAACCAGAAGGAGTGCCCTCTGACCAGGGCAGTACTTCTTCGGGCAAGAGGAGAGCCGATCCTCAGGGGTCAGTTCCTACAAAAAGGAAACGCAAAGAAAAAGCGACTGGTTCGGATCCAGAGGTTCATGTTCTAACCGACGAGGAAATAGCCAGAGCGATTCAAGTTGTGGAATCACTTCGCCTGGTTCTGACCGATCTGGCACCTTTTCGCAGGGGGTTGGTTCAGTCGGTTCCCCCGGTTCAAGATTATACCCCTGAAGATTTTTATGAACCAGAGTTTGAGGAGGAGGGGGAGTTTGAAGATTATGGTGATGATGGTGAAAGTCTGGATGTGCCTGTGGAACTGGACATCTCCCCAGACAGACCTTCTGGTGTATCCCCTCCTAGGCTTTCTGAGTCCCCTTCCCATTTTCTGTTTTACAGAAAAGTGGCTGAAATCCTCCAGCTTCCTATGGTGGAGGCAATGGAGGATCAGGAGGACCCTGATTATGTGGAAATGATGGACATCCTAGAGTCCAGGAGACTGTCTGTTCCCCTTCACAAATCCTTTGGGAAACCAACACAAAAAATCCTGAAGTCTCCCAATTCTGTACCCCCTGTTGACAGAAGGGTGGACAAGAGGTACACACTATCAGGCTCAGATATGGAGTTTTTATACCAACAATGCAGCCATGTTGGGGTAGTGCAGGCTGCTGCCTGTGACAAGGCAAACATTCCCTTGGCTTCACACCCCCCAGACAAAGACTCCAGGAAGATTGATGCCATTACAAAAAACAGTACATGACATCTTCCTTGGGACTCAGGCAGGCGAATTATATGGCCTATACAGCCAGGTACCAGAAGTCCAGGTGGGACACTGTACTGGCACTGGCTAAACAGGCCTCCCCCAGATAGCCAAGGAACTGGAGGAGGTTGCTGCAGATGAGATTGAGGCATCAAAAGTACAGTTTCATGCTGCTGTGGACTCCAATGACGTGTCATTAAGAGTCATGGCTACATCTGTGGCTCTTCAAAGAATGCCTTGGCTCAGATGTACTAGCCTCTCAAAGGACACCCAGGCTAAGGCCATGGATTTTCCTGTAGTGGGTAATTCTCTGTTTGAGGAGCAGACAGAGAATTACATGAAGAAAATGGACGAGTATAGGACCACTTACAGGAGTGCTCAGGCCAAAGAGAAGCAGGCAACTCTTCAAAGGCAGCAGTCTAGGGGCAGGGGCAGGCCTTTTCATAGGCCTTTTTACCAAGCACAGGCCCCTTCTCCCTTTTCATGGAGGGGGTTCTTCAGAGGGAGAGGCAGAAGGGGGATGAGCAGGGCTGCATCCACTCCTCAGCCTAAGACCCCTGCCAAGCAGACACCCTGATGGGTCTGCCCGGGTCGACTCTCCTATTCCACTAGGGGGCAGGCTGGCTTACTTTGTCCAGGACTGGATGTCTATTACCTCAGACAAGTGGGTCTTGGAAGTAGTTAGCCAGGGACTGGTTCTCAGCTTCAAAAAATTTCCGAAGATGAGAGCCAGATCTTTTCCACCTGCAGGTCTCTAAGAAACCCTTGCCCTAGAGGCAGAGGTTTCATCTCTTCTGGCCTTAGGAGCCATAGAGAGAGTTCCTACCCTACACAGGGGCAAAGGTCTGTACTCCAGGTACTTCCTTACCCAAAAAGACAGGCGTGTGCACACCATCCTAGACCTAAGATACCTGAACAAACATCTTTTAAAACCAAAGTTCAAGATGGTAACTCTGGGAATAATTCATCCCTCTCTAAGGCCAGGGGACTGGCTAACCTTCCTGGACCTAAAGGATGCCTATTTTCACATTCCCATCAGGTGCTCCCACAGAAAGTACCTCAGGTTTGAGTTGCCCTCAGGCCACTATCAGTTCAAAGCAATGCCCTTTGGTCTAACATCAGCTCCGAGGGTTTTCACAAAGTGCCTGGCAGTAGTTGTTGCCTTTCTAAGAAGGCAAAAGATTTCCATTTTTCCATATATGGATAACTAGCTCATAGTGGGCCAGTCCCCAGACCAAGTCAAGTCAGACCTGCAAGTGACCCAGCAAGTGCTCTCTTCTCTAGGATTTCTTCTCAACCTTCCCAAGTCAGTTCTCGAGCCAGTGCAGCTCCTTACCTTTATAGGAGCAGAGCTGGATACTGTCAAAGCAAGAGCCTTTCTTCCCCTGGAAAGGGCTAGAGTTCTTATAGAACTGGCTTCTTCCTTCAGCTTTCAAGTGTCTTGACCAGCAAGGCATTTCCTCCAGCTCTTGAGCCACATGGCAGCTTCTACAGCAGTGGTCCGCGGGGCAAGATTCCAGATGAGGGACATTCAGTTCCATCTGAGGGCCTTTTGGTCCCAAAAGAAGGATTCCCTTACCAAACTGATCCCAGTGACTCGGACCCTGATCCAAGCCCTTCAATGGTTGCACGGTCAGGACAATTTAAGGCAAGGGGTCCCATTTGCCACGCAGTCTCATTCAGTGGTCCTTACCACGGATGCTTCCCTCCTGGGCTGGGGAGCCCATCTGGGGGCCCTCACTGCCCAGGCACTGTGGTCTTCTCAAGAATCCCTTCTCCATATCAATCTCCTAGAACTCAGGGCAGTTTTTCTGGCCCTGCAAGCTTTTTCTCAGTCAGTGCAGAACAAGGTGGTTCAAGTCAGAACAGGCAACACCACCACCATGTGGTACATCAGCAAGCAGGGAGGCACACGGTCTATGGCCTTGTGCACAGAAGCCATGAAATTATGGTCCCTGGCTTATTCCCTGTAAACCTCTCTGATAGCAGTCCATCTTCCAGGGAAGGACAATGTGCTAGCAGATGCACTGAGCAGGATCTCACAGGGCCATCACGAATGGTCCCTGGACCCCCTGTCTTAAAGGTGATTTTTTTAAGGTGGGGCACTCCAGAGATAGATCGCTTTGCAGCCCCAGACAATCACCAACTTCCTCTCTTTTGTTGCAGACCCCCAGTCTTGGGCTGAGTCCCTCTGGATGCTCTGATTCTGAACTGGGAAGGGAAATTTCTGTATGCTTTCCCTCCCTTTCCTCTACTGTTCAAAGTTTTAGTGAAGATAAGGTCACAACCTTGCAAAGTAATTCTGATTGCTCCCGATTGGGCCAGACCGCTTGGTACCCCCTGTTGCTGTCCCTAGCAGTCCCTCTTCCCCTGTCTCTTCCCAGGAATTACAACCTGTTAACCTCCCCTCAGAGGAGGATTTGGTACCCCAATCTTCAGTCCCTCAATCTCAAGGCATGGCTCTTGAAGAGTTAGAGTATGCGGATTTGCATCTGTCTCAAGGGGTTCTGGATATCCTCAAAGCCACTAGAAAGACCTATAGCTCCAAATGGAAGAGGTTCAGCATTTGGTGTTCCAAGCAACATATTTCCCCAGACAGTGCTGAATTGCCTACGGTTCTGGATTATATGGTCCATCTTAATGGCCTAGGCTTCAGACCAGCTACTCTCAAGGTACACTTGTCAGCTGTCTCTACTTTTCTGTCAGTGGGGAAGTCTTTCTCACTATCATCTCATCCTGTGTTCTGTAAATTTATCAAGGGATTGCTTCATACCAATCCCCCATTTAGAAACCTTGCCCCTGCCTGGGATTTAAATGTTTGTATTGCTCAATTGATGCAACCTCCCTTTAAGCCTATGTCCTCAGTAGAGCTTAAGTACTTGACTTGGAAAACTGTGTTCTTAGTAGCCATTACCTCTGCCAGACATATCAGTGAATTGCAAGCCCTGTCAGTGGAACCTGATTTTATCTCCTTTCATAGGGATAAAGTGGTCCTTAGAACCAATAGAAGGTTCTTGCCCAAAGTGGTTTCAGATTTCCACCTGAATCAGTCTGTATCTCTTCCTGTTTTCTTCACTGATCATTCCTCTTCAGGATAGAGGAGGCTACACAGTTTAGATGTTAAAAGGGCCTTTAGCTACTATATAGAGCGTACCAAGGGTCACAGGTTTGATTCCCTCCGGTTGTTCCTCACTTATGGAGAAGTGGTAAAGGGAAAACCTGCCACCAAGAGAACAATTACCAGGTGGATTGTGTCTTGTATACAATTCTGCTATGAGAAACTTGGAAATATTCCACCCTCAGGCCTGAGGGCTCACTCCACCAGAGGTACAGCTGCTTCCCTGACTGCTGCCAGGGATATTTTTCTCTTAGAAATTTGTCAAACAGGCCACCTGGAAAACAGTCCATACCTTTACCAAGCATTACTCTCTGGATATCCAGGCTAGGAGTGATGCTCAGTTCGGCACAGTAGTACTTCAGAGCCTACTCCCAAAGTAGGTTCTGTCCCTCCTCCACAGAGGTACTGCTTGGTAGTCCACAATAGAATACAGCAAGACTTCATGTTGTTTGAAGAAAAAATTACTCACCTTAGTAATTATGTTTCTTCTAATGGAGTCTTGCTGTATTCTGACCTCCCTCCCTCCCCTCTCAGAACCTGTTTTGGGAAGTGGGTGGGCAGGTGCAGTGTTGCACCTCAGGGGTGCTCCTTTTACACCCTCTTCTTTTTGTTTGGGTGTTTGTTTTATTATTATTCTTATTTGGATTGATTTTTGGTTTCCTGACTTGAGTCTTCCTTTGGGAATCCAAAACTTTTTGCTGCCAGTTGGCTAGTAAAAATTTTACAATTTCCACATAGAATAGTTAGTGAATTTTTGCTCGTAAGAATCTGATGGTTGGATTTCAATGGGCTCCAGACAGAGACCTCAGCCGAGCTCGAGCTCAGCATTCTATGCTCTGCATAGAAAGTTAACCCTTTGTTCTCTGGGGCAGTTTAAAGGCTGGGGCTAACTGCAATAGTCAGAATACAGCAAGACTCCATTAGAAGAAACATAATTACTAAGGTGAATAATTTTTTCTTATGCCACAAAAGTATTGTTACAGATATCACATGATAGTCCTAAGGCTGGTCACTCAGGGAGGGATTGCACCCTTGCTTGATTGCTGTACAGATTTTACTGGCCTGGAATACATGAAGATGTTGCTACCTATTGTAATTCCTGTGCTGAGTATCAGAAAGTAGCCCCAGTCACGAGAAAAGACAAGGTGCCACTGGTGCCCCTACCCTTGATGAATGTGCCTTTTGAGAGAATTGCAGTGGATGTGGTTGGTCCTTTAAACAAAAGTAAAAAGAGTAATAGATGTATCCTGGTAGTATGCGACTATGCTACTCAATACCCAGAAGCAGTTCCAATGTGTACCGTCACAGCTTCAAAAGTGGCAGCAGAGCTTGCAAAAATTTTCAGCAGAAAATTATTACTGATCAGGGTAGTAATTTTGGTGCGACATTACTTAAGGAGCTGTACAGACTACTAGGTATCACTGCCATAAGAACCTCCCCCTGTCACCCTCAGATGGTCTTGTTGAATGTTTTAACCAAACCCTAAAATTCATGTTTAAAAGGTTTACAAAAGGTGAAGGGAAAGATTGGCACCAGTACTTGCCTTACCTACTTTTTGCTTACAGAGAAGTGCCACAGGCATCAATAGGGTTTTCACCATTTGAAAAGCTGTGTGGTAGGCAGCCAAGAGGGCCACTGGATGTAATAAAAGAAATGTGGGAAGACAACCCCACTCAAAAACAATCTGTAACGTCTTATGTGTGTGCCCTAAGAAAGAAGCTGGCAAAATATGTTGAAATTGCCCATAGTAATCAGGAAGAGGCCCAAAACCAGCAGAATGTACATTATGACTATGGGGTAAAAGACAAAGTTTTTGAGCCAGGTGAAAAGGTTTTGCTACTGTTACCCAGAACAGAAACTAGACTTTAATGAGGTGGTAAGGGTCTTATAGAGTGCTTAGACGTACTGGCACCGTTAACTATGATATTGAGACCCCTGACATGAAAAATCCTACTAAAATATACCATGCTAACCTCCTTAAGAAATGGGTTGAAAAAACATAAAAAGCTGCTTTGATAGTTTTACCAGAAACTGATGAAGATATTGATGTAGCTTATGATGGACTAGAATAAACTGTAACTACTGATGCTGTAAAGGTGAATGTTTCCTTAACCCCCGAACAAACTGCAGAAATTCGTAACTTGCGAGACATTTAACAGTACTTTTACCATAGTACCAGGCCGAGCAAAAGGGGTCGAGCATGTAATAGTGCCAAGGAATGCTCGCCCTATTAGGCAAAAGTCATACAGGTTACCAGAGCGGTTAAGAGCTGACTTGGTTATGGAAGTACAAAAAATGAAAGCATTGGGTATCATAGAAGAGTTGAGGAGTGCTTGATTATCTCCAGTGGTAATTGTAAACAAAAAAGAAGAGGGTGTTAGAATCTGCCTTAATTTAGGAAACTTAATCAAGTGTCAGAATTTGACAGTTATCCTATGCCCAGAATAGATGATTTGGTGGACAGACTGGGGAGTGCAAAGTATATCAATACCCTTAATCTCACCAAGGGTTACTGGCAAATCCCTTTAGCTGAAGAATCCAGAGACAGAACTGCATTTGCCACTCCTGTTGGATTCTGTCAGTTCACCACCATGCCATTTGGTTTACATGGTGCGCCAGCTACATTCCAGCAGTACATGGATGTAATTTTATCACCTCACACTGGTTATTGTGCTGCATACCTGGATGATGTACGTGGTGTACAGTCCAGACTGGAAAAGCCACCTGGAACACCTACGAGCAGTTGTCCAAGCTATCAAAAATGCAGATCTGACTAGTAATCCTACCAAATGTGCATTGGACATGCAGGAAGCCAGATATTTGGGCTATGTGTTGGGAAATGGAGAAGTTAAACCAGAGGCTTCTAAGATAGAAGCTGTAGCTAACAGCCTTGTCCCTAAAATCAAGAAACATGTGAGGTCATTTTTAGGGCTGGCTAGTTATTATCAGAGATTTGTTCCCAACTTTGCTGTGTTAGCTACTCCCCTCACTGAACTCACGAAAAAAAGGTACCCAAATAATGTGAAATGGACCCCAGAGTGTGATGAAGCTTTTTATGCCATTAAGGTTGTATTATGTTCAGCCCCTGTTTTAAGAAGCCCAGGCTCTGAGAAACCATTTTTGTTACAAACACATGCATCAGAGGTAGGCCTAGGTGCAGTCCTGAGTCATAATATAGATGGGACAGAATATCCTTTCTGTACATAAGTAGGAAGTTGCATGACAGAGAGAAAAGATTCTCCACCATTGAAAAGGAATATTTAGCAGCAAAGTGGGCCATGGAATCCCTTAAGTTTTATTTGCTAGTTATCTGGCTTTATACTTATAACAGATCAAAATTCTCTCGGTTGGCTTAACCAAATGAAAGATAAAAAATTCCAGAATTACAAGGTGGTACCTGGTACTACAGCCATTTAATTTTAAGTTGATAAACAAATCTGGTAAAGAGAATAGCAATGCTGATTTTCTGTCAAGAGATGGATCAGAAATGGAGGGTTCTGAAGGTTGAAAAACAAATGTATGAGTTTAAACTTTACTGTTTGCTGTACTGTTATAGAAACAAAGGATACTGCACATGTGCATAATTTCTGAAAGTTAGAAGCTGATGTTAGTAGAGAATTAACAGAAAGTTTTGAAAACCTGTTTGATAAAACAGGTTCCCTCTTAAGGAGGGGGGGTGTATGTGACAGGGTTGAATAGGATCCAGTTGTTATGGAGAGTTTGAATGCTGGGATCTGTTCTCTTCTTTCCTTTCCTGTCTTTTGTCTGCCTGATTGCGCAGCCAAATTTTCCTGTGAGACCTAGGATTTGATCAGCCTGACAGTTTTGCAATGTTCAGCCTCTTGCTGTCTCTCAGCCTTCTCTTGATGTTTCTGTCTTTTTTCCCTCTTGCATATCTGTCAGTGGCTCAGCAGGTAGCACACTCGCCTCTGAGGCCGGGTGATCAGAAGGCTGTGGATTCTATCCCCACACCAGGCACTTGGGTTAATTCCCAGTACTGACACTGTAGTGCAGCATGAGGTGGGTGCTGCACTCCTGAGGTGCCGTCTTTCAGATGAGACGTTATACCGAGGTCCCATGTGCCTGTTCTGGTTGTAGTTCAGGTGGATGTTAAAGATCCCGCGGCATGTCTCGAAAAGAGTAGGGGAATTATTTTATTTTTTTTATTTGAGAAATCAAAAACAAAATACAAAATAATCCATAATCATAAGAAAACAGAAAAACCACATCATTAAACAGAAAACATAAACAACAGAATAAACTTTTTCCATTTTGAAAAGGTAAGAGAAAAGGAAGAGGGAGAGAGGAGAAAAAAAAAACTTTCCACGAAACTGATAATTAATACAAAAAGGAAACTGAAAAGAAAGAAACCTTAACCTACCCAAGTAATATTTTCCCACAATTTCCTAAAGATATCTTTCTGTAAAGTACGCTTTTCATATTCATAAATATTATCCAATTCTTGTTGAATGTGAAAAAAACCTATTGCATCAAAACAGTTTTACCTTGTAAAATCCTAAGGCATCTTGCTTGCCAAATAGACCATTTGATACATACCAACAGGATATGAACAGTACTGTGGGCCCATTTTCCCCAGGAAGATGGAATCTGCCCTAAAACCAAAATATCACAGCAAATTACTGAAAATACTGGTTCTCTCCATAAATCTGTTAAAAGAGAATAGAAATGTTTAACATGTACACAATCAAAAAAAGATGCTGCATTGTCTCCACAACCCTAGCACAAGACAACTCTGTACATCTTCTTTCTTCCAAACATTTATGTTTGTGGTTGCCTTTCACTTGTAATTTTTGATGTCCACAAAGCCAAGCAAAGTCTTTCATTTTCAAAGGAATCCTTTGATTCAACATACTTTCTAACAATAAATCAATATCTATGAGGGGTGAAACTTGAAACACTGGATCTTCATGATACCGTGTATTTACTATTGACTTGTAAAAGGTCCTTCTCCCTTTCCCTTTACACCATATTAAATCTATTTTCCAAAGTCTAACATAGAAAAGTGTAGATTGGGCAAAGCTAGGGAGACTACGTTCTACTGGATGCCACTTCCCTCTACCCCATGCCTGAAAAAAGGAGGTACCCCAAAGCTGCATACATATTTCCCCTATCCCCACTATCTGGGAAATTACGGGAAGAATAGAACTAAAAAAAAAATTAGCAAATAAGTAAACCAAGGGCTGTAACATGTTTAGACCCCCTTCTCTCTCTGCTCTATATGTGTGACATCTTCTCACAGGATTTAGCCTGCTTCCCCATAAAAGGAGAAAAAATAAACTCATAATTTTGGTATGCATACTTCTAGGTAAAGGAATTACGTGAGACATGTATAAAAAGATAGGTGCTATGTATGCTCTTAATAAATACACCCTCTTTATCCTTGACATCTTCCAAGAAAGCCATGTGTGTGCCTTGTCATATACCTCAGTCCAATTGTTGAGTTCTGATTCTGTGGTACCAAAGTACACGCCTAATATTTTCACCTGACCTTTAGTCATAGAAATAGGAACATCATCAAGCTCCCTGCTGTTTCCTAATATCAAACCAATACTTTCTGTCATGTTAAGTTTTATGCCAGTGGTATCATACCCATCCTGTAACATTGATAAAATCCTTTCCCCTGGTTCCCTGTCCGCTACTGCAAAAACACAGTCATCCGCATATGCCGAAACTTTTGGGAAAACATAACCACCTTGTTAACAATAGCTGATATATTCCTAGCATTCCTAATCCTTCATAAAAAGGGGTCCAAACCAAAAACATACAGGAGAGGGCTTAAAGGACACCCCTGCTTTACCCCATTTTTTAAATATAGTGGGACGCCAAAAAAAACATTAACCAAAGGTATTACCTGTGCTTCATCATATAAAGTTTGTATTAATTCGATAAAACCTAAAGGGATCCCATAATTAGCCAAAACTTCCCAAAGATATGCATGCTGAATAGAGTCAAAAGCCGTTTCTTGGTCTATAGATAATAAATAACCATTTAACAATTTCCGTAAGCTTTAATCCGTAATTTCCCTTAGAAACAATAAATTTTGGACTATATTTCTGCCAGGAATTGCACAAGACTGATCCTGAATTATCAGCGTTTGAGCTACTTTTGCTAATCTTTTAGTAATAATTCTTGCCAGTATTTTGTAATCTGAATTTAGTAAAGTCAAAGGTCTCCAGTTTTTTAATTCACAAGGGTCACCTTTTTTAAAGAGAAAAAACATAATACCTAACTACATCAAAGGGGCTAAACGTTTTTCCTCCCAAATAGCATTATAAAGTACTTCTAAACAAGGAACCACCAATTCCTGATAGACTTTATAAAAGTCATTAGGGATTCCATCTCGACCAGGAGCAGTTTTAGTAGAAAGATGCCCATTGCCTCTTGAATTTCAGCTCTGGAGATGGGAGTAGACAGCTCTTCCCTCTCTAAACTAGATAAACCTGGCACTACAACATCAGAAATACAATCCATCTGACCCTTTTGACCTCTCTGAAAAGTATCTAACATATGCTGTTGTACCAAAAGCGTTATGTCATGATTATGTGTTTTTAAAACCCCTTGTTTATCTTTAAGACCCACCATAGGAACACTTAGTGTCTTTTCCTCATATGGGTTAACCTCCTGTTTTGTACCGTGTGTTCTGTATTTCTGTTGAGTAGCTAATCTCACCACTGAGTCGTGTAAATACTGCACCATTAAAACTTTAACTTCTTGTATTTCCCCCCTATTTCCTCCTGAATTGAGAAGTTTTAAATATTTAGCCCTATGTCCTAAATAAACAATATATTTATTTTTTGCCAGGCGTGAGGTGTATGATCCGTACCATCCCTGCAAATCCCTTTTCAAGTCCTCCCACCATTCGATAGGGCTATCATATAAAAAACTCATAATCCCTTTTCACCAAAAAAAGTTGCTTTATATATTGCTCAACCGCAACATCCTGGAGTCTAGAAGTATTCATTTTCCAGCATCCCCTTCCTACCTTCAACCTCTGATAGTCCCCTAACGTCAAGATTACTCCTAAATGATCCGAGATCTCAAAGTGTCACCTGTACACTATGACATGTGAGTCTTGTGGATACCAGCCAGAAATCTATCCTAGTGGATAGCTTCCCTTTAAAAAAAGTATGCGTAGGTACCTGTTTCAGGATGTCATAAACATCCGAAATATCATTCTTCTTCATAATGGTTAACAACATGTTAGTGTCACAAAAAATTTTCTGTGTCACCCGTCCCCAATCTCTAGAAGAGAGACCACAATTAAAATCCCCTCCCCATAGAATCAATTTAGATGTATGGAGGTAGGGTTCTATCTGTCGAAACAAAACCACTCTCCCTGCTTTTGACTGGGGTGCATAAATGTTGATAAGATGAAAGACTTCATTCTGAAGAATCACATCCAAGACCATAGCTCTCCCAGGCTGTATCTCATAAACATGCAGGACTCGAACATTACCTTTAAAAAGTATACCTAGCCCCGAACACAACTCTTCCCCTATGGACCAGAATGAGACACCCCACCTCCAATCCTGTTGAGCACTCTGAATATCTTGTAAAGAGTGCAATCTAGTGTCTTGTACAAAAAAAACCTGCTCTTTCTTCATACTAAGACTTAAAAAAGTGTTTTGCCTCCTTTCAGTGTTGAGTATGCTGCTAACATTGATTGTAGAGACAGAAAGGGAAGAAACCATAGCCATCTTAAATAGAAAGAAAAGGAAAAAAAAAAAAAACAAAAGGAAAAAAAAACTCATCTTTTTTCTTCCTTTTTTTTGTCTTACGTCTGTCCAAAGGACCAGAGTCTAAAACTGCATCAGCCTGAGAAGACGCCACAGAGGAGAATCAGATTCTCCGCCATCCTCTTCAGCACCCTCCTCAAACAATAATAAGCATAATAATTCTGAATAGGTGTTTCCTCTGCTATATCTTTCTGTATAGAAACCACCTTTTCTTGTTTACCTGCTTTAGACCTTGTTACCCTATGGAACTCTGTCTTCCCCTGCACTAAAGGGGGGGGGGGACATAACTCCACCTTCAGCCTCTATCAGGGTTAAATCTTCTGCTCCTACTACCCCTTCTTCTACATTGATAGGTTCAGTAACATTTGACTCATTCTGTAAAACTTGTTCAACCAAATGACTACCATTTTCTGCAGTCTGTAGCACCTCTGACTCAACCATCCTAGAAACATCCTGAGCTACTGGGGTTTTGTCAGGGAGTGTTGTCAGTAGTTCCATAAGTTTCATTTTTTCTTTCTGTGCTGTTGCCACATACAAATCTTGTTCGGCCCGAACTGTACTATCGACACTATTGTGAGAAGCCCATGTGCATGTACGAAAGGAATGACCCTGCTCCTCACACAAATTACATCTCAGGGGTTGTCGACAGTGCACCCCTGCATGCCCCAGTTCCCCACAAAAACCACATTTCTGTTTGTCGCACGCATTACTCAGGTGTCCCACATCACCACATTTAAAGCAGGCCCTTGGCTGACCAGGGTAAAAAACTACCCCCCTATCTCCACCCAAGAAAAAACAGTTGGGAAAGTGCTTAGTCTGACCATTTTCTAACTGCAGAATCACTTGATATTTCCACCCCCCTGTCCACAATTGTTCCTCATCTAAGATGGGTTCTGGAAAACCTTTAATCGTACAGTGCTTTTGTAGCCAATAAGTAATGTCAGCAACATTCACCCCCTCATTTCGAAACAGGACAGTAATCTTTTTTGTTAAAGGTTTTGTCAGGGGTATCGCTAAAAAATGCCTCCACAAAGGTGAGAGCTTCATTAAGCGATATTGTTTCCAAAAACGTTCCAACCCAGCAGGATGCTTAAAACTGATGTCAAACATTACATCCCCAGGTACATGTATTAAAGCATAGATCTCATATGCGTAATATTTCATGCTTTCTTTCAATAAAACTTTACCCACAAATTTTCTATCTGGAATAGAATCCACATCACCCCTATACTTTAATCTAACCGCATTTCGTCTTTCTGCTGGTTCCATCAAACGACCCCTATCAGTTGGAAATAAATGTTCTGCAACTTTTCCATGCCATATTTTTCCTGCATCAGTAACCAAAGTAGCCGGATCATTAACATCCATAGGGATAGTTCCTTGTTCCCTTACAATAGCCTCAATCCCATTTCCAGCTGGTAAACCCGAGGAGCCATCTGACTCCTGCTCCCTAGTGATTTGTAATAAGGGGTGAGGTTCATTTTGTAAGGGCAAAATTACCTCTTCAGTAGGGGAGAGCTGACCCGGATGAATCAAGGGGATTGATTTCAACCCATGAGGAGAGACAGAAGGGGTGGGTGTATTAAACCAGCTGATGAGACAGCAGGAGAGTCATTGTTAATATTGGACTCCCACCCATTACCTGCAGCATTTCGCTTCCAACCTGCAGCAATCAGGGCTTTTGAAACCCAATCTTCAGAGTGGTGACTGTCTGATAACCGGATACTCTCCTGACAAGTCTCAACCACTCCTTGCTGCTGCAAACCTGCATCTTTTTCCCCATTGTCAATCCCCCTACGTGAACCCTCCAAATCAGTCCCTTTAGAAAAGCAGGGAGCTGGTACCTCAGCAACAGGAGAGAAGCTCCCTGAAAGTACAGTCTGAGACATTGTAGCATTCATTACCCTCTCCCCTACCTCCTTTGACGTCGTCATCCCAGATTCAGCCGTGGCAAGGCCAAAGTCTTGAAATCCAGCAGGATTACTGGAAGAGATCTCCAAAAAGGCCTTGTGTGCCTCAGCTGCCGTCATTCCCTCGTCGTCTGCACCACTGATCCTTCCAGCCATACGCAATTCTTCCTGGTTCCTCGGCTCCACGCTCCGCCGTTCCTTCACTGAAAAGAGCCGCTGCTTCGCTTCCTCACAACAACGTTCCGCTTCCATAACACGGCACTCCAAATCTTGAACTGATTCATCCTCAACCTGTACAGTGACCGTGCAATCGGAAAAAGGTACGAAAACCCCTTCTGTTGTAGCTTCTGTCACGTCTTTACCAAGCTCCATAGCATTAGTTGCCGAAAAGCTTGCCATAGCACTCTCGCTGGTCTGCATATCCAAAGTTTTTAATTTCCTCGAGAGCCAAGGAGGAGACCCGCTCCTCGGCCTCCCGCACGTCCTCCTAGCTCAAAGCTCTGGACGCCACTGATCAGTAAGGCTCTGATCAGCCACACAGCGCCCTCTGCCTCAACAGAGTAGGGGCATTTCCCTGGTGCCCTGGCCAAATTTCCCCCAATTCACTATAAAGACCAGCAACAGTGTAATCTGGTTCAAGCTCAGTTGGCATTCGTCTTTATCCCCTTCCCCCGGGTCATGCCTGAAAATAAGCAGAATTTGTCTAGTGCACTTACCTGGTCAACAAAAAGTGAATAATAATACCTACTGATATAAATATATATGTAAATCATTTTGTGGAAATGTAATCGTTTGTCACTTACGCTGAAGCTGCACCTGGCAGACTGGCAGCAAAGCAGACGATTGGCAGGTGGATGGTATTCTGCATCGACCTCTGCAGGGAGCCCCCCCCCAATAGGGTTTAGGGCTCATTCCACCAGACATACTGCTGCCTCAGTGGCTGCTTCCAAGGATGTCCCTATCCAGGAGATTTGCAGGGCTGCTACCCGGAAGTCAGCACACACCTTCATCTCCCACTACCACATCAACTTTGAGTCACTCTGGGATGCTGGTTTTGGGGCCTCGGTTCTCCAGTCTCTCTTCCCTAAGTAGGGGGTGTGCGCCCAGGCCCCTCCTCCCAGAGAACTGCTAGGAGTCTACCAGAAGTGTGGATAAGTGCACAATATCCACGCCCCTAGAAAAACAAGTTACTCACCTGTAACTGTAGATCTTCAAGCATATCTCTTGCAGCAGGTAATACACATGGGTTATTGCCAGAGGGCGCACTTCTGCACGGCAGGCTTTCCCAGCAGTCTTTGCCTAGGGGCTGCCCACAGAGTGACCTAATCACTGTGTGACTATACAAGAGTGGGTGGCACCAGGCATCTTCAGTTCATTTTTTTGCCGTCTTCAGCCCACACAGCAGCAGCAGTTTCCTTTTCCCAGTGAATGCAGTTCTTCTTCGATGAGACCTTGACCTAGGAACAGTGTTTTCTCACCGTTCCCACCTTCATCAGCAATTCTTCTTCTTCATCAATGAAACTTACCTACTTTGTTGTCGACGATGTTTGTGAATAACAACTATTTTTCCCTCCAGCAAGACATGGAGCAATACTCCTTGTCTTTCTCAGGGTTGCTTTTGTCGACGGCCGCTGTTACCAGTGCACACTGTCGACAGAGCACCATAACATCATCTAGATGTGGAGCAGTACTCCTCATCTTCCTTAAAGTTGCTCTCATCGACAGCCACTGTTTTCCAGTGTCCATCATCGATGGGGCACCGTTGCATCAGCAGGATGTGGAGCAATATTCCTCATCTTCCTTTAAGGTTGCTCTCGTCGATGGACACTTTTCTAGTGTCCACCATCGACGAGACACCATTACATCAGCTAGATGTGGAGTGATACTCCTTATCTTACTCATGCTTGCTCTCGTTGATGGCCACTGTTACCAGTGCACACCGTCAATGATGCCCCACAAAGATACCTTCCTCGTTGACAATGTTTACACTATCGTTGACATTGTTTGCACTCCACGCCACTATTTCCAGTACACCGTTGATGGTGCTTCATAACATCAGCAAGATGTGAACGATACTCCTCATCCTTCCCAAACTTGCTCTCATCGATGGCTACTGTTACCAGTGCACACTGTCGACGGTGCCCCTCACGCTGACTTCGACGTTGACGTTGCTTGCCATAACTCTCATTTACAAATTAACAGGACAGGACATCATACTCCTTGTCCTTCGGGGCTGCATTCATCGATGGCCACTACCGCAAGTGTACACCGTCGATATTGCACCATAAGATGTCGTCATCATTTTTGGCATCACCAGGCTGTGGAGTACTACTTCTCACCCTCCCAGATGTTGCTGTCGTCAATGGTCACTACTGCCAGTGTACACCATCACCATCGCCCCTTTTAGTAGTTGTCTCAGATGATTATCAGATCCATAGACGATTCCTCCTTTTAGGACCGTCCTCAGCATCTAATTTGCCGCCAACAATGGCTTCGGACTCTGCACTGAAGGATCAAAGTTTTACCCTTATGGCCGGCCGGTGGCGCTGAGGTTGAGTAGCTAGACGCCACACCGCAGCGCTAAAATCGGCGACCGGGTTGAGGAGCGAGCCTGGGCTGTCGGGTTGAGAAGGATCGAGCGTCTGTTAGACTGCCTCTCCTTCTCCGGGATTGGGGAATGCCTCCTATGTCCTGCCGGCTCTAGCGGTGGCTGGGGGCTATGGCAGGTCATGGGCAGAACTAGAGGGGCGATGCTGTGGCAGGCGGCTGGGAGGGGTGTGCGGTAGCACGCGCCTGCTCGGTCCATAGGCGTCGTGCATGCCACAAGACGTACGGGAGGAAAAGGAGGAAAAATCCTTGCAGGCTACATGATGGCTGGACGCAGCAGCTCCCCGCCGGCTTCCTACCGAATGCTCCCTGCACTGAAAACCCCTCGATCCCGTGGCGGTGGTCACAGGCTCACACGGCAAACGGATCGTTGTGCAGGCTGGAGGTAAGGGGTTGAGCTTGGGGACGTGGGGCAGACTAGGGATGTTGTCAGGCTGAAATTGGGGAACCATCGGTAACACCCCCCCCAGCCATATGGAGACAAGAAAATGTACAAAAAAAAAGTTTTACCCTTATGGTCTTTCTTCTCCTTTTTTAACCGACTGTCAGTAAGAACACAGCTGACTGCTACAACCCAGGGAATCCTGGTTTATACACCACAGGCTCCAGACCTCTGCTTATGCAGACACTTACATCTTTGATTCCTATTAATTCCTATAAGACAGGCAACCCCTGTCACCACGTGGCTACTGTTGCTCAGATAGTTTTAACAGGTCATGATAGCTACTCAGACCTCCATTCCCCAGGAATCTGTCTAGCGGTTACGCTCACTTACTTCCCCTCAGACACATTTCCATTCGGATCAGGACTATCCTCCTAATATAGCATCTTATTTTAGGGAGGTAGATTCTTTTTCTGGAGGATAACTCTGAAGAAGAGTTAGGAGAATAGTGTCCTTACGATGCCGGTCCTTGACTTCTTTCTGAGGCCTATTCCTTTACTTTTATTCCTGAGATGCTGCTCTCCAATGCAGCCTTACCTGCCTGGATCTACCCTTCAAAGGTCATACCGTACCAAGACAGGCAGATCACCAATACCAAGCTCCGGTGGGCCATCCCTACTTTGCAAACACTATGGATGCAGGTTCTGTGGCTGTTCATGCCGCTCATGATCACGCTAACAAGCCTAGACATATGAGCTCCTTACCAGCTAACACAGCCTCCTGCCGTCTGGCCTACCTTGATGAACACGGTTTACCACGTGGGTCCGATGAATCTTCGGATTCTCAGTTATAAGGGACATATGGTTACATACCAACATACATTCTGGTATTTAGGCACAACTCTTGTCAACAGACTCCCCTTCTTTTCCATGACCCGGGACCATTGTTGATTACTATGGCCACTGGTATTTCTATCTCATGGCACCCCGTCAGATCAGGGTATGACGCCGGGGATACTTCACCTCTGATCTCTACCACAGATATTATCATCAGAAAACATGTGTGGCTCAGACTCTCCGATTTTACCCCAGTTGTGCAACATACGATTATGACTGCGCCTTTTAATGGCTCAGACTTTGTTATCCTACCACCCAGATGATTCTGGATACCCTCCAGATGCCTGGTTGATGACTTTGACCAGTCCATGACTGGGATCTCTCTGCCCACCTGTCAACTCAATACTGCTACCACTTCAGCTATTCCGGTAGTAATGGTAGCAAGCGGGGACCTTACAGAGCCACTGGTCGAGGCCACGCTACATCCCAGCATGCCTCTACTTCTTCCTTCAGTTTCAGTTGCTGGCTCGACACTACCAATTCTGAACCCTGCACTTCGAATGTTCATCTGCTCCAAGGCTGTTTACTACCTGCCTGGCAGCAGTGCCTACAGTGCTCTGGGGTCATAGCCATTACATCTTCCCATACCTGGACAATTGGCTTTTCATGTCAGACTCGTAGGCCTCTCTTCCTTTCTCCCTGCGAGCCCCTCTGACACAATTTAAAGCCTGGGGGATTACGATAAATTGGACCTCTTCCCTCCTGATTCCCCCCCACCACCACCACCAAGTCTTGGACTCCCGCTACAAGTTGGGAAATACTTACCAGAGGACAGTCAAACCACATTTATGTCCCTGGTCATTCAAATGCAAGAGGCCCAATATGTACCAGTAAGACAGCTACTTTTTAAGACATATGGCAGTGGCCATCTCAAAGACCAGTACTCACGCAACACTATGCATACAGCTTGACCAGTAGACACTACAAAGTCAGTAGCATCAAAAATCTAATTCCTTCAAGGCTTGAGTTTGGGTCCCTCTACACCTCTGAATTACCTTTCACTGGTGAGCCTGCCAACCCCACATCTCTCAGGGTGTCCCCTTTCAGTCCCTGCGGCCATCACAAACATTAATTACTGAGACTTTCCCAATGGCTGGGCGCACATCTAGGTCCATTCAAAACTCGAGGACAATGAGTCCCAGGCACCGCCTCTCCCCATGTAAATCTATTCAACATGAGAAAAATGCGACTTGTCCTCCGGGGCCTTCCGTCCATTCACGAAAAACGGGGACTTTCTATAGCTCCCCTGTTCTGCTCTTGGGCAGGACTCTATTTCTGTCATTCCTCCCTTCCCCCTTCTACACAGTACACTAATTTAAGTTGCGCCTTGCACTGGCTCCAATGATCCTTATTGCTCCCTGTGGCCTGGGGAGGTTTGGCTCCCATTACTACAACACTCAACAGTGGCAAACCCACTGCTGTTACCCATCAGACCAGATCTGATACAGATTAGAGGCAGGTTACTCCATCTCCACGAGTGGCTCCTGCAGACATTTTCGATCACCTGTCTCCAGGTCTCCTTGCAAGTGGCGAACATTCTGCTTGCATCTCGCAAACTTTCTACCAGATGAACCTACTATTAAAATGGTAAAAATTTTTCCATATTGGCTGCTTCTCTGCCCATGGTCCTTTTTTATTCATGTCCAGTGCTACAAGTCTTGAAATGTTTATCCTCGCTCACGGCTATGGGCCTGAGCTACTCCTCCATTGAGGTTCACCTGACCTCCATCCCGGCCTTTTATGAACCAATTGAAGGCAACCTGATTTACCAATATCACTTGGCAAAAATGTTTTCTCAGGGGGAATGTTACATCTTCAAACAACATGAAGTCTTGCTATATTATTACAATTGCAGTTTGTCCCACCATTAGAACTGCTCCGGAGGTGAAAGAGTTAACTCCCATTCTAAGAATGGAACTTGGAGTGCGAGCTCGGTTAGAGAAGCTCTGTCTGGGTTATTTCAAACCTAAACTGTCAGATTCTTTAGTCCGCCTCACTGAACAGTCGCTCCAGAGATTTCTCCTACTGCTCGGTTCATTTCTCGGTTTAAACAATGTTTTCTCGGTTCAAATCAACCGAGAATATTATTATTTTAACCGCAAAACCGATCGGTTCAAGCTCTGTCTGTGGTATCGTAAGTAATTACAGTTTATTTTCTGTGTGGAACTTGTAAATGTTATCGGTTCGGTTTTGAACCGATCAGCTTGTTTTAAAACTTGAATTGAAGGTTTTAGAGTGCGGTTCCCGGTTCTTATCGGTTCTAAAAAAAAACGGATTTCATTGCGGTTTTTTCCAAGACCTGTGACACGTGTTAGGAACCGATAAGGGTGTCTTGCCTTCATGCTGCCGCTTAAAAGGGCAAGTTTTTGGTTAGGCTGGCATTATGTCTGAAAACCCAAAAGAAAACCGGCCCACTGGGTTTCAACACTGTGATGCCTGTGGGGAAGTTCTTGCCAAGGCTGACCCACACACCACATGTGTATATTGTCTGGGATTTGACCACCTCAATTCAGACTGCCAGATTTAGAAAAATTTCCCTGCAGCCACCCTGGATAAGAGAGTTGGCAGGCTCAGGGAACGAGAGGCCAAAGTCCGCTGACCCGATGGCCAGCCCGTTCGGTGCCAACCGAACCGGAGGGAGTGCCCTCTGACCAGGGCGAGACTTCCCGTAAAGCTGGCTCGGAGGAGCCAGTTCCAGTAAAGAAAACAAGAAAATCAGCAGGTGTGGAGCCCAAAATTCCTTCTCCAACTGCTGCAGAGATAGCAAGAGCTATTCAGATTGTCCAGTCACTTTCTCCGGTTCCGTCCGAACCGCCACTGTCTGGTAAAAGGTCGGTTCCACCGGTTCAGGAATATGTTGTTGAAGAGTTTTATGAACCAGAGGAGGGGGAGGATGATTATGAACAGTATGAATGTGACTTTGAGGGTCTGGGTGTGCCCATTGAACCGGACATCTCCCCAGACAGACCTTTAGAATCTCCCCCTTTGCTTTCTGAGTCCCCCTCTCACTTTATGTTTTACAAAAAAGTTGCTGAAACCTCCAGCTACCATTGGAGGAAGCTGTGATGAACAAGAGGAACCTGATTTTGTAGAAATGATGGATATTCCAGAGTCTAGAGATTGTGTATTCCTTGCATAGATCATTTAGGAAACAGACAATAAAAATTTTAAAACTCCTAATTCTGTGCCTCCTGTGGACAAAAGATGGACAGGAGGTACACTCTGTCAGGTCCTGATACAGAATTCCTTTCACAGCAATGCAGTCACGTTGGTGGTTCAGGCTGCAGCCTGTGATAAAGCTAATGTTCCTTTGGCTTCACATCCTCCTGACAAGGATTCCAGGAAGATTGATGCCATGGCTAAAAACAATACATGGCAGCATCCTTGGGACTCAGGCAAGCAAATTACATGGCTTATGTAGCAAGGTATCAAAAATCTAGATGGGACACTGTCATGGCTTTGGCCAAACAGGCCTCTGGCCAGCTTGCTAATGAGCTGGAACAGGTGGCTGCTGATGGCATTGAGGCATCTAAGGTGCAGTTTCATGCTGCTGTGGATTTTAATGATGTATCCTCTAGAGTCATGGCTACGTCTGTAGCTTTTCGCTGGTTGGCCTGGCTCAGGTGTACTAGCTTGTCACAGGATACCCAGACTAAGGCTATGGATTTTCCTGTGGTTGGAAATTCTCTGTTTGGGGAGCAGACAGAGAATTATATGAAGAAATGGATGAATAAAGGACTACCTATAAGAGTGTTCAGGCTAAGGAGCGCAAGCCACCCTCAGAGGCAGGCCCCCAGGGGTAGAGGTAGGCCTTTTCACAGGCCTTTTACAAACCCAGGCCTCTCTGCTTATGCTCAGAGGGGGTTCTTCAGAGGAAGAGGCAGACGGGGTGTGGGCAGGCCTGCTCCCACCCCTCAGCCTAAAGCACCTGCCAAACAGACACCCTGATGGGGTGCCCAGGGCCGATTCTCCTTTACCTATAGGGGCAGGTTGGCGTACTTCATTCAGAACTGGGTGTCTCTAACTTCAGACAAGTGGGTCCTGGAAGTAGTAGGCCAGGGTCTGGTTCTCAGCTTCAAAAGTTCCCAAGATGAGAATCAGATCTTTCCCACCTGCAAACTCTTTAGAGACCTTTACTTTAGAAACAGAAGTCTCAACCTCCTGGCTCTCAGAGCTGTAGAAAGGGTTTCTCCCCACACCAGGGCAAGGGTCTGTACTCCAGATATTTCCTTACCCCAAAAAAGACAGGAGAATGGCGGCCCATTTTAGACCTGAGATATCTGAACAAACACCTTTTGAAACCAAAGTTCAGAATGGTAACCTTGCCAATGATTTTACCCTCTCTAAGGCCAGGGGACTGGCTAGCCTCCCTGGACCTCAAGGATGCCTATTTTCACGTCCTAATCAGAAGCTCCCACCGAAAGTACCTCAGATTGGAACTGCCCTCAGGTCACTACCAGTTCAGAGCAGTGCCCTTCGGCCTCACCTCTGCCCCAAGGGTATTCACAAAATGTCTGGCAGTAGCAGTGGCTCATTTAAGATGGCAAAGGATTGCTGTCTTTCCCTATCTGGACGACTGGCTCATTGTAGGTTAGTCCTCAGAACAGGTAAGATCTCACCTGCAAGTTACCCAGCAGCTGCTCACCTCCTGGGCTTCTTGCTCAATCTTCCAAAGTCAGTTCTGGAACCAGTTCAGGTGCTCACCTTCATAGGTGCAGAATTGGACACAAAGCAGGCCAGAGCCTTCCTACCCTTAGAGAGGGTAAGGAACTTGGTGGCTCTGGCCTCCTCCTTCACTCTGCAGGTCTCTCGACCAGCAAGACATTTTTTGCAGCTCCTGGGGCACATGGCTGCGTCCACAGCTGTAGTGCAAGGAGCAAGATTTCAGATGAGGGATATTTAGTTTCACTTGAGAGCCTTTTGGTCTCAGAGAAGAGACCCCTTTCCAAGTTGGTCCCAGTGACCCAAACCCTGATCCAGGCCCTCCAGTGGTGGCAGGATCAGAGCAATTTAAGACTGGGGGTCCCTTCATTCCTCTGTCTCACTCCTTGACCCTCACTACGGATGCTTCCCTCCTGGGTGGGGAGCCCACATGGGCGACTCTCCACTCAGGGAGTGTGGTCCCTCAAGAATCTCTGCTCCACATCAATTTGCTGGAACTCAGAGCTGTCTTTTAGCACTTCAAGTGTTTTCTGCATCTGTTCAGAACAAAGTGGTACAAGTCAGAACAGACAACACCACAACAATGTGGTACATCAACAAGCAGGGGGGCACTCGGTCTTCGGCCTTGTGCACCGAGGCAATGAAGTTGTGGTCTCTGGCCTATTCCCTGAACACTTCCCTCATAGCAGTTCACCTTCCAGGAAAGGACACTGTCCTAGCAGATGCTCTCAGCAGGATTTCCCAGGGCCATCACGAATGGTCTCTGGATCCTCAAGTACTGGGGATAGTTTTTGCCAGATGGGGCACCCCGCAGATAGATCTTTTTTCATTCCCTAGACAATCACCAACTTCCACTCTTCTGTTGCAGGCCCTCAGTGTTGGGCTCAATCTCTGGATGCCTTTCTCCTAGATTGGAAGAAGTTTCTTTATGCCTTTCCCCTTCCTCTCCTATTCAAGGTGCTAGTAAAATCAGATCCCAGCCTTGCAGGTGATTCTGATTGCCCCAGATTGGGCCAGGCAGCCCTGGTACCCACTCCTTCTGTCACTAGCAGTCCATCTTCCCCTGTGTTTCCCCAGGAATCAAAACCTGTTAACCTGTGCACAGGGGAGAGTTTGGTATCCAAACCTCAAATCACTCAACCTCAAGGCCTGGCTCTTGAGGAGTTAGAATTTGCTGACCTACACCTTTCTCAGGGTGTTCTTGAAATCCTAAAGGCTTCTAGGAAGCCTTCCACTAGGGCTACTTACAATTCTAAGTGGAAAAGGTTTTCCATTTGGTGTTCTGGGAAACATATTTCCCCGGAATCTGCTGATTTGCCCATTGTTTTGGACTATATGGTCCATCTTAATTCCTTGGGCCTGAGACCAGTTACCCTGAAAGTACATTTGGCAGCTGTCTCTGCTTTTGTTTCAGCAGGAAAGCCTCCTCTCTTCCGCCACCCTGTATTTTCCAAGTTTTTAAAGGATTACTTCATACTAATCCACCTTTTAGGGATCCGCCCTCGCCTGGGACCTTAATGTTTGCATTGCCCAGTTAATGCAACCTCCTTTTGAACCTCTGTCTTCTGCAGAGCTTAAGTACTTAACTTGGAAAACTGTTTTCCAGTGGCTATCACTTCTGCCAGGCGCATACAAGTGAGTTGCAAGCCCTGTCAGTAGAAACTGACTTTATTTCTTTCCACAGGGATAAGGTAGTCCTCAGGACTAACAGGAAGTTTTTGGCTAAGGTGGTTTCAGATTTCCATCTTAATCAATCTATCTCCCTTCCAGTGTTTTCACTGAACATTCTCTCCTCTGGCTTAGAGGAGATTGCACAGTTTAGATGTTAAGAGGGCCCTAAGTTACTATATAGAACGCACAAGGGTCACAGGTCTCGAATCCTCCAACTTTTCTCACTTATGGTGAGGTCGGAAAAGGAGACCTGCCACTAAAGAGATCAGTTGCCAGGTGGATTGTCTCTTGTATCCAATTTGTTATCAGAAACTGAGAAAGTTCTCCTTCTGGCCTGAGGGCTCATTCTACCAGAGGTACAGCGCTGCCTCTAGCTGCTGCCAGAGACATCCCTATCTTAGAGATATGTCAAGCAGCTACCTGGAAAACGGTACACACTTTCACCAAGCATTACTCCCTGGATGTCCAGGCCAGGAGAGATGCTCGGTTTGGCACAGCTGTAGCTTCAGAGCCTATTCCTAAGTAGGTTCTGTCCCTCCTCCATGGAGGTACTGCTGTGTAGTCTGCATATTGTCATAATATAGCAAGACTTCATGTTGTTTGAAGAAAAATACTCACCTTAGTAATGTTGTTTCTTCTAATGGAGTCTTCTATATATATGACCTCCCCAGCCTGCCCCTCTCAGAACTTCTACTTGGGTATGGGGTGGCAGCCTAGTGTGGGCCAGTTATGCCCATTATATGTTTTCCACCCTTCTTGGGGTTTTGGGGTGTGATGTTTTTATTTTATCTCTATTATTGCTTATATTATATTATTACTTCTGGTCCCCTGACTTGAGTCTTTGTGTTGGGACCAGGAATATGTGTTATTAGTCAGGTAGCCAGTTGGCTAGTGTAGGTTACAGCTTCCACACAGACCTTAGTGAGTTTTGCTCGTAAAGATCTGACAGTTTAGGTTTGAAATAACCCAGACAGAGCTTTCTAACCGAGTCAGCTCCAAGTTCCATTCTTAGAATGGAGTTAACTCTTTCACCTCGGAGCAGTTCTAATGGTGGGACAAACTGCAATTGTCATAATATAGCAAGACTCCATTAGAAGAAACAACATTACTAAGGTGAGTAATTTTTTCTTCCTGGACATAAATCCCCACCACTCATTCACATTATTGGGATCTGCGCCAGAGGCACTAGGACCCATCGGGAGCAAACTTTTTGCCGGAGGGTCGGCGCCAGAGATGGAGCCGCGAGGAACGGCACCGCGAGCCTCAGCTCATGCGGTAATGACTATCTCGGTGTCAACCCTCCAACCGCCTCAGTTCCTTTTTTCCCGCCGAGTGCGCTTCAGTGACGACGTTGCTCACCTGCCGGGAGTCAAACTTCAAACTAGCAGCATAGTTTTCAGTTTTCTTATTTTGTAGTAATATCTCGATAATTTATCGCTCAAGTTTATTCTTATTTTAAAAATAAAAGAAGTCTCAGCCTACTTTGACGGAGTCGACCATAAGCAGGTCAGGTGACGGTAGGGAGACTTCGTATGAAAGCTGTTCTGTCAGTCGAGCTGGGTCCGGTCTGCCGCCTTCTCCAAAGGGGGGTCTGACAACGGTCAGTCCAATGCCCGGGGGGACGGGCAGTCCCCACGGAAGCATAAAAATAAACGGTCGCATTCTTGGCACCGTTCGGCCTCGAGCTCTTCTCCGGCCCACAGGTCAAAAAAGAGAAGGCATCACTCGAGGTCACCCTCTGTTATGTCTGCGCGTAGACGTTCGGTTATTGGGGCTAGTTGTCGATCTCCTCCTTCAGAGTCACCAACCTCTGCTTCTGGTAGCCAGCGGCTTCGACATCGGAGCCCTACCCCACCCGCAGGTAGGTCTTCAGATGATCAGTTTCATCAGCGGGCCACTTTTATGGAGCAGTGGGCTCGGAGGTTACTTCAGCTACCTGGCTCGGTCACTCGGGGGGCCTTCGGGCTTCTTGGGAGACCAGGTAGGGCAGTTGGACTCCCTGGTCAGCTGCTCCTTCTTCGGTGCCATCGACTCAGTGCTTAGGTGCCCCCCACATAGCTCTGGCGCAGGGGCCACACCGATGCCTTTATCTCCTGCTCTTCTTCCTTCAAAGCCTGTTTTCAGAGTCTTGGAGTGTTTTAGCGCCTCGGCATCGGTGGTGCTTCTCGGCGCCATCCTTGGCACCGTCGGCTTCTGGCGCTGCCTTGATGCCCGTGCAGCCCCTCGGCACGCGTTTTTGGCACCATGTGGGTCCTCTGCACCGCTGTGCCGCGACTCTCAATGGCGCCAGAGGCCTCGGGCGCGTCTTCCACTTTCAGGACCTCTTTCCTTCTTCCGTTTCCTCTGACTTTCATTCCTTTCCTGTCCATACAGTCCCTCCTGGACTGTCAGGAGATGACATTGAGTCTGACCCAGACCTTCGGCTGGGTGATGAAGTGGAGGAAGCAGGATCTATTACTGCTACAGAGCCTGTGGTCGAGGACCTGTCCTTTAAGTCTCTGCTGAAAAATTTGATCGCCACTCTTTCTCTCCAGACTACAGACATCGATCTTTGGAAATTGTTAAGACTCCATTACCTTCATGCCCTGAAGAACCCTACGGATTTGACTTCTCCGGTTCAGCCTTCCTTTGAGACGCTGTCTCAAATGGTATGGAATAATCCTGCTCTCACCCCTTCGGTGGCAAAATCCATAGATAGGAAATATTCAGCCCCCAAGGATCGTCCCATTTTGGCATCTCAAGCCTTTGCGGATCCTATTGTAGTCCTGGTAGAGAATGATAAGGTCGTTCTTCCCCAAACTACTACAGCTCGACCTATTAACAAAGACTCTCTTAAGATAGACACCTTAGGTAAGAGAGTCTTTGCTGTTTCTACCTTAAGTATGCGTATTGCCAGCTACCAGGGCTATTTCTCCCAGTATGAGTATATCCTGTGGCACTCTATCAAGCAGATGGTTGAAGCTCTACTGGAATCGGATACTAAGCCAGAGCTTCTTCAAACCATTACCAGAGGTATCGAATCTAATAACCAGCAGGTTAAAGTAGCTATGGATGCTTTGACACTGCTTCCGTTCGGCTGCTGGTATTTAACACCGCCGTCATTCCTGGCTGCGCACTTAAGACTTCACAGATAGCCGGCGCCTTGTGAGTAATAAGCGTTGCCTTTGATGGTGCATATCTTTTCGGTCCTCAGGTAGAACAAGCTCTAGAAGCTACACAAAAGACTAGGCCAGCCATTAAATTGGCTCGACCTCCTCCTGTCCCCTCGAGGAGTGTCAATAAACGTCCAGTTTCATAACAGTCAGTCCTTTCGAGGCAGAGGCAGAGAGGTTTCCATAAAACCAACCTGCCCAACCTCAGAAGAAGACACAACAGAAGGCGCAAGGGCCCAAAGCGCCCAGCGCCACCTTATGAGTTGCTGGCCCAAGTCCCATCTCAGCTGCCCGAGGTGGACTTTTCCTCTCCGGTGGGAGGTCATCTGATGCACTTCTACAACCAGTGGAAGTCCATAACCTCAGACAAATTGGTCCTTCGGATAATCCGCGAGGGGTATTCACTCAGTTTTGTGGAGACCCCTCCGGATCGTCCTCCCAAACGACAGCCCAGGCTGTCAACCCTTCAGTCAGACTTTCTCGGCGCCGAGGTTCAGGGCCTTCTGATCAACAGGGCAGTAGAAGTAGTGCCGCTGCATCAACGGAACACGGGGTTCTACTCCCATTACTTTCTAGTTCCAAAGAAGTCCGGGGGCATGCGCCCCATCCTGGATCTCAGAAAGCTAAACAAATTTCTCCCCAAGGAGAAGTTCAAAATGTTTTCTCTGGGAACCTTGTTACCTTTGCTTCATCAACACGACTGGCTAGCCTCCCTAGACATGCAGGATGCTTACCAGCACATTGCTATTCACCCGAGGCATCACAAATTCCTGAGGTTTGTGGCTCTGGGACAACATTATCAGTTCAGAGTCCTGCCCTTTGGGCTATCCTCGGCGCCGCGGGTTTTTACAAAGTATTGTGCAGTTCTCGCAGCGCACCTCAGAAAGGTCGGTATACAGGTGTTCCCTTATCTGGATGATTGGCTTCTGGCAAGCCCTTCCAGGCAGAGAACTCTGGACGCTGTAGAGATGGCCTCTCGCTTCCTTACGTCCATGGGAGTTCTGCTGAACCTCAAGAAATCGCAGTTACAGCCCTCCCAGAGGCTCCTTTTTATAGGGACTCTTCTGGACACCTCCTGTGCGAAGGCTTTTCTTCCAGAAGACAGAAGGAACTATGTCCTTCAAATGGCCCGTCACATCGGGGAAAACAACTCAGTCCCAGCTCTCTCGATGCAGCGGATGCTAGGCCTCATGGCATCCTCAGTGTTCACTGTACCCCTAGCACGTCTGCACATGAGAACCACTCAGTGGATGCTCAGTACTCAGTGGTCCCCAACCACTCACCCAGTCCTATCCCATCAAGGTGACAGAACCTTTAAAGAGGTCACTCACCTGGTGGTCTGAAGAGAGCAATCTCCTGGAAGGGTATCCCTTTGCTCCTCTGGACCATCAGATCTCCATTACCACAGACGCGTCCCTAATGGGGTGGGGAGCTCACTGTCAGGCTCTCCACACTCAAGATGCGTGGACTGAGGTCGAGTCCCAGCTTCACATAAATGTCCTAGAAATGAGAGCCGTCCTTTATGTGGTCCGAGTGTTGAAGGACATTCTCTGTCACAAGAACATTCTCCTTCAAACGGACAACAAAGCAGTGATGCATTACATCAACAAGCAGGACAGTGCTCATTCTTACCCCTTATGCAGGGAAGCGATGAAGGTATGGGAATGGTGCTTGGAGCACAAGGCTCTAATTCAAGCGGTCTGCCTACCTGGAATACAGAACGAACTGGCAGACCGTCTCAGCAGAACAGAGACAAATCCTCACGAGTGGTCTCTCGACTCAACCATAGTTCGGTCACTATTCAAAGAGTGGGGAACTCCAGACCTGGACCTTTTTGCATCCCCACTCAACTCAAAACTGCTCTCTTCTGCTCCAGAAATCCAGGGCCTGTCATTTTCTGTCAGGATGCGTTCAGGCTACGGTGGACAAAACATAGAAACATAGAATTTGACAGCAGATAAGGACCGCTTGGCCCACCTAGTCTGCACATTTTCCTACCTAACAGACAAGCTGCAGATCCTAGTTAACCAACAGCTTACTTCCTCCTCGCTTTCTTTATGCCTTTCCACCTCTTCCTCTTATTCAGTGGGTACTCCTCAAGTTCGAATCCCAGGGGGACAAGATGATTCTCATTGCTCCCTTCTGGCCTCGGCAGCTGTGGTTTCCACTACTCAACAATATGTTGGCAGTTCCTTCGAGACCACTTCCCCTACAGATGAACCTTTTGACTCAGGGGCCGGTGGTCCATCCCAACCTGAGATCACTTCACCTTCATGCTTGGCTCCTGAAGAGGTAGAAGTAAACCGGTTCAATGTCTCTCGAAGGGTTTCAGGTATTCTTCTGGCTGCATGGAAGCCAGCCACTCGGAAAACTTACACAGCCAAGTGGAAGTGTTTTTCGCTCTGGTGTGCAAAGTCCTCTTTGAATCCCTTTTCCTGCCCACCAGATAAGGTTCTGGAGTACCTCTTGGACCTCTCAAATTCAGGTCTGCAGTACTCTACAGTCAAAGTTCACCTTAGTGCCATTTCAGGGTATCATGAGCCGTTTTTTTCCTTAACACTGGCTCAGTTACCTGTGGTTAAGAGATTTCTTAAAGGAATTCTGCATACCAGACCTCCTACAAAACATCCAGTTGCAGCCTGGGACATTAATCTTGTGCTAGACATGCTCACTCGAAAACCTTTCGAACCTCTGGCTACCTATGAGCTAAAATTTCTCACCTGGAAGACTGCCTTCCTAGTGGCCATTACCTCAGCCCGCAGGGTCTCTGAGATACATGCCCTGGTCACAGACCCTTCGTATACTGTGTTCCATAAGGACAAAGTAGTCCTTAGGACTCATCCGAAATTTCTTCCTAAGGTTGTGTCAGATTTTCATCTAAACCAACCTTTGGTCCTTCCCTCTTACTTTGCAGACTTCCAAAATGAAGGAGAACGATCTCTTCATTCTTTGGATGTTAAGAGAGCTTTGCATTTCTATCTAGATAGAACCAAGGACTTTCACAAAGCCCAGCAACTGTTCGTTTCCTTCAGCGAGACCCGGCTGGGTCAACCTGTCGCTATCAGATGTATCTCAGCATGGCTAGTGGCATGCCTTCGCCACTAACTTATTCGATGGCGCAGGTTGAGTTGGAGGGTAAGGGTTTACGCCTACTCTACTAGAGAGCGGTCGCTGGCATCCCTAGCGAAATTGCAGCGTGCCCATTGCAGATATTTGGTAACGTGCTGCCACCTGGAGTTCAGTGCATACTTTCGTTAAACATTATGCACTGGATGTCCATGCCAGACGACATTCTTCCTTTGGCAGAGTCATCCTCAATGGACTTCTGTCCTAAAAATGTGAGCTCTTGGTCTCTCCTGCCGCCCTCTCGGGGGATTATTAGCTCGGTACTCTCCCAATAGTGTGAATGAGTGGTGGAGACTTATGTCCAGGAAGATATGAAAATTACATACCTACCGTAATTCTTGATCTTCTTGGATGAGTCTCCACCACTCATTCACACCCTCTCCGTCCCCGAGCTCACCTCTGTTGTTGGTCTTCACTCCCTCAAATCTTTAGGCTGTGAAGACTTCTTTGTTGACCCTTTTTATCTGGGTTGCCCGGACTATCTTATGTCGGTTTTAGGTTAAACTATCCTTCTAGGTTAGTTCGCTGCACCTCCTTGGTAAAAAGGTACGACGTTGGAGGGTCAACGCCGAGATAGTCATTACCACTGCTGCCGAGCTGAGGCTCTCTCGCGTGCCATTCCTCGCGGCTCCATCTCTGGCGCTGACCCTTCGGCAAAAAGTTTGCTCCTGATGGGTCCTAGTGCCTCCGGTGCAGATCCCAATAGTGTGAATGAGTGGTGGAGACTTGTCCAAGAAAATCAAGAATTACGGTAGGTACGCAGTTTTCATATCTTCAGCCCCAACTAGACATTCTACTTTATAGTGGAGCCCTTAAATTTCCTTCTGGACAATTTACTTTGACCAAGTGCAACCTTCATTTTCTTTCACGGAACACTTCCATTTATTATGGCAGTGACTTCTGCTACACGTATGTCTCAACTTCAAACTCTGAGGTACAAATAACCTTACCCTTATTTTCCACAAAGACAGAATTTCCTTATGCATCAACCCCTCCTTTTAACGATGGTGGTTTCAGAACATAATCTGAGCTACCTGTTATTATGCCACACATTCCAGTCCGGAGGTATCACTTCTATACACCTTCAGTGTGCACAGGGTGCTCAGATGCTACTACTCAAAACATTATGCCACTCAGAATGACAATACATTTCTTTGTCACCTTCGTATGATCTAGGGGAAAGGCTCCCTGTTGCAAAACAAACCCTTTGCATGTGGCTGGCTAATTGCATTACATTCCAATAAGTTCAACATAGCTGCTACTGCCACTTGCTTTATGGGAGTGTCCATTACATATATATGTAATGTAGCCATATGGTCCAAAATTCATATCTTCACGATAATAGCCTCCCGCCGCCACACGGCTTTCGCCCATGTGTTGTTGAGGCACAGGTCAGGAAGGATAGGAAAACCAGGAGCAGTTATAAAATTCGCAACAAGTTATTTATTATTAATAGTAAAATAAAAAAATGAAATTGTTCAGTATAACTGTTTAAAAAGGCAGTATAAACAGAGAAAGTCCATCTGGGTTTCTTCTCAATATCCAATCTCAGTCTCTCTCAGTCTCTGTGTCTCTCCTTTGCAAAACATTGCAGCTCTGTTTTTATAAGTCGTTGCAACCCACGCTGGTTAAGAAAACAGCATGCTTCTCACGTGGTGTTCTTGTAAGTTTCAACTAGTGCAGCAAAAAGAACATTGTGACCCAGAACTGACCTCTTGCTTACAGCTTCTGAGAGCGTTTGCAAACTAGCTTCTCAGGTTAACCCATTGCGTTCCAAACAGCTTTTTGCAATCATTTCAACAGTATAACTATATACATTTCAATAGTAAAACTATATACATTTCTAAACAAAGGGATCCCAGTATCAGTTATATTTCCAAATAATGATTCACATATATTTTTATACCAGCAGATGTGCAAGGGGGGAGAAAAGACAGAACAGCAAGTGAGGGTAGAGAGATAGCGAGAGGCAGAGAATTGCAAGACTGTTAGGGTGATCAAGTCCTAGGTCTCACGAGAAAATTTGGTTGTGCAGCCAGACAGCCAAGAGACAGAAAAGGAGAGAATAGAACAGATCCTTGCATTTAGATTCTTTCTCCATAACAACTGGGACAGGGCCATATTCAACTCTGTCACACCATACGGTGGATCTTATTATACTCATCCACCCTTCTGATATTACTGCTTGGGAGTCATCCCAAGTGTATTACCTGCTGCAAGAGATATGCTTAAAGAAGATAGTACAGTTGCATACTTATCGTAACGGTAGATCTTCGAGAGACTCTCTTGCAGCAGGTGCATTCCTTCCCTCCTTCCCCTTCCTTCTCTAAGACAACAAATGTTTTACATCCAAACATATGTAAGAGGAAAGTTCCTAGGGCACCTCGATTTGCATATGAGCGAGCTGAAGCCGGCAAGGAACTGAGGATGCCTGGGGCTGCCCACTCTTATATAGTCACACAGTGATGAGGTCACACTGTGGGCGGCCCCTAGGCAAAGACTGCTGGGAAAGCCTGCCGTGCAGAAGAGCGCCCTCTGGAAATAACCTAAGTGTATTACCCACTGCATAAGATTCTCTCAAAGATCTACTGTTACGGTAAGTACGCAACTGTACACCTTATCTGTGTCAATCTTCACCATTCATCACCTTTGGGTATAGTGGCGGAGGTCACGGCCTTGGAGCTTTTTTTTTTTTTTTTTTTTTTTGATGGGTGAGTCGACACCGCCGGCACCACCACCGAAGCTGAACTGCGTGGCTCTGCCAGGTTGGCCATTAGGTGTGGTCGACCCCGCCCTCCCACCAGTTCTTCGTCTCCCGCTGTAGAGGTCGCACCTCGTGGAAGCTCTACTAGCAAATGGCCTGCCACTGAACTGAAACCTTTGGCTCCATTATCTCCGTTCTCGATGCCTAGTCTGTCGACACTGCTTATTGGAAATTTCCTGCTGGTTCCACTGTCTGCCACCACTCGACGTTGCCTGGTAAGACTGTTCCTTTTCTTCTTCTAGCGACGTTGAGTCTTTTTTTCCCCCGTAGGTCATGTCTTGGTCGGGGGGGGCAAGAAAACCTTGAAGACAGGACGGCCTCCTATGCATCGGTACCCGTTCAGCCGTAAGTACTCTGTCACCGATCAGCATGACCGTTGCCTCGCGTGTCTTGGCTCGCTACACGACATGGATTTGTGCGATGCCTGCTTCTCCAAGGAGCACCATGTCATCGAACAATGCACGTGGAAAGTGGGACAAGCTCCGCGGACTTTCAGGGGACGGGCGTGCACTCGTCGGGCCAAGCCACGGTCCGTCGGCCTTTCCTCCGGGTCCCCTCCCAGTTCTGTATGGACCGTGGAGGAGGGGGGGCTTCTGCTTCTAGTAGCCTCGCCATTGCAGAAGTCCCTTCTCCGGTGCAGGAGGCCCAGTCCATCCCCCTGGGGGGTGGGCGGAAGGCACCGCCTTAGCAATCGCCCCTTCGGGGGTGAAGGCTCCCCCGGTGTGGTCTCCTTGGGTTGGGAAGCCTGGGTCGGCACCATCCTTGACGATGCCATCTGTAGGCACCATCTTGGGCCTTGGCGTCATTCGTGATGCCGTGGGCCCTGATGTCACCTTCATTAGCGCCGGTCCGTTGCTCAGCACCGTCACTGCTATCAGTGCCGTTCTCAGTGCAGATGGTGCTGACGGCGCAATGGGAGTCTCTACAGCACCGTCCTTGTCTGTTTCTCACCTTGGGTCGGTGCTGTGCCAGGTCCCGGCTCTGATACTGCTGCCATCCTCAGCACTGTGTCTTCTTCGCGCACCGCCCGCAGGTGCGCTTGAGAGCTTCGGCGTCAGCTCTGGTGCAGTCCCTCATTCTGGTGCTCCATTCAGTCGGGATGGCAGCGGGCGTCCACGTACTATCTGGCACAAGACTTCGGTCTCCGCCTCCTTGGAGGCGGAATCGGACTCTGAGTCAGATAGGCAGTCTGACTCTTTGGAATTGGCTGCACACATTGACACCTTGGTAATGTCTTCGACAGACCGGAGCCAGCCCCCCTCTGAGGAGCGGACAGTGGCCCCCGGGTCCAGGGTCAAGGGTTTTGACCAGCAGGCGGTGGTGCAGGCCACCATTGCCCTGCAGCCTGGCCTCAGAGGGTTTTCTGATCCCTCAGTGGTGGTACCCCCTCAGGTGGTGTGCCTGGATTGCCCAACTTTGGGGCCGATCAGAGCACCCACAGGAGAGGAGAGTGCTGCTCCCTGGATAGTCCCTTCGGGGACTGACCAGGGCTGCCAGCTGCCTAGGCTGGCTTTTACGAGGAGAAGGGCTCTTTCGGACTCCGAGGAGTAGGGGTTCGACACGGCGACCCTTTTCTGGGACCCACCTGAGTTCCGGAAGGAGTCATAGTGCGAATCTCCACCCTTTCTTTTCGGTTTCCTTGAGAGGGCCCTGTTCTTTGGAGGTAGGGGACCGTCCTTTTGGATTCTCACAGACCCAGTCACCTCACGGGGGGCGGCAGTTCCAGTATGGTTGACCAGCTGTCGGCTGTTGAATTTTCTGGAGCTCCCTCTTCCCTTGGGGCTCCAGGTGCACTCTCCGGCCCAGGCAGAGGACAGCCGATTCCTGTTGTTGGCTCTGTCCTCTGCCACCTTCTCCTGTTCTCCCAGGTATTCTTGGTCCTAGTGGCCCTCTTTCTCTCCTGGGAGCAGTTCAGAGCTGTGGCTGCTTAATTTCCCTCTTACGTCAGGGCCAGGGACAGACAGGTTTTTCAACCTCCCCCTGAGCAGCCAGCTTCTGAACTCTTGAGGTCCTCTGACTCTTCATCCCCTCTTCTGGAGGAGAGAAACCGTCTGTCCACATCTCCCCAGCTGCTGATCTCGCAGATTATCAGCGATTCCTTGTGAGGATGTTGGAGGACCTGCACATCTCCCAATCCATGCAGCACAATCTGGAGCACTCAACACATACCTTTTTAGGCGATTTCAGTGCAGACACCCTTGTGGTGCCACCTGGCCTGCTCCCTTTCGGGAGGCATCATTGCATTTCTGGCAGAGACCCTTTTCCGGAGTCTCAGCCCCTAGGGATTTCTGCCAGAGGTATTGTGCCCCCCAGTCTCCAGGTTCTATGCCTCATCTTCGGTCAGGATTGACGCAGCTGGACACTCCTGATGGGCTTCATGACCCTCACTGTGACCGGCCCACAGATCAAGATTCTAGGGATTTTGATTTCTGGGGGAGGAGGACTTTCTACTCGGCACGGTTGCTACTCTATTTCAGCACATCAGGCCCACTACGCTACCTATGATAGGTTCCTGTGGTCCAGGTTAGGCCAGCTCCTAGCCTGACATGGAGGTAACCAGACAAGCCATTGCACTCTCTGCATGTGGCCTGGAGCTGGCAAGGCACCAAGCAAGGGTCTCTTACGACGCCAACGAGGTAGTTTCCAGGGTCGTAGGGACAGCGATCTGCACTAGGCGGATGGCATGACTGCATCTTTCCCAGTTGTCACCCTTGGCCCAGTGTGGGGTGATTTCCTCCCCTTACCAAAGAACCCATCTGGTGAGGCGGCGTCTGTCGGGGCAACTTCCTACTCCTTCCGAGGTGTCCCCGTCTCACTTTCCCCACTCCCGGGCCTCTCCAGACCCGTGAAGGTTCTTTCTCTCTCTATCTCTCTCTCTCTCTCTCTCTTTGTCTCTGTGTGCCATCCACTGTGAGCTAAGGGACTCAGTTCTTTAGGGTTAGGGCCCCCTTCGGGGGGGCTCAGCACTCATCCAAAGGTGATGAATGGTGAAGATTGACACAGATAAGATATGAAAATTATGCACCTACCGTAATTCTGATCTTTCTGTGTATCTTCACCATTCATCTCAATCTCACCCTCCATCCCCCTGGGGCCTCAGTCTCTGGGTCCCTCTCCCTCTCTTTCACCCCCCTCCTTTCTGTTGGTCAGGAGTGGGGTGACCTTGGGCACATAGGGGGATGTTTTTCTGTAGGGGGAGAGCGGCCAGGATTGGGGGCACTCCTTCCTCAGCGCCTCGGCTTCACTTTGATTTCCTTGTCCTTTAGACACAACCTCAATTTAATTTAAGAAACTAATTTTCTTATGTCAAATATTTGATTGGGGGGGAGTATTCCCTGTATCCTGTCTTTTCTTCCAGAGTAGCCGATTCTGCTTATGTTGGGATTATTGCCAGTGATTCTGTGCCTTGAATTCTGGCAGTTTAGCCTTCTGGCTATTCCTTCGCAGTTCCTATACAATCTGGAAACAGGTCAAGGTTCCAGGGTATGTCCCCTCCCCACATCCTTACTTCTAAATTCCCTAACCCTCCCTCCCTCCCTCCCTCCTTTTCTACTTCCAGAGATTGGGACCCTCCCAATCCCCTTAGTTTTCCAGCTTTATTCTGTCCTCCGTCATTTATTTCTCCTTTTAGTTTGTATATCCTTTCCTTCATCTGTCCCTTGGACTCCCTTGTTCCCTCCCTCCCAACATTTCCTTACTCTTCGGTGACTCAGAACTGCCGGGAGGATGGGTCGACCACACCTAACAGCCAACCCGCGAGCGCCACGCAGTGTGTCGGCCTTGAGGGTGGCACCGATGGTGCGTCAACTCTGCCCATCAAAAAAAAAAAGAGCTCCTGCAGGGTCATGACCTCCGGCCACTATACCCAAAGGTGATGAATGGTGAAGATACACAGAAAGATCAGAATTATGGTAGGTACGTAATTTTCATTTTCTAGGAGTGGTATATGGTATAAATCTACACAACCCACCCAACCTCTCCTGGCAAGTGGCACACAGATCTGGCTTCCAGCGGGTCAGATCTGACGTCATGGGGCGGTGCTGAGGAGGATACCACCCGGGTGGGTGGGAGGAGCCAGCTTGAAGACCTTTTGGCAAGTCTTAAAGGGAAAGAAAGGAATTCTGCCAGAAGTGTGGGTGTACACCATATACCACTCCTAAAACTACAGTTACAGGTAATAACTTGTATTTATTGAAGATGCCTCATAACAACAGGCAGAGGGGCTGTCTGGAGGCATGCCTATCATGCTTTTTAGAGCCATGGATACATTTTATTGGATTGTGCCAGGTCTCAGCAGATCTTCAGTTGGGTAAGGAGTTTCCCCATGTCTCTTCCCTAAAGTGAGATGAAAGGAGTTTCATCTTATTTCACTGCTCTCCTCTAAGGAGTAAGAGAAAATTTTCAGGACCTAAGTAGGCCTTTTGACATTCCATGCAAGATCAGATCCAGGACTGTGCTTTTTTTTTTCTCTCTCGCGCTTATCCGTATACTCTAGAAAGGATGTTAGGGAACTATCCAGCACCCATCGACTAGGCAGTTTCTTGCCCACTTCAGCCAGATTTGTTGAGCTTTTCTACAGTATATATTCTAACATCTCCTAGCTTTCCTAGGTTCTCTTGGGTCTGGTTTCAGCCTGATAAGCTAAATTACATGATGGTCACTAAAGGTCTTAGCCCATAGTCTGGATGGTATCCAGATGAGATTAGATCCATTTAGAAAAATCTCCTTAAAGAAGAATTCTCTCCTTATCAAAGAGATCAACTTCCCTGGAACCGGAGTTAGTGTCAGTATAGTGACATGTATGTGCAATCCTACACTCCCATTCAGGAAAGGGGTTCGACACGGCATGTCTGTAATCTCTCTCAGCATCATGGCGATCTCGAGCTCTGTTGAATTCCAACACTCAGTTCTAAGGAAAATCTCTAGAGAAGTTATTTTGCAACTATAAATGGTCTCCTAAGGGTCTTGCACTCTTTTACCCTTGTCTCTCCTCCTGAAGTTTAAATTGTACTCAGGTCCCTGGCCTATGCAGCCAGAATAGCCCAGTTTTGTTAGCTGGTCATAGTTCTAGTTTCTTCACAGTGATTATGTCTCTGCAAACCAGGCAGAGGAGTGTTGAGGTGATGAGTATATTAAAATACATATTCAGTACTTATAGCCGTACTTGGAGTACTCTGCATGGTTCTGGAACCTGCATCTGAAGGACAAGGATAGGCGAGAGTCTGAGCAGAGTAGAATGACTTAAGCTGATTCAGGGGAAGTTCTGTGAAGAGCATTTAAATAGCCTAAAAATGTACCCACTGGAGACTTGGAAAGAGTGGTAACAATGATAGAAACTTTCAGGTTTCGCAGTGGAATAAACTGGGTTGATAGCCAGTAAATTTTCAAGTGTTACAAGGGGTCTAACGCTATGGGGGCATAGATTAATGGGGACAGAATCCTGAAGGATCTGAAGAAGTATTTCTTAAAGAAAAACTATAATGAGTGTAGGCTCCCCACCCCCCAAAGCCTTACCCCCCCCCCAATTTTCACAAAGAAAACACCTTTTTCAGATGTTTTAACTTACTATATTTTATTTTTTAAAGTCTGGATTCTGCAAAATGGTGCATACTGCACAGTTCATTTCAAGGCAAAGTGCAGCTTAAGCTCCGCTCAGCTTCAGTACACTTGTATTGAAAGCTTAGCGATGTAATGCTCTATTTGCCATGAAATGGAACTGTGCAGCGGCACTATTTTATGAATTCGGACTTTTTAAAAGTCGGGGGTGGGGGGGGTGTAAGGCTTTGGGGGATGGTGAGCCTATGATTATGATAGCTTTCCTTTAACAGAGTGTACTGAACAAGTGGAATGGTTTGCTTAGCTAAGTGGTGGAGATAGAGACTGTGGCAGCATGAAAAGGGGGGTGGAACAGACATAGGCTGATCAAATATGATGGGAATGGTAGGAGGTGAGGGGGATCAGGCCACTACTAAGGAACTCTTCATTGCGCGCACGCATGCGCTCACACACACTCACTCACGCACATATCACTCAGACTGGTGGGGCTGAGTTAGATAGGAACTGAGTTAGATAGGAACACAGGAGACACAATGGACTCCAGTCTTATTCGGCCTATAAAATGTCTTGTGTTTCTGTGTCTTTAGTAATTGAAAACTTTTGCTTCTAAACATTTTAAGTAGTTCTTACATTGGATAGTTTTACTTTCTCCTTGATAAAAAAAAGGTACTGTGGTGATTGGGACCGGCACACACTATTTATATTATCACTGCTCATGGCACCAAATTGTACCTTGGTGCTATGCCCATGGCACATGCCAGAATCAGAATTCTAACTCCTGCAGAGTCCTAGTGCCTCTAGCTCTAAGACCAGTGTGTGGTGGTTCTAAGGAGAAGATACTCTGGAAGATCAAGAGTTATGCTAAGTAACTTTCCTTTCCTTTCCCATGGCTAAGCAGGTACATGGGAACATACAATTAAGCCGACAGAAAATGGCCCTGCGATATATCGTATCTGCTTGAGTTTGCAGACCCCTCAGTATCTGCTGAGGGATCTGTCCCCCCTTCTGGTTATCCATTATCCATTCCTCCCTCCCCATCAGTATCCCCCCACCATGCAACTTTCCATTTTACTCTGTCCCGACCTCTCTTGAAGCTGTCCACTGTCCTCAGGGAGACAGCTAGTATTGGAACCCACAAGGGAAGGAGCAATCTTAGACCTGGTACTCTCAAACGGGGATGGAGAGAGGATCTCAGATCTAGAAGTGGGTAGCCATCTGGGAACAAATGACCACTAAACTGTGGTTTACGATAAACACAGCCGCAGAGTCAAGCCATACAAAAGTGAGGGTACTGGACATTAGGAGGACTGTCTTTGTCAAAATGGGAGAGTGCCTCAGAAAATCACTAGCAAATAGGCAAGAAGGAGGGGTGAAGGAACAATGGGGAAACATCAAAACTGCCATCACAGAGGCAACAAGCTTTTGTGTGAGGCAAATAAATCAAAACGAAAGAAACAAACACTATGGTTCTCAAAAGAGGTGGCAGGGAAGGTTAGGGAGACAAAGATAGGATTCACGAAGTATAAGGAAACACAGAAGGAGCAGGACAGAGAACTGTACCCGTTAAAGCAGAAGGATGCAGGGAAAGCAGTCCGACTAGCAAAGGCCCAAACCGAGGAAAGACAGCCATCTTGGTTAAGAAGGGGGATAAAAGCTTTTATAGATACATTAGGGAGCGAAGGAATACCAAGGGAGGGATAGTGAGGCTTAATAAAAGGGGGTGGGCAGAGAGGGACAGTGAAACAGCAGGGATACTGAACGAATACTTTTGCTCAATATTCACAAAAGAAGAGGACGGGGATGTACCTTATCCAATCAATAGAAGCACTCTGGATAGGGGGTTTGATACCAGTCCCTTCACAGAAGAATGGGTTCTGAAAGAACTCCTAACACTGAAGGTGGACAAAGCAATGGGGCCTGACGAGATTCACACCAGAATTCTAAAAGAACTAAGGGGAGAACTAGTGACACCACTGACTAAATTAAATCAAATCAAATTTATTTTTAAAGCGCTTTTCATAACCCAAGCGCTGTACAGACAATAAACAAATATCAAACAAGAAACAAAGTTAAAACAGATCAATACAATAACATTTCAGTAAAATTAGTCAAACTTAGGGAAGGCTAAGTCAAATAAATAAGTTTTTAATTCAGTTTTAAAACTGTCAGTGGTCATGCACTGTCTCAACCGACGAAGTAAAGAATTCCACAGGGTTGGTGCAGAAAAAGAAAAGGCACAAGTGCCAGATGTCTTCAGGTGAACCCTGGGAATCTCCAGCAATCCCTCGTCGGTGGATTGGAGGGGATGGATGGGGCAGTAGGGTACAAGGAGGTCTTGCAGATAACCGGGTCGCTGTATGTGTAGGGCTTTAAAAGACAGTAAGCCAACCTTAAAGGTGACTACCCTTTTTAACAAATCATGGGAGGATGGTGTGGTACCTAAAGACTGGAGGAGGGCGGATGCGATTCCCCGTCACAAAAGTGGAAGCAAAGCAGAGGCAGGAAACTACGGACCTGTAAGCTTGACCTCAGTAATAGGGAAAATGATGGCATCACTTCTGAAAGAAAGAATTGTTGAGTACCTAGAGACCAGCGGGGCACAGGACCCAAGGCATCATGGATTCACAGCCATAAGGTCATGTCAGACGAATCTAACAGATTTCTTTGACCAGGTGACCAAAGTAGTAGACCAGGGAGGGGCTATAGACACGGCCTACCTAGACTTTAGCAAGGCATTTGGCACAGTTCCACACAAAAGATTAATAAATTAGCCAGCCTAGGAGTGGATCCCAGAGTGGTAGCCTGGGTAAAAAATTGGCTGGACAACAGGATACAGAGGATAATAGTAAACGGAGCCCACTCCAAAGAAAGGGGCATTACTAGCGGGGTACCACAGGGTTCAGTACTGGGTCCAGGCTTTTTGAATGTCTTTATAAGTAACATTGCAGAGGGACTGGAAGGAAAAGTATGCCTCTTTGCAAACGACACAAAGATCTGCAACAGGGTTGATACACAAGGGGAAGTGGAAGGGATGAGAAGGGACTTAGCAAGGTTGAAGGAATGGTCAAATGTATGGCAGCTTAGATTCAGTACAAAGAAGTGCTAAGTAATCCACCTGGGAAACGAAAACCCGGGGTAGAGTACACAGTGGGGCGGTGAGGTATTAACAACACAAATGGAAAGGGACCTGGGGTAGTTATAGCAGATGACCTGAAAGTAAACAAGCAATGTGAGAAGGCAGTAAGGATGGCTGGGGGGGATACTGGGGTGTATAGGGAGAGGCATCATTGGTAGAAAACAGGAAGTTGATCTTCCTGGACATAAAGTCTCCACCACTCATTCACACTAATGGGATCTACGCTGGAGGCGCTAGGGCCCATCGGGAGCAAATTTTTTTGCAGGAGGGCTGGCGGCAGAGATGGAGCCATGAGGAGCGGCGCCACGAGCCCCTGCTCATGCAGCAATGACTATCTCGGCGTCGACCCTCCAACTACCTCAGTTTCTTTTTTCCCGCCGTCGAGTGCACTTCAGTGACGACGGCGCTTGCCCTCCGTGAGTCAAACTTCAAACTAGCAGCATAGTTATCAGTTTATTATTTTGTAGTATTTTTATGAATAAAGTACCACTTACAATAATTTAATTTTATCAAAGAAAGAAGTCTCAGCCTACATTGACGGAGACGACCATGAGCGGGTCGCGTGACAGTAGGGAGACTTCGTACGAGAGCTGTTCGATCATCTGGGCTGGGTCCGGTCCACCACCTTCTCCGGGGGTCTGACAGCAGACGGTCCAGTGCCCGAGGGGATGGGCGGTTCCCCGGAAGCATAAGGGAAAACAGTCACATTCTCGGTACCGTTCGGCCTCGAGCTCTTCTTCAACCGTAGGTCAAAAAAGAGAAGGCATCACTCGAGGTCACCTTCTGATATGTCTGCACATCGACGATTGGTCATTGGGGTCAGTTTCTGGTCTCTTCGTTCAGTGTCACTGGTTCTGGTCACCGACCTCTTCGACATCGGAGCGCTTCCCTGCCTTCTGGTAGGGCTCCCGATGAGCAGTTTCATCAGTGGGCCGCTCTGATGGAGCAATGGGCTCGGAGGTTGGTCCAGCTGCCTGGCCACTTCAGGGCCCTCAGGCTGTTTGGGGGATCGAGCAGGGTGATTGGGCCTCCCTAGTCGCATGGTGCCCTCTTCGGTGCCGTCGACTCCACGCTCAGGTGTTTTCCCCCCTCACATGGCTGCGGCACAGGGGGCCACACTGATGCCTCTATCTCCTGGTATTCTTCCTTCTTTTCCCATAAATCCTAATTTTCAGGGCCCTGGGTTGGCTTTGGCACGGTTGAGTTTCTCGGCGCTGTCTTCGGTGCCTTGCGACTTTTCTGCGCCATGTTCTTCTTCAGCGCCATCTGCTTTGTTGGCGGCCTTTTGGCACCGTGCTTTTCTGTGCCGAGGCCTGGCTTTTCATCTGCCAATCTTCAGGGCTTCTCCTCTCCAAATTCTTTTCCTTCCTCTTTTCCTGCTGATTTTTATTCCTTTCCTGTCCATGCAGTCCCTCCTGGACTGTCAGGAGATGATATTGAGCAGCCTGACCCAGATCTTAGACTGGGTGATGATGTGTAAGGAGCAGGACCTAATTCTGTTGCAGAGCCTGTGGTCAAGGACCTGTCATTTAAGTCTCTGCTGAAAAATTGGAATTCCACTCTTTCTCTCCAGACTATGGACATTGATCCTGGGAAGCTTTTAAGACTCCAGTACCTTCAAGTTCCGGACATCCCTATGGATTTAACTCCCCGGTACTACCCTCCTTTGAGACGCTTTCTCAGATGGTATGGAATAATCCTGCTCTCATTCCTTCTGTGGCTAAGTCCATGGATAGGAAGTATGCTGCTCCCAAGGATCGACCTACTTTGGCCTTCCAAGCCTTTGCGGATCCTACTGTAGTCTTGGCAGAGAATGATAAGGTCGTCCTTCCTCAAACTACTACAGCTCGACTTATAAATAAAGAATCTCGTAAGATAGATACTTTAGGTAAGAGAGTCTTTGCTGCATCCACCCTGGTTATGCGTATCGCCAGCTACCAGGGCTATTTCTCTCAGTATGAGTATATTCTTTGGCATTCGCTCAAACAAATAGTTGAAGCTTTACCGGAGTCGGACCCTAATTCAGAGCTTCTTCAAACCATAACCAGGGGTATCGAGTCCCAACAACCAGCAGGTTAAAGCAGCTATGGACGCCTTGTATGCTGCCTCCCGAGCAGCGGCGGCGGGCATTTGTACCCGCCGCCATTCCTGGCTGCACACTTCAGATTTAATGAAAGATGCTCAGCAACAGGTCATGGCGTTGTCCTTCGATGGTGTGCATCTCTTTGGCCCTCAAGTAGTACAGGCTCTAGAGGCCACACAAAAGACTAGGTCAGCCATTAATTGGCCAACCTCCTCCTGCCCATTCTCGGGGGGGGGTGTTAAAAGCGCCAGTTTCATAACCGTCAGTCCTTTCGAGGCAAAGGCAGGGGAGGTTTTAATAAAAATCAAGCCCCTCAGCCTCAAAAGAAAACGCAACAGAAGGTGCAAGGACCCAAAGCGCCCAGTGCCGCCTTCTGAGTTTCTGGCCCAAGTCGCACCTCAGCTGCCCGAGGGGGACTCCTTAGTGGTGGGAGGTCATCTGACTTAATTCTACAACCAGTGGAAATCCATAACTTCAGACAAATGGGTCCTCTGGATAATCCGCGAGGGATATTCCCTCAATTTTTCGGAGAACCCTCTGGATTGTCCCCTCAAATGGCAGCCAAAACTGTCAATACTTCAGTCAGAACTTCTCGCCTCCGAGATACAAGGCCTTCTGAACAACAGGGCAGTAGAAGTAGTTCCGCTGGATCAACGGAACACAGGGTTCTACTCCCATTACTTTCTAGTTCCAAAGAAAACCGGGGGCATGCGCCCCATTTTGGACCTCAGAAAATTAAACAAATTTCTTCCCAAAGAGAAATTCAGAATGATATCGCTAGGAACCCTGTTACCTCTGCTTCAGCAACACGACTGTTTAGCCTCCCTGGACCTGCAGGATCCTTACCAACATATTCCTGTTCACCCAAAACATCACAAATACCTAAGGTTCGTAGCTTTGGGCCAGCATTATCAGTTCAGAGTCCTGCCCTTTGGGCTATCCTCAGCGCCGCAGGTTTTTACAAAGTGTTGTGCAATCCTCGCAGCACATCTCAGAAAAATCGGAATACAAGTGTTCCCATATCTGGACAACTGGCTTCTAGCAAGCCCTTCCAGGCAAGGAACTCTCGACGCCATTGCCACGGCCTCAGACTGTCTCACATACATGGGAGTCCTGCTAAATCTCAAGAAATCACAGCTGCAGCCCTCCCAGAGACTCCTTTTCATAGGAACTCTTCTGGACACCTCCTGTCCGAAAGCTTTTCTACCAGAGGACAGAAGGAGCGATATTCTACAGATGGCCCGATACATCAAAGAGAATAGCTCGGTTTGAGCTATCTTGATGCAACGAGTGCTAGGTCTCATGGCATCCTCAGTGTTCACTGTACCCCTAGCACGCCTTCACATGAGAACCTCTCAGTGGATGCTCAGTACTCAGTGGTCCCCAACCACCCACCCTCAGTCCTTTCTCATCAAGGTGACAAAACCTCTGAAGAGGTCAGTCACCTGGTGTTTTCAAGAGGACAATCTTCCAGAAGGATATCCCTTTGCTCCTCTGGATCATCATATTTCCATTACCACGGATGCCTCCCTGATGGGGTGGGGAGCTCACTGTCAGACTCTCCACACTCAAGGTACGTGGACTCAGGACGAGTCCCAACTTCACATAAATGTCTTAGAAATGAGAGCTCTCCTTTATGCAGTCCGGGCTTTGAAGGACATTCTCTGTCACAAGAATATTCTCCTTCAAACAGACAACAAAGCAGTGATGTATTACATTATATGCAGGGAGGCAATGAGAGTGTGGGAATGGTGCTTGGAGCACAAGGCTCTAATTCAAGCGGTCTACCTGCCGGGAGTGCAGAACAAACTGGCAGAGCATCTCAGCAGAATAGGGACAGATCCTCACGAATGGTCTCTCGACTCAACCGTAGTTCAGTCACTATTCGCAGAGTGGGGGAACTCCACACCTGGACCTTTTTGCATCCCCGCTCAACACAAAAACTGCCCCTCTTCTGCTCCAGAAATCCAGGGCCTGTCATTTTCTGTCAGGATGCGTTCAGGCTGCAGTGGACAAAACGCTTTCTATACACCTTTCCGCCTCTTCCTCTAATTCAGAGGGTACTTCTCAAGTTCGAGTCCTGAGGGACAAAATTATCCTTATTGCTCATTTCTGGTCTTGACAAATATGGTTTCCATTACTCAACAGTATGTCGGAAACCCCTCCGAAAGCGCTTCCCCTTCAGACGAACTACTAGGAAAACTTACACAGTCAAATGGAAGCGTTTTTCACTCTGGTGTGCAAAATCCTTTTTGAATCCTTTTTCCTGCCCACCAAATAAAGTTCGAGAGTACCATTTAGACCTCTCAAATTCAAGTCTGCAATACTCTGCAGTCAAGGTTCACCTTTGTGCCATTTCAGCTTATCATGAGCCAGTACTTTCTTTGTCACTGGCTCAGTTACCCGTGGTTGAGAGGTTTCTTAAGGGAATTCTGCATACCAGACCTCCTATCAGAAGTCCAGTCACAGCCTGGGACATTAATCTTGTGCTGGACATGCTCACTCGAAAGCCTTTCGAGCCTCTAGCTACCTGTGAGTTGAAATTTCTCACTTGGAAAACGGCCTTGCTGGTGGCCATTACCTCAGCCTGCAGGGTCTCTGAGATACATGCCTTGGTCACAGACCATCCGTATACTGTGTTTCATAAAGACAAAGTACTTCTTAGGACCCATCCTAAGTTTCTCCCTAAGATTCCATCTAAACCAACCTTTGGTTCTTCCTACTTTGCAAACTTCCAGAATGAAGGGGAGCATTCTCCTCGTTCTTTGGACGTCAAAAGAGCTTTGCGTTTCTATTTAGATAGAACAAAAGAATTTCGCAAAGCTCAACAACTGTTTGTTTCCTTCAGCGAGACCCCGGCTGGGTCAACCTGTTGCTATCAGATGCATTTCAGCATGGCTGGTGACATGCCTTCTCACTGTTATTCCATGGCGCAGGTTAAGCTGAAAGGCAGAGTGTAAGCTCACTCTGCTAGAGCAGTCACAGCATCCCTGATTGCAGTGTGGCTACCTGGAGCTCAGTGCATACTTTCGTCAAACACTATGCCCTGGATGTCCATGCCAGGCGACATATTTCGTTTGGCAGAACCATCCTTAATGGACTTCTGTCCTAAATTTGTGAGCTCTTGGTCTCTCCTGCCACCCTCTCGGGGTATTATTAGCTCGGTACTTTCCCACTAGTGTGAATGAGTGGTGGAGACTTTATATCCAGGAAGATATGGAAATTACGTACCTACTGTAATCCTTTTTTTTTTTAACTTTAAAATTTTTATTTCAGGTTCATATCATACATCCTTAATAATTTCATTACAGACATGATGTTTCAGCCTCCAAGAATGTATAGGTACAGATTTCCCTTTACAATAGTTGTAACAGTTTTACACAACTTAAGTATGTTAATACTGTGCGGGGGAGAAAGCGATTAGGAGAGAGGGGGGTTCCCTCTCTCCAGTTGCTTCCCATCCAACCTCTGCAAAAGCCTCCTAATTTTCTATTCCTCTTATGGATGGCAATCATTTAATAAAGCAAGGGAGTCCCCCATATAATTCCCTTATTATTAACTTTAGCAAGTACCTTCCATGTTAGCCATAAACAAAATTACCCCAGTTCTCTTGGAGCTTCTTCCAATAACAGGTCTTATATTGACAAATCAGTTTCTGTTAGAACCTTATATAAATTTTATAACAGCAATAATAAAAAATAATATTTGTTCCTTGCCTCCTTCTTTTTCACCCCCTCCTCTAAGCCCTGGGAGGAGAGGTAAGCAAAAAGAGGAAATACATAAATGAATAACTGATTAATTAACTAATTAATTAAGTGAGTGAGTGAGTCCCCTTGACTTAACCAGCCCACCCCTTTCTAATTGGCCATCTGGAATCTCCCTGTGCTAATTTGGCTCTATTTTTCTCCTTATCTTTCCCCCTTCTTCTCCCCTATCCACCATTTACCCACCACACTTCCCACACAGGTTTCAACCTACACGTCCTAAGAATTCTCCTGTTTGACCTCGGCTCTGGGTCTTTTAACTTTTTGGGCGAGTTCAGTTAGCTACACAAAATTGTTCTCAAATTGTGGTCCCTTCTTTCAATTCCTTGTATTTAAAGTAGGGTAGCCATCTAGCATTGAATTTATCCATAGATAATCTTAATTGAGCTGTAACTGCTTCCGTCCCCTAAATTAGTTCTATATTTTTGAACAGGCCTTCAAGGTGGGGGAAGAGCATGACAGCCAGTTTTGCGTGATCACCTTAAGGGCAGCTGCTATTAGAATATAAAAAAGGTATCTTCCTGTAGCATTTTTAACTGCATGTGGGGGAAGACCCAGAACCAGGTTTTCAAACTTTAATGGCATGGAAAGGGCGAGAATCAAGGCAAGCTCATCTGAGACATTGTTCCAGAAGGGGGAAATTTTGGGGCATCCCCAAAAAATATGATAATGAGACCCCAAATAGTCACACCTTCTCCAGCATCTATTAGATAGATGCTGCTTGTAGTGTGCTGAGATTGTTGGAGTTTTAAAAAATCGTATATTAATTTTCCATCGAAATTCTCTCCACGATGGTGAGTTTGTGGTCTTGTGAATCCCCAACCAAATCTGGTGCCAATCTTGATCTGTAAGGTCAAGACTTGCCTCGGTCTCCCACCTGCTTTCCACTTTGTGCATCGCTGGAGTTCCTCTATCCTCCATTAGGATCTTATAAATCTGTGAAATATATGATCTAGAATCCCCTGCAGTGCTTTTCTGATAAGTTAGTTTATTGGGGAGTGATGATTTCTGCATAAGGTCCTTAAGTCCAGTTATTTTGGTGATGTAATGTGTGCATTGATAGAACCTAAAAAAATCAGTGGGATCCAGGTGAAACTCCCGTTGCATTTGAGGGAAAGTTTTCATCTGTGAACCCCCTATAAATTGTGCTGGGTACTTCAGACCTAAAGAAACCCACCTAAAGAAACCGGAATCTCCGATAGGGGCTGGAAAGTTTGGCAGAAATGCTAATGGTAAATATTCCCATATCAGACGAACTATCTCCCAGTTCTGCCTGGCCTCAAGCCACTGTGATAAAGTGTGCCAGGTAAAAATGTTCCGTATACCTATAAGATCTTTCGGTAGAACGCTCCAGGGGAGAATGTTTAGGGGTATCCCCCCATTTTCACTTTCTTCTATCTCCACTCAACCATGTCTCAATCCAGAGCCCACCATTTTGATAATAGGAAGTAGCTGAGCCACCAGGTAATATTTAGAGAAGTCTGGGAGGCCAAAGCCCCCCTTGCTTTTGTCCTCCATCAGTATTTCCCATCTAATTCTTGGTCTTTTACCTTGCCAGATAAATTCTGACAATTTTTTCCTTAGGTCCTTCTAGTCCTTTTTAGGGACCTGGATGGGAAGATTAGTAAACAGAAAAAGGAACCTGGGTAAGATGTTCATTTCAATTGCTTCAATTCTGTTAGTGAGGGTCAAAGGAAGTAGTGACCACCTATGGAGGTCAGCTCTCACCTGTTGGATTAGGGCCTCATAGTTGTGTTTGTATAACTGCTCCAGGTTGGTGAGTATTTGTATTCCAAGATACCTCATTTTATGTTTAACCCAATTGAAAGGAATTCTACCCCTCTCCTCAGGCTTCAAGGCCTTACCTATCGGGAGGACTTCAGATTTTTTAGAGTTAACCTTGAAACCCGAAATGTTTCCAAAGTCAGTAAATCCATAAGAGGTGAAATAGCCTCCAGTGGATTTCCCAGATATACTAACGTGTCGTCTGCATATAAAGAGATCTTATGAGAGGTGTTCTGGATTTGATACCTGAATTTGTGGGTTTGTCTTATGGCTTGCGCCAGTGGTTCCATGCTAATCGCAAAAAGCAGAGGAGAAAGAGGGCACCCCTGCCTCGTGCCTCTAGAAATGTTGAATGGTTGGGAGATTGTACCGTTCACCCTCACCTTCGCCTGCGGGTTTTGGTAGGATATTTTTATTCCTTGAAGGAATTTACCTTGGAAACCCATTTTTTGAAGGACTTCAAATAAATAGGTCCAGTTCAGCCTATCAAAGGCTTTCTCTGCATCGATAAACAACGCTACAGCCTGACTGGCTATTAGACCCTCCGATCTTATTATGTTGAGGAGCCTTCTGACATTATCAAATAAGTGACGGTGCGGAATGAAACCCGTTTGGTCCAGATTGATCAGCAACTCCACATATCTCTCATGACGTAAGGCCAGAATTTTAGTAAAGATTTTTTGGTCCTGGTTAAGGAGAGATATAGGTCTAAAAAATTCACACTTGGTGGTTTTCTTCCCTGGTTTAGGTATGACCATCACTATTGATTGCTCCCAGCTAGCCGGACCTTCACCCTCCTCCAGACAATGATTGTATACTTCCATTAATAAGGGTGCTAAAGGCTCTGCTAGCTCTTTGTAAATTTCCTCACTAAACCCGTCCGGACCTGGGGTCTTCCCCACCGGCAACTGACGAATGACATTAAGGGTTTCTTGTATGGTGATGGGGAGATTTAATTCCATTATTGCTGATTCAGGCAATTTGGGTAGTTTGAGATTGCTTAGAAAAACCTGGGTGTTTTCCAACGTGTTTTTAGAATTCGTGTTGTCTGAGTATAGGTTTTGGTAGTACATTCGGAATTGTTGGGCAATTTCAGAGGGGTCATTGAGCCTTTGGCTAGGAGACTTTTCATCTTGGAGATACGGGATATACCTATCTGCTTGAGCTTTTTTCAACCGGAAAGCTAGTAGTTTAGAGGCTCTTCCCCCCCACCTCATGGTACTTTTGGTTCATGAATCTTAAATAGCCCTCCGCCTTTTGTCCTCGAAAGTCCGTAGAGCTTCTCTAATCCTACCTAACTCCCTCTGAGTCTGAGTGTTCGTTGGATTTAGCTTGTGCTGTTCTTCTAATACCGTTAAATCTTTTAGCAACTTTGCATGTGAAATTTGTGCCAGTCTTTTTTGATAGGCTGCAAAGCTTATAACCTCTCCTCTCAGTACCGCTTTAAGCGTATCCCACTTTACCAGTGTGGAATGCTCCACTAGTTGATGTGTATGGGTAAAGTCCGCGATGGTTTTTTTCAGCTTATCAATAAAGGGTTTGTTATTCAGCAGGGAGACATTTAGTCTCCATAGAGTCTGCCTCTCCCTCGCTGCTAGTGTTAGCACAATGGAGATTGGTGCATGGTCTGACAATGTTATATTGTGTATTTCTGATTTAGTGATCAGGTGAAGCGAGGTAGTAAAAGTAAAAAATAAATCAATCCTTGAGTAGGATCGTTGGGCATTTGAATAAAATGTGAAGTCCTCCCTTGAGGATGATCGCCCTCCATATGTCTGTTAACCCCAGTTCTTTCGTTAGTCGTTGAGAGACTTGGAGGCTGCTTGGGAGAATATATCACCCTAGCTGATTTATCTCTCTGCGGGCATGGTACAGTGTTAAAGTAGCCCCCTAGAATGAGAGTTCCTGAGGGAAGATCTGCTACCTTTTTAAAAATTAAGTTAAAAAAGTTCTCTTGGTTGGTGTTCGAAGCATATATATTAACCAAGTGAAGGCGTTCCCCTTGTACCTCTACCGACACTCTAGTGTACCTGCCTTGGAATCCCCCTTCCGATGATTCATTCTTTGCATTTAGGCCTTTTCTCCATAAGATTGCCACTCCCGCTTTTTTTGCATGTGGGTGAGACGCTGCCACTAAATTCTCTACCCAGGCCCTTCTTAATTTTAGATGCTCAATATTAGATAAATGCGTTTCCTGTAATAAGATGATGTCCGCCCGTAACCTTTTTAACTCTTGTAATAATCTAGTGCATTTAATGGGTGAATTGACTCCTTTCACGTAAGAGCGTATTCTTAGAATGGTCATAACTAACTTTTAGGAGGGGGGTCAAGGTCTGGTGCCATCAAGGGAATTTGGAAAATAAGAATATACAGGAAGTTCTTTATACTGAAGTGTTGATATCCATCCGAGTGGGGGGGGGGGTCCTCCACACCTAACCTCGCTCGTGGTAAGGACTCACTCACTATAAACCTTACTGTAAGCATTAGGCAAGACATTATAACTTAACAGTTTCTGAATTAATAACTGCAATAAAATAACAGTAATAATACAACAGATTGTACTCTTAAACAACGAGTATCAGGTAAAATGAGTCTCTCCCTTCCCAACTCAATAACAAAACACAGGGAAGAGAGAGAAATTTATCAGACTCTATTAGCACCCAGGCCCACTTAGGGCTCGTGCTAAATTTACTTTGGTTGCTTCCAAGGTGCAAATCCCAGGTCTCCTCAAACGGGAGAGCCCGATGCCACTCTAAGTGTGTAGTGCCTCAGTGGACACTGTATGTCTCACTCTTGAGACCACGAGCTTGTATGGTTTTAAGCTCTATATCAAAACAAGAAAAGATAAAGTCAGCCTAAATCTTTTCCCCGTCACGTGCAATTCCGGGAGCCCTGTCTTCCCCCTTCCCGCCCCACCCTTGATAATTCTTTATATTCATCTATACCTTTAAACCTTTCCTGCATCCTAATCAGGGGGTCTGTGTCTTATTATTTTACTGATTTCTTACCAGAGAGGTCAGGGTCTTAAAAATCATTTGTATAAGGTATATCTTTGATCTCTGGCTAATTTTCATAGAAGCCACAAAATAAATGTATCAAAATAATTTCTTTTGAGGAGAGATGTCTGTCTCCCTTTCTTCAAGTGGCCCCATGTCACCACTACGAACTGTCGGCCATAACAGATAGCTGCTTCTTTATCCAGTCTGAAAACACGTCATTATTTAATTTTATAACTCATAAAGCGATGTATACACATTAGCCCCTCCCCTTATATCAAGTAGCACCCTTTCAGAATCTCTCGTGCCATGCCCTCAGTCAAACCATCATTAAGGCCACAGATCCACAGCCCAGGAAGCTCGACTTGAGATGGTGCTCCCAGAGATCTCCATTCATCAGGCTCGGCCCTCAGGTAATTAGGCAGTCAAATTGTTAGTGTTCCTGTTCAGTACAATTTCTAACATTACCCATGTGAATCAGTCAGGGGGTAATGTTCTGCTTAGATCTCGCAGTAGAATTTCCTTCAGCTTTTTTGCCGTTGGTGCGTCTCGACAGCTTTGTTAAGTCTTGAATGTCCAAGGTGGGGAGCCCTCCTCGATATGGCCGTTTCGTGCCTCTCTCTGTGACTTGCCAAGTGTTTTTCAGCAGCTTTTGTTCTAGGAGTTGTAGTTCCATTCCTGGTACCTCGATTCCCCATTTTTTTAACAGTGGAGCTGCTTCAGCCAGATTGGAGTATATCTTAACCCCTTCTTCTAAATGCAGTTTTGGCTTCGCTGGGAAGATCAGTTGGGCCTTAATGGACTGTCTTTTCTCTCGAATCTCTTTAATGACTGTGCACACATTCATCCTCTCTGCTTGTAACGCTGGGGAAAAATCTTGCTCAAGAAAAAGGGTGGATTCGTTATATTTTAAATCCTTTAATCTCCATGCTTCTCTGATGATCCACCCTTTCGTCTGGAAGTGAACCATTCTAATCACCCATGAACGAGGTCTAGCTGCCGGGGTGGTGGGCCTTGGGCCTAGAAATCTGTGTGCCCTATCGATTGCCATGTTTAAATCTGGAGGTATGGTTAAGATGGTGCGCAGTAGGTGTTTCATAAAGTCTATTGGAGTAGGGTATCCTTCCTCTGAGCCTTCTGGAACCCCATGCACCCGAAAATTATTCCGACGTGACCGATTCTCAATATCTTCGAGTCTGTTGAATATTTCCCTGTCTCGATGCAATAGATACAGCAGGACCCTATTTTTGGAGTCCTGAGCTTCCGTGATTTCTGTTATTTTGTTAGTGTGCTCCGCCACCTTAGCATCGATGTTTCTTACATTCTGACGCAAGTCTGCTATAGCGGATTCAATCTTTTGTACCGAAGTCAGGATTTTTTGTAGCGTACACTCTGCTTTTCTAGATAAACCGGAGTCTTCCTCCTCCATGTCCATTGATGAGTCTGAGAGGGCTGGGTCTCTACGCGGGCGTGCCGAGAAGGCCTCGACCTCTTCGTCGAGTGTAAGTTGTTTCATCTTCATTTGTGAGGAGAGGTTTTTCAAGTTTCTTGACTTGTTGTTCTTAGTAGACGTCTCCCCCTCTTTCGTGGCTACAATTTTCACTATTTACAGTTCTTGTTCGAGAGGTTTTAACAATATTGGTGGGGCGGTAGCGTGAGCTGTTCAGGTTAAGCTCCCATTTCCTCGGTGATGTCACCGGAAGTCTCCCTTCTGTATTCCTTGATCTTCTTGGACGAAGTCTCCACCACTCATTCACACACCCTCCCACCATCCCCTGAGCGACTTGTCTGTAGGTGTGCTCCACAGCGCCCCCCCAATACAGTTTTTGAATATCTTGCTGTGTATGTTGGCCCCGACGTCCTCCAAAATCACATAAGAATAAGTGCGACTCATCCGGTTCCCAGCTCCCTCACAAGGACAGACACTCTCTGTGCCTTTTCTGCTTAGGCCCATGTCGTCGAGGCACTGGTCAGGAAGCATAGGGAAAACCCAGTAGCAGTTGTAAAAATCACCAAAACTTTATTTATTGTAGCAGTAACATAAAATAAACCTGTTCAGAATAATTATCTGCAGAAGTAAAAATAAAATATTTCTTGTAAAACCAAAAAAAATCTCCCTTGCAGCTCAGCTTAGCTGTTTTTATAACTCTTTTCAACCCCCATCCTTTGCAAGCATCCGTCCTTTGTAAATTTCGGGAGCTGCTAGAACATTGAGAACTTCCTGAGTTCCCCACAGCAACTGCAAAAAGGCTTAGGCATTTGCACCCAAGTAACCTGTAGCTTTTTATGGTTATCTCAAATTATAAATATATACATTTCAACAGTAACACAATTTTCTAAACCAAAGTAATCCCAATATCAGCTACATTTCCATACATTGATTCTCATATATTTTATATTGGCAGATATAGACATGCAAGGAAGAAAGACAGCAAGAGAAAACTGAGAGACAGTGAGAGGCAAAGGATTGCGAGACTGGTCGGGTTGATCAAGTCCGAGGTCTCACGGAAATATTTGGTTGCACAACCAGACAGAAGAGACAGAAAAGGAAAGACTACAGATCCTTACATTTAAACACTTTCTCTAAAACAAATGGGACAGAGTTCTATTCTACCCTGTCACAGCCCGGACCACCATGTGTAGGAGTGTCAGCACTGCTGAAAATTCAGTTCCGCTACCCGCAAACGGAGGCAGCAGTCCTTCGAAGCTCATTTGCTGAAAAAGAAAATGGCATCCATGGAAAAGGAATTAAAGAAACTGAGGCAGGTGTCCACTCCCCCCGAAAGCCACAAGAAAAAAGGGACTTTGGCTGGAGTCGCAGCCCTTAAGGTATTTTTCCTCTCCGGGGGGGACCGATCCTTGATGGCCACCTTGGTAGTTACCAAGCCAGCATCGCATCCCCCGACAGGCTTGCGCCCGGGCCTGCCAGGAGCCACCAGGGCAAAGAAGGCCTCCACTGCTGCTATGGCCGCTCAACCCTCTCGGCCTACTGGTAAGAGTGGGTCTGATAAGTCGGGCGCCGGGTCCGCCGACATCCGCCCGGACAAGGCTGATAAGCCAGTCGTCGGCCCCTATGATGACTGCCCAGCCCGCGACCTCACGTCTGGGAGTTGCCACAACATACTCCTGCTGCGTTGCCCTCTGAGGCCCCTCCATCCCCTCCGACTCCCCCCGAGGATTCTGTTCCCTCTTCCCCGGCTGGGGTCACGGACACAGGGACGCTGCCATCAGAGGTGCCTCCCGTGTTGCCGGATCCTCAGATGCCGGACCCAATGCAAGTTAACCCGACGTCACCCTCCGGTATACCGTTACCTGACGACAGACCCGTTCCACCGTTAGGACCGGCAGGACTTCCGAACCCTCCCATGGGTCCGCCTACTTTGGGCAGTCCGGTTCGCCTGCTGGGCTGATGCCAGGGCCTTCTGCTCTATCAGAGCTCCTGGCGCCTGGATACCTGATGCCGCAGTATCCGGCTCCTCAGTACCTGATGCCGCAGTATCCAGCACTGCAGTACCCGGCGCCTCAATACCTGACGCTGGGCCTCCCGCCGTCGGGTTATAGGTACCCTTTCTACGGGTTTCCCAGTTACCCATATCCAAGTCCTCCTCCTCCTCCTCCTCCTTCTCCTCCTCCACCACCCCTGCAGCCTCAGGTGGACTTGAAGGAGGTTTTGGCCTCCTGGTGGGCTGAGGCTAAGACCCAACTCACCAGGGAGGTCGAGAGCCATTTACCGATGTCATTCCCTATGCCAGACCCCTTAAATCTGCGACAGAAGACTCCTCCCACCTTGTCCGACACCAGAGCTGAACCATCTGGATCCCAGATCAGGGAGGACATGCACCCCCTGGGTACCCCCAGAGGGGTCGATCCACCCAACAGGCAGGACTCTTCCTGTTCATCATTGGAGCAATCAGATTCAGACACTGATTGTGATCACTCTGACCCTGGGGATGAGCCACACACTCCAGAAAACCCCAGGCCTAAGAACCTTCCGAAGTCTGCTCCGGAGGATCCTTCTTTTCTGGAGCTGCTAAGGAAAATCCAGGTAGCTTGTGAGTGGCAATCAGTGGAGCCAGATCCACAACGCAAAAAACTTGCTACCCACCTGGATCTCCCGAAAACCACTCCCACACTGATTCCACCCTGGATCGAACCTCACGCAGATCTTGTATCCACTATTTGGAAACAGCCTTCCTCGTTAGCCCCTCTTCCTAGAAAGGCAGATAGGCTATATCAGGCTCTGGAGGATAAAGACTTTCTCAGTCGTCACCCCAAGGCAGATACAGTGGTGATTAGTGCTGCTCATGACCGATCCTCCAACCCAAAGCATCTCAGCTCGTCCTCTCCTGACAAGGAATCTTGACTTTTGGACCAGTACGGGAAGAAGATCTACGCAACGTCTGCCCTTGGTATGAGGGCCCTAAACTATGTTGGACACATGGGGGACTACCAGAAGTCCATTCTTAGTCAGGTTGAAGCCAGACTAGGCTCTCTCCCTGATTCCCAGACCAAACAGGAACTGGGAGACCTGGTCCGTTTCACACGATTGGCCTGTAGGCACATGTTACGTGCCACATGCGACGCGGTGGACACTGCAGGTAGGAGCTCGACTTTCACCATAGGCTTGCGGCATCATGCCTGGCTCCGTGTGTCAGGTTTGGCCCCTGAAGTGCAGACTGCTATCCAGGATGCTCCCTTCAGGGGCTCCATACTATTTGGAGGTGATGTCGAGGACATCATAACTGAATTGCAGGAGAAGGGTTTGGCACTTAAGTCTGTTCAGACTATGTACAAATCTTCTCGGGGCAGAAACATCCCGAACGGTGCCCAAATCGCCAAAAACAAAAACAGACGCAGGCCTGATGTCCATATAAACGTACAGCTGCCTGAGCAGCCAAAGCTCCCCCCAGCAAGAAAGCCTCCAGAGCTCCGGCCGCTGCTCTGCCCTCTGCTTCCTGACTCCTTGCCTCTCCCTCTTCCTCTGGCTGTTCCAGAGGAACTAGTAGGGGGGAGATTCTCCTCCCATCTGCTGGGTTGGGAGAGGATAATGGCAGATGTTTGGGTGCTTCAGTTGGTCTCAGCGGGGCACTCAATAGAGTTCACTGAAAGACCTCCTCGCAGACCTCCCCCTCCATCCTCGTACTCCCCTATTCATCTTCCCTTGGTACTAGAGGAGATTCGCTCTCTTCTTCAGAAGGCAGCAACAGAACCCATCCCTTCCCCCTTTCAGGGGACTGGTTACTATTCTCACTTCTTCCTAGTACCAAAAAAGACTGGAGACCTGAGACCCGTCTTAGATCTCAGCTCTCTGAATCTGTACGTGGAGTACAAGCAGTTCTGAATGCTCTCCCTACAGAGCCTTCTTCCCATGCTTCGGCCAGGACAGTGGCTGTGCGCTTTGGATATGCAAGATGCATACTTCCATATCCCCATATGCCCTTCCTATCGCATATACCTCCATTTTTGTTTTCAGGGGTGCACTACCAGTTCAGGGCCCTCCCATTTGGTCTTTCCTAGGCTCCCCGAGTATTTACCAAATCCCTGGCAGTAGTGGCGGCCTTCCTGCATACCCATGGAGTGCAGGTCTTCCCCTACCTAGACGACTGGCTTCTGGCAGCTCCATCGAGCAAGGAACTCTTACACTCCCTTTCTCTTACCCTTCAGGGTATCACTGTTGACCAGGCCAAGTCCCACCTGGTCCTTTGCCAGTGGCTGAAGTTTATAGGGGCAGTGTTGGATACGACCCTAGGCAAGGCTTTTTTTTGCCCCTGGACAGAGTCAAGACTCTAATCCAGGCTCGCCTCTTGTCCGGCCTCAGATGGATCAGAGCCAGGAAGGTAATTCGCCTTCTCGGGCTCATGGCGGCGGCCATTCCGACTGTCCCTCTAGTGAGGCTCCACCTGAGAGTCTCCCAATGGACTCTCCGGTCTCAATTGGACCAATCTCAGGACAACCTGGACCACGAGGTCCTAGTGTTGGACCCGATGATCAGGGACTTGCAGTGGTGGACAGTTCAGGAGAACCTCACCCGGGGGGGTCCCGTTCTGCACCAATCCTGCCACCCAGACCCTGACAACGGATGTATCAGGTGCAGGTTGAGTGCCCACCCAGGGTCTCACAGGACTCAGGGCAGCTGGTCTCACCTCGAGCAGCATTTACACATCAGTGTTCCCAAGCTGAGGGCAGTTCTTTATGCCCTACAGACTCTTCTTCCCTTCATTCTCCCCGGTTATCTTTTGATTCAATCAGATAAAACGTGTAGTCTGGTACCTCAACAAACAGGGAGGGACCTGCTCCTACCCCCTGTGCCTAGAAGCAATTAGAGTTTGGTACTGGGCGTCTCAGCACAACCTGCAGCTGACAGCAGTCGATGTTTTGGGAGTGGAGAACACCCTGGCCGACGCTCTCAGCCACTCGTCGATCAGGTCTCATAGTGGGAACTAGATCAAAATGTCATAAACAACGTCTTGCAGCAGTGGGGGGCTCCTCAGGTGGATCTCTTCGCCTCCCCGACAACACCAAGCTTCCCGACTTTTGCTTGCTCGCTCCAGGGCGAGACATTTTCTGGCGGGACGCGCTGTCTCTCTGTTGGAAGGACATATTTGTTTATGCCTTCACTCCCATTCCTTTGATTCCGAGGTTGCTGAACAAGCTTCGGGCAGAGGGGACACGAATGATCCTCATCGCTCCTTTCTGGCTGAGGCAAGTCTGGTTCTCTCTTCTGCAACAGTTTTCTGAGGAACCTCCTCTTTCTCTGCGTCTGTTGCAGCATTTGCTGATCCAGGATCGGGGGATCTTGGTCCATCCAGGACTCAAATCCCTTCACCTTCATGTGTGGCTCCTACAGATGTAGCCAAGGCGCACTTCAGTGTATCACCTTTTGTAGCGGATATTCCGGTGGAGGCCAGAAAACCTTCCACCAGGTCCACATATGCTATGAAGTGGAAGCGATTCACCATTTGGGTTAGTTCTAAGGAGTTTCTCCTGCCCAGCTGATAAAGTCCTGGACTACCTGAGGTATCTCTATGATCTGGGCCTTAGCTACTCCTCTTTGAAGGTATATATGGCAGCCATTTCAGCCTACCACATTCCATCTGGGGACAGGACTTTCACTCAACTGGAAGTCTCCAAGACCTTCCTAAAAGGGGTTCTCCACCTGAGACCCCCTATCCGCAATGCTTCTCCTCCTTGGGACTTGAACTTTATTTTAGAAAAGCTTACACTGCCTCCTTTTGAACCAGCAGCGGATGCGGAATTGAAGTTTCTTTCTTGGAAGACACTCTTTCTCGTGGCCATCATCTCTGCTCCGAGGATTTCCGAGCTTCAGGCCCTGATGTGTAAGATCCCGTACTTGATTTTCCACAAGGATCTGGTGGCCATGCGCACTAACCTTAAGTTTCTTCCAAAGGTGGTGGCTGAATCCACGCTAAATCAGTCCATTGAGCTCCCGGCCTTTTTCATGGAGCACTCCAATCATGGAGAGTACCTTCTGCATACACTGGATGTACACAGAATTCTGAGATAGTGCAGGCATTAGATAGTATAGGCAGTATAGTACAGTGGTTTAAGGCTCTGAGCTGCAAATCTGGAGACCTGGGTTTGAATCCCACAGCCCCCACATGCATACTTTGTGACCCTGAGCAAGTCACTTAACTTCCCTGTGCTCCCAGGTTGCACCTGTAAACAAGCTTTCAGCTTAGTGTGTCTCACCTGGTTAACCAATTGGGGGGACTAACAGGACTAAGGCTCTCAGTAAAATGGATCAGCTGTTTGTTTCTTTTGCTCACAAACGAGAAGGCAATGCTGTTTCTAAACAATGTCTCTCTAAGTTGTTAGTGAATTGTATCACTTTCTGTTGTGACAAGTATCACAAAACCCTGCCGGGTCAGGTCAGAGGTCATTCCACTAGAGGGGTAGCTACCTCTGCTACTTGTTTCAGGAATGTGTCAGCAGCAGAAATCTGTGCAGCCGCAACTTGGACTTCCGTCCATACCTTTATGAAACATTATAGTTTGGACATTGCCTCTCACCACGGAGCAGGCTTCGGGTTGGCTGTTCTGCAGGGACTTCTTTCTTGAACTCTGCTCAGCCTCTTTTTTTTGTTTTTTTTTTTCAGTCATTTGTGGATAACAACGACTCCTCCCACTTTTCTGTTTGTTCCAGACTGCTTGGGACTCAGTTTTGTATGTGAATACCTACTGCAGGAGCCCTCTTGAAGTAAGATAGTATAGTTACGTAAAAAGAAGAAGAAGAATCAGCATTTATATAGCACTTTTCATACATCCAAAGCGCTTTACAAGCAATGCTAGACTGGTAGTGAAGTGACTGAATGTGTGGTGGTGGCCATATCGCACATCATCACCCACACACAGCCTGGATAATTGCATGAACCGGTTTATGGGAAGGGGAATGTTGGCCAGGACGCCGGGAATGTTCCCTACTCTTTGCGAAGAGTGCCCTGGGTTCTTTTACTTCCACCTGGACACCCACCAGGATGGGCAGAAGGGACCTCGGTTTAACTTCTCATCCGGAGGACGGCACACCCCAGCAGTACAGCACCCCCCAATACTGTACTCGGATGCCAGCGATTTTTAGGTGCAAGTCCAATCCCAGTGTGGGAAGAGAACCCACGACCTTCTGGTCCAGAGGCAGATGTGCTACCAACTGAGCCACGTAAGAACTTACCGTAACAGTAGATCTTCAAAAGAGACTCTTTCAGTAGATATTACCCTCCCTCCCTCTGTCCCCCTGAGTTTCTTCTTTTCCTTCTATGGGGGCATATCCTCTTTTCTCTTGTCATGCTTCTCTTGGCCTCTGGCAGGAAAGAACTGGAAGGTAGACATGGGGGACCGCCCCTTTATACTGACGTCAGAAGACGCCGGTCACCTGACGTGGGGGTGGTCCCCACCAGAGACTGCTAGCTAGAAATTTTCCGTGGGGTCCTGACGCCTGGTGGCTTAGCCTTATGTGTGAATACCTACTGCAAGAGCCTCTCTCAAAAATCTACTATAATGGTAAGTTCTTGCGTAACTGTACTTTTCTAACCCACATAGCCAGTTTTGCCCCTACCTCCAGGTCCTCCAGCTTCCTAATTAATCTCCTGTGGAGAACAGAGTCAAAGGCCTCACTGAAATCTAGATACTGGATGTCCACTGTTTGACTTATGTCCACTGTTCTGGTTAATCAGACAAAGAAATCAATCAGATTTGTCTGGCGGGACTGCCTAGACACAAACCCGTGCTACCTCTTGTCTTGGAGACCATTTTATTCCAGAAAACTTACCAGTCATTCTTTCAGTATGGTTTCTGTAACCTTACCCACTATCAAGGTCAGACTGACAGGCTGATAGTTATCAGGGTCATCCTTTGGCCCACTCTTGTGGAGTGGCACTACATATCCTATCCTGTCCTCCACTCCACGGTCACTTCCCTACCTCCAGGGAGGTGTTAAACAGGTCCACAAGGGGACCAGCCATCACATCTGCCAACACCTTCAGATGTATGCCATTCAGGCCCGTTGACTTGTCTACCTTCAGAGGCAAGCCTTTAAGCCTTTCCTCACCCTGTCAATTTCAATCTTCCCATGTGTGATCCCTCCCACCTCGTGTCTTCCCCACCTCTTCCCCTAGGGTACTGAGTCATCCTTCTCCTTCATGAAGATTGAGCAGAAGTACTTTTTAAGTACTTCTGCTTTCTCCTGCCAATCCTCTGCCACCCCATCTCCTTTTTACCGTAACCTTCCCATCCTTGATATCCTGCTCTCCCCAATGTACTGGAAGAAAAAGTTACTTACCATAGTAATCTTGCATCTCCCAGGGGATAGTCCAATATTCATAACTCTTCTGCAGTGTGCCTTTAAGCCAGATCTGCCCGGAGATGGAACGTTATGCTAATGATAGAATCATTGGCTCGTGCCACTTTTTCAAATGTTACCACCTATCAACTGCCTACATTCTAACCCTCAGGTTTCGCAGATGCCTGGAAAGACAGGGCCCAAAAGGAATTAATAATTATCTAAAGATTTAGTAACCATAAACCTTCCATAACTAACCTCCAACTGGAGCAAAAAAGTACTTTAAACCACACAGTCCCCAGTGTCAGAACACCTGAAGGAGAAAAAAAAACAGCTGAAAACAGTTTCAAATTAAAAAGCTAGAATGTGGCATACATGCCCTTTAAGTACAGTATGGAGTGCAGAGGCCACTGGTTGTGGTAGGAGAAGCAGGGTGGGAGAGTTATGAATATTAGAGTATCCCCTGGGAGAAACAAGATTACTGTGGTAAGTAACTTTTTCTTCTCACCCCAGGAATACTCCAATATTCCTAACTCTTCTGCAGACTAAGCAGTACCTTTGGAGGCAGGCACAGAACCTATTTTGGAAACAGACTCTGTAGGACAGCTGTACCAAACCTGGCATCAGCGCTAGCCTGCATATCCAGGCTGTAGTGCTTGGTAAATGTGTGAACTGTTCTCCAGGTAGCTGCTTTACAGATATCCACCAAGGGAACATCCCTGGAGGCTGCCAGAGTGGCAACTAAACCCCTTGTGGAGTGGGCTCTGAGCCCTGCTGGGGCTTTCTTGCCCGGTTTGAATAGCAAAACTGGATACATTGGACAATCCACCGAGAAATAGACCTTTTAGTTACTGGGTTACACTTTCCCACATCCCCACAAGTCAGGAATAGTCGCTTCCTTTCCTGCCTCTGGGACTTAGTGGCTGTCATGTAGTAGCTCAAAGCTCTCTTGACATCAAGTCTGTGTAACCTGTGTTCACCAGAGCATGAATGTTCAGTGAAGAACACTGGCAGAGTGATAGTTTGATTCAGGTGAAAGTCTGAAACCACTTTAGGGAGGAATTTCCTGTTAGTTCCGAGGACAACTTTATCCCTGTGAAGGGAGATGTAGTCCTGCTCAATGCATATGGCCTGAAGTTCACTGATACGTCTGGCTGAAGTAATGGCCACTAAAAATACTGTTTTCCATGTAACGTACTTTAGTGGTGCTGAAGACATGGGTTCAAAGGGGGAACCCATGAGTTTGGCAGTACAAATGTTTAGGTCCCATGCTGGCTCCGGTTCCTTGACTGGTGGGTGCAGGTGGGATAGGCCTTTAAAGAACCTTTTAAAGATAGGGTTTCCTATGCTCCCTTAAGATGGCTAAGACCCCTTCAGAGAGATGTAAGCCAGCCTACTCTAGGTCCTCAAGAGCCATGCCATGAGTCTGAGTGATTTGAGGTTCGGGTATAGGAGCCTCCTCCGATTGTGCTTCCTGGGAAGGTGTATTGGTTTGTCCACTGACGTAGGGAGTACCATGGCTGTCTGGCCCAGTCTGGGGCTCTCAGTATCATTGTGGCCAGCTGAAGCCTGAACTTGAGCAGTACCCTGTACACCAGAGAAAATGGAGGGAAGGCATACTGATACTTCCCCGACCAGTCCAGGAGGAGGGCATCCAGGGGCACTGTGCCCACTGCTGGAGTGCTGCAACAGTACTGTGGGAGGAGGTGACTCTCGTGGGATGCAAAGAGATCTATCTCTGGAGTACCCTACCTTTTGAAGATCACTTCTACCACCTGCCTGTTGAAGGACCATTCGTGATGGGCCTGGCCTGTTCGACTTAAGGCATCTGCTAGGGCATTTTCCTTGCCTGGCAGATGAATGGCCTGAAGAGAAACTCCTAGGGAGTAGTCCAGACTCACATGGCTTCTGTGCAGAGAGGATTTGACCTTGTACCCCCCTGCTTGTTTATGTAGTATATAGTGGTGGTATTGTCTGTTCTGACTTGTACCACCTTTCCCTGGATCAGTGGTGTGAAAGCTTGCATTGCCAGAACACTGCCCTGAGCTCTGACAGATTGATATGCTGGAGAGACTCTGCGCTTGACCAAGTGCACTGGGTAGTGTGCTCCCCCAGATGTGCACCCCATCCTAATAGTGAAGCATCTGTTCTGAGAATTACAGAATGAAGTTCTTTTTGGAAGGGAACCCCTTCTCTGAGGTTGGCTTCCTCCTTCCACTACTGAAGGGCCAAAATTAACGTTTTTGTTACTGGACCAGTTTTGAGAAAGTCTTTTCTCTGAGACCAGTAAGCCCTTAGGTGGAATTGAATGTTTCTCTTCTGAAACCTGGAACCCAGGACTGTGCTTGTGGTAGCTACCATGTGTCCCAGGAGTTGAAGAAACTGTTGTGCGGTTCTTAGCACATCCAGCTTAAAAAAACCTGCTAGTTGCAGAATGCTTTTTACCCTGTCCAGCGGTAAGAAAGTTCTGCCCTCTCTGGATTTAGTTCTGCTCCTAGGAACTGCAGAACTTGTGTGGGAAGAACTGATTTCTTGAAATTTAACAGAAGCCCCAAGGACTCTAGAAGTTGTTGGGCGAGTTGTAAGTGTTCCTTTAGCTGTTGTGGTGACTTTCTCACCACTAACTAGTCATCCAGATAGGGAAACACTGTGATACCTTACCTTCGCAAGTGTGCCACAACTTATGCCAGACACTTCGTGAACACCCTTGGAGCTGAGGTGAGACCAAATGGCAGGGCTGAGAACTGATGGTGACCTGAAGGGAGTCTGAATCTGAGATGCTTTCTGTGAGACTCCCTTATGGGGATGTGGAAATAAGCATCTTTTAGGTCCAGAGATGCCAGCCAGTCCCCTTTTTTGGAGTGCTGGCAGGATCAGAGACAGTGTCACCATTTTAAATTTTGGTTTTCATAAGTTCCTGTTTAGCACCCTTAGGTTTAAGATAGGTCTCAACTCCCAATTTTTCTTTGGTGTAAGAAGATATCTTGAGTATAGCCCGTTTTCCTTGTGCTGTGGAAGCACTGGTTCCACTGCTTTTAACAGTAGCAGGTTTTGAACCTATTTTTCCAACCGCTTTCTCTCCATGATGGAGGCTGGTTTGAAGACTCTTGTTCTTAGAGAGGGGAAGGACTTGAAGTTTAGGGGCAATCCCTGACCCACTATCTCCAGGACCCACTTGTCTGTGGTGATATTTTTCCAGGTCTGGAAATAATGGGTCGGCCTGCCCCCTACTGGAAGAGGGGAGGCGGCCTGGGAGAACGAGTCAGGGGTTGAGAGTGGGAGCCATGCCTGGCACCCCTCCTACCCCTAAAATACTCTTGGTGGGGGTACTGAGGTACTTGGGGTACGACTATGGCCTGATAAAAAGGCCTGGAGTGAAATTGTCTGCCCCTGCCTCCCCTATTGTATGGCCTTGTGGATGAAAAGGCCTTTCTTTGGCCGCATTACTCCTGTAAGTGGCCTTGTATTCATCTACCATCTTCATGTAGGTCTCTGTATGGATCCCAAAAAGGGAATTACCCTCCACTGGGAAATCCAGAGCTTTGTTTTGGGTGTCCTGTGTGGCTCTTAACCAGGCAAATCTCCTTTGAGCTATTGTATTGGCCATCCACCTGGCAGCAGTGTCATTGGAGTCTGCTCCCATTTGAAACTGGTATTTGGTAGCTTCCATGCCAAATGTAGCAGTTTCAGCCAAGTCTGCAGATAGGCTAGCTGGGGCTTTATCAGCCATAGCCAACACAATCTGCCAGAGAGTTTTCTGATATTGAGTAAATAGGCCTGAAAGTTAGCCTGCCTGATGGCCAGAGAAGCTAAGTAGCCCTTTTTGGCCATGCTGTCAATTTTACATAGAAACATAGACTTTGACGGCAGATAAGGACCGCTTGGCCCATCTAGTCTGCCCATTTCCCCTACCTACAGGATAGGCTGCAGATCCTAGTTAACCAACAGCCTATTTCTTCCTACCCCCCACAAGAATTGCCTTATGTCTGTCCCATGCATTCTTGAATTCTCCCACAGTTTTAGACCCCACAACCTCCTCAGGAAGGCTGTTCCATGCATCCACTACCCTCTCTGTGAAATAATACTTCCTCACATTGCCCTGAACCGCCTCCCCCATCTTTAAATTGTGTCCCCTTGTTCTTGCACGTCTCTTTTTCTGAAAGATGCTACCCTCTTGGACTTTAATTCCACTGAGGTACTTAAAAGTTTCTATCATGTCCCCCTCTCCCTTCTTTCCTCAAGGGTATACATATTAAGCTCCTTTAGTCTCTCCTCATACGGCTTCTCTTGCAGACCCTGCACCATTTTAGTTGCCCTCCTCTGGACTGCCTCTATCCTGTCTATGTCCTTGCAGAGATGGGGTCTCCAGAACTGGACAGTACTCAGATGGGGTCTCACCAACTGTCTGTACAGAGGGATAACAACTTCCTGTTTTCTGCTGCTGATGCCTCTCCCTATACATCCCAGTATACCCCTAGCTCTCCCTACTGCCTTCTCACATTGCTTGCTAACCTGAAGGAAATCTGATATGATTACCCCCAGGTCCCTTTCCTTTTTTGTTGTTGTTACTACCTCCCCCCATTGTGTATTCTTCCCCTGGGTTCTTGTTTCCCAGGTACATTATTTTGCACTTCTATGTATAACCATTCAGGTATTTCTTGTTCATTAACTGAATGATTGAGCCATTTTGCAATCTGAGACATTCTACAAGCTAAATAGTAGAAGTGTCAGTGGTTCAGCAGGTAGCATACATGAGTCCTTCTCTGGGAGTGAGAGGCCAGAGGGACTTTTGCCTTATCACAGGCTGCAGCTTGCAGTACCCCCTGATGATCAGGGTGTGAATACAAAAATTCAGCCCCTTCTCTGTCAAGCTGATATTTTTTATCCAGCCTTTTATCTAAAGGCAGGACAGACCCAGGTGTCTGGAGGAGCTTGAGTGCATCCCATTTAAAGAATTTATTTTTAGGGAGTAACAGCTTTTTGGTGAGCATTAAGCCCATAATTTCAAGGTACTCGACCTCCTCCTTATCTTCTATCACTTTCTGTGGTAGAGATGCCCAAAGCATCAACAATTTTTCTAACAAAAGAAAAATGTGAAGAATAGTCTTCAGAAGACCTGGGAGGAGAGCCAAACTCCTGCTCTGGGGAGACTTCAGGCTTTGTAGGCTCTTCCTCCTCCTCCTTGTCCTCTCCATAAGCTTCCCCAGAGGGAAAGATTGGTTAGCATCAGCAGGGATCTGGACTGGGGCTGCTGATCAGCAGGCAGCAGACCTTGCAAGGCCTGTAAAATTTTAAATGCCTGTGCTATTTAAAGAGGAGAAGGCATGGCAGCCGGCACCACAGAAGTCCCCTTAGACTGACTAGCAGGGGGTTCAGTGTGCTTAGTCTTTTTTAGCGAGAACCGGAGAGCTAGCTGGTTCAGCTGTTCTTTTTGTACCCGTATCAGAGGTAGAAGTAAGGGGATCTGTGGTTTCACCCACAGCCCCAGAGGGTATCGGCTGGTCAGAGCCAGTAGGTCCCTTAGGTGGAGGTACTTTTCTCTTCAGCCTTTCCAGACTTTTTGCATGCATCTTTTCAGGAAAGGCCTTGCAGACCTCACAATCGGCATTTAAATTATCCTAGCCAAGGCAGATAACACAAGAACTGTGTTTATCTGCCTTGGCAAAGACCTCTCCACACTCTGTGCAGTTTTTGAAACCGGGTTCACTGGTCTTTTTCTTTGGTTTTTCTGACATTTTCAAAAAAAGCAACCGCAATAAAATTTAGTAAATTTAAAGTGTTTTTAAACTAAACTTATCGGTTGCGGTCAGTTCAGAAACCAATCTGGAAACCGAGCGGAACCGGGAACTGATAAAACTGGAACCGGTATTAGCAGTTTGGTAACCGATAAAAGCGGTTACACAAAGATAATAAAAATAACTCTTTTAAACTAGAAAAACTAAAATATGGGGGACCCTGCTAAAGCTGAAAAAGTCCTTGGTTTCTCACGGGTTATACCGAACCATGAGAAACCGAGAAAACAAGGTAATTTAACTAAAAAACACTTAACGGTTATTAAAATAAACAAGAGATAAGGGCAGCAGTTGAAAATAAAATGAAAGAATACTTATAGGTTATTTTCGAAGTGTTTTAAGGCGAGATGTTGAGGAGAAAATCTCAGAGCGTCTTGTCTTGATAGGCGGAGAGAGAAATCTAAGGGTTAGAAAGTAGGCAATTGATAGGTGGCAGCATTTGAAAAAGCAGCACGAGCCAGTGATTCTGTCATTAGCGTAAAGTTCCATCTCCGGGCACATCTGACTTAAAGGCACACTGCAGAAGAGTTAGGAATATTATAACAAGGGTCTGAGAAATGGAGCTTTCTGATTGGCTGTAAACATTCTAACAGCCTTATGTTAATCTTTTGTTAACATACATGTAGAGCTTAACCATATGCTAAACATGGTTTAACACTGTTTAAAAAAACAGTTTTATTATAATAGCAATAAGGCAGTCCCAGGGATTATGTTAATGGTCAATCACCCTCTAGGGGCATGTGGCACTTGGCTACGCCTTGTGCAACATTACACCCCTAGAGGGTGATTAACAGACCATTAACATAATCCTTGGTCATGCCTTATTGCTTAATTGGAGTATTCCTGGGGTGAGAAAAAGGCCTTTTCCTCATTTTCACTCCCTCTGCCAGCTGTAGTTCTCTCTTGGCCTTTGACAGTTGTACTGCCCTGCCCGCCTCCCTTGCCTAGTACAATACTCCTCCCTCTTGGTGTGTTTATACTTTCTGAAAGCTGCCTTCTTGCTCTTTTCCACCTGGGCTACCTCTCTATCAAAATAGCTGAGCTTCTTGGCACTAGATTTCTTGCTCTTTATTTTAGCACTCTTCTTAGTGACTGCCAACAACCCCGCCTTGATGATAACGGCCTCTTTCAGGTCTTCCAACATTTCCTTCCTGATCCTAGCAAGGTACCATCCCAGGATCTCCCCCATCCTATGCACTCTGTGCTCTTGAAGTCTAGCACCTTGTTTTAGTCACAGTCTTTTCCCTGCCGATGTCCAGGTGAAACCACAGTGTGATGGTCACTTCCTGCAAGCGGTGTTTCCACCTTTAACTCCTGGACACGTTCACCGTTAGACAGAACCAGGTCCAGTATGGCCCTATCCCTGGTGGGCTTCAGGACACATTGTGGCAGGAACTCACTCTGCAGTGCATCTAGCAGCACCTGAGGTACGTATGGTAGCAGGGATCTTTCAGTCTACTACAGGTAGACTTAAGTCCCCCACAGTCACTACCTCCCCCATACTGTCTAACTCCACAATTTTGGACCCAAGTTCCCTTCCTCATCCTGGTTCGATGGCCTGTACACCACTCCTATCCTAAGCTTTTTACCTTTTGTTGACTGTACCTGTACCCACAGCACCTCTGTCCTTCCATACATTTCCTCTTTACAGTCCGTATTTAAGGAATGTCTGACTTGTCAGTACTCTTACCAGCACAAACACACACTGTTACTCTGAAAGTTGCAGTTACCGAAGAGGTGGTGTTTGGGGACTAAGATTACAGATTCTACGATAAATAAGTACAGTACCCAGAATTATGCAAAAACCTGAGTGTTGGTTGGGTAAATAAAGGGTTTAAGGGCTAATTAAAAATAATTGTATTTGCTGTGCATAATATTTGAATCTGAGATATCATGTTAATGCTGGGATGTGCAGGGACTGTTTTGTGGGTGTGGATGAACGTTTTTGTTTTTTTAAGTCATAAGTGATTTATTTATTTTTGTGCATTTTTTCGCTCCAAAAAAAAAAAAAATCTTGAATCCATTTTATAATTGCAGTAAGACACTCCAGGATGTGCTTTCTTTTTTTTTAAACTTTAATCTTTATTTAAGCTCTGCAGAATAATTAATTACATCTTCGAGAATCATTAGAACAGACTTGGCACATTATACAGAAATACAGCTCATTTCATTGTTATGCCAGTTGGAGAAGGATTTAAAGGTCTCAGGGTCTGGAGCAAGCATAGAATATAAAGGAAGAAATCTTAAGTCTTAAATCTGTAAGAGGCCACCTCCAACTATATAAAATTGCCAGGGTTTAAATTCACAGCTCCGGATCGCCCTAGCTCAAGGAGGAGGGGTATACTTTCTCTCTATTTTCTGCTGCAGCTACCCCATCTAGCTGTTGCCAGATTACCCACCTAGACCATCTTTGGACAAAAAGTGTGGTCTTGTGGTTTATTTTAAAGGTGAGTTCCTCCAGACCATCCAGACCTTTAATGATCGAAATCCAGTCCTGTTTCTGGGGCACAATGGGACTAAGCCATGTCCTAGTTATTGCCTTGTGGGCCGCTGTCATTAAGGTTGCCCAGAGGTACACTGAATCTGGTCCCCTGACCTCTAGGGGAGGCACCCCCAAAATAATTTCTTCCCAATTCAGCTGCTGAGTAATAGCAAGAATTTCCTTTATCGCTGATATAATAACGGTCCAAAATCCGTTCAGCCTGGCGCAGGCCAAGAAAATGTATAGGTAGTCTGCCTTATCTTCCTCACACCCCCTCCAACAGCCAGCCGAGAGATGTAGATTTCTTTTATTTAGCACATCAGGAGTAAGGAAAAAACGAGTCATTACCTTCCAGGAAAATTCTTGCCAAAGAGGTGATCTAGTTGCCATTTTGGCAGTGCCGAAAACGGAGTTCCAATTGAGGGGGGTAGAGCCAGGACCGGCTTCCTCCTGCCATTTGTTTTTAATTTTGATTAGGGGTTCGGGTCTTATAGTTCTTTGAGCCTTGTATAGCACAGAGATCTGGCCCTTCTGGTCTGTTGATGATTTTATCTGTTGGATGACTGCTAAAAGGGGAGCTACCCCATCCGGATTCACCACTCTCCTCTGGAGAGAAGTGATATATGTTCTTACTTGGAGAAACCTGAAGTGGTCTGAGTTCTTAAGACCAAATCTGTTCTTGAGTGAATTAAAGTCTAAAAGTAGGGCCCCTTGAGAAAACTGCCCAAGAAATATCATGCCCATCCTAGTCCATTGTTTGTATGTGAGGTCTATTCGGTTAGGGGGAAAGTCCTCAGCCCAAGCCAATCTTTTAAGGGTCCATAGTAAAGGTAGCAATTTATATTTTTGCCACAGTCTATGAACCGAGCGAAGGGTCTCCCCCACTGAACTGAGCCTGGGCATAATGTGATGTCGGGTTAGGAGAGGAGTTACTATTCGATCCTCGAGGGGCAACCTACCTCCCCCATCCTCCCCCCCCCCCTCCATTTCCCTCCAGCCAGAGGTGGAGCTGGGACCGGACCACTGGAGAGCCTGCTTCAGCTGTACCACGAGGAAATAATCCTCCAGATCTGGGAGGGATCTGCCACCTGCCTCGCGATGGGCCTGTAATGTTTTTAATCTTATTCTTGGTCTCTTATTGGCCCAGATAAATCTGGAAATCATTTTATGCCAAGTCTGGAAGATGGATTTATGAATATAAAGGGGTATACACTGGAACAGGTACAGAAATGTGGGTAATACATTCATAGTTATGGCTTGAATTCTGGCGTGCATTGGGATATTAATCAAGGACCACTTTTCCAGGTCTTTCGTGAGGGAGGTCGTCTAGGGTGAATAGTTTGCTTTAAATAATTTAGATGAGTGTTTAGTAATGTGGACCCCCAGGTATCTCATCCCCTCAGCTGACCAATTTAGAGGGAGGAGTTGGCGGATTTTAGAGGGAGGAGTTGGCGGATCAGGATGTGCTTTAAAACAACATGAAGTCTTACTGTATTCTGATAGTATGCAGTTAGCCCCAACACTTGAACTGCTTTGGAGAGGAAAGAGTTAACTCTATGCCAGAGCATAGAACGTTGAGCTCAAGCTCAGTTCAGACCTCTGTCTGCTACACTTCCAAGTGTAACCGTCAGATTCTATACTCCGCCTAACTGAACAGTCGCTCCGGAGATCTCTCCTACGCTTTTGGTTCGGTACAAGTAAAACGTCGGTTTTATACTGTTTTTTTCTGTTAATTTCTTTGGTTCAGATCCCTGTCTGCGGTACAGTAAGTGTGTAGGTGGTGGACTGATTATTTAAAGTTTTGTGTTTAGTTTGGAAATTGTAAAAAAAAAAAAAAAAAGTTTCTTTATCGGTTTGGTTGAACCTATTGACCGGTTTCTTTATTTGAATTGTGGGTTAGTGTGAGGTGCCAGTCCTTATCAGTTCTTAAAAAAAACAAACACGTGTTTTTAACATTTTTTTCCAATACCCGTAATACGGTTAGGAACCAATAAAGGAGTCTTGCCTGGCTGAAACCGAGTAAAGGGTGAATTTTTGTTTAGGATGGCTACGTCTGAGAAATCCAAAGAAAAACTGGACCCACTGGGTTTCAGCACTGCAGCGTGTGTGGGGAGGCCTTTGCTAAGGCTGATCCCCACACCATCTGTGTTTACTGTCTGGGGTTTGACCACCTCGATTCAGACTACCAAATCTGTAAAAATTTTCCTAAGGCCACCCTAGAAAAAAGATTGGGCAGGCTTAAGGAAAAGGAGGCTGAGAGGTCCGCTGACCCAGATGGCCAGCCCGGTTTGGTTCCGACCGAACCTGAGGGAGTGCCCTCTGACCAGGGCGAGACTCCTTCAAGCAAAAGGAGAACTGATCCTGAGGGATCAGTTCCGGCAAAAAGAAAGAAAAAAGAAAAATCGTCCGGTTCGGATCCAGAACTGCATCGTCCAACCGCCAAAGAAATTGTCAGGGCGATTAGTATTGTGGAATCGCTCCGTTCGGTTCTGACTGATCCGGCACTATCAGGTAAGCGTTCAGTTCGGTCAGTTCCTCCGGTTCCAGATTATTCCCCTGAAGAGTATTATGAACTGGACCTGGAGTGGGATGAAGATTATGATGATGATAGTATGGAACGTCTGGATGAGCCCATAGAACCGGACATCTCCCCAGACAGACCTTCTGGTGTTTCCCCTCCTAGGCTGTCTGAGTCCCCTTTCCACTTTATGTTCTACAAGAAAGTGGCAGAAACCCTCCAGTTCCCTTTGGTTGAAGCTGTTGAGGAACAAGAGGAGCCTGACTATGTGGAGATGATGGACATCCCAAAGTCCAAGAGGCTGTCTATTCCCCTCCATAAATCTTTTGGGAAACAGACACAAAGACTGCATAAAACACCAAATTCTCTACCTCCTATGGACAAACAACTGGACAAGAGGTATACACTGTCACGCTCCGGTACAAATTTCTTGTACCAGCAATGCAGCCGTGTTGGGGTTGTGCAGGCTGCAGCCTGTGATACGGCTAGCACACCCTTGGCTTCACACCCCCCAGATACGAATTCCAGGAAGATGGATGCCATGGCTAAAAAACATATTTGGCATCCTCTTTGGGACTCTGGCAGGCTAACAACATGGCCTATACAGCCAGATACCAGAAGTCCAGATGGGATACAGTTCTGGAACTGGCTAAACAGGCTTCCCCCCAGCTAGCCAAGGAGCTGGAGGAGGTGGCTGCTGATGGGACAGAGGCATCAAAGATCCAATTTCATGCTGCTGTGGATTCCAGTTATGTATCATCACGAGTCATGGCTACATCTGTGGCTCTTCGGAGGCTGGCTTGGCTCAGATGTACTAGCCTTTCACAGGACACCCAGGCTAAGGCCATGGATTTCCCTGTGGTGGATAATTCTCTGTTTGGGGAGCAGACAGAGAATTATATGAAGAAAATGGATGAATACAGGACCACCTATAGGAGTGCACAGGCCAAGGAAAGGCAAGCAACTCCTCAAAAGCAGCAATCTAGGGGCAGGTCTTTTCACAGGCCTTTCTACCAGGCACAGGCATCCACTCCTTTTCCTCAGAGGGGTTCTTCAGAGGGAGAGCCAGAAGGGGGATGAGCAGGGCTGCATCCTCCTCTCAGTCCAAGGCTCCTGCCAAGCAGACACCCTGATGTGTTAGCCCGGGTCGACTCCCACCCTCCAGTAGGAGGCAGGCTGGCTTACTACTTCCAGGCCTGGAATTCTGTTACCTCAGACAAGTGGGTACTGGAGGTAGTAAGTCAGGAACTGGCCCTCATCTTCAAAAGATTCCCAAAGCTGAGGGTCAGGTCTTTTCCACCTGCAAACATCTCCAAAACCATTGCCCTAGAGGCAGAGGTTTCCTCTCTACTGGCTCTCAGCGCTATAGAGAGAGTTCCTACAGTACATGGGGGCAAAGGTCTGTATTCCAGATACTTCCTTACCCCGAAAAAGACGGGAGTGGCAACCCATCCTAGATCTAAGATACCTAAACAAGCATCTATTCAAGCCAAAATTCAAAATGGTGACTCTGGGAATAATTCTTCCCTCTCTGAGGCCAGGGGATTGGCTAGCCTCCCTGGACCTCAAGGATGCCTACTGTCACATTCCCATCAGATGCTTCCACAGAAAGTACCTCAGGTTCGAATTGCCTTCAGGCCATTATCAGTTCAGAGCAATGCCCTTCGGGCTAACATCTGCACCAAGGATATTCACAAAATGCCTAGAGTAGTAGTGGCCTTCCTAAGGAGACAAAACATCTCCATATTTCCGTACCTGGATGACTGGCTCATTGTGGGCCAGTCTCCAGACCAAGTCAAGTCAGACCTGCAAGTGATTCAGCAATTTCTCACTTCTCCAGGATTCCTCCTCAGTTGTCCAAAGTCAGTTCTCGAATCAGTGCAACTCCTGACTTTCATAGGGGTAGAGCTGGACACTATCCAAGCAAGAGCCTTTCTTCCTCTAGCAAGGGTAAAGGCCTTCACAGATCTGGCTTCTTCCTTTCGCCTTCTGGTCTCTCGAGCAGCAAGGCATTTTCTTCAACTCCTGGGCCACATGGCAGCCTCCACTGCAGTGGTACAAGGTGCCAGATTTCAGATGAGGGACATTCAGTTCCACTTGAGGGCTTTTTGGTCCCAGAAAAAAGACCCTCTAACCAAACTAATTCCAGTGACTCAGACTCTGATCCAGGCTCTCCAGTGGTGGTTGGATCAGGACGACCTCAGACAAGGAGTCCCATTCATCACCCAGTCTCATTCTGTGGTTCTCACCACAGATGACTCTCTCCTGGGATGGGGAGCTCACTTGGGAGCACTCACAACACAGGGAGTGTGGTCCCCTCAGGAGTCTCTACTTCACATCAATCTTCTAGAGCGCAGGGCTGTGTACCTGGGTCCACAAGCCTTCTCAGAATCAGTACAGAACAAGGTGGTTCAGGTCAGGACAGCCAACACCACCACCATGTGGTACATCAGCAAGCAGGGAGACACTCAGTCTATAGCCTTGTGTATGGAAGCCATGAAATTATGGTCACTGGCTTATTCTCTACAGACATCTCTGGTAGCAGTCCACCTTCCAGGGAAGGACAATGTGCTAACATATGCTTTGAGCAGGATTTCTCAGTGCCATCACGAATGGTCCCTGGACCCACTAGTGTTGAAAGTGATATTTTCAAGGTGGGGCACTCCAGAGATGGACCTCTTTGCAGCCCCAGACAATCACCAACTTTCTCTCTTTTGTTTCAGACCCCCAGTATTGGGCTCAGTCCCACTGGATGCTCTACTTCTGGATTGGCTGGGGAAATTTCTGTATGCCCCATTGTTCAAAGTTCTAGTCAAGATAAGGTCACAATCTTGCAAAGTGGCCCTGATTGTTCCAGACTGGGCCAGACAGCCTTGGTATCCTCTGTTACTGTCCCTGGCCCCTTAGCTCTTCCCAAGAATCACAATCTGCTAACCTCCTCTCAGGGCAGAATTTGGTACCCCAACCTTTGGTCTCTCAACCTCAAGGCATGGCTCTTAAAGAGCTAGAATATGCAAGTCTGAATTTGTCTCAAGGGGTTCAGGACATTCTCAAGGCTTCTCGAAAACCTGCCACCAGAAAAACATATAACTCCAAATGGAAAAGATTCAGCATTTGGTGTTCCAATAAGCACATATCCCCAGATTCTGCTGACTTGGCTACAGTTCTGGATTATATGGTTCATCTTAATGGCTTAGGCCTCAGACCAGCTACCCTCAAAGTACACTTGTCAGCTGTTTCTGCTTTTCTGTCAGTGGAAAAGCCCTCCTCACTGGCATCTCATCCTGTTTTCTGTAAATTCTTCAAAGGATTGCTTCATACCAATCCCCCCTTTAGGGATCCTACTCCTGCTTGGGATTTTAATGTTTGCATTGCTCAGCTTATGCAACCCCCTTTTGAGCCTTTGGCCTCAGCAGAACTTAAGTACTTGACTTGGAAAACTGTGTTCCTGGTAGCTATTACCTCTGCCAGGCATATCTGTGAATTGCAAGCTCTGTCAGTGGAGCCTGATTTTATCCCATTCAATAGAGATAAGGTGGTCCTTAGAACCAACAGGAGGTTCTTACCTAAAGTGGTTTCAGACTTCCATCTGAACCAATCTATGTCTCTTTCTGTGTTCTTCACGGATCATTCTTCTTCAGGAGAGAGAAGAGTACACAGTTTGGATGTTAAAAGGGCTCTTAGCTACTACATTGAGCGTACTAAGGCACTTAGGTTTGACTCTCTCCAGTTGTTCCTCACTTATGGTGAAGTGGGGAAGGGTAAACCTGCTACTAAGAAAACTATTGCCAGGTGGATTGTCTCTTGTATACAATTCTGCTATGAAAAGCTAGACAAATACCTCCCCCACCCCCAAGGCCTGAGGGCTCATTCGACTAGAGGTACAGCTTCTTCTCTGGCTGCTGCTAGGGATATACCCTTATTAGAGATATATAAAGCAGCCACCTGGAAAACAGTCCATACATTCACCAAGCATTACTCTCTGGATGTCCAGGCTAGGAATGATGCTAGGTTTGGTACAGCAGTACTGCAGAGCCTATTCCCAAAATAGGTTCCGTCCCTCCTCCATGGAAGTACTGCTCGGTAGTCTGCATATTGTCAGAATACAGCAAGACTTCATGTTGTTTGAAGAAAAAATTACTTACTTTAGTAATTGTGTTTCTTCTAATGGAGTCTTGCTGTATTCTGACCTCCCTGCCTCCCCTCTCAGATCCTGGTTTTTGGGAAGAGGGCTGGCAGGTGCAGTGTTGCACTCCGGAGGTGCACTGGCACTTCCCCTGTTTTGATGGGGCAGTGCATTTTGTTTTCATTCTTGTTTATAATTATATTGTTCACTACTTGTTTTTTGTTTTGGACTTCTCGACTTGAGTCTTTTGGGGACCCAAAACATTTGGTTGCCTTTTTGCTAGTAGTTTTTTACAATTTCTACCTAGCAGGTGTAGTTAGTATTAGCTCGTAAGAATCTGACAGTTACACTTGGAAGTGCAGCAGACAGAGGTTTGAACTGAGCTTAAGCTCAACGTTTTATGCTCTGGCATAGAGTTAGCTCTTTCCTCTCCAGAGCAGTTCAAGTGCTAGGGCTAACTGCATATTGTCAGAATACAGCAAGACTCCATTAGAAGAAACACAATTACTAAGGTGAGTAATTTTTCTTCCGTTAGGATAACGGCACATCTTCCTTGTCAATCTTCACCATTCATTACTTCCTGGGTGTAAGCCAGAGGCGGCGCACCGTCCACGGGAACTTTTTTAAGTTGCCAAGCCCGCCCTCGAGAGCGACGTCATGCGCGAGGGGCGGCCGTTAGTAGCGACCGACTCCTCCTCCAACTCAGTTCTGTTTCTCCCGCCGTCGAGGCAGCACCTGTTTTCGGAGCGTCCATTGTCCACTGCGTCAGCGACTCCTCTTTTCCGCACACTCGACGCCGATCGGTAAGACCGTTCTTTTTTCTTTCTAAAGCGGCGCCGGGTGTGTTTTCCTACTGTTTTTTCTTGTTGATTTCGCGTTATGTCCGGGTCCGGAGCTAAACGTGTTTCGAAGACGGGCCGCGCCCCTATGCGTCGGTGTTACTGTGGCCGGCATTTCTCCGTCTCGGACCGGCATGACGTTTGTCTTCGTTGCCTGGGACCAACCGCATGACATGGATTCATCACGGCCTGTTTCTCCATGGACCGCCGTGTCCTCTCGAAGTCTGCGCGTTCAAGCTCGGCAAAACCCGCCCGACCCTGGGGATGGCGCCGCCAAAGGATTCTCGTGGTAAGGTCTCTAGGCCCTTCCTGGTCCCCTCCGGGCCTACTCTGATCTGAGGAGGAGGTCTCCTCGTCTTTCTTGCCGAGGAGGCCCCCTTCTGCAGTGTCGGGGCGTCGTAGTCCCTCCGGGGCGCAGCGCCGACACTGCCTCGGCAGTCACCTCTTCAGGGCAGGCTCCCCGTGGCAGGCCCTCGTCTTTCGGGCCTATGCTTCGGTGGACCCTCGACGCCGCCTTCCGGGCGCCGTTCAGGATCCTGGCGCGTTCGCAGTGCGGTGATCGAGGCAGGCGCGTTTTGGTCGGCGCGTTGTATGCGCCAGTAATCAAGCGGCGCCATTGGCGGTGCCGCTTTGGATCGGCGCCCGTTACGTGGCGCCGGTGATCAGAGCATCCGTTGGCGGTGCACTTTGGGCATATGGCGCCGTTCGCGGCGTCGATGGACAAGCGGCGCCGTCGGCGGTGCCGCCTCGCCTTCCGCCGCGCCAGGCGCCCGTGGGCCCTAGTCCTTTCTCCAGGCGGTGCCCGGCCTTGCCCGGCGCCGTTGGAGTCTGGAGCTAGAGCCTGGCTGCTACCGGGCGTGAGGAGGCGGCGGCGCCTCCCTTAGTACCGGGGCGTTCAGCGGCCCGTACCCTCGAGGACCCCTGGGGTGGCCAGCATTGAGGTCCTGCTGGTCTCGTCCTCCTCAGAGGCGATGATTCAGGCGATGGACCCATCCTGGCACCCCACTCTTGATCTGGGTCCCCGGTGGCTAGAAGGTGCCAGGCGGCGCAGCGGGCCCTCCTCTGTCCCCCTTTCTGTCGCCTCCTGAGGGTTCCCCGGCTGGGGTAGCCGGGAGCCCGGGGGCAGGCGGAGGTGACGCGAGGGGCTCCCTCTCTGGAGCCCGGTGACAGCTACCTTACGGGTGCTGTCACTCTCTCTAGGGACAGGGGCGCTGTGGTGGGGAGGGGCCCTCTCGGAGTCCGAGGGTCGAGGGCAGGGTCTGCTGCTCGGTCTTCCTTAGCCACCTCAGGGAGTGGCCAGGAGCAAGTGCAGAGCCTCGCCCCTCCTCAAGGTTCAGGTGTCCTCCGGCGTTATGCGGACTGCCCTTCTGGATCCATACAGTCCAGGCGTCGTCACAGGGAGGTTCTCCCCAGGGCTCTTCAGGCTCCGCTTCCCCAGAGTTCCGTTCTGCGGCCTGGTCTGATATCAGGGATCCCTCTTTCCAGGGCTCCTTTCCCCGGATTCCAGAGCCCTATGAAACAGTTGCCTCCGGAGGTGCCCTCTCCCATCTCTCTGCCTTCACCACCCCCACTCCCAGGCCATGTCGGCCCTCTCGGGTCCGTTATCCTGGGAGCAGTTCAGGGTTCTCTGGCCTTCCCCTCATCATTAGGTACATGCATGAGCGGGTCTTTCGACTCTCCCCACCGCCCGAGGAATCCTCTGGGCATTCCAGTTCCCCATCATCCTCGTCTCCCTCCTCCGAGGAGAGGAACCCTACTCATCTGTCCTCCGATGCTGATTTCACAGAATATCAGCGTTTCCTCTCGAGGATGGTGAGGATCTCCAGTTTCCTACGTTCGAAGAGACAATACGAACGGGAGACGCGTGAATTCCTTGGTGAATTCAGTGCCCAGCATCTGGTGGTACCTTCCTGGCCTATCCCCTTCCAGGGCGTCTATCAGTCATGGCAGTCCCCTGCGCTTCTTCCCCAGCCCAGCGGACTTCCAGCATAGGTATTGTGCCCCTCTGAGTCTCTAGGTTCCTTCCCAACCCGTCCTCAGGTTTGGTATACCTGGATACTCCTTCTGGCGCCGTTGCCTGGCGCCACGACCACCCACGGATCGGACTCTCTCCAGTTAGAACCGTTGGAGGCGAGAGTGTTCTCTTCTGCTCATGCGAGTGCATGTATTGCATCACATCAGGCTCACCACGCTGCCTACAACCGGCATCTGTGGTCGATGATGTCCCAGCTGCTGGCATCTATGCCTGATACGGAGCAAACCAGACAAGCCGTTGCTCTCTCCGCGGTAGGCCTGGAGCTGGCAAGACACCAAGCAAGGGCATCTTATGACGCCAATGAGGTGGCTTCCAGGCTTGCGGGGACAGCGATCTGCATCAGGCGGACGGCATGGCTTCGTCTTTCCAGGTTGTCACCCTGGCCGGCGTGGGGTGATTAGCTCCATCTTCGGGGGACCCGTCTTTCTCTTCCAGAGCTAGGAGACTTTTACAGGGCTCCTCCGTCTCCTCGTCCTTGGGAGGCACCTCCTAGCTCTTCTCCTCTTAGGCTTTCTGAATAAGCCAGGGTCTTCTCCTTCTGTTTCTCACCAGCAGAAGGCTGGGGTCTTGTTCCCTCAGGTATGGCCTCTTCCCTCAGGGAAGAGGAGCTTAGCACTCACCCAGGAAGTAATGAATGGTGAAGATTGACAAGGGAAGATAGGAAAATTACGTACCTACCGTAATTCTTGATCTTCTCTTGTATCTTCACCATTCATTACTTACACCCGCCCACCATCCCCTCAGTGCCTCTTCCTGTGGCTTCTCCACCTCCCGTCTCCTTCCTCTCTCTGCATTTATATAAAATATAGGGAAAATTCCTTAAATTTTCCAAAAAAAAAAAGATCTTTCTTGAGGGGGTTCTAAAATCCAGAAAATTACTTCCTCTAAGATTCATGGGCCATCTATGGATTGCATTGGCGATCAGACTGCCAACTATCTCTTGCTATTCTTATGGCAAGATACCTCTGGGGTTTTGGCCTAGCTCAGGCTATTCAGTTTTGATCCTGCAATCCCGTGTTCAGATAGTTGCCCTGAAATCTGATTCCCCTCTATTCTTACCTTGCAGAGCAGAGGAGCGAGTACGTCTGTTCCTTCTCTTTAAAAAAAAAAAAAAAATGCTGAGAGACTCTCTCCAACTGCTATAGGCATCTTGGTATCTGGGTCATGCATCTAGTTAAAAAAAAATGGAGAAATCAAACAAGAAGGCAAATGAGAAGGTAGGCTATCCTTCTGCTGTTTTGCTAGTGGTTTCTCCTCTAATTCCTCCTGGACAATTTTTCAGTAGAGCTCTGCTGACCATATCCAATCTTAGCCAGCCTAAGCCTTGGCCGGCCTTAGCCAGTCAGTCTGAGTCCCATTTCTATCTTGAAACGCCTGAAAGGCTTACATTTTCCATTTCTAAACCCTGAGCAGCCTCTCATGCTGCTGGGTTTTATTCTTCCCTCCCTCGGCTGTCCTCCAGTTAAAGGACCCTCCGCGCCAGGAGCCGAGGTGGTGTCAAGAACAATGGCATGTTGAAGATGGGACTATGCCTCCTGAGTCTGTCTAGCGGGTTCGGTGAACCTTCTCTTCAGCTCTATCTCCGGGATTCTTGCTTCCCCTTTAGTCGAGCCTTCAGCTACAAGCTAACTATGCTGTTGGGCCTTCTGGTCCCTTCAACATCCCATCTCTCTCTTCTCTTTCTTCTTCTTCTTCTATTTTCTCATTTCCTTACTCATCTCTCCTCCTAGAGTCGCCCAGGTAAGGAGGCCCTGCACTCCTAGGCTAGGGATGTTCTTATCTCCTCTGTCCTTCCTCCATCGCTTATTCCTTTTCAGTTCATTCTTCCTTGCTTTGCTATCCTCGGCTATCTTGCCTCGCTATCTATATTTTCTGCTTTCACTTTTGCCTCTCCATCCACAGAACTGAGTTGGAGGAGGGTGATCGCCTGCTGACCGCCCCTCGCGCATGGCGCGTAGCGCGTCGCTCTAGAGGCGGGGCGTTAGGCAACTTTAAAAAAAAAAAAAGCTCCCGTGGACGTGCGCGCCTCGCTTACACCCAGTAAGTAATGAATGGTGAAGATACAAGAGAAGATCAAGAATTACGGTAGGTACGTAATTTTCCTTTCTTGAGTGGTTGAAGGCACCCCGCGATGCCTCGTGCCTCACAACATACTGATTATCCTACCCTGTCATATCTTATTGCTTAATTGCATTCTTCTGACACAGACAACAGTAAATAAAGAGGAATGCCAATATGTTGAGAAAACTAGATATGGTAGAGAAGAACTGTTTGTCCAAAACAACAGCAGCATTTTCTTCATCCATGCACTTGTACACGTGACTGAAAAAGTAACACTACACTGCAAACCCCAAAAAAAAAACTATGTTTATTACAAAACCAGTGAACACGAAATTAGTAGTGATGTATCGAGGCTCCTTTTGGCTGAATTCTGCCTGGCAGTATAATAACTTGCTCAGCTTCCCCGAGCATTCAAAAAAAGAGTAATCAGTTCTGCCCAGAGTTGGGGGAGGAAAGAAGTAGATGGAGCAAAGGTCTCCTTTCGTTCCTATTTCCATTCATATGTTTTGGAGTATTAGACCTGTAAGTACTGTAGCAGTAAGGGAAGCTTATCCAAAAATACAACTTATGTGAAGTGTTCAGCATTGCTTCATTTTTACTCATTTGTAGTCAAGAGACTAGATGCGAGGGATGATCTGGAAAACACAAGTCCATGTTACAGCAGTAGCCACTGAAATATGAATCAGGTTATCAGTAGATCTGTTTTGGCAGCACTTCTGTGTTTATGACATTCCCTTAACCCATCCACCAGATCTCCACCATAAAAGAGGAGAGACGGACAAGAGACAAATTGCGGTAAGTTGAACCAGATTGACGTACAAAGTATCCAAGTGGGATTTCGCAGGAACTGCGCAAGTGTGAGGGTACTCAAAAATATGGTCCTGTTCCCCTTTTTTGTGTACCCATGCAGATTTCTGGTGTCCAGAAACCTGTGTCACTTGTGTCATGTTTTTAGCACTGTATGTTTTGGGTCCCACCTTAAGTTAATTGTGAAAACTAAATGTTGACATTCACATAACACTGCAAGAAAATCTGTTATGCTGGTGTGGATTAATTAATTCAAAATCCCTGGTAAACCCTAATGATAAATGTGGCAGACCTGGTGGTTTTTGTTCCTTGCCTACTGTGTATGCCTTCAGAAGCTACAGTGTGCCACTTAAAACTTAACTGAGGGGACTGATTCTTTGTTAGATTTCCCATGAGAGAGTCACCATTGTGGAAAAGGATTGTGAACACATGATCTAATTAACAGATAAAAGGTCCATGAAGCAGGAGACCCTGGTTTAAATTCAAGTGGAGCTACTGGTTTACTGGGATACCTGCTGCTACGCTTACTGCTCCATTAAATGGAGAATGTTTTGCTACAGCTGTCAGCTAGAAATTTGGGATTTATGTTTATGCTTTTCAGAGGAACAACGGACACACCTGCAGACTTGAAAACATTCAGCAATTTTTAGTTACTTTATGAAATTCATTCACATTATGTAGCCACAAGGCATACACCCAACATTTCGTTCTGGAGTTTGCTCTGAGGAGGGGAGCATGATCAGCGGGGTACCACAGGGGTCAGTACTGAGGCCAGTCCTTTTTAATGTCTTCATTAGTAACGTAGCAGAGGACCTGGAAGGGAAGTCTTTCTTTTTGCAGATGACACCAAGATCTGCAACAGGGTGGACACTCTGGAGGGGGTGCAAAGCATGGAAAGAGACTTGAAAGGACTGCAGGCATGGTCAAAAGTTTGGCAGTTAAGGTTTAATGAAAAAAAGGGCAGAATAATGCACTTGGGTCACAGGAACCTGGGGGTGCAGTATAAAATGGGTGGAGAGATATAAGCAGCAACCAAGCAGGAAAGAGACCTGGGGGTTATCATATTAGATGACCTGAAGGTGGCAAGACAATGTGACAAAACTATCAGGAGTGAGATGCTGGGATGTATAGTCAGGTATTACAGTAGGAAGAGGTAAGTAGTGTTGCCACTATATAGGTCTTTAGTAAGACCCCATCTGGAGTACTGTGTCCAGTTTTTGAGGCCACATCTCAGGAAGGACATATACAGGATGGAGGTCATCCAAATGAGGGCTACCAAGATGGGGTATGGTCTACATTAAATGTCCTATGAAGAGAGGCTAAAGGAATTAAATGTATACCCTGGAGGAGAGGAGGAAAGGGGGATATGATTGAGACCTTTAATACCTCCACAGAGGCTGGCCCACCTGCAGCAATTAGAGCTACCGCCCGTGATGCTGATGACCTGGGTTTGGGAATGAGCCTGTGCTATTGGACGGCTGACTGAAGGGGTGGGGGTGGGAAGGATTGAGTGTCCTGTGGACCACTCTCCTTCTCGGGGGGTGTTCCCGCTGTAATCCTTCCACCTGGGTGACCACAGGTGGAGGAGCAGCAGAGGAGAATGCCACATTGGGAGGGGATAACGTCAGCCAGGAGACCTACATTCACTGCACTGGTCTCCCTGTACGTGCGCTGATGTCGCCAGGGGACTGTGGGCACCAGGAACAGAAAAGCTCGGTCCTTATTGCTGTCCCGGTGGAGCTGAGGTTTGAGACGCTGGATGCCACACCCTGGTGCTGGCTTCTGGTGGGAACTCGGTACAGTCTGGGGCAAGCCCTGCCACGACTGTTCAGCTGCCCAGTGGTGTGCATGACTGGGGGTGTCACCTCCTACCCCTGCCCGGAGGGTAAACGGAGGCTCTGTGGGGGGCAAGAAACCGGATGGCCCGGTGGCTCCTCAGCCCAGAGATTCGGGGCCAAAAAATTTAACAAAAAACTAGAACAAAAAATTAAAATAAAATAAAATAAATGAATCAGCATGACAGAGGGTTCTGCTGTTATTTTTCCAGGTCCCCAAATGCACAGGGAATCTCCGACCCATCTTAGACCTCCAAGAGCTCAGTCTGTTCATTCAGTGGCGCTTCAGGGTCTGTTGCCCCTTCTGCACCAGGGGTATTGGATTTGCTCCCTCAATGAAAGGTAACCTACCTGCATATCAAGGTTCTTGCATCCCACAGACAGTACCTGAGGTTTCAGTTCCAGGGGGAACACTTCCAATTCAGGGCTTTGCCCTTTGGTTTGTCCTTGGCTCCTCAGGTATTTACCAAATGTCTAGCAGTGGTAGCTGCTGCCCTCAGGTGGGAGGGCCTCTGTGTCATTCCCTACCTAGACGACTGGCTTCTCAAGGCCCAACCCAGGGACTGCCTGTTACAGACCCTGGAATGTACTTCCCGCTCATTCCAGGATCTGGGGATAACCTTGAACCTGTCCAAATTGGTTCTGATCCCATGCCAGTGCCTCCAGTACACTGGGTCAGTTCTGTACACATCTCAGGGGATGGCCTTCCTGCCCCAGGACAGTGCAGAATGCCTGATAGCCCAAGTCTGTCTGTTGTACAATAGCTGCTGTGTTTCAGCCGGGACCTTTCTCCAGCTCCTGGGCCTGATGGCTGCGGCTATAGCTACAGTGCCTCTCACCAGACTGCACATGAGGGTTCCCCAGTGGACCCTCAGGGTCCAGTAGGACCAGCATACAGATGACCTAGAACAGCAAGTCCTGGTCTCCTTTCCAGTGAAACAGGTTCTCCTTTGGTGGATGGAACCCAGCAACGTGTTATGGGGGGTTCCCCTTCTCATTCCCTCCCCTTGGCAAATTCTCATGACACATACTTCGAGGATGTGGTGGGGAGCCCATCTAGGATCCCACCAAACCCAAGGGACTTGGTCCACCTTGGCATCCTCACTCCTCATCAACATTCTGGAGTTGAGAGTGGTGCTGCATGCCCTGCAGGCCTTCCAGACTCAGCTGTCCCCAGGCCTTCTGCTACTGCAAACGGACATCAGTGTAGTCCACTACATCAGTGGGGGCACTCACTCCTACCATCTATGTCGTGAGGGCACGAGAGTCTGATACTCGGCTCTGGAACATGGTCTGGAATTGTCATCCGTCCATGTACCAGGCTCAAAACATTCTGGTAGACTGCCTAAGCCAGTCACAGTGCCGAACACACAAGTGGAAGCTGTTGAACTCAGTTGTAGAAGAACTGTTTGACAAATGGGGTCGTCCAGAGCTGGACCTTTTTGCGTCCCCACTCAACACAAAACTGCCGCATTTTTGCTCGCTCGATCCAGGGCCTGAAGTTTTCTTGCGAGACGCGTTGTCCCTTTCTTGGAAAGGGAGGATCTTCCTGGACTAAAAGTCTCCACCACTCATTCACATTAATCGGACTACACCGGAGGTGCTAGGACCCCGCGGGAGCCAAACATCTTCAGGAGAGCCGGCGCCGGGATAGGACCACACATGCGCAGCACCACGAGACTAGTTCTCACCTGTATAGGCTATCTCAGCATCGACCCTCCAGCCACCTCAGTTCCTTTCTTCCCCACCGTCGAGTGCGCTTTGATGTCAACATTGTTCGCCTGCTGGGAGTCAAGTTTGTGTCTATACAACAGCAGCTATAGCTGTTCAGTATTCAATTAATTTACTACTTTAGTGTTCTTTTTTTTTTTTTTTTAAAGAACAAGAAGAGGAAGAAATTCTCAGCCTGCCATCAACGGAGTCAACCTTAGACGGTAGCGGTGACGGTAGGGAGACTTCGTTTGAAAGCTGTGAAGGCAGTGTGGCTGTGTCCAGTCTGTTACGCTTTGTGGGGAGGGAGTCAACCATGGGCAGTCCGGTGCTCAGAGGGGGGAGGACTGTCCGTCTGAAGCACAAAAACGGCAGTTCCGGTCCCCGGCTGTGCTTGACCTCAAGCTCTTCGTCGTCCTGTTGGTGGAAGAAGAAATGGTACGGCTCAAGGTCACCCTCTGGTATGTCTGCACGGGGTCGTCAGTGGTGGTGAGCGGCAGACCTGACCCGACTTCAATGGGGTCCTCTGTGGCACCGTTCTTAACGGACGCGATCTTGACACGGCCCTGGCCCTGTCCTCAATGGGGCTCTGTGAGCAGTTTCACCTCTGGGCCACTCTTTTAGAGCAGGGGGTTTGACGTCTGCTCAGTTGATTTGGCCAGTGGACCCTGTTCGGGGGTCTTCGGGCCTCAGAGCCATTGGTCTACGGCCAGGTTAGGCGGGCAGGATGTGCACAGTGCCTTCTCCGGTTCCAGCACCATCAACGCCGACCCCTCGTGCCTACCCCTCTCACCTTTTCTTCTGCAGGGGCTGGCATGGGTACCGCTTTCCTGTTCCCCTTTCTTCAGGTCTAGGGCCAGGATGCCTGATGCCATGCAGTGCCGTGAGGTGCCAGCACTGTGGGTGGTGCTAGTGCCATGGGTGGTGCCATCTGGTGCTGTGCAGAATTCCGACGGAACAAAGTTCTGCGGAATTTTCTTTTTTCGGCAGATTTCAGTTTCCATGGAAATTTTGCAGAAAGGCTTTCCGCGGTATAGGTGTTGTTCTGCAGAATATTTTTCTGCAGATCTTAGTAGTGGGGCTCCGTGGAAGAACCAATGAAATTTCAGCAGACATTCTGCTGGTGGAATTGTTATTCTGCGCTGATTCCGTCAGCGGAATTCCGCATTCCGAGCAGCACTAATGCTGGCTCCTTGAATGGCGCCGAACTCCTCGACGCCGTTCTGGGTAGCGGAGTCTTTTGTGATTCTGGCCTGGACCTGCCTTTGGAGGTTTTTATGGAGTAGAAGTGGATCTGGATGAGCTTCTCCTTGTCCTACTTTGTCAGAGATGCAGTGGATGACTCATTTTAGAGGCTAGAAGGCGAGCCTTCTGTATCAGCAGAGCCTGTGATGGAGTTTTACCTCAGGGATATGGGGTCCACCATAACATTTCAGACTTCTTCTGTGGACCGAAGCAGACTATTATGTGTGGAGTTCCTTCAGCCTTCAGTACAAGTACACTCTGTGGAACACATTAAATTCAGTGATCGAGAGCCTTCTGGGCTGTACCGCTCCACTGATATGGGCTTATAGCCCAATAATCCACTAAAGCTTTTATAGACCCCTATGATACTGCCCCTAGGGTGGCTACTGTTGGCAGTGATTATTGGTTCATCCCTCAGACTGAGCTCTGGAGGGCACTCAGACTCCTGCTGGTCCCCGAGGGACAACACCATCGTCATACTTATCACAGCCAGTTCTTTCAAGGTAGGGGCCTGGAAGCTCTTGTCAGGAATCAACTCCTCATCTGCAAAAAAAAAAAAAAATTTGCAGCAGAAAGCACAGGGCCCTGTACCATCCTCCTGGATCCGGCCCAAGCCCCACCTCAGCCGTCTGAGATGGACGCCTCTCGACGCAGTAGAAGTTGTTCCTCGTCAAGTCAGAACACAGGTTCTTACTTCCTTTGCTTGTTTCTGAGATAACAGGCGTCCTACTCCCGTTTCTCGACCTTGAAAGGTTAAACAAGTACCTGTTCAGTGAGGAGTTCACTACAACCTCGGTATTCAAGCCTTCACTTCCTGGACGTTTGGCTCCGATCTGGGTTAGAGTCTCAGGAAACAGTTGCCACAGCTTCTCACTCGCTTTCTTCCAGGAGGGTTTTTTTGAATCAGGGAAGGTGCCAGACATAGGAGCCCTCATGTATACCTCCAGGTCGAGGGTTCTTCCTCCTGAGAATGGAAGAAACGACATTTCAGATGTTTCGTTACTTCATGGAAAGCAATTCTGTCTGGGCCCTTTTGATGTAGCGGATGCTGGGACTTATGCCTTCGTCTGCAACAAATAGTGGTCTCCGACCACACATCCACATAAATAACAGAACCTCGGACAAAATGACTTATATGGTAGACACAGTTGGCCTAGCTTCTGCTCAGTCTACCCTTACCCTCTAAATCCCAGATCACCGTCTCCACGGTTGCTCTCCTGATCAGTTGGTGAGCTCACTGTCAAGACCTTCACATTCAGGTGTGAAGCCAGGAGTAGGAGCATCATCTTCTCACAAAATGGGAGATGGGCTGTCTTATACGCTTTCCAAGTCCTGAAGGAGGCCCTCTGCCACGAAGTGATTCCACTTCGGACAGATGACAAAATTGTGATGTTTTCATTAACAACCTAGGTGGAGCACTCTCCTACCCTCTGTGCAGGAAGGCCATGGGGAGGTGAGAGTGGCGCCTTGAGCATGTTGTGTCAGTTAAGTCATTGTGCAGTTGCTATTCGATGAGAGGGTCCTTTCTTCATCCCCTCTCAGCGCAATTCTACCTCTATCCTGCTTCAGACATCCAGACCCTGGTGTTTCTGTCAGGGTGTATTCGCTGCAGCAGATAAGATGCTCCTGTACACTTTCCTCCTCTTCCCTTGGTTCAAAGGGTGCTGCTCAAGTTGTAGCAAACGGGGGCAGGATGATTCTCATCATCCCAGACTGGCCTCGGGAGATATAATTTGTGTAAATGGTAGGTCTGAAGTTCCCTTGAGGTGACTCCCTCTACAAGCGAACCCTCTGACACAGGGACTTGGTCCATCCTTCCAGCACACCCTTCATCTCCATGCTGGGCTCCTGAGGAGATGAAAGTGTGCAAGTTTTAGGTTTCCAGGTAATCATAGAGATCTTCTTAGCTGCGCATAGACCATCCACCAGGAGGACTTGGGCAGCTAAGTGGTTTCATGTCACATTCTGGTGTGCAAAGTTTCATTTGGATCCTTTTAGTTGCCCCCCCAGTAAAATTTTGGGATGCCTCATGAACCTGTCGAACGCAGGTCTGCATTTCTTTTTTTCTTTTTTTATTTTCTGTTTATCCTTGGTGAGCCCTTCTGTCGATCTTCCGCCCTGGTCACGGCCTCTAGGACTTCCACCTGCCATCCATTGCTGCTTCCTCCCCAGTTACCCCCAGCTTACCCCCCCCCCAGAGGTTGGGGCCATGGCATCGGACCCCCATATCCGAGCCGTGGACTTGTATCTGGTCGGGGAGTGCGGCGATGGCAGGCTAATCGAAGCCCCAGGGAGGGCTTCACTGAGACAGAGGGCTCACCCCTCCTGTTCGTTTTCTGCTTTTCTCAGAGGCGGGGACGTGCAATAAAGCCAGTGTCCTCCTCGCCTCCCTGTATCTCAAGCGCCGGTAGCAGGAGTGACTCCTGGCCTCCACCAGGGGTCCTCGTTGTGCCGGACACTGTCCCGCCCTCCCCCTGGAGAAGGAGAGCTGTCCATAGGACGCTCCATCCTTCTCCCGCGGCCGGCCCTCCAACAACCTGAGTCCGTTTCCGAACCCGGTTCGCCGGCGTCGCAAGCAGAAATCCAACCGCTGCGCAGGTCTGCATTTCTTGGCAGAGAATGTTCACCTCTCCGTGTTTTTGGACTATCTTGAGCCAGTAGACAACATGTCACTGGCTCAGTTACCGTTATTCAAGTTTTGCTTCTCCTTCCTCACTTCGTTAACTCCAATATGAAGGAGAGCATTCCCTTTATCTCTCTAAATTTCAAGAGGGTTCTGCGATTCTGCATCGACAGAATGAGAAAATACGCATCCAAGCAACTGTTGTATCTTTCCGAATGCCTTGACTGGGTTAGCCTGTTGCCATGAGATGTATTTCTGCTTGGTTAGTAGAATCTCTTTGACACTACTAATCCATGATACAGCTCAAGTCGGAAGGCCGGGTTCTCACCACTCTTCCGGAGCAGTTGCGGCTTTCCTGGCAGAGATTCATAATATACCTGTTACAGAACTTTGCAAGGTGGCAAGTTGGAGCTCAGTGCATACCTTTGTAAAGCACTATGTTCTGGGTGTCCATCCCTGACAGCTAACTTTCTTCTGCAGGACAGTCCTTATGGACTTCTGTCCTGAGTGAGCTCTGTCTCCTACCACCCTACTCGGTGGGGGTTTGATTTTTAGCTCGGTACTCTCCCATCCAGGGCTCCATCCTGGGACCCCTTGTTTTCTCGCTATACATCAGTAACGTAGATTATGCCATACTCTCCTGCTCAGCTATCTTATACGCTGATGATCTCGTCCTCTACTCTAGCGCTGACAAAGTTAACATCATTAACTAAAACCTCTCCTCGGATTTCAGGAATGTGCAAACAAGGCTAAATGCTGATAAGCTCATCCTCAACACAAAAAAGACCCAAGCCATGCTATTTGGCACTGCCCCCAAACTCAGGGCCTGTAAGGAACCCCTCCTAGTCCATGACTCTGGGGGGGGTCTCTCATCGACTGTGTCATATCGTTCAAATACCTGGGGGGAGTCCTTGATAAATCCCTTGATTTCAGTCTGCACATCCAGTCAACCTGTAAAGCAACAAATGCCAAACTTGGAATCGCCTATAAGCCTTGTCACCTGCTAACACCATCTGCCAAATTGGCAATTGCCAAGGGTATTCTGCTTCCAGCGCTGACATGTGGTGTCTCCACTTTTGCTAATGCCCATAAGACTGCTCTCCATAATTGGGATGTCGCGTATAACAACATATGTCGATATGCCTCCTCTTCCCATTGCCTCAAGCACCACTGCACACTGTATAGTGACCTAGGCTGGCTCTCCCCAACTGCCTACTGACTATACTCCCTAGGGACCCTCACAGACTCTGTAATCCGTAACCAAACCCCCTCCTCCCTCGCAGCTCTACTTGTACCACAGACACCTACCCACAGACTACACTCGGCAAACAAATTTCTATTCACCATACCCAGGTGTCTTACTTCAGAAAGCTCTGGAGCATTTCACTGCACCGCCCCAGCCACCTGGAACTCCCTCCCTCCCACCTGCCCTGAGGCAGGCTAACTCCCACCCAATCTTCAAAAAAGAACTATATCGCCACCTATCCCGGGACCCTTGCACATGCTTTGATCCCACTTAATGCCTCACAGCTAACCACCCTATTTCGCCCAAGGCACTGCTGCAGTTCTAAACAAGCTTTGCTATAAAATGTCTTCATAGCTGCCACTTAGCCCAGTTTCAGTTATTTGCATGTACTAATGTCACTTTTGTCATCTCTGCATAGCTATATGTATTATTTCGAGCACTGTCTGACTTGATCTGTATTCTAACCTATCTGTACTATATACTACATATTGTATAATCTCATCTCATTTTATGCATGTATTCTCCCGGGTCATGCCTGAAAATAGTCAACTTTGGCTAGCGCACCTAACCTGGTTAACAAAAACTAAATAAATAAATTAGTGTGAATGAGTGGTGGGGACTTTTAGTCCAGGAAGATATGGAAATTACGTACCTGCTGTAATTCTTGATCTTCTTGGACAAAGTCTCCACCACTCATTCACACGCCCACCCACCATCTCTCGAGCTCACTCATTCTGTTTTAGTCTTCACTTCCTTGTTGGTCAGGCTGTGAAGACATTGTTGAATTCACCCTTATTATATGGGTCATCCAGGCCTTCACATGCCCAGAAGTTAGGGTTAGGTTTTTTTCGTTAGTTTACGCTGCACCTCCTCAGTTGAAAAGGTACTGAGGCAGTTGGAGGGTTGACGCCGAGATAGCCTATACAGGCACGAGCTAGTCTCGCGGTGCCATGCATGTGTGGTCTTCTTGTGGCGCCAGTCCTCCTGAAGATTTTTGGCTCCCATGGCGTCCTAGCACCTTCGGCGTAGTCCCATTAGTGTGCATTAGTGGTGGAGACTTCATCCAAGAAGATCAAGAATTATGGTAAGTATGTAATTTCCATTTTCTGTATACATTTCCTCCCTTTCCCTTGTTCCAGAAGGTGCCGATCAAGCTCCAGATGGAAGGGGCCACAATGATTATCATAGCCCCATTCTGGCATCATCAGATCTGGTTCCGCTTGCTGCAGCAGCTGACAGTGTAGCCTCCAGTTCCTCTTCGCACCAGTTTGCTCTCCCTGGACTGGGGTACCCTGGTTAATCTGGACCTCAGATCCTTACATCTTCATACCTGGCTCTTGAGGACATAACCTTGGCTTGGTTCGGGGTGTCACCCAGGGTGGTTGATGTCCTAGTTACGTAGGAACTTACCGTAACAGTAGATCTGTGACTCTTGCAGCAGGCTATGCTGTTCCTCCCTCCTTCCCCCCAAGCCTGTGAGGCTCTCCTGTGCCTGCCTCTCCTCTCTATCTCTTTTTTGGTGGGAACCTTTGGTCCCTCCTCGGTTCTTCTGCAATACTCTTTTGCTTATGGTCTCCAGCAGGAGAACTGAGCAGGGCACGGGGGCTGCCCACTCTTACAGTGTGTCGTGACGCCAGCACCTGACGTCAGGATGGGTGGACCCCTAGTAGACTGCTAGCTAGAAAAGTTTCCATGTGGTCCTAGTGCCTGGCGGCTATAGTTCCATAGGTGTGGCCTACTGCAAGAGATCCTGTAGCCGATCTACTGTTATGATAAGTCCTTATGTAACTTTTCTTTTCTTATACAGGGGATCAGGATGGGGGGGGGACTACTGGACATGAGGAAACTTAACATTGGGCTGGTGATTGGCGGGGGCAGTAGCACCAGGGAAATTTAACATTGGGTCAGGGTGGGGCACTGGCACCAGGGAATGATTTCTTTATTACATCAGATCGATGGGGTGGGGTAGAGACCATTAGCACCAGTAATAGCTTTCTGCAACCGGGCAATTAAGGGGCGGCACCATGCACTCTTTAGCTCCCCATGCAAATGGCCCCTTAGCACCATGCATGAGCAGTGGGCTCATCTGCATGAGTCCATTTGAATATCGGAACTTTAGCGCTGGTGCAAGCCATTGTGGCACCCTATTTCAGGAGCCATGTCTGTCCAGCGCTAAGTGGATTAGTGCTGGGTCGACATGGCCCTATATTCAGTCGAATAGCGCCAGTGCAGCATTCCACTGAATATAGCATTTTTGGACACTCAAGCAAGTGCAAGGCGCAGCGCTAATGTTTGTGCTGCACTTTGCCCCTTTTTGAAGATCAGACCCCAGGTGTCTCACAGACACTGAATGTTCGCTGAGTGTTCAAACTAGTTTGCCTCACAGTGTGAGGTGACTTCCTTAGGTAAATGAATACCTTTTTATTTATAAATATTTCCAAGTGCTTTACAAACACAGGCGATCGGAACAAAAACCTTTTTTTTTTTGTTTGTTTATTTAAAAATGTTATCGCAACACCACACCTCGCGCCATGCCGGCGACCCGGGTTCAGGAACGAGCCGGGGTCGGCAGGGGGAGACTAGGATTGAGTGTCCATAGACTGCTGTCCTAGTCGTGGGGTGGGTAGAGGACACTCACCGCGCTGTAGTGACCTCTGGGGACGCTCGGAGGTACTGACAGCATCAGTGCAAGTGTGAGGGAGCGTGACGGACATCAGCACGTTGTGCCTGGATGTCATTGCACATCCGCGCTCCAAAGGGACTAAAAAGAGGAAGAAAATTGGGCTGGGCATGACCGTGCAGCCTGATGGCCGCGTTCTGCGCTACCCAGAGGACTTGTGAGGAGCCCCGTCGTGGAGGGTTCCAGGGCTGTCCTGGCTGAGAAAGGCATTGGGGGGCCCTCCAGCAGGAGGGTAAGACAGTCAACCCGGACCCTCCTGGGTACAGTTAGAGCCACCCAGCTTTCCGGGCAGGCAGAGCCGGCGGCTGGATGCCCCACGCCAGGAACACCGCATCAAGGTGGAAAAATACAAATAATATAAATTAAAAAAAAATAATTTTATTGCAAATACAAAAATATTTTAGGCACGTATTAAACACCATGAGATGAAATATAAAATTGTCAAATATACACTAACCAGTAGACAATCATCAATACACATAGAAGCATAAGTAAACTCTATTCTAAGAGATAAATTGTCTATACAGTCTAAGGAGTCAGTAAAAGATATCCTTATGTTTTTTAATATACTTGCTAATAAAAGCTTAGGTGAAAAACAAGTAACCAGTTCATCTTCTTCGGGGATAGCGCTCTCATCAGGTCACACCTATGGAGCTTATATGTCAGGCACTAGGATCGCACGGAAGCTTTTCTGCATCAGCCTAGTAGGGGCCGCCCATGCCAACATCAGGCTCTGACGTCACAGCCCTATGGTGAAAACGTCATCCTCCCATCGAGAATTCAAAAACTCGCTGTTCACCCACCTCCTAGCCTCTGGCCAATGCAAATGCTCTTGATTTGCTTTGTCCCACTGCAGGCTGTCGGGTCTGACCCTGAGTACTACACTAATGTTCTCCCATGCAATTTGTCTAGGTGGCTATGAACCTTGATGTCTTTACTGTCCTCAGCTGTCTTATGGTTACCCTAATTGCTTTATTTTACATCCTTATTATGATCTATGCCTAAAATGTACCTTTATGTAACTGTTACTGTACTACCCAATGTATATCTTGTTTTGCTTCTGTACACCTATATTATGTCTGTGCATTTCTGCATATTGTAACCAATGTCCTGTGCTCTCCCGGGTCGTGCCTGAAAATAGGCAGGTCTGTTGCCTAGCGCACTTACCCGGTTACCAAAAGCTAATAAATAAATATGTAAGCATGGGCATCCTTACTCCCTCGTCTGTTCTTTTCCACTGTCAACCATTCATGCGCGGACTGCGCAGAAGCTTCGTCGCTCAGTTGACCGCCAAAATTCTACTTACCTTTTCTTTCATTACAGTTTTAGAATCACTTTATTTTAAAGTGATTCCTTTTATTTTTGTATGTCAAGAATTACTCCTTCATTGGCTCTTTTCTGTCACTGCCACTGTGGAAAGAAGATTTCTTCAACCAACCACGAACTTTGTGTCTGCTGTCTCAGGCCTGGTCACAACATTCTTGCCGGCAAGCTTTGCCTGAAGTTCAACCTCACCCTGTGGAAATGATGCACGAAAGCCCTGCAAGATCCTCATGGAGCAACAGGCAGCCAGCTGAGAGCAGGGGTCTTTCGTGCCCCCCCTCCTAGTCACTGGACTCCTCTTCTGGCTCTCAGGTCGCCAAGGCCCCAGACAAGTCCTTGGGGGAAACATTCTCATCGGGATAAGGACCAGCGTATGGACCGTCTCTTCCCCCCGACAGCAATCCCTTTCCTCATTGCATTCTTCATCTTCTTTGCCTGGGATCGCCCCGCTGAACGCTTCAGATTCAATGCCTCCCTCCATGCAGGCCTTTGCTTACATCAGGCCCTCCACGGTGGAAAGTTTCCCCCACCTTCCTAGGGCTACAGAGGGACCATTGGCCACTGGGTCGTTGATCCCAGCCCCACCATCGAGACCTCTTGAATCGCAAGGTCTAAAGGCTCTGGGTGCCACCACTTCTACTGCAGTTAGTGGTGGTTCATTGGAGCTGGGCCCTTCATCCCCTCCATCGATACGTGTGTTGACGGTGCTTTCTTACCCTGCCATTGACCTCAGTGCAGTCCTTCTGTAACCTTGGCTCTCCTTCAGCAGTTTGTTCCACAGCCTAGGCCTTCCTCATCCTCACCATTCGGCGCTGCTTCAGTGTAAACGCCAGTTTGACCTACCCACCCCCACACCCTCAAGAGAGTCGAAGGTTCCTGTTGCAGAGCAGGCTGACGCAGAGGAGGAATATCACCTGGAACTCATCCTCCCTGACGAAGAGGAAGATGTTGAGGTTTATTCCTCTGACAGATCTAATGTCTCCTCCAGGAGTGACGACTCGGTCAAACACACCCCAAGGTCCCCCTCCGGAAGACCCCTCCTTCTTCAGTATTATGAAACAGCTATCCTCCACTATGGGGTTTTAGACTGAGTAGGAGGATGTTACAAGGAGGAACCTGGTGGATTTCTTCGAGATTCCAGAATCTCCACCCAAAGTTATTCCTCCTCTGCTCCAGCACTGCAAGATGCTGCCACTAGTGCATTGCATAGATCCAACCTTGTACCTGCCATGCCCTGAAAGGCTGATAAGCGTTACCAGGCTCCTTTGGGGCTGCCTTGCTATGCAGCCCAGCCAGAAACCGACTCAGTGGTAATCAAGGCCACTCATGAGCGTTGTGATAGGTCGTGGGATTAAAGACACTGACAGCCTTGTAGGATCCAAATAAGAGGTGGACTGCCTTGATTTATTTTACTTAAACTGAAAATAAATCAGACTTTGACAAAATAAACTCCAAAGGAATACCAAAATAACAAAGCTTCAACAAGGCAAAAAGTTTACTCTAGAAATGGCTAGAGAAATAGCTAGACCATGTGGAAAGTATCACTGTCCAGCACTGACTGACTCCCTTACTGTTGGAACTCAGCTTTATCAGGCTCCCCAATCATGTGATCCAACCCCTCCCACATTCATCCAATAGTTTCTTTATTTATATATTAGTAACATATAATTCTCATTTCTTTTAAACACAGATATGATTCAGCAAGATACCTGTACTTCAGCAACAAAAACAAATCACTAAAACCCTTTATAATTCCCTTCCCTACTCCAGAGGCATCTCCACACTGTCCAACTACTATAAATAAACAAGACAAACGGCCGGTCGGCTCCTAGGTACACAGTGTGTAGATGTCTCCTGAATGGACGAAAGGAAACGAGGCAGACGCTGAACAGGCTACGCGACACCCAAACTGTTCAGTGCCTGTACAGAAATATAAACTACTATGTTACAATCAACATGAAGCTGGTAACAGTATCTCAGTTTTGCTTCAGTTCATTGCTTCAGCATAGCTAGCTTTTCATATTCTTGCATAAGCTTTGTACAGCTTACGAACTGCATCGCCGTGCAGCAGTTCACCGAGCAGCATTTCGCCGTACAGCATTTCAATAACAAGCTGCCGGTCCAATGGGTACGGTAAACGCAGTACACAAATACGATACTAAAACCCTTTGTTTTCTACAGCATAACTCAAAGAGTTCCAAATCTGATGAAAACATGTGCCCCAGTATCAGAGATAATAACAAGGTCCTAATTTCTGCCTTACAATAATATTTAAGGAGCATTGCTGGATGGTTCATGCAAAGCGAGTCGGGAGTTGCAAACAGACTCGCATAAAAACAGACCATTTCGTGAGCTCCTGTCCGTTTCTCTGGTCAGACTGTTATTATTTTGAAATAACAAGTACTAGATTTCTCTCATTTATTTTAACAGTATAGGAGGAGACATAGGGATATAGATTCTCATTCATTGAAAAGGGGGATAAGATATTTAAAGGTGCATGTGGCCAACCTGTATTACCATGGAAACAAGGAAAAAGGAACAGAATAGATAGCTGAGAAAAAGGGGAAAAACAATGCTGTTGTGCAACAGACTTATATAAGAGAAAGATCAAGAAAGTAATAGAAACAGATTTAAAGGAGAATACAGATGAATGAGCTATTCCCTATGACAATCAGTCAAAGGCACCCAAGCACCTTAGCCCCTTCCCCCTGATAGGGAATCTCGGAGGATTGACCTCTGGGACAAGAGGACTTTACTTTAGCTACTTTGGGCCTAAGAATTGCCAACTACTTGGCTCATATGATCAAGTACCAGAATTGCCTCTGGAAGAAGGGCAAGGCTGCTGCTCAGGCCTTTCCTGAGGGTACCCAGAGACAAGAACTTCTCAAAGATCTTATCTGTGTCAATCTTCACCATTCATCACCTTTGGGTATATAGCTGGAGGTCACTGACCTTGGGAGCCCTTTTTTTTTTTTTGTTTGTTTGGATGGTGAGCCGCACCATCGGCGCCGCCCTAGAGCCGACGCTGCGTGCCTTCCGCCCGGAGTTGGCTGTTAGGTGCTGTTGACTTTGCCCTCTGCCAGTTCCTTCGCCTCCCGCCAAGGTCACCTCGTAGCTAAGAAGAGTTTGAGGCCTACCTGCTTCGTAGTTCGACTGCGTTGTTATTCTCAGTTTCGGTGCCAAAGTTTGTCAGTTCCTCCTACCGGTTCTGTTTGCCATACTCTATGTCGCCTGGTAAGACCTTTCCAATTATTCTATTTTCTGCGACGCCGAGTCTGTTTTTGGTGTTTTTTTCTCCGTAGGGCATGTCTTGGGCAAGAAATCTTCCAGGACGGGGCAGCCCCTCATGCGACGGTTCCCATGTGGCTGAAGATATACCATCACTGACCAGCACGACCATTGTCTTGCGTGTCTTGGCCCACTTCACGACATGGATTGGTGTGATGCCTGTTTCTCCATGGACTGGAGAGTAATCAAACAACGCGCGTGGAACGTGGGGCGGGCTCCGACGACTTTCGTGGGTCAGGTTCGCACTTGGGCCAAGCCACATTCTCTCGGCCTTTCCTCTGGGTCCCTTCCCGGTTCTATAGGAACTGAGGAGGAGGGAGCCTCGGCCTTTCCAAGCCTAGCCGTGGTCGAGGCTCCTCCCACAGTGCAGGAGGCCCAGTCTGTTCCCCCCTAGAGCGGGCGAGAGGCAACATTATATGTCAGCGCCTTTGGTGAAAGGCTTCGGTGTCGGACCTGCAGCTTGGAAGGCCTGGGTCGGCGCTGTCCTCGATGCTGTCGGTCGGCACCGTTTTGGCCTCGCACTGTTCGCAGCTCCATGGGTTCTGACGGTGCTGTCGTCGGCACCAGTCGGTTGCTCGGCGCTATGGCTGCTGTCGGCACCGATAGTGCTAGTGGTGCCGTGGGAGTTTCTACAGCACCATCTTCGTCATTCTCCCGAACAGCGCTGAGGTTGGGCAGAGCGCCGTGTCCACCTCTGGAGTCGTTCGCGGCTCTGAGCGAGGCCACAGTGCGTGGGGGTTCTGGATCTCGGTGCCGTGGGGCCGGGTGGTGTCGTTCTTGGTGCCAATGGGGCTGTCAGAGCCATCTCTGTCTCCAGAGCCATTCGCAGCTCCGTGAGGCTGGACGGCGCCATGCCAGGTTCTGGCTCCAGGATTGCTGCCCTTGTTGGAGCCGTGCCACCTTCTACCACCATTTGCGGTGCTGAGGGGAGCACTGGTACCGTCTCAGTTGCAGTCTCCCTTTCTGGTGCCCTGTTTTGTCAGGATGGCGCAGAGCGCCCATCCACTGTCTGGCACAGGACTTTGGTCTCCACTTCTTCGGAGGAGGAGTCGGACTCTGAGTCGGACAGGCAGTCTGGCTTCTTGGAGCTAGTTGCCCAGGTGGGCACACTAGAAGTTTCCTCACAGACCGTGACCAGCCCCCCTCTGAGGACCGGACAGCAACTACCGTGGCCAGGGTGAGGGGTGCTGACCAGCAGGCAGTGATGCAGGCCACTATTGCTCTGCAGCTTGGCCTCGGAGGGTTTGCTGACCCCTCAGTCGTGGTACCCCCTCAAGTGGTGTGCCTGGATCGCCCAACTTTGGGGCCGATCGGAGCACCCACAGGAGGGAAGGGTAGTGCTCCTTGGATAGCTCCTTCGGGGGCTGACCGGAGTTGTCAGCTGCCTCTGTCTCTCGAGGAGGGCACTCTTGGATTCCGAGGGGTCGAGGGGTGTGAGTTCTGTTCGGCGGCCTTTTTCCGGAACCCACCCGGACTCTGGGAGGAGCCGTAGTGCGGATCTCTGCTCTTCCCCCTCGGTTTCTTTGAGAGGCCCCTGTTCTTTTGAGGTAGAGGACCGTCCTTCTGGATCTACATGGCCCCAGTGACCTCACGGGGGGGAATCTTGTGGGCGCAGCCAAGGCAGTTTCGATATGGTTGTTCAGCTGTCGGCTGTGGAGTCTTCCGGAGCTCCTCCTTTTTCTGGAGCTGGGTGTGCTCCCTAGCCCAGGGGGAGGTCAGTCGACTTCTCTTCTCGGCTCTGTCCCCATCCCTCTGCCACATTCTCCTGCACTCCCAGATATTTTTGGTCCTTCTGGGCCTCTCTCTCCTCGGAGCACTTCAGAGCTGTGGCTGCTCAGTTCCCATTTACGTCAAGGCCATGGACAGACAGGTTTTTCAACCTCCCCCTGAGCAGCCGCTCTCCGAACAGCCAAGGTCCTCTGACTTCTCATCCCCCTCTTCTGGAGGAGAGGAAACATCTGTCCACATTTCTCCAGCTGCTGATCTCGTGGAGTATCAGCGATTCCTCATGAGGATGTTGGAGGACCTGCGTATCACCCCTCCCACTCAAAGCAATCCAGAGCACTTGGCGCACGCCTTTTTAGGTGATTTCAACGAGGACATCCTTGTGGTGCCCCTCTGGCCTGCCCCCCCCCCCGGGAGTCTCCAAGTTCCATGCCTCATCCTCAGTCAGGATTGACGCAACGGGACACTCCCGATGGGCTTCGTGCCCTTCACCGTGACCGCCCCCAGATCAAGACTCCTCAGATTTAGACTTCTGAGGTAGGAGGACTTTCTACTTAGCAGGGTTGCTGCTCTCTATCGCAGCACATCAGGCCCACTACGCAACCTATGACAGGTTCCTGTGGTCCAGGCTCGGTCAGCTCCTAGCCTCAATGCCTGACGCAGAGCAAACCAGACAAGCCATTGCACTCTCTGCACATGGCCTGGAGCTAGCAAGGCACCAAGTGAGGGCATCTTACGATGCCAACGAGGTAGTTACCAGGGTTGTAGGGACAGCAATCTGCACTAGGCGGACTGCATGGCTACATCTTTCCCAGTTGTCACCCTTGGCCTGGCGTAGGATGATTAACTCCGCTCACCAGAAAACCTATCTTTTCTCCCATAGAACAAGACGGCGTTTGTTGGGGCAGCTTCCTTCACCCTCCGGGGGGGTCCCCGTCTCACTCTCCCCACTCTCGGGCCTCTCCAGGCCCAGAAGGTTCTCCCAGCAGTGTGTCACCCACTGAGAGCTAGGGACTCTCTCCCTTAGGGTTAAAAAGAATACCCCTTTAAGGGGGTCGGCACTCACCAAAAGTGATAAATGGTGAAGATTGACACAGATAAGATGCCAGAGTGCATTACTACCTTAATTGTAGTCTTTCTGTGTATCTTCCCATTCATCTAATCCGCCCTCCATCCCCTGGGGCCTCAGTCTCTGGGTCCCCCTCCCTCTCTGTGTCCAGTCCCCCCCCCTTTCTTTGTCAGGAGTAGGGTAAACAGGGGCACATAGGGGGATGCTGTTTCTAAGGGGAAAGTGGTCAGCATGAGGAGCACTCCTTCTCCAGTGCTCTAGCTCCACCCCTGTGGGGTGGGAGTTGGCAATGGCCCTCCATTCTCTCCTCCTCCGTGTTCCCGTCCATCTTTAATTTTCTTTGTCCGTTGGACATACCGAGAGGGGGAGAATTCTCTGTGTCCTTTCTTTCTTCCAGAATAGCCGTTTCCTGCTTTTGGAGTTATTGCCAGTGATTCCGTGCCTTGAATTATGACAATGAGCCTTTTGACTACTCCATGCAGTTCCTATACAATCTGGAGATAAGTCAAGGTCCAGGGTATGGTTGTTACCGTTCTCCTCCCCCTCTCATGCTTATCCTAAATCCTTCCTTCCTCCTTTTCCTGTTTCCAGAGATTGAGGCCCCTACCCAGTCCTCCTAGACTTCCTTCTTATTCTGTCCTCTCAGTCGTTATTTCTCCTTTATGTTATATATCTTTTCCTTTATCTGTCTCTTGGACTTTCTTGTCCCACCCTCCCAACCCTTTTTCTCACCTCTCCGACAACTCAGAACTGGTGGGAGGCGGGGTTGACAACACCTAATGGCCCAGCCACGAGGCGCCCGCAGTCATGCATCCCTCAAGGCGGGCGCCGTTGTGCGTTGGCTCGGCATCTAATTAAAAAAAAAAGAGTTCCTGCGGGGTCATAACCTCCGGCCATATACCCAAAGGTGATGAATGGTGAAGATACACAGAAAGATCATAATTACGGTAGGTACATAATTTTAATTTCTCCACGCCTCAGAAGATGTTAGTAAGCATCTCTTCAGAGCCACCTATGATATAGGGTTTTACCATAGGGCTTCTACAGCGCTAGCACCGACATCCCCTACAGCAACAGCTACCATGCCGACTGTAAGCATTGTAGCTTCAGGGATGTTGGTGCATTCTGTTGGGGGGGCTGTGCCACCCGAACCACCCCCTCACTCCCGGGGGGGGGGGTGAAACACCCAGCGAGGCAGTCTCGGTCACTGCACAGACCATCACAGCGATGTGTGGGTTTCGCCCGATTCCTGTCGCTGTGATGGTCTTCACGGTGTCTGAATTGCTGCGGTGATGTTATACCATGATATAGCTGATACTATAGCTGGGACAGCTGCCACTGGCATTTGCCTTAGAAGGCACTCCTGGCGTAGAATCTCTGACTTTGCTGCTGATGTCCAGCAAAAGGTGCTGAATGCCCCTTTGTGGGTCACAAACTTTGTGGCCCTGAGGTACAGGATATCATTAACAACCTGCAGGCCTCTGGCAGGGCTGTTGGGTCTGTCCACTCCCTTTATCATACTCAGCCTAAGAACAGACCAAGGCCCTCCTTCGGTAAGGCCTTTCACAAGTCTGGCTCCAGAACCAAGCTTCAAGGCAAATGCAGGGACAGCTCTGCCTTGCCTACCTCCTCCTCCACCACTGGTCCCTCTGCTAAGCACTCCAGGGTGAGGGACTGGCCCTGGCCGCTGGTTCTTCCTCAGCCTGCCTCCTTCCCAGACCCCCCTCCTCTTGTTCCAAGCTAGGAGGTAGTGGTCAGAGGTCAGTTCTCTCTCCATCTGTCCCAGTGGAGAACCATTACCACAGATGCTTGGATCTTGCAGGTAATCAGTCAGGGCCATGCTTTAGAACTGCTAGAACAGCCTCCAGATGTTCCACCGGTTCACACCCTCTTATCCTCCGGAACGTGCAGTGATGCTGAGGGAGGAGATGTTCACCCTGCTGCACAAAATTGCCATAGAACCAGTGCCCAAGTGGCAGAGGAACAAAGGGTTCTACTTCGGGTTCTTCCTGATTCCAGAATAACTGGGTACTTGAAGCCCATTCTAGACTTCAAGGAGCTGAATCTTTATATCCAGTACAAAAAGTTCCTGACAATAACTCTATACAGTCTTCTTCCTCCTCTGCTCAAGCAGGGTGACTGGCTGTGCTCTTTGGACATGCAGGATGCCTATCTGTATATCATGGTTTGCCCCCCTCACAGTTGGTACCCATGGATCTTACTTCGAGAGGAAGCTTTTTCAGCAGGTAACACATATGTATGCCTGACGCCACCTGGTGGCAGATCTCTGCATTTCTTTTTTTCTAGCAATACTGACATGGGACCGCCTACCCGGCATCGGTCCCGCACCCGACATCATGTAGTATAAGGGGCGTAGGCAGTCCCCATGTGCTCCAGTTCTTTCCCACCGCGGCAACTTGCTAGTCAGCTCTCGGTTCGCCTACGGGTTCCTCAGCCTCTAGAACAGTTCCGTTTGTAATTTTTCTTCAATTTCGACAATATATGTTCTCCATCTCGACTGGGCACCGTAACAAGTGCTCTTATGGATGGCAGATTCCTGCCAAGGACGGACATTCTCCCTGCCTCTTTTGCCTGGGCCCAAATCACGATACCGATGCCTGTACCCATTGCCAGGCCTTCAACAGTCACACCAGGATCCGCAGACAGAAATCGCTCCAGGCCCGTCTAGCGCAGCAGCAACTGGCCCAGATGCAGCAGGATTCGTCCTCTGGGAGGGGGTCTCGCTCCCTGACTCCTCAAAAAGGAAAGGAGAAGCACCGCCATCAGGAGCGTGACCGCTCACCGTCCAGGCCTATGTCTTCCAGCTCTGCTGATCATTCTGGCTCCTCCGGACATGAGGCCCGCTTACTTCCCTCAAGCCTCCCGCCTCTCTTTCCAAGGCACCTGCCTTGCAGTCTATCCAGATCTGGACATCGGATTTGGGTTCCATGGCAGCATCTAAGCCCACGGATGCTGGTTCTTCTTCTAAGAAGCCTTCCAGTTCGGGCTTCTCTGGACACATGAGGCACTCCGACTCCAGTTTCGTGCCTCCCTCAGGTAAGCAGTCCTCCCGCTCGGCTTCAGTCGACCCCGGGGAGGCTAAGCTACCCTCGGGCCATTCTGCTTCTCGGGCCTCTTCTTTGCCGCCAAAACAAAAGCATGACCGGTGTCCGTCTGTGGAGTCGGACCGATGCCACCCTGAGAAGCACAAGGCTGACTGGGCTTCTAAAGCCTCTTCCTCCGACCGACCTCCACTGTCTCCGGCTAAAGGGTGCCCATCTGAGGTGACTTCCATACCGATACCAGTCGCTCCCCACCTACACCGGTGCCGGACAAGGCTGTCCCGCAGTCATCGGTCTCTGTGATGTTGCCTCTGGACCGTTCGCTGGTCCACCCTAGGATGGACTTGCCCAACGTCACTGATGAGGTTACACTGGCGTCACCTGTCGTACTGATGCTGGTCCCCCTGCCAGCCGACCGTTGTCATCTCTCGGGCCGGAATCTCCTAAACTGGGGATGTCCCAGGTCAAAGAGCTTTTTGCTCATTGGGAGACAATAAAACGGGATGTGATGGGAAGACCACACCTGTCTCTTCAGGAAATGAGGATGACAAATCACCAACAAGCCCCAGGAAGCACAAGGACAAGCATAAGAGGACTCGGTCTCCTTCCTCCTTTTGCTCTCCTTCACCTTCACGGCCCAGGCACAAGGGGAGAGGTCGGAGGGTTTCGTCCTCCTCCTCCTCTTCCTCTGCCTATGGCGAATCAGACTCGTACCCTGATTCTGACCTGGGCTCGCTCCCTGGTGACACTGAGGACCAACCTAAGTCTCCTCCCGATGACCCCAGTTTTCTGGAGGTTATGCGGCACATTCAGGAGAACATGGGCTGGGATACGGAGGCCCTGGACCCTGAACGCTTGCGCCTGGCAAAATACCTACGCCAGAAGGATCCCAAGCCGGTGGTCATCCCGCCCCTAGTGGACACTTTCCAGGACGTTACCCTAGCTACCTGGAGGCATCCACAGGCATCCTCGGCAGTACCCATGAAGGTCAACTGCTTGTACCGGGCCTCCAAGGATCATTCTTACCTGGCCGAACACCCCATGGCTGATTCTGTGGTCATTTCAGCCGCGCATGATCGTTCACAGAGGCTGAAGCACCTAAGTACCCAGCTGCCAGACAGGGAGTCTAAGCAGCTGGACTCTTTAGGTCGCAGGGTGTACTCATCTGCCACCTGCAGTATTAGAAGTCTACATTTTTTTACTCATATGATCCAATTCCAGAATGCCCTTTGGGACCAAGGATTGGACATTCTGCAAGGTTTGCCTGACTTTCCTCAAAGAACAGAGCTTGTGAAACTGGTACAGATGGGCTCAGATGTGGGTGCCCATGTTCTTTGAGCTGCGTATGACTCTGTGGACACGTCGGCGAGGGTGGCCGCTACTGGGATTTGCCTTCGGTGCCACTCCTGGCTTCGGGTCTCAAGGTTCGACCCAGAGGTGCAGACTACACTTGTGGATGCCCCTTTCAAGGGCTCTGTGCTCTTTGGTGAAGACACAGAGAAGGTTATTGTTAGACTGCAGGACTCTGTAAAGCAGTCGATCTGAGTTGCAGTCTATGTATCGCCCAAAGCGGGAGCTTTTTCTTTGGCCCCATTTTCGTGGCACAGGGGGACACCAGTCTCAGCAACCCCATGTTCAGCATCACGCACAGCGGGGTGGTTTTGGTCGATGAGTGGGTCAGCGAGGCTCTGCCTCCGCCCCTTCTAGACAGGCTAGACCTCTAGCAGCCACCCTCCCGCCCCCTCCTTCCACCTGACTATACAAATGACCCTCCCTTCCCAGACCTGTTGTCGGGATAGCAGGTGGGAGGTTGTTTCTCTCTACGCAGTCTTGCTTGGAGAGAAGTGACCTCCGACAGATGGGTCCTTGACCTCGTGGAGTTCTGAACTCCATAGAGTTTGTGTCTCTACCACCAGACAGACCTCCACCCCCTGCGTACTACCCGAGAGACCACAGGCCTCCCCTCAGACAGGAGCTCCAGTCTCTCCTAGACAAGGACGCCATAGAGTGCATCCCAGAGGCAGAGGGGGACTCTGGGTTTTACTCCCGCATCTTCTTGGTTCCCAAGAAGTCCGGGGACTTCCAACCAATCTTGGACCTCAGCGACCTCATCCAATGGGTCGCTTACCGCAGATTCTGTATGGTGTCGCTTCTGAATCTCCTCCCCTTCCTATCAGTTGGGGATTGGCTGGCATCTCTGGACAAGCAGGATGTCTACCTTCATATTCCTATTTTTATGCCTATTTGCCACAGTCATCAGAGATTCCTGAGGTTCAAGTTCAAGGGTCGGGCCTATCAGTTTACGGTTCTTCCCTTCAGCCTCTCCTCTGCTCCCAGAGTCTTCACCAAGTGCCTCGCTGTCATTGCAGCAGCCCTGCACCTAGACGGTCACTTTTTTGTTCCCTTATCTCAATGATTGGTTCCTCTTGGCCCCGTCCAGGTCTCTCCTTTAGGAGACCATCCTGGCTACGCTCTCCCTTTGTCGGCATCTGGGGATCACTGTAAATCCAGAAAAATCTCATCTCTTTCCCTCTCAGCATCTTCAATTTATAGCCACTCTGTTGGATACCACTTTGGCGAAAGCTTTTCTCCCTGCAGACAGGGCAGAGCACATCCAGGCTCTGGCATCCCAAGGATTTTCAGCCTCTGTGGTTCCAGCCAGGTCCGTTCTTCGGCTTCTGTGGCACATGGCTGCAACCATAGTGTCGGTCCCCTTCACCAGACTACAAATGTGCACCATACAGTGGGTGCTCTGAGTCCAATGGGACCAGACCAGGGACGACTTGGACCTGCCGGTCAGAATCTCGGAGCCAGTTCGTCGTGAACTCCACTGATGGGCATCTCCCCAGCATCTTTGCCGAGGACTCCCCTTCCAGCCAGAAAGTCCTGTCCAGACGTTCACCCCAGATGCGTCTGGGACAGGATGGGGGGCTTACTTGGGGACCCACAGGACTGAAGGGGTGTGGTCTCCAGTAGAGGAGAATCTGCATATCAGTGTGCTCGAACTCAGAGCAGTCCTGTATGCCCTACAGGCTCTGGCTCTATTTATCGAACCTGGCCACCTCCTTATTCAGACGGACAACACATCGGTGGTATTTTACATCAACAAGCAAAGAGGCACACACTCTTACCCCCCTCTGTCGAGAAGCTATGAGGATGTGGGACTGGGCGGTGGAGCGTCATCTCCATCTTTCGGCAGTCCATGTTCCAGGCTCTTTGAACATAGTCGCTGACGCCCTCAGCCGGGCAAAACCACTCTGACACAGGTGGTCACTGAGTCAGTTTGTGGCAGTTGAGCTATTCGCAAGATGGGAAACGCCAGATTTGGACCTCTTTGCGTCTTGCTACAACGCAAAACTGCCCAGTTTTTGCTCGCTCGATACTGAGCCCGGAGCTTTCTGGCAAGATGCATTGTCCCTATCTTGGAGTGGGAGGTTTCTTTACGCCTTCCCTCCCTTTCCGCTCTTGCAGCGGGTTCTCCTTAAAGCACAATCGGAGAGGGTCTCCATGATCTTGTTCGCCCCTCTGTGGCCCAGACAGATCTGCTTCCCACTTCTCAGGTGTCTGTCAGTGCAAGCTTCGTGGCCTCTCCCCATTTTGGGCCACTTACTCTCCCAGCAGCCAGGGACTTTGGTTCATCCCAACCTGCAATCCCTGCACCTGCATGCTTGGTTCCTCAGGACCTAGCAAAGCTGCATTTTGGAGTTTCTAATGACATTGCCCGGATTTTGGTGGAGGCTCGGAAGCCCACTACCAGGGCCACTTACGCCATGAAGTGGAAACGCTTTTGCATATGGGCCACAGCCAAGGGGCTTGACCCTCTGGTCTGTCCGGTTAATGCGGTCTTACAGTACCTGCTATCCCTGTCAGAGTCAGGTCTCAGTTACTCCTCAATCAAAGTACACCTAGCTGCTGTTTCTGCCTCTCATCACTGTATTCAACACAGGACAGTGGCTCAACTGGAGGTAGCAGAAACCTTTCTGAAGGGGATTCTACATCTCCATTCTCTGTTCCAGGACCCTGTTCCTCCTTGGGACTTGTTGTTTGTGCTGGAGAGGCTTACGCTTCCCCCTTTCGAACCGGCCATGTCTTGTGAGCTCCGCTATCTCTCCTGGAAGACTGCTTCTGGTGGCGGTCACTTCAGCTTGACGCATCTCGGAGCTTCATGTTTATGTGCTGGGGAGCCCTACCTTATTTTCATAAGATAGGCTGACGTCCGTGACTAATCCTAAATTTCTTCCTAAGGTAGTCTCGGAGCTCACGCTTAATCAATCGGTTCAGGTCCCGGTTTATTTTCCAGAGCATTCTAATAGGGGAGAAGCTCTCTTGCATACCCTTGATGTGCACCATGCTGTCCAGTGTTTTTTGTCTAGATTAAAGGGTTTCCAGAAATCAGACCAATTGTTTGTATCCTTTGTGGATAAAGCCTTGGGGCGCCCAGTTACAAAGCAAATGCTTTCACGGTGGCTGGTCAGTTGCATCTCCTTCTGTTATCAGCAGGCTAACAAGACCCTGCCGGGCTCATTCTACTAGAGCTGTGGCTACCTCTTTCGCAGCCCTTAGGAGAGTGTCAGCGGCTGACATTTGTGCTGCTGGCACTTGGTGCATGCCTTTTTCAGACATTACAGTCTGTACATTGTTTCCAGACATCGTGCAGGTTTTGGCTTGGCAGTTCTCCAGGGCCTTCTTTCCTGAGAGGTCTTGTCTCCCGAGGGTTTCCTGCCTCTCCTTTCCTACTCATTCATGGTTGTCTTAAGTTTAGACCTTGAATGGGTATGTGTTTGTTGACTCCCCTTCCCAGGGGTTGTCTTAAGTTTATACCTCTAGGAGGTGTTTCTATTTTTCCTTTCCCTCACCCTTTCCCAGCAGTTGTCTTTAGTTTATACTGCTTGGGAATCAGTCCTACATATGTGTTACCTGCTGTGAGAGCTTCCTCTCGAAGGAAGATAGTACAGTTACGTAAGAACTTACCGTAACAGTAGATCTTCAAGAGAAGCTCTTGCAGCAGATATGATTTCCCTCCCTCCTCTCCCAGGAAACGAGCCTTTCTGCTCTGGATAAGTTTGGCTCCCCTTGACGGGCCTTGCAACTTTGTGTTTCTGTGGAAAGTTTTCTGCTACAGAGTTTGTTGTTCATTGGCCTGGCTCTGGCGTGCAAGAACTGGTGCACGTGGGAACCGTCTGCGCCCTTTATACTACATGACATCGGGGGCGGGGCCGAAGCAAGTGTAGGGGTCCCATGTCGGTACTGCAAGAGAAAAAGAAATGCTGAGATCTGCCACCAGGTGGTGTCAGTCCTACATATGTGTTACCTGCTGCAAGAGCTTCTCTCGAAGATCTACTGTTACAGTAAGTTCTTACGTAACTGTACTTTCCTCTTCTAGGGTAACCATTATCAGTTCAGAGGGTTGCCTTTTGGCTTATCCTCTGCACCATAGTTATTTACGAAGTGCTTAGCAGCTGTAGCAGCAGCCCTCTGACATGAAGGCCTTTATGTGTTCCCGTACTTGGACAACTGGTTACTGAAAATCCCGTCCAGGGAACTGCTGTTGCTGACTCTAGAATGCACCCTGCGGCTGTTCTAGTCCTTGGGCATCACTCTCAATTTGCCCAAGTCTGTGCTGTCTGTTAGCTGGGTAGACTCATGGTTAGACAAGAGGAGACAAACAGTAAGCGTGACAGGCCATTTCACTGAGTGGGGAGAGGTCGCAAGTGGGGTCCCACAGGGATATAGTATTGGGGCCCACACTATTTAATGTCTATATCTTGTCCAGGCAGACATCGAACAATATCTGGTTATGTAAATTTGCAGATGATGCAAAAATAGAAGTCACTGTTGAGAACACCAGCGCTATAGAACAGTTTCAGAGGGAAGTACATAAACTGGAAAATTGGGCACAGCATTACAAGTTGACGTTCAGGCTAGATAAATATAAAGTAATGTGCCTGGAAATGAGAAATAAAATGGCTCATACACTCTATGTGATAAAACATTAGAGGACACAGTTAAAGAGAAGGGCTGGGAGTGACAGTCAACAACAGATCATTGTTAGATGAGCAGTGCGGGGAGGCAGCGATAGGAGTCTGGGCTGCATTCTGCACTCTGTAAGAAGCAGGGACAGGGAAGTAGCTGTACCGCTGTACAGAGCCTTAGTGCGGCCCCATTTAGAGTATTGCGTACAGTTATGGGCACCATACACCAAAAGCAACATCAAATTGATTGAGAGTACAGAGCCGGGCGAAATAAAGTATGTGATCACTTTCTAATAAGCCATATTATGAAAGACTGGAGGACTTTAACTTGTACTTCTTGGCGTACAGAAGACAAAGTGGTGACATGTTTAGTTTACAAAGCTTTCCATAATGATGACCTCTTTGAATGTCTAGGGCTTGAAAGGAAGACTATGGAAAGGGAAACTAGATGACATAACCTTCAGTTAAAAGGGGAGCAGTACAAAACTAACAAAAGAGATGCATGGTTTAATCAGAGGGTGGTAAGCACCTGGAATAGCTTACCTGCAGAAGTAGTACACAGTAGGTCAAATACCTTCAAAATATTATTTGACAAGCATAAGGGTAGTAAAATCACTTTCTGTTCTGGATCATTTATGGTGAACCATAAAGGCCTGAGGCTGACTCGTATGATCCTATGACCTCATCCCAGCGGTTGTAGTACATAAGGGTGGTTTTGGATTCTATTAATGACAAGGCCTTTCTACCACAAGACAGGGCGGACTGTCTTGTAGCTCAGTGCCGGTATGTCCCAGCCGGGATATTCTTGAGGCTGCTAGGCTATGGTTTCTTTGGCCAGGTTGCATATGCAAATCCTGCAATGGACTCTCAGGGTCCAGTGGGATCAGTGCTCCGATAACCTGGACTAGCTGGCCCTTGCTTCTTCCCCCAGTACACAAAATGCTTCAGTGATGGATGGCCCTGGACAATCTCTTGAAAGGTGTTCCCTTTCTTATCTCCACTCCTCACCAAGTCCTCACCACGGATGCTTTGAGTCTGGGCTGGTGGGCCGGCGCTCATGGGTCCTTATCAGACCTAGGGGACCTGGCCCCAGTGGGAGGCCTGCCTCCACATAAACATCCTAGAAATGGGGGTGGTTCTCTATGCCTTGCAGGCCTTCCAGAGCCATCTCTCTCCAGGCCCACTGTTGGTGCTGTCGGACAACCTCAGTGTGGTCTGTTACATCAACAAGCTAGGGGGGACACATTCCTACCCCCTGTGTCGGGAGGCAGTGAGGGTCTGGTACTGGGCTCTAGGTCATGGTCTACAACTGTCAGCCGTCCATGTGCCAGGTGCCCAGAACACCTTGGCAGACAGCCTCAGCCAGTCACAGTCCAGAATGCACAAGTATGAACATTGTCTTCAGGTTCCTGACTTTATCCTCCCTCCCCTTTAGAGTTCTTCCCTCACCTCTACCTCCAACAATGGCCTTCCTGCCTACTCATACCCCCCCATGTGCAGCTTATTTCTAAGATTGCCTTTGGCTGGTGTGTCATGCTACCTAACATTTGGCACATTTTTAATTACTGGAATTTCCTGAGCCTCAGTCTCTTGCTTCTTTTTATTGTGTAACTATGTATTATTATGTTGACCTTTGTATGTATGTATACCCCCCACGTTCCTTCAACGTGGAACTTTGTAAACGAGCAGTTCCTGCTCAAAGGTATTTGTAATCCTAGATTTCAATAAAATAAAATAAAAAAAAAATAAGGTCACACCTATGGAATTTAGCCATCAAGCACTATCATCCCACAGAAACATTTCTACAGCAGTCTACTAGGGGCCACCCACACTGACGTCAGGCTCCGTCACTCACCCTATAAAACGCAGGCGGCCCTGCTCCCTCCTCAGTTGTTTCCCGACATGGACCATTTGCACACAGACTCCGTGGAAGCTTCTTCACTCAGTTAAACCGCCATTTTCACTCACCTTTTGTTTGTTTGTTGTCAAATCACTTTTATTTAAAAGTGATTCCTTTCTCTTCCATATGTTGAGAACTACTCCCTTGTTGGCTCTTTTCTGTCACTGCGGAAAGATCTCTTATACTGATGAACACCAGCTCTGTGTCTGCTTCCTTAGGCCTAGCCATAACGTCCTCGCCTACAAGTTCTGCCAGAAATTCAACCTCACTACCCAGCACCAATGAAAGAAAGCCCTGCAGAAGTTCCTCATGGAGCAACAGGAAGACAGAGGAGCGCGGGGGTCCTCTTCAGCCCCGTTGCTGGCATCTTCCACAAACTCACAGGCCGCCAACGCCAGGGACAAATCCTCAGGGAAGCGCTCTTGATGAGATAAGGAATGGCCTAAAGACCGGTCTCTACTGAATTCTTCCTCTTCTTCTCCTGGATCGCCCATTGACCACTTTGGCTTCAGTGCCTTGCCCTGCAGCAGGTCTTCTGCTGGGTCAAGGGTCAAGCCGGTCTCAGCCCCGCCATCAAGACCTCTCAAGCTTCAAGGTACATTGGCACTGGATCTACCCACTACCTCATCAGTTAGCGGTCCATCGTTGGACCAGGGCCTCATGCCCCCTCCATCGATGCCAGTGTCGATGACTGCTCCCTTCCCTGCTGTCGACACCCATATCATTCTAACCTCCCTTACCACTTCTCTTATTCAACATCTAGTGTCACGGCCCAGCCTGTCATCATCCACATTGGCATAGACGTCTGTTAGGCCCTCGCGCCCCACGCCCCCTACAGAGTCATTGACGCGGTATTCATCCCTCCCTGCTCCAGAGCAGACTGATGTCGAAGAGGAGTGCTGTCCTGGTCTTATCCTCCCTGAGGAAGAGGAGGATGAGGATTAAGTTGATGTGGAAACCTCTGACAGGTCCACTAATTCCTCAGGGAGTGAGGAGTCCATCAAGCACACTCTCAGGTCCTCCCGAGGACCCTTCCTTCAATGTCATGAAGCAGTTCTCTTCCACAATGGGTTTCCAAACAGAGAAGGAGGATGAAACCAGGAGGAATCTGGTGGACTTCCGGGAGATTTCTTGATCTAACTTCGAGAAAGGCTCTTGCAGCAGGCTACACCAGCAGGACTTAAGCCGTCAGGCGCCAGGCCCACACGGAAAACTTCTAGCTAGCAGTCTACCATGGGGGACCGCCCACTGCGGATGTCAATCAGCTGAAGTCAGCCTAGCCTATAAAGGTGGGTGGTGCCCCGCGCCTACCTCAGTTCTTTTCCCACTGTTCTTTTCCCACTGGCACGTTGGACCTTACCGGACGCCACAGCTACAGTCGACAGCCATTGCCAGCACTTACCATGTTTTTCTGTTTTTCGTTCTTTCTAAGTTCAAAACATCGATTTTTCAGTGTTTTCCTCAATGAATTTGGCTTCTCCACCAGCCTCATCTTCCAACTGCTTCTCAAAGTGTGCCTGCGGCAAAATGGATCCCTGAAAAGGACGGCCACTCTGCATGTCTCATCTTCCTAGGCCCCAGCCATGACACCCCCCAGCCATGACACCGAAGCCTGCCAGTTTTGCAAAAATTCAGCCAGGCCACTCGGAGATGTCATCTAAAACTCTGGAGAGCCACCTTTTGAAGCAGAAGTTGGTTGCAGTGGAGAAGGAGCTGCAGGCCAGGAGCTCCTCAGCCTCACTGGCACAGTCCTCCAGGGCCTCCTTATCGTCTCACAAAGAGAAATCCAGGAAGCACAAGCACTGGGAAAAACACCAGGACCAGGTACGGTCAGCTTACCATTCACGGTCACCCCACAAACCCGTTGACCCGCAATGTGGTCGTCCTTCCGTAGGGGAGTTGGCTTCTCCAGCCCCACCAGCCCTCTCTTCCTCTGGCTCCCGGTGCTCCTCTGTTTGCTCTTATTGCTATCTTGGGCAGCAGCTGTCAGGGCAGGGGAGTTCGACTCCTGCACCGCAGCCTCTGACGCTCAGGCCATTATCTTCCACAGGCTCTCAGCCAGGTGGCTTGGCCAGCGTTGGTTCCTCGGGTGTTGGTTATATAACCATCCCACTCCCCAGTGGCCATGGTGCTACCTTCATCAGTTCCAACTACTGGGACTGACATCAGTCATTCTAGGCAATGCCCGCAGTAGGCTACAGCCATCTCCTCCTCTCCAGCGTCACCTCTGCCTTTGCCTCAGGGGTCTCCATCCCCTCAGGCACCTGCTTCACTGGCTAAACCAATGCCAGCAGATCCTTCACCCGGACATTCCAGGCCAACGTCTGCTGGGCGCCGCCAGTGCTGCCACAGCCCCAGCCTGTGGGCCCAATCCCATCGTCTCCCCTGCCGTAACCTACGCCGCAGCCAGTGCCTGTTGGGCCGATGCCGGATCCTCAGCTGGCACTGGGCGGGCCTACACCTGTGTACCCTACGCTGGCTCCTCTGCTGTCATACCCTTCCCTGGCATCCTCTTATCCTTTTCCACCAGTGTGCAATATACCACCCTCAGTGGATTACAATGCCCTCTTTTCATCATGGTGGTCCTTCATCCAGAAGCAGACCCCGGCCCCTCAAGGGTCACCTCCAGCATCTCCCCTTCGTCCTCCCCAGAACCCCCAGCACCAGACCAGGCTGGGCTGAGTGACCCCTGCACGTCAGGTCAGGCTCTGGCGTCGCTCCCAAATAGTGAGTATACTGAGGAAGAATCCGATTCTTTGGGGTCTTTCTCCTCACCTAGGGAGTCCTCGGATTGGAGATGACCATGCCAAGGAGGTACCTAAGCCCCCCCAGTGTTCCAACCTTCATGGATGTCATACACCACATCCAGTCCATTATGGGCTGGGAGACAGAGGAGCTGGACCCAGAGAGATGTCGCTTGGACTGCTATCTCCAGCAGCGGGATGCCCTTTCTCCTGGTGGTGCCCCCTTTGATTAATTCCTATGAGGACGTCACTAGGGCAGCATGGAATCACCCATCTACCACCCCTCCTCTGCCTAAGATGGTGGACCACCTTTATAACACCCTGACTGGCAAACCCTTTTTAGGGGACCACCCTAAGTTTGATTCCATGGTGATTAATGCAGCACATGACCGTACTAAGAAACCCAAGCACCTTAGTACCCTTTCCCCGGACTGGGAGTCCAGGCAGCTACATCACTTAGGCAAATGTGTGTTCGCCTCTACTACTCTGGTTATTCAGGCCTTGAATTATCTGGCTCATATGGTCCAGTATCAAAATGTTCTTTGGGAACAAGCCAGGGACATGACGCAGACCTTGCCAGAGGACCCTGCCAAGATGCAGTTTGGCCAACTCATGAAATTGGGCTCGGACGTTAGCAGTCATGTCCTCCGGGTTGCTTATGTTGCTGTGGATGCTTCTGGGTGTGGGGCAGCTGCTGGGGTCTGTGTCTTGCGTCATTCTTGGCTCCAGGTATCCAGCTTTACCTCGGACATACAGGCCAGTATTTTGGACACCCCCTTCTAGGGTTCGGTCCTTTCCGGAGCGGATGTCCAGGATATTATTTCCACTCTGCAGGAGTCAGGGTGGGCCCTCAAGTCAGTTCATTCCCTCTTATCACACGCAGCCCAGAGCAGGCCACCATCAGTCCTTTCACAGGTCCACCCATAAGCAATCTCAGAACCAGCCTGCCAAGGATCTGCAGAAGTGCAAGGCCACAGCGACCCCTGCTGCTGCTGCCGCCAGAGCTCTCAGGGCCCTCACAGCCCCCCTGCCTGCACCTTCCCCCACCTCCTGACTCCTTAGTTGCCCCCCCCCCACTGAAGATCCAAGGGAGATTGTCGGGGGTCAGTTCTCCCTCCACCTAGAAGGGGGGAGGGGGGTGACCACAGACAACTGGGTGCTTCAGATCATGGAGCACAGACACACTCTGGAGTTTCTAGAGTGGCCTCCAGAAAATCCTCCAGTAAACTCCACTTACCCTCCCGCTCACCTGTCTCTGGTTTGGAGGAAATTCAGAATCTTATTCAAAAAAGAGACATAGAGCCCATCCCGCCGGTTCAGTGGTGAAGGGGGTTTTACTCCCACTTCTTCCTCATCCCCCAAAAGACCGAGGATCTTTGACCCATCCTGGATCTGAGCCATCTGAATCTGTACATCGAGTACAAGCACTTCTGGATGGTCACTCTCCAGGGGCTGTTACCCCTTTTGCACCAGGGGGACTGGCTCTGCTCTCTGGACATGCAGGATGCTTACCTGCACATCCAGATCTTTCCTGCCCATCGTCACTTCCTCCGCTTCCACTTTCATGGAGCCAATTTTCAATTCGGGGCCCTCCTTTTGGCCTTTCTGTGGTCCCCTGAGTATTTACCAAATGCCTGGCGGTAGTGGTGGCTGCATTGAGGAGGCAGGGCTTCTATGTGTTCCCCTACCTGGACTATTGGCTACTAGCAGGTCCCTCCAGGGATTGCCTGGTTCAGATTTTGGAATACACGTTCCACCTTTTTCAGGCCTTGGGGGTCACTGTCAGTCTGCCGAAGTCCTGCATCTCCCCTTGCCAGCACCTTCTGTACATTGGGGCCATTTTGAATGCCAGCTAGGACAAGGCCTTTTTTTCCCTGTGGACAGGGCAGAGCGACTCATGGAGTGGGCCCATCTGGTTTCCTCCAGCCGGCCGGTCCCCGCCAGAGTATTCTTGTGCCTTCTGGGCCACATGGCAGCGGCCACTGCTGTGGTTCCCTTGGCCCACCTGCATATGCGGGTTCCTCAGTGAACCTTGAGGGTCCAGTGGGACCAACGCATGGTCGACCTGGACCAGTTGGTCCTGGTCTCCGACCCGGTCCAGAGGGTTCTGTTGTGGTGGCTTGATCCAACCAACCTCCTTCGGGTTGTCTCTTTCAGCTCTTTACCCTCACCGTCAGATTCTCATGACAGACACATCCAGCCTGAGATGGGGTGCTTATCTGGCTGATCACCAGTTCCAGGGTACCTGGATAGAGGTGGAGCAGGGTCTCCATGTCAACATATTGAAGATGCAGGCGGTCCTTTATGCTCTGCAGGCCTTTCAGGCTCGTCTCCTCCCAGGTCTGCTGCTGGTGCAGACGGACAACATGTACATGGTGTATTACTTCAACAAGCAGGGGGGACCTATTCATACTCCCTGTGTCAGGAGCATACCTCTCAACTGTACCACATTACGAGGAACGTTCCTCATTTTACTTCACAAAAGCTCCCTGTTCCACATTGTGAGGACTTGTCCCACATTCAGTATTAACATTTTAAAGCAAAAATATATAGTAAATGATGCAAAAATTATATTATTCAAGTAATAACAGACTTTCTTAACATAAATGCAAACATTTTAACAGTGTTCTGAGCTTCCTAGGTAAAGATTTGATTAAGTGTTCCACATTTTGCTCATTTGTTCCACATTTTGAGAGGCAATGTTCCACATTTGGGGGACAAAAGGTTGAGAGGTATGGTCAGGAGGCGTTGAGAGTCTGGTATTGGGCCATCGAGCACGGTCTGGAGCTCTCAGCCATACATGTTCCAGGCGTTCAAAATGTCTTGGCCAGATCTCAGCTGCTCCAAGTCGCGGGTTCACAAGTGGGAGCCTCTAATCTCAGTGGTTGAAGATCTCTTTGACAGATAGGGCTGTCCAGAGTTGGACCTCTTTGCGTCCCTACTCAAAACTGCCGCTTTTCTGCTCACTCGATCCTGGGCCTGGAGTGTTCTGGTGAGATGCATTGTCCCTCTCTTGGACGGGGAGGTTTCTGTATGCTTTTCCTCCCTTCCCGCTGATGCAGAGGGTTCTGCTCAAGCTCCAGTTGGAAGGAGCGGAAATGATTCTCATAGCCCCCTTCTGGCCATGTCTGATTTGGTTCCCATTGCTGCAACAGCTGGTGGTGGAACCTCTGGTGACCTTGCCTGTGTGCACAGGCTTGCTCTTCCAGGACCAGGACACCCTGGTCTACTTGAACCTAAAGTCCCTGCCTCTCCATGCGTGGCTCCTGTGGACCTAGCTATTTCCTGCTTTGGAGTGTTCTCTAGGGTCGCTGATGTCCTGGTGGCTGCTAGGAAACCCTCCACCAGGGCCACTTATGCTATGCAATGGAAGCTTTTCTGCCTTTAGGCTGCTGCTCACCATTTGGATCCTTTCACCTGTCCAGTGAATCAGGCATTGGGAGTACCTTCTTTCCCTTTCAGATTCAGGCTTGGGGTACTCCTCACTCAAGGTGCACCTTTCCACCATCTCTGTGTAGCATGCAACTATCGAGGGCAAAGCTGTTGCACAGCTTGATCTTATCTGTGTCAGTCTTCACCACTCATCACTAGTGGGTTATAGCGCCGGAGCTAGGACTCCGCGGTAGACTTTTTTCTCTGTGGGCGGAGTAGACGCAGGGCCCGCATCGCCCTCAAGGCCGATGTTCCACGTGACGCTCAGGGGTTGGCCGTTATCTTTCGTCGACTCTGCCCTAGCCCCAGTTCTTCGTCTCCCGCTGTCGAGTGAAGACTGAAGACCTAGTGTGGAGACTGTATTCAGATTGCGTTTGTGGCCTAGTTCGTCGGCCTGCTCAGGTGTTGCCTCGGTTCTGTTCGCCCTACTCGACATCGCTTCTGGCTGGTAAGATCTTTCCTTTTTCTTTAAAGTGGTGTCAAGTACTGTTTTGTATTTATTTACCAAATGGTCATGTCTCATCTGGGGGGGGGGGGCCAAAAACCGTCGAAAGCGGGGCGGTCTCCTATGCGTCGGTGCCCCTGTGGCTGCCTATATTCCGTGATGGACCAACATGACCGCTGCCTTTCCTACCTCGGCCCAGACCATGACATGGACAACTGCGACACTTGTTTTTCCATGGACTGCACCCACCAGCGACCTGAGTTCGCTCCTGAACCCGGGTCGCTGGCGTGGAGCGAGGTGTGGCGTCCAGCACCTCAACCCTCAGCGCCACCGTGCCGGCCCCTTCCAGTTTATTTTCCTGAATATTCTAATCAGGGGGAGGCCTTACTCTGTTCTTTGGATGTACATAGGATTTTGCGGTACTACACGAACTGCACAAAACCTTTCAGGAAATCTGAACAGTTGTTTGTCTTGTTCGCCCCCAAGAGAGAGGGCTCTCCTGTTTCCAAACAGTTTTTGTCTACGTGGTTAGCAAATTACAATGTTTATTGTTACAAGTACAACAGACCCCTTCCGGGAGTGGTCAAGGGCCATTAATACGGCTGCTTCAGTGGCTTGCTTCAAAAATATGTCGGCTGTGGATATCTGTGCAGATGCCACTTGGAGTTGTCTCCACACCTTCACCAAGCATTACAGTCTGGACATCACCTCGAGCTGCAGGGCCAGTTTTGACCTAGGAGTTCTTTAGGGCCTTCTCTCCTGAGCTCTTGGCTGCTGATCTGTCCTCCTCCCAGTGGTGTTCTCCTGGTGCTGCCCAGTACTGCTTCTGACTCAGTCCTGCCGGTGTAGCTTGCTGCAAGAGCCTTCCTCAAAGTAAGATAGTACAGTTACGTAGGAACTTACCGTAACAGTAGATCTTCGAGAGATGCTATTGCAGCAGGCCCAGCTTTCCCTCCCTCCCTCCTTCCCCCTGCTGCTCTTTTCTCTCGCACTTATTCTGCCTTTCTTTTGGCTCTCCATTAGCTGCCTGTATGGGGTCTCAGGCAGGAGAACTGAGGTAGGTGTGGGGAACTACTAGCCAGAAGTTTTCCATGTGGTCCTGGCATCTGACGCCTTAGTCCTACCGGTGTGGCCTGCTGCAAAAACTTCTCTCAAAGATCTACTGTTACGGGAGGTTCTTGCGTAACCATACTTTATTCCTCCCTTGCTGACAGCTTTAAATGATGCAGCCACTGCAGCTGGCGCAGGCCCAGTATGGTACCAACCATGCCTAGGAAGGCTGATGAGCTTTATTAGGTGCCTCAGTGATTGCCCTTTTATGCAGCCCAGCCTGAGACTGACTCTATGGTCATTAAAGCTATTCATGACAGGGTTAAGGCCCCTAAGCATCTTAGTTTCCTGCCTCCTGACTGGGAATCCAAATGGTTGGATCTGTGGGGAAAGGGACTTTTGCCTCAGCCACCCTTGCCCATTGGATTGCCAATTATTTGGCTCATCTTATTAAGTACCTAAATACCCTTTGGAGGAAGGGCAGAGTAATTGCTCAGACCCTTCCTGGGGTTCTCACAAGCAGGAGCGTCTCAAGGGCCTTGGAAGGATGTTAGCATGCACCTCCTCAGAGCCACCTGTGATATAGTTGACACTACAGCCAGGGCATCTGCCTCTGGCATTTACTTCAGACGGCACTCCTGGCTGTGGGTTTCTGGCTTTGCAATGACGTCCAACAAATGGTGCTAAATGCCCCTTTTGTGAGTCACAAACATTTTGGTCCAGGTGTACAGGACATTATTAATGAGCTGCAGGCTTCTGGTAGGGCCATTTGATCTGTCCACTCCCTATAGCATACCTAGCCCAGGAGTAGACCATGGTCCTCTTTTCGGAAGGCCTCCAACAAGTCTGTTCCCGGAGGCAAGCTTCAGGGTAAATGCAGAGCCAGCTCAACCTTGCCTATTCCCTCTTCCTCCACCGGCTCCTCGGCCAAGCCAATCCAGAAGCGATAGTGTGGCCCCTGCTGCTGGTTCTGCCTGACTCTTGGCCAGATCCCCCTCCTCCTCCTCGCCTTAGCCAGGAAGTGGTGGTGGTTGGCAGGTTCTCCCTCTATTTGCCCCGATGGAGAACCATCACAACAGATGCTTGGATCCTGAAGATCATCAAAAACGGACATATTCTCAAGCAGCCTCCAGATGTTTCCCCAGACCCCCTGTTTTACCCTCCAGACCACGCAGAGGTACTCTGGGAGGAGGGTCTCACCTTGCTGCGCAAACAGGCCATAGAACCAGTGTCCAGGTGGCAAAGGAACAAGTGATCTTACTTCGAGTGGGAGCTCTTGCAGCAGGCTATAACCTTCAGGAGTATGCCGCAGGCACTAGGACCATCCGTTAAAACTTCTCAGCCAGCAGTATACTGTAGGGACTGCCCCCGACGCCGGCCCTGCCCTGACGTCAACCCTGGTACAAAAGGGGGCGGACCCAGCTCCACCTCAGTTCTTTTCCCGACGCGTCCTGCACGTGAAGAGATCTTCAATCAGCTTGCCAGAAAACAGCAAGAATTTCCTTCAAACCTGCTTTTTTACCGTTTTCAACGGTTCCTTTTCTCGTTAACCGACGTCAGACCATTTTTCCCGACGGATGTCTTCCCCGTCGTCGGCCCCTCGCCAGAACATCACCAAAATAAGTGCGAGTGTGGAGGCAGATCCTGGCCAAGGACGCCATCAACGCCATGTGATTCTGCTCGGACCGGACCACGACACCATGGCCTGCTCCGCCTGCCAGGCATTTACTAGTCGGACCAGCATCTGTCGTCTGAAGGCTTTCCTTCTAGAGCAGAAGATGGATCTGCACTCCTCCAAGGGGAAACGCAAGGAGGCTGTCATGGTGCAGTCAGACTTGGACATTGTGGCCATCACTGAAACCTGGTGTAGTGATAACCACGACTGGGAGATGGCCATACCTGGCTACAACATATTCAGAAGAGACAGAGCAGGCAGGAAGGGAGGAGGAGTGGCACTGTATGTGAAAAATGACATAAGGGCCACAGAGATCCAGGATGAACAAAATGGGAGAAAGATACTGTGGGTTAAACTGGAAAGGAAAATGGGGACAGCCATCCGCACAGGTGTGGTCTATAGACCACCAGCCCAGGAGGAAGAAACAGATAGGAGTTGATGCTAGCCATCCAAAGGATGGCAGACAAGGTGAGGTAGTACTGGTTGGAGACTTCAATATTCCAGACGTGGGACTGGAGCATCCCAGCAGCAGCATCAACTAGAGCAGATTTATCCTGACTCCTTCAGGGTGCCTTCCTCAAGCAACTGGTCATGGAACCAACTCGGCAGAAGGCAATACTGGACCTTGTGCTCACAAAACAGGGACAGTGTGATGGGGATAACAGTGGGGGAGCATCTGGGGAACAGTAACCACCAGTCATTGTGGTTTGAAATCACAGAAAGAGCAGAACCAAACCACACAAAAACATGTATCCTGGATTTTAGGGGGGCAGACTTTGGGAAAATGGGGAGATACTTGAAAGAGGTATTAAGGGGAATGGGGCAGGAATCAGGGGTTGAGGAACAGTGAGCAGTATTTAAAATGGGGATTACAAGAACAACAGAATTATGCATTAAACAGGTTAGCAAGAGGAAAAGGATGAGGAGGAGACCATTATGGTTTTCCAAAGAGGTAGCAAAGAAAGTGAAAGCCAAAAAGATTGCATTCAGGCAATACAAAAAGACACAGGCAGAAAGGGATAGGGAGAAGTACCAGGAGAAGCAAAGGGAGGCAGGGAGGTCAGTAAGGGAAGCCAAAGCTCAGACAGAAGAATACATTGCAAAATCAGTGGGTAGAGGGACAAAACCTTTACAGGTACATAAGAAAAAGAAAGACAAAGGGAGGGATAGTGAGACTGAAGGGAGGATGGGTGCCACGTGGAAGATGACAACAGTAAAGCTGACATATTGAACAGGTATTTCTGCTCAGTCTTTACTGAGGAAGAGGAGGGTAATGGGTCTGAAGGGAATACAAGGGGTGAGAATGGTGCAGAATGGACACAGTCCCTTTACCTAGAAAGGGTCCTGAAGGAACTGGAAGTAATAAGAGTTGATGTTAACAACAGATGGGGAAAATTTAGGTCCTTAAAGAACTAAGAGGTGGTGGCTGAACCTCTGGCTATTCTGTTTAGCCGATCACTGGAAACAGGGGAAGTACCCAAAGACTGGAGGACAGCAGATGTAGTCCCCTTATACAAAAGTGGGAACAAAGAGGAAGCAGGGAACTACAGACCAGTCAGCCTCACCTCGGTAGTGGGGAAAATCATGGAAGCACTACTGAAGGAGAGATTGGTGGAACATCTGGTTGTCAATGGACTACAGGACCCAAAGCAGCATGGTTTCACCAGGGGGAGGTCATGTCAGCCCAACCTCATTGAATTTTTTGATTGGGTGACTAGGGAGGTGGATCAGGAGAGGGCAGTGGACATGGCCTATCTGGACTTCAGCAAGGCCTTTGTCACGGTGCCACAACGAAGACTATTACACAAACTGGGGAATATGGGTGTGGGCAGGACAGTAGTGTGGTGGGTAGGTAACTTGCTGAGTGGCAGGACACAGAGGGTGGTGGTAAATGGCTGTCACTCCACAGAGGGAAGAGTGACCAGTGGGGTACCACAGGGATCAATGCTGGGACCAGTCCTATTCAACATCTTCATCAGTGACATTGCGCAGGACCTAGAAGGCAGAATTTCAGTGTTCGCTGATGACACAAAGCTCTGTAACAGAGTAGACACACCAGAGGGTGTAGACAGAATGAGAAGCGACCTACAGAAACTTGAAGAATGGTCAGGGGTTTGGCAGTTGAAATTCAATGCAAGGAAGTGCAAGATAATGCATATGGGGCACAAAAACCTGGCAGAATATATCAGTTGGGGGTGAGGATATAGCATGCACCAATCAGGAAAGGGATCTTGGGGTTATCATCTCTGATGACCCTCAAGGTAGGAAACAGTGTGACAAGGCAGCAGGTAAAGCAAATAGGATGCTGGAATGTATAGGCAGGGGCATCACCAGCAGGAAAAGGGAGGTCATAATCTGCGCTTATACAAGACACTAGTGAGCCCCACCTGAGTACAGTGTACAGTGTAATAGTTCTGAGACCATACCTACGTAAGGACACAGACAGGGTAGAGAAGGTCTGAGGAGAGGCAACAAAGATGGTGCATGGATTGCATCACAAGTCCTATGAAGACAGGTTGAAGGAACTGAACATGTACCCTGGAGGAGAGGAGAGAGAGGGATATGACAGAGACATACAAGTATCTTACAGGGAGGAAGAAGGTGCAGGAATACACTATTTTTAAGCGAAAAAGATGTTCCAGGACTAGAGGGCATGGGATGAAGTTGGAGGGAGGACGATTCAGAGGAAGCATGAGGAAGAATTTCTTCACAGAACGGGTGGTGGACAAGTGGAACACCTTGCCAGAGGAAGTGGTGGGGGCTGAAACAATCACGGGATTTAAGAATGCATGGGATAGACATAAAGGAATTCTGGAGGTCAGGGTTAAGGGGCAACAGACTTCTAGGAAAACATAAACTGAACTTACAAGCTCAAATGGGCAGACTGGGTGGGCCATAGGCCCTTATCTGCCGGCACTGTCTATGTATCTATGTAGAAAAAGCATCACGGTAAAGACCGTAGTTGGTCGCGGTCCTGGTCTCACTCGCGGCCCTCTCCCAAGAAGACCCGCCCTTCAGGATCAGGAGAGCGTCCAAAGTCTTCTCAGGCCAAGGCCGGGCAAGCCAAAGGTAACCCTGCTAAGGGTTACCACTAAGCCCTTGGAGGTGAAAGCTGTGGACCCACTCCCCAAGCACCGCGCCGCTTGCTGAAGGTGCGCCCGAGCTCATGGACTCTTCGGCGCCTTCAGGTGCACCCCGTCATCGGGTACCACCACCGACGCGGTAAAAGGGGCAAAGGGTGAGGGATCGGCCATGGAAGAGCCGATGTCCCCGCTCGCTCAAATCCTCCTTCCCCTGGGCTCCAGGAGGGTCTCCTTCCTGGCCGATGTCCCGGATACTCCCTTCCGGCTGGGTGTCAGAACTCTTTCAAGGATGAGCTGCAGAAGCTTATTCCTTTGGTGGGGCAGGTCCAGAAGGACCCCCACGCTGCCAGCCCAGACACTGCACCAGACCCGCGGCATACCACAGCCGGGAGGTGAGCCTTCCCCGCGGAAGTCTTCGGAATGACTGCCTGCACCTCCTTCTAGGGCTCGCTCCCGCACCCGGTCTGGAGACCACCGACGTCAATGCAGAGATTCTGGAGACTGTCATCGGTCTAGGTCATGTTCTCGGAGTCTTTCTTGGTCTTCTAGACGAGAATGCTCCCGACGTTGGTCTCTGCTCCATCACCGGTCTCGGGACCGGAGTCGGTCCCCCAGTTGCCGACGACAGCGGGAGTCTGGTCACAAGGAGAGGTCACACTGTTCGAGATCTTATAGTCAATCTCCCTCATCCTCTTCTGCGTCATCTTCCTCTCTCAGCTTGCAGCAGTCCCCGGGAGAGAAGGACCAGCCTCGCTCGCCTCCAGATGATCCAACCTTTATAGACTTCATGAGGCATATCCAGGCCTCCAACTATTGGGAGACGGAGGACCTGGACCCGGAATGCCGGAGACTGGTGAAGTACTTGAGGCAGAAGGAGTCGAAACCACTGGTGATCCCTGCTTTGGTGGATACTTTCCTGGACCTTAAGCGGACTACCTGGAAGCATCCAGCTTCAGTCCCGTCTGTTCTGAAGAAGTCAGATAGGCTGTACAAAGCCCCGAGGGCAGAATCTTTCCTAGCTGAACACCCTCAGGCGGACTCCTCGGTGATCACGGCTGCCCATGATAAATCCAGACAGCCGAAGCACCTCAGCTCACAGCCTCCCGATCCGGAGTCTCGCTATTTGGACCAGGTGGGCAAGAAGGTTTATTCCACCTCCACCTACTCCATACGGTCCCTCAGTTTCTTGATGCATATGGTCCAGTACCAGAATGCGCTATGGGAACGAGGACGAGAGCTTTTGAAGGTCATTCCAGACTCTGATCAGAAGACAGAGCTTCTGGACATTTTAAAATCGGGCTCAGACGTGGGCTCCCATGTCCTGAGAGCCTTGTATGACACCGCAGATACGGCAACCAGGGCAGCTGCTTCCGGGGTGTGCCTACAGCGCCACGCCTAGTTGAGGGCTTGGCCACCAGGATCTGCAGGCGGTATCAAGGACTTCCCCTTCCAGAGTACCATGCTTTTTGAGCAGGAGACGGAAGCTTTGATTTCTCGTCTCCAGGAGTCGGGCAAGTCTATCTGGTCAGTCCGCCAGATGTACCACGGCAACCAGCGAAGACAACGCAACCAGCCATTTCGCAAGTCCTCAGGTGGCCAAGGTCATGCCTGTGGTAACTAGCAGGGGCAGAGAGGCGGCTTCCGTAGGAGATCCGGTAACCAGCAGCCTGGAGGAGCTCCTACTCGTGGACCCAAGTCCTCCCAGGCCTCTCTGCCTACACCCGGCTCAGCCCATTGACTCTTCCGCCCCACAGGAAGACCCAGCGGGGACGGTCGGTGGCCGCTTCTCCCTTCATCTTGAAGGGTGGAAGTTGATTACTGTGGACCAATGGGTCCTAGATATCATCAGGAGAGGACACACGCTGGAGTTCACGGAGTTTCCCCCAAATACTCTGCCAAATGCTCCCCCAAAGTATTCCCATTATCCTCCTTCTCACATCCTACTAATAGAAGGAGAGAATAGGACCCTCTTGCAGAAAAAGGCAATAGAGGTAGTCCCCTGGCATCAGCGGGGAAAGGGGTTTTACTCCCATGTCTTCCTGGTCCCAAAAAAGACACAGGATCTTCGTCCCATTCTGGACCTCAGCTCTCTAAATCTCTTTATAGAGTACAAAAGGTTCAGGATGGTGACCCTCCTGGGTCTTCTTCCTCTGCTACACCAAGGGGACTAGCTCTGCTCCCTAGACATGCAAGATGCATATATGCATATCGGGGTCTTCCCTCCCCACAGGAAGTTTCTGAGGTTCCACTTCCAAGGGGAGCACTACCAATTCTGAGTTCTTCCATTCGGCCTGTCTTCCGCTCCGCGAGTCTCTACAAAATGCTTGGCAATAGTGGCTGCGGCTCTAAGGCACATGGGACACTACGTTTTCCCATACCTAGACGATTGGCTACTTACAGCCCCGTCAAGGGCAGGCCTACTTCATACCCTTGGAGACACCTATACTCTATTCCGAGAGTTAAGGATCACCCTGAATTTGCAGAAATAGTCCCCAGAGCCCAGTCAAAAGCTCGTTTTCATTGGAGCGGTACTGGACCGGGGCAATCGCCTGCGAGAGATTGCTGAAGGGATCTCAATAACTCCTCAAGTTCCAGCACAGAACTTCCTCAGGCTACTGGGGCACATGGCAGCAGCCATTCCGGTCACTCCCTTGGCACGCCTCCACATGCGGATCCCACAGTGGATGCTCAGGGTAAAGTGAGACCAAGGCTACAACGATCTAGACTTCATGGTCAGGATCACCAAGCCAGTCAGGAGAACTTTGCTTTGGTGGATGGACCCTCAGAACTTGGAAAAAGGGGTCAGCTTTCGTCCGGAGCCACCAGGTTAGACTCTTACAATAGATGCATCAGACCTGGGGTGGGGGGCGCACCTGGATGCTTATCAAACGCAAGAGGTTTGGTCACCCGAGGAGCGATCCCTTCACAATAATGTGCTGGAGATGCGAGCGGTTCTCTATGCCTTACAGGCCTTTCAAGAGGACCTGGTGCCAGGCTCTCTTCTGGTTCAAACAGACAATATGGCGGTCGTCTTCTACATCAACAAGCAAGGGAGTACTCATCTGTATCCTCTTTGCAGGGAGGCGATGAGAGTCTGGTACTGGGCGGGCGCTGGAGCGGTGCATTCTGCTGTCTGTAGTACACGTTCCAGGCGTCCTCAATGATCTGGCCGACAGCCTAAGCAGGTCTCAATCCAGAGCACATGAGTGGGAGCTGCTACAGTCCACGGCAGATCAGCTCTTCGACAAGTGGGGTCATCCAGAGCTGGACCTCTTTGCGTCACCACACAATGCCAAACTGCCAATGATTTGCTCGCGAGAGCACGCGCCTGGAGTTTTCTGACCAGACGCGTTATCCTTTTGCTGGGCAGGGAGGTTTCTCTATGCCTTCCCGCCCTTCCCTCTCATTCAGAGAGTCTTACTGAAGTTACAGGCAGAAGGGGCCCGAATGATTCTAGTAGCTCCCAGATGGCCTCAGCAGATTTGGTTCCCACTCCTGCAGCAGTTATCCACGGAGCCTCCAGTTCCGCTGCCCATATGCTCGCAGTTGCTGTCCCAGGAACAGGGGTTGCTGGTCCATCCGGACCTTCGGTCCTTACACCTACATGCTTGGCTCCTTCAGACATAGCTCAACACAGATACGGGATTTCCCCGGAAGTGGCGGCAGTCCTAGTTTCAGCGAGAAAGCCCTCCACCCGCTCCTCTTATGCCATGAAGTGGAAACGTGTTTGTCTATGGGCTTCGTCACAGCATTTGGACCCCGTCACTTGCCCAGTGAAATCAGCATTGCAGTATCTCCTCTCCTTGTATCAAAATGGCCTGAGTTACTCCTCTATTAAGGTGCGTATGTGGGCTGTCTCCATCTATCATGCTCTCATTGGAGATAGGGCGTTGGCACAATTGGATGTTGCCCGCACCTTTTTAAGAGGAATTTTGCATATGAGACCTCCCATTTGAGACCCTATCCCACCCTGGGATCTCCTTTATGTGTTGGAAGCTCACCTCCTCCTCTGAACCAGCAGCGATTGTGAGCTGCATTACCTTTCTTGGAAGGTTTGTTTTTTGGTTGCTATTACTTCAGCTCGAAGAGTTTCCGAGCTTCAGGCTCTGATGTGTAAAGAGCCGTATTTGATTTTCCACAGGGAAAGGGTTTCCCTTAGAACAAATCCTAAGTTTCTCCCGAAAGTGGTCTTGGAGTTGACCCTCACCCAGTCGGTTGACCTTCCAGTTTATTTTCCTTCCCCATCCAGTAGAGTGGAAGCTCTCCTTCACACACTGGATGTCCACAGGACTTTGAGGTATTACCTCAAGCGGACAGCTGCGAACCGTCAGTTGGAGCAACTTTTTGTGGCCTTTACGCCACAATGCTTGGGTAAACAGGTGACCAAGTAGACGATATCAAAGTGGATAGTCCACTGTGTTTTCTTTTGCTATGAGAAACACAGTAAGCCCCACCGGGCCTCGTTAGGGGTCACTCTGCCAGAGGAGTGTCTGCTTCATTCACCACCATGAGGAATGTCTCTATCGGGGCAGATGTGCGGCCGCTACCTGGAACTCAGTGCATACTTTTCTCAAGCATTACAGCTTGGATATCGTCTCCAGATGCCAAGCTAGCTTCGACTTGGCTGTTTTACAAGGACTTCTGTCCTTAGGCCTCTGGAGTCTGCATATTCCACCTCCACGAGGTCGTCTACCTCTTTGGCGTGGACTGCTTGGTATTCAGTCCTGAAGGTTATAGCCTGCTGCAAGAGCTCCCACTCGAAGTAAGATAGTACTGTTACGTAAGAACTTACCATAACAGTAGATCTTCGAGAGGAGCTCTTGCAGCAGACGTTACTTTCCCACCCGCCTTCCCCCTCGAGGTGTGCAGATCCATCTTCATTTACATCTCCTATATTCGCTTCATCTCCTTCTCTTGTCAGGGCTTGTTGCAGGCCTTGTCAGGGCTTGTTGCAGGCCTTGGCAGGGGAACTGAGGCGGAGCTGGGTCCGCCCCCTTTTGTACCAGGGCTGACGTCGGGGCGGGGCAGGCGTCTGGGGCGGTCCCTGCTGTATACTGCTGGCTGAGAAGCTTTTCCGGATGGTCCTAGTGCCTGCGGCATAGTTCTGCTGCAAGAGCTCCTCTTGGAAGATCTACTGTTACGGTAAGTGCTTACGTAACTGTACTTTTCTATTCCAGGTTCTTCCTGGTTCCCAAAAGGACAGGGGACTTGAGACATATTCTAGACCTCAAGGAGCTGAACCTGTTTATCCAGTACAAAAAGTTCCAGATCGGGACAGAGAGCAAGCCCGGGATGGGGACCTGTCTGAATGGTCACATTGCAGTCTTCTCCTTCTGCTCAAGCAGGGTGACTGACTATACTCCCTCGATATGCTCATCCCTTTTCCTCACCAGATCCTCACCTCAGATGCCTCAGGACTTAGCTCGGGGGCATATCTGGTACCTCATCAGACCCAAAGTACTTGAACCGCGATTGAGAGTTCCCGACACATAAATGTTCTAGAGATAAGGGCTGTATTGTATGGCCTACAGGCCTTCCAGAATTACCTGTCCCCGGGGCTTCTGTTGGTGCAGTCGGACAGCCTCATTGTGGTCTATTACATCAACAAGCAAGAGGGGACCCATTCCTGCCCTCTGTGCCAGGAGGCAATGAGGGTCTGGTACTGGGCTCTAGATCACAGTCTAGAACTGTCGACCATCCATGTGCTAGGTGACCAAAAGGGCTTGGTGGACAGCCTCAGCCGGTCACAGTCCAAAGTGCACGAGTGGGAGCTGCTGACCTTGGTTGCAGAAGACCTGTTCGACAGGTGGGGTCAGCCAGAGTTGGACTTTTTTGCATCCCCACTCAACACAAAACATTTCTGCTTGCTAGGGCCTGGAGTTTTCTGGTGAGATGTGTTGTCCCGCTCCTGGAAAGGAAGGTTCCTTTATGTATTCCCTCCCTTCCCTCTGATTCAGAGGGTTCTGTTCAAGCTCCAGATGGAGGTTGCCACCCTGATTCTGGTGGCTCCATTTTAGCTGAGACAGATATGGTTTCCATTATTACAACAATTGGCTGTGGAACCACCAGTTCCCCTGCCCCTCTGCCGGGACCTGTTGACACAGGCACAGGGGACCCTGGTCCATCCAGACCTCATGTCCCTCTATCTGCATGCATGGCTCCTGAGGACATAGCCATTGCTCAGTTTGGAGTCTCTCAGAAGGTGGCTGTTGCCCTGGTGGCTGCCAGAAAACCTTCCACCAGGGTCACTTACTCTATGAAGTGTAAGCGGTTTGCTTCTGGGCTGCTTCTCACCAAATGGACCCTTTCACCTGTCCGGTGAACCGGGTTTTGGAGTATCACCTGACCTTGTTTGATGCCGGTCTCGAATACTGTACTCCTCCCTTAAAGTGCACCTGTTTGCCATATCAGCCTTTCATGTGCCCATTGATGGCCGTATGGTGGCACAGCTGGATGTGGCCCATACTTTTCTGAGAGGCATTCTCCTCTTGAAGTCTCCTATCTGTAACCCAGTTCCAGCTTGGGACCTCAATTTTGTTTTGGAGATGCTGACCCTGCCTCCCTTTGAGCCAACCGTGTCATTCGAGCTACGCTTTCTGTCATGGAAAGCATTATTTCTAGGAGCGTGGATATGTTGTTCATCCACCCTTCTTGGCATGTCCCCTTTGACTGTAAATCTTGCCAGAAGTCTACAAGCTGGCTCCTCCCACCCACCCGGGTGGTTTATACCTTGGCTCCACCCCATGACGCCAGATCTTCCTTTCCGCTGGAAGATACAGGTTCCCTCATTCTCTCAGCATATCGTAGGCCCTGTATTCTAACCGTCAGTTTTGACCGAAAATTAAACTCATTCGAGTTCACGATCGTGCTTTCGTTGCATCTACTATGGAGGACAAATCTTCCCCGGGATTTCGCCGGTGCCCCTGCGGCCAGAAGATGTCGCGCACCGATCTTCACCTCACGTGTGTCTACTGCCTAGGTGTTGGCCATGACACCTTGACATGCAGCTTTTGCCTGGCTTTCCATCCCAGCGTCCTGGATGCCCGCAAGGCATGCTTAAAGCTGGGGAGACAGGAGAAAAGGAACCCACCGGTGAAATCGAAGGAGGCGAGGTGGGCGGTGTCCACGGCTGCGGGATCCACCGAACAGCTGGAATGGATGAAGGCGTTCGAGGAGGAAGCAGCTCGCACTTCGGCCAGTCGAAGCTTTTTTGTTCCTTGAACCTTGGCTGTACCTTTTCGGTCTCCTTCAAGGAGTTGTGACAGTCTCTTCCCACTCAGGGTGAGGCATCCTCAGGCTCGCACTCCTCCTGCTCTCGGAAGAGAGAGAAAGACCCTGTGTCTCCGTCTTGGCGAAAACGTTCCTGGGCTCCAGAGAGGTCCAAGTCCCAGGGACATGCGTTCTTAACTTCGGTCAAGATTGCAACCTTAGCCGCTGGCTTCACAGATCTTCCATCTGGCCAGGGGACCGAGGAAGTGGCCGACGAGGTCAAAATTATCCTCGACCTGATAGACCCTTTGTTGTCGGCTGTGGACAGCGACTCTTTGGAAAGGACTCCGGTCCTTGTCTTCCCTGATGAGGAGACCCATCCTGCTGGTGTCCCCATCAAGGACCCGGTTCCGGACCCTCGGATTTCACCAACCCCGGTGTCTCCTGATCGACCGAGTCGGCCTCCCCGATCTCGGTCAAGGTCCAGAACCTCCTCAGCCGAACGACCGAGAAAGAGCTATAAGCGCTCTAAGAAGAGGCGTCGCCACAGGTCCTCATCTTCCTCAGATGAGGAGAGGCTCCAGCGGAAACTCCAGCGCTATGAAGACCTCATGGCAACAGCTGATACTGACCAGGCAGAAGCCGACTCCGCGCCCCACCCCGGCCATTACTTGGCTGCCGCCTCCTAGGCCGACCCCTCTGTAACCGAAGCCACCAGTTCCTCCGTCCGTGGGGCCAGCCCATCTTCCGGTTCACCGACTGTGGTGGAACCACTGCCTAAACAGCATGAGGGAGGGGTGCCGTCAAAGGAGGACTGACAAGACACCAGGCTTTCCCGACGTCTGTCGATAACAGTCACCCCGGACCGCCCTCAGCACATCGAAGGTGACTTAGGTGGTAGACCACTCTACCATGATTCCTCGGACTCTGACGTCACCGGCTTGCACTCACATCCCAGGGATGATGAGTCGACGGTTGGCACAGGGTTGGAGGAAGGCCCTTCCTCCTTCCAGGGTATTCGCTGCCTCATCTCCGACTCCACCAGAATGCCCCTGGAGCCCATCCAGAAAAAGGCAGAGTACCCTCTCACTAACATCCTCAAGAGAGGATATACCCCAACGGAGGCCTTTTCAGTGGCTGAGGACATCGTTTGCCCGACCCTTGAACTTTGGCAGCATCCTGCCTCCTGCCCAGCACCATTTGCCCACATGGTGCGCAAGTACGCGGTGCCCATGGGGTCCCTTGCGGGGTTTACTGAACACCATTCAGCCGAGAGCCTGGTGACCGCCTTGGTGTTCAGGCGTATGGGTAGTTCGGCCGACACTGAATGACCCCTGGACATGGAGTCCAAAAATATGGACCACTCTGCCTGCAAGGTCTATGCTGCCTCTTCTCTGGGGTCATTGGATGAGGTCCTCCGTCCTCTCCCACCGGACATGCAGACTACAGTCAAGTAGGTCTGTGACCAAGGTCGTGCTGTCGCAAAACAGCAGCTCCAAACAGCCTTGGATATAGGAGATTCTTGTGCACGCTCGTTGGCAGCCACAGTGGCCTCTCACCGCAGGGCTAGGCTGAGGCTTTCCTCCTTCCCAGCAGATACTTAGCATAAGCTTGCTGATGTGCCCTTCCTGGTTACCGACTTGTTCGGTCCAGGAGTGGCCAGTCACCTTCAACATATAGAGCAGTCCAGTGCCACCTTGGACGCTACTTCTGCCAAGGGTTCTTCGGGCAAGAACCAGCAGAAGGGAAAGAAGAAGGCATTTCGGCACTCTTCCCCTGCGGTCAGACAGCCCTCCTGTCAAGGAGGTCAGCAACAGCAGCAGCAGCAGGCTCAAGCTTGGTGCCTGCGGCCTAAGCAGGGTCCTCAACAGCCCTGTAAAGGAGGCCGAGGCGCAGGACCTGGAGCCTCCTCCTCCTCTTCCAAGCCTGCTCAGTGACGGGTTGGGGGCTGCCACCCCTACACCCATCACACCAGCTCTGGGTCCTCCCGTGGGGGGGCAGCTCTACCACTTCCTTTCCGCCTGGTCCGCTATCACTTCGGACAGGTGGGTCCTCGTAGTGGTCGGTCAGGGACTGCCTCTGGAATTCGAGCAGTACCCTCCCAGCCGAGCCTGTGCCCCTCTGGAGGAAAGGATCTCCGCATGCAGCCAGTTGGCTCTTTGAGACAACGTGGCTCAACTCCTATGCAAGGAGGCAGTAGCTCCAGTGCCAGATCCTCCGACAGACCCAGGCTTTGTTTCCAGGTACTTCCTACCCTCATCCTAGATCTCCACGACCTGAATCAATATCTCAGGTCCCGCACCTTTCGGATGGTCACTCTGAACCAGATCATACCATCCCTGGAGCGGAACATGTGGTTCTGTTCACTGGATCTACAGGACGCGTTCTTTCACATCCCAATCCATCCGTTCCATCAGCGGTTCCTCCTCTTCAGGGTCAAAGGGACCCTGTACGAGTTCCGAGCCATGCTGTTCGGCCTGTCATCAGCCCCTCGGGTCTTCACCAAATGCTTTGCAGTGGTGGTGGCCCACCTTCAGCATCGAGGAGTCAGAATCTACCCTTATCTCGACGACTGGCTCTTGGCAGGTTCCTCCACTCAGGAGGTGGAGAGGTCCGGGGATCTGGCTCTCCAGACCTGCTTCCAACTCGGCCTCCTGATCAATGAGGCCAAGTCAGAACTTGTGCCCTCTCAGGTGATGGGCTTCATCGGGGCAGAGCTAGACTTTTGTCAAGCCAGAGCTCGGCTCCCGCCGATCAGAGCGGAGGTTCTCTCCTCTTTGCCCAATCATTTCTGGTTGGGCACTTGCGCCCTGCCCGGGACTTTCTGCGCCTTCTGGGTTACATGGTGGCGTGCACCTCAGTGGTCCGTTGGGCCCGGTGACACATGTGTCCCCTCCAATGGGAGCTGGCCGCCCAGTGGACTCAGTGAGATGGTCACTTCGACCAGCTGATCACTGTAACCCAGAAGATGTGGGACACTCTCCAATGGTGGACCGCCCCAGACTGGTTGCAGGAAGGGATCCCGTTTGTCCGCCCTTAGCCGACGGTCGTCCTTAAGACTGATGCATCTCTCACAGGCTGGGGAGCCCACATAGGAGACAACAGGGCCCTCGAGTTCTGGACCCCCGATGAGTCCCGATGCCACATCAACCTGTTGAAGCTCAGAGCAGTCAGACTGGCGTCAGCTTTCGCTCCTCAGCTCCGGGGTCAAGTGGTTCAAGTCCAGACGGACAATGCCACGACCATGTACTACCTTAACAAACAGGGCAGCACGCACTCCCGTCTGCTGTGCAAGGAGGAGCTCCACATCTGGACCCTCGTAGGCCGGTTGGAGGCGGATCTCCTAGCCATCCATGTGGCAGGAGCCTCGAACCAGCTGACGGATGCTCTCAGACACATTAGCCAGACATCCCACTAGTGGTCTCTCCATCCAGAGATAGCTTACAGCCTGTTCTCCCATTGGGGCAAACTGATGGTGGACCTGTTTGCCTCCAGGGAGAACACCAAGCTGAGGCTGTTTCATGCCCGCCCCCCTCAGCAGGGCTCACTGCATGGGGATGCCTTCTCGAGGCCGTGGACCCCAGGCCTCCTCTGCGCCTTCCCTCCATTTCCCTTGATCCACAAGGTGTTACTCAAGGTGAGGAGGGACAAGGCGAAGGTGATTCTGGTAGCCCCAGATTGACCGCACCAGTTCTGGTACCCAGATCTCCTCAGCTGCAGGCCCCTGGAGCGGCTTTGTACATGCCTGGACCTGATATCAGTCAATCAGGGGAAGGTATTCCATCCAGACCTTCAGTCCCTGCACCTCACAGCCTGGTACCTGAGCGGCTTGAGTTCCAGGCTCCGGGTCTTTCCGAAGATGTCTACACCGTGGTGGAGGCATCCAGAAAGGAATCGACCAGGAAATATTATGCCTTCAAATGGAAGCGATTTGCCATTTGTTGTCATGGTGAAGGTCTGAACCCATTATCCTGTCCTGTGGCTAACATTCTCGGCTACCTTTGGTCTCTCTCCAAAGGGAGTCTACTGTCATCGACCTTGAGGGTGCACCTGGCAGACACTGGCACAGGAGACCGTGGCTGGGTGTTTCAAAGGCCTGGATCACATTTTCCCTCCAGTGCGTGAACCTCCACCTCCATGGGATCTGTTGCTGGTTTTGGCAAAGCTCACGGGCAAGCCATTTGAACCCATGCACAAATGTGAGCTGTCACACTTGTCTTGGAAGACGGCCTTCCTGGTGGCTATTGCGTTAGCCAGAAGGACAGGCGAGCTCCAGGCACTTTCAGTGGACTCCCCTTATCTGGTCTTTCACAGGGACAGAGTTGTCCTGAGCCCCCACCCGAAATTCCTTCCGGAGGTGGTGTAGAGTTTCACCTTAACCAGGTGTTGACTCTTCTGGTTTACTACCCTAATTACACCTCGAACACTGAGTACAGGCTCCATACCTTGGAACTGAGACGTGCTGTCTCTCCTACTACAAGGAGAGGATGGTGGGAATTCGTGGAGAGGTTCGCCAGTTGTTTGTCACCTACGCTGAAGCCGCTTCTGGCAGACCTGCAGCCAAACAGACCATTGCAAGATGGATTACATCGTGCATAGGTCTGTGCAATGAGTTGCTAGGCAAGGAGCCTCCCAGAGGGATAAGAGCTCATTCTACCCCACCATACTGCTGCTTCGGTTGCTGCTTCCAGGGACATCCCTATCCAGGAAATCTGTTGAGCTGCTACTTGGAAGTCAGCAAACACCTTCGTTACCCACTACCACATCGACCTTGAGTCACGACGGGATGCTGGTTTTGGGGCCTTGGTTCTCCAATCTTTATTTCCTAAGCAGGTGGTGTGCGCCTTGCCTCCCTCCTCCCGGAGAACTACTAATCCACCCTCCTAGAAGAACAGGTTACTCACCTGTAACAGTAGTTCTAGGAGTGTTATATGTTGTTCATCCACACACCCTCCACCCAACCTCCCTGGCTTCGAGCACACAACTTTGCTTCCAGCAGGCTAAGATCTGGCATCATGGGGCGGAGCCGAGGTATATACCACCCAGGTGCGTGGGAGGAGCCAGCTTGAAGACTTCCGGCAAGATTTAAAGTGGAAGGGGACATGCCAAGAAGTGTGGATGAACAACATATACCACTCCTAGAACTACTGTTACAGGTGAGTAACCTGTTCTTTTAGTTGTCATTACTTCTGCTCGAAGAATTTCAGAGCTACAGGCTCTCATGTGTGAGCAGCCTTATTTGATTTTCCACAAAGACAGGGTTTTCTTACGTACTAATCCTAAGTTTCTTCCTAAGGGGGTGTTTGAGTTTACTCTAAATCAAGTCTGTCCACCTGCCTGTTTATTTTCCAGAGCTTACCAATCCAGGGGAAGTATTGCTCCATACTTCGATGTGCATAGAATTCTCAACTACTATACACACTGTACTAAGGACTGCAGAAAGTCCTGTCACTTGTTTAATTATTTCGCCCCTGACAGAGGGCGCTCCAGTATCTAAACAGTGCTGGTCCAAATGGTTGGCCAACTGTATTATTTTTTTGTTACAGGAAGTATGATAAGGAACTTCCTGGTGTGGTTCATGGTCATTCCACCAGAGGCGTGCCCACTTCTGTTGCCTGTTTCAGCTGCAGAAATTTGTGCTGCCTCCACTTGGAGTACTGTCCACACTTCCACCAAGCACTACAGTCTGGACATTGCGTCCAGTAGGACAGGCTTTGGCCTAGCTGAGCTTCAGGGTCTTCTTTGTTAGGCCCTGGCCTCCTGCCACACAGACTGTCTTGCGTTTGGCACTGCTTGGGACTCATTCCATAGGTGTGACTTGATGACAGAGGTTCCAGAAGAAGATTGAGCAGTTACATACGAACTTACCGTAACAGTAGATCTTTAAGGGAATCTCGGTCATCGGGTAATGTCGTCCCTCCCTCTATCCCCCTTTTCTTTCTTTCTCTACTGTAACAGGGTTCAGTAAGGCCCTGTCCCATTTGTTATGCAGAAAGAGTTAATGTAAAGTTCTGTTCTATCCTCTCATTTTCTGTCTCTTACCTTTCTGGTTGCGCAACTTAATGATCTTACTTCGAGAAACCGCTCTTGCAGCAGGTTACACCATAAGGACTGAAGACCCACGGAAAAATTCTAGCTAGCAATATCCAGCGGGGGACCGCCCCTGACGTCGGCCCGGCCCCCGACATCCGGCATCATACCAAAGGGGCAGTCTCCCAGCATCCTACACTTCTTTCTCCACCATCGACTCACCAGTATCAGCCTCACGGACGCCTCTAGCAGACGAACAATGCTCGAAATTAAGTATTTTTTGTTAAAATCACCCGCATATCTTCTTCTCCGACTCCTTCTACCGAAGGACAGTGCACGAAGTGCACTTACGGTAAATGGATCCCGTTTAAGGACTGGCACACGGCCTGTGTGCGGTGCCTAGGCCCAGAGCACGACATCAAGGCCTGCTCCATCTGCCAACAGTTCAACAGCAGAACCAGGATCTGCCGCCAAAAAGCTCTCCAGGGGTTCCTTCTCGAAGACAAATTAAAGGCAATGGAAAAAGACCCTTCCTCCAGGGGGGAAACACCGTGAAAAGCACCGGGACAAGGATAGAGTCAGATCCCCGAGTCGGGCCTTGGAATCCAGGGCCAGTTCCCGCTCCACAAGGTCGGACAGGTCCCCTTCCCGGGGCTCGCTCTCAGCCCCCTCCGTGAAGGAACGGTCTTCAAGAAGCTTGAGTAGAGTCTCCCTTCAGCCTTTTAAAACTAAGAATGATAGCCAGATGTCTGGCTCGACTGCCAGGCCTGAGGCCTCGGACTGGCATAAGTCAAAATTGGCCCTGAAACAGGGCGCCGACGCATTGGACCAACACCGGGACTCCGTCCATCGTTCAGGTTCCTAACCTCCAAGAGGACCTAATGCCCCTCCAAGGAAGACGACTAAGCTGACGTCCCTCAAGCGGACCTCAGAGCCCAAGCGGATGACCAACCCGACACCCGCAAAATGGGCCAAAGAACTGATACCAGCTCCACCTACGCCGGCTGACTCCGGTCGCCAGGGGTCGTCAGAGGAGGAGGAGGTCAAAACCCCCATCCTGATTACCAGACAGGCGACACTGAGGACGTCGGGCCTTTTGAGAACCAACGCCTAATTTTGGCTGGAGCACCCTGGCGTCTGACGCCCGAGCCCGTCGACGAACAGACACTGACGCCTGGCTCGTTGTCTGGCCTAAATCTGCAAGAGGTGAAAGACCTCTTTAATTTTTAGTGGGACACCATCAAAAAGGACGTGGTGCCCACCAAGCCTCCACCTAAGCAACCTGGCAACAGGGTGTCTCCTGAACCCAAGGAGCCTACTCCGCCTCCTAGAGGCAGATCAGATGAAGGGAAACACCCCCCTCCAAGTCTCCCAGTGACCGTCCACCAAAATGCCCCAGAGACAGACACCTTACTCTGCCAGGGGACAACTCATGGCCTGATACCTCAGACATTTCAAGGTCAACCTCTCCGATCAGTCTCCCATCACCAGATCCACCAAGGTCACCACTGGATGATTCCTCTTTCTCCGATATCATGAGGCACATCCAAGAGAATATGGGGTGGGAGATGGAAGACTTAGACCCCGAAATGCAACACCTCACAAGATACCTCAGGCAGAAAGATCCTAAGCCTGTGGTGGTCCAACCGCTGGTGGATGCATTCATGGATGTCACCAAGGCAGTGTGGAAACACCCTCATTCCACTCCGGCAGTACCTAAGAAGGCCGACTGCCTTTATAGGGCACCCATGGAGAACCCTTACTTGGCACAACAGCCCTTGGCCGACTCTTTTGTCATTACGGCCTCACACGACCGGTCTCAAAGACCTCAGCACCTGAGTACTCAGCCACCAGACCAGGAATCTAAACTGCTAGTTTCACTGGGGAGACACATGTACGCGGCGACTACATGCTCTATAAGGTCTCTCAACTGCCTCATGCACATGGTGTAATTTCAGTATGCCCTGTGGGAACAGGGCCAGGACCTTATCAAGGATTTCCCAGAGGGCAAAAAGAAGGAGGAGCTTCTCAGCCTCCTCCTGATGGTCAGACTGGGACCCAAGTCCTTCTGTTACCCCACGACTCATCAGACTCAAGCAACAACAGCGCTACAGGCATTTGTCTCCCGAGACACCCTGGTTGAGGGTTTACGATTTACCCTGGACGCTCAGAAGAATATCCTGGATGTCTCATATAATGGCTTGGTCCTGTTAGGTGAAGAATCAGAAAGAGTTATCACCAAGTTACAGGATGCCGGGAAGGCAGTCAGGACTGTACAAGCCAAGACCTAAAGCTGGTTCCTTTCATAGGAACCAGAATCATTTTTGCAGCCAGCAACCAAGGAGCAACTTTAACCGAAAGAGTCAATCCAGATTCTTCGCAGGCCAGGGCCAGAAGCATCAAAAATCTGCCCAGCCTGCCGGAACCAACACCACCACAGCATGACTTCTTCCCGGCCCCTGCCCCACTTCTGGATCTGAGGGAAGGAAGGGTTGGGGGTTGCATCTCTTACCACCTATCAGGGTGGCAGAGGATAACCTCTGACCAGTGGGTTCTTCAACTAGTAAGTCAAGGATACAATCGAGTTCCTCAACCACCCACCATCAAGGCCTCCTTGGCTCTCCCATTATTCGGGTCAGCATGCCTTGCTCATACATCAAGAGATCTTGGCACTCCTGGACAAGGATGCCATAGAACCAGTGCCACAGAACCAGAGAGGAAAAGGATATTATTCACACTTCTTCCTGGTTCCAAAAAAGACAGGGGACTTATGCCCGATTCCAGACCTCAGTGACTGCAACACCTTCATGTTGTACAAGTGCTTCCGCATGGTCATCCTTATGGGTCTCATCCCCATGCTCAAGCAGGGCGCATGGGTCACATCGCTGGATATGCAGGATGTATATCTCCACCTCCCCATCACTCGAGAACACCGGAAATTCCTGCGCTTCGAGTTCCTGGGACACCACTACTGTTCCGAGCACTCCCTTTCGCACTGTCCTCGGCGCCTCGCATGTTCACGAAATGCTTGATAGCCGTGGCAGTGGCCCTCAGGAGACAGGGCCACTATGTGTTTCTGTACCTAGACAACTGGCTTTTTATGGCCCCCTCTTGGGAGGCTTTGATAGCCACGATTCAAGACACTTGCTCCCTTTTCGGGTCGCTGGGCATTACTATCAATCAGAAGAAGTCATGCCTCGTCCCTTCACAGAGGTTGCAGTTTATCGGTGCAGTTCTTGACACCAGTCAAGGGAAGGCTTTCCTGCCTCAGGACAGGGTGGAACGCATCCGATCCCTCATAAGGGATATGTTGGAAAAGAAGTTGGTCCCAGCCAGGACCATTCTTTGCTTGCTCAGACACATGGATGCTTCGAGCTCAATGGGACCAAAAGCAGGATCAACTGCATCAACTAGTCCGGATCACGAATACCGTAATCCAAGACTGGCAATGGTGGCTCGTCCCAGAGCACTTTTCCAGAGGAGTCCCGTTTTTAGTGCCTGCTCCAACTCTGGCTTTGTCTTCACGGATGCTTCAGGGTCCTGTTGGGGAGCCCCCCTGGAAGGAGTCAGGACCCAGGGATCTTGGTCGACCCTGGAGTCTCACCTCCACATCAACATCCTTGAAATGAGGGCAGTCCTGTATGCTCTACAGGCCTTTCAGTCAGAGATCACACCAGGTCTCCTGCTGTTACAAACAGACAATACCACGGTGATGCATTATATCTACCAGAAAGGAGACACTCACTCCTACCCTCTTTGCAGGGAGGCAAAGAGGGTGTGAGATTGGGTATTACAGCACGGTGCAAATATCACTGCAGTACATGTTCCCTGTGTGGACAACACCATCGCAGATTGCCTGAGCCAGTCACAGGTCAAGGCTCACAAATGGTAACTGCTGCAAAAAGTAGTACAGGATCTGTTCCGCAGATGGGGGACACCAGATTTAGACCTATTCGCGTCCCCATCCAACGCAAAACTGTCCAATTTCGGCTTGCTAGATCCAGGGGGTGTTTTCTGGTGAGACGCGTTGTCCCTCTCCTGGACGGGCAGGTTCCTTTGCGCTTTCCTGCCCTTCACTTTGATCCAGAGGGTTCTATTGAAGCTCCGAGAGGAGGGAGCATCAATGATCCTAGTGGTGCCCTTTTGGGTCCCACTCCTGCACCAACTGGCCCAGGAACCACAGTTTCCTTTGCCAGTTAAGTCACACCTGTTGTTCCAGGAAGCCGGCTCCCTGGTCCACCCGAATCTCAGGTCACTGAACCTGCACGCCTGGCTCCTAAGGACATAGCGGTCCTTAGACACGGAGTTTTGCAGGATGTGGCGGACGTTTTATTGGCAGCAAGAAAACCCTCCATTCATGCCACCTACGCCATGAAATGACGCAGGTTTTGTCTTTGGGCTCAGGCCCATGGCTTAGCCCCACTTGACTGCCCTGAGAAGTCAGTGCTGGACTACCTCCTATTCCTGTATGAATCGATGCTAGCCTATTCCTCCATAAAGGTACACCTCTGTGCCATTTCAGCATATCATTCCCCAGTAGGTCAAAGGTCACTAGCGCAGCTAGAGGCCTCCCTTGCTTTCCTATGCGGCATCCTCCATTTGAGACCTCCTATCAAGGATACGATTCCGCCTGGGGATCTTCTTTTCGTCCTAGAGCAGCTCATGCTGCCCCTGTTTGAACCAGCCGCGGATTGCGAGCTGTGTCTTCTTTCTTGGAAGATGCTATTTTTAGTTGCAGTTACTTCTACCAGAAGAGACTCTGAGCTTCATGTGCTCATGTGTAAAGAACCTTACTTGTTTTTTCACAAAGCCAGTGTCCTTAAGGACAAATGCTAACTTTCTTGCCATGGTGGTCTGGACCTTAACTCTCAATCAGGATATTGACCTTCCAGTGTACTATCCCAGCCACTCTAACCGAGTGGAAGCTCGCTTGCACACTTTAGACGTGCATAGGATCCTCAGGTATTATCTAACCAGAACCAAATCCCATCGCCGGTCAGATTTGCTTTTCCTATCATTTGCTCACAGGATGCAAGGAGCACTATCAAAGAAAACTCTCTCCAAGTGGCTGGTTAAGTGCATCACCTTCTGTTACCAAAAGTGCAACAAGCCTTTACTGAGATTGGTGAAAGGACATTCCATGAGAGGGGTGGTTTCCTCTTTCACAGCGCTTAAGAACGTCTCCACATCAGCCATTTGCGTGGCCGCTACTTGGAACACTGTACATAACCTTTATCAGGCATTACAGTTTGGATATTTCTTCGAGGCGTAGAGCTGGTTTCGGCCTTGCAGTTGTAACCCCCTTGTTACCCGGGGTTACTAGAATCCCAGTAAGACCTAGTGGTAGGCAGGGAAGGCAGCTTGTGAAATTCTAGTTAAATGGATTTCACACTGTCTCACTCTGTTCTCAGTCTCAGCTGAGACTGGGGGCTGACATCACCATAGAACTGTCGCACCTGCAGGAGCCACAATGGAATCTGCAGCAGGGAGTTGGAATAGAATGTTGGGAGGTTTGAACAGTAGTCTGTAGGTCAGTTGGTGTTTGGAGCTTGCTGAGAGAGCAGCACAGCAGCTCTGTGTAGGCTCGTGGAGCCTCAGCCCTGACATAGGGCTACCATTCAGAAAAAAAGTGTGTGTTTCCACCAAAAGAGAGAGACAGAAAATAGTTTTGAAGTGGTGGAGACCGCTGATCCGGGTCTCAGTGCCCCATCCCTTAGGGGATGGGGCAGGAAAGGGTTTCCTGCATATTCCAGGGGCAACCCCCTGGTTTTTCTACTAGTGGAGAAGCTGCCTTATTTGTTCAAGAGTTTTTGGGAAACAAGAAGATTTGTGAATCGCCTGTGGGGCACCTGCAACCAGAGGGTGAGTTTCTGCTCTTTCTAAAGGGCCCATGTTTTTCACCCTGGGACTTATGTGATAGTGGGGATTGGACTACTGAAATAGTGGGAGGCCTAGAGTAATAGGCTTAGCCAAAAGTAAAAGTATGTTCAAGTCCAGCACTTATGGGAAGTCAAGACATGTAGAGGAGATGTGACATACGTCTACCCAGTAATCTACATTGCCAATCTTTCAGAAAAGAGTTGTTTAGTTTCCAGAGAAATGGCCGGGTATGGATTGTGGGAGCTGGAGGTGGGAGACGCTCCCCCATCTTTAGTGACCAGGTCCACCTCTACGGATTTGCTCTGTAGATTTCTACTTTGCCTCATGCACTTGGCCAGTGATGAGGGAAGTACCCAGACGTGGGATTGGAAGGAAAATTCCCTCTAGGAGTCGAAGGCTCTAAGGTGGTTTGGGGAGCCACAATAGGTAAATTGGTTCATTTCCCAAAATGGACCGCGGATCAAGTGGCCGCCGGGGGAGCCGGGCCAGTGGGGAAAACCCAAGTAGTGTACAAGTCGGGCTGTGTACCCAAACCTGCGTGCAAGTCCGGGCTGTGTGCCTGGTGGGTTCAGAGCCTGAGGGCTAGAAATAGTGAAGAAGTGTTCTGTTGTCTTTAATCTGCATTACCAGGAATGTAGCCCCATGGGGGTTCGTCTACGCTTTGTTTGTTCAGCTTGGATGTGAATAAAAGCCACACTGTAGAATCCCATTCCTGGTTGTGAACATTACAGTTATTGCTTCCTGTGTTCGGATTTACTTGGGTACCCCTGTGCAGAGTAGCCAAACCTAGGCTCCCTGTGCCCAGTAACCTCATCCTCCTCGAACCCAGTCTCCACCAGGTACTGCTGTCAGCTTCAACAGCATGCCACCTGTCATTGTGCAAAAAGGCAGGGGTCCGGGGGTTACACAGTCCTTCAAAGACTTTTGTCCTAAATACGGTTCACTCTAGGATCCCTCCTATCCTCCTCCCGATCAGGGTATTTTGTTCCCTTACTGCTTGGGGATCAGTCCTTATGGTGTAACCTGCTGCATGAGCTGTTTCTTGAAGTAAGATAGTGCAGTTACGCAAGAACTTACCGTAACAGTAGATCTTCGAGAACAGCTCTTGGAGCAGGTAGTTTCCTTCCCACCTTCCCCTCAGGAGGTGTGGTCTTCAGACTTAGCATCTCGGACGCAATCAGATTATTGTTTTCATGGGTCTTCCTTTGGAACCAGATCCTCAGTCTCCCCTTCAGAAGTCACCTTTATGCCGGGAGTCTCTGGCAGGAGAACTGAGGGATGCTGGGGGACCACCCCTTTTGTATGATGCCGGACGTCGGGGGGCGGTCCCCCACTGGATATTGCTAGCTGGAATTTTTCCGTGGGCTCCTGGCGCCTGCCGGCTTTAGTCCTTATGGTGTAACCTGCTGCAAGAGCTGTTCTCGAAGATCTACTGTTACAGTAAGTTCTTACGTAATTGTACTTTCTCCTGAGACCTAGGAACTAACTGATCACTTTGACAGTCCTGCGATTCTCCGCTTCTCGCTATCTCTCTACCTTCACTTGCTGATTTTCCCTTGTCAGTCTTCACCATTCAACACTGCTGGGTGTAAGCCGGAAGCACGCGCCCGCTACGGGAGTTGTTTTTTTTTTTTGTGGGAGGAGGAGTCGGTGCCTACGGTGCCGCCCATGAGAGCAACGCACTATGTGGTGCGCGAGGGGCGGCCATTAGGTGTCGCAGACTCCTCCTCCATTCCAGTTCTGTTTCTCCCACCGTCGTGCCTACACCTGCTACGCAAGTGAAACCATCTGCTGCTGCACCATTAGGCCTTGTGTCATTTTTCAACATCTGTTTCGATCTCCTTCATCCCAGTTCGATTTCCCGATGCCATTGAAACTGGTAAGACCATTTTATTTTTTATTTTCAATGGCGCCAGGAGCATTTCTGTTTATTAAATTGTTTTCACATATGTCTGGTTCAGGAGCCAAGCAAAAGTCGAAAGTGGGCCATGCTCCCAGTCATCGGTGCCTCTGTGGCCGACATTTCTCCGTGATGGACCGACATGATGCAGGGTTTTAAATAATTGATTAGCAGTTTTTTTCTTGGGATAATGCTAACTGTACAGAAGGTATTTATATAGATTTTCTAGAAGTATTATATTTGTTAAACACAGTGAGGCAATGGCTATGCATTTTCACAATGTTTTAGCACTTTTATGAGCAAAATGCTAATCAATTTTTGGAGTTAAATAAAACCCTGTGATGTCTGCCTTTGGTGCCTGGGACCTAACCATGATATGGATAGATGCAATGCCTGTTTTTCCGTGGATTGCCGAGTTCTCAAAATCCACGTGTTCAAAGTCAGCAAGGCCCTGCCGATTTTCAGAGGATGGTGACGTTCTCAGGCTTCCCAAGCCAGGTATTTAGGCCCTTCCTCCAGGTCCCCTCCCAGGCATATACAGTCTGGGGAGGAGGAGGCCTCCTCATCTTCAAGCCTTGCAGAGAAGGAGGCCTCTTTTGTGGTGTTGGAGGAACACCGTGGCCCTTCCTGGGGTCGCGTCATTGACATCGCCTCAGCAGTCACCTATCCTGAGGAGCAGGCTCCCCCAGTGTCGCTGCCCACGGTTGCTGGGTCCGGCACTGGTGGACTATTGATGCCGCCTTCAGGCGCCGTCTTGGATCCTGGTGCCATTCGTGGGGCCAGTGATTGGGGCGGTGCTGCTTGTGGTGCCAGTTTGGTTCTCCAGCGCCGTTGACCTGGTCAACTCTGTTGGCAGCACTGTGTTGGGTTCCGGTGCTGCACATGGTGCCGGGGATTCGACCGGGGCCATAGATGGGTCGGACCAGGTTCCAGAGCCACAGGCAGTGTGTTGGGAATGGCTGGCATTGCGGGCAACGCTGGCACCGTTCACGGTGCTGTTTCTCGGGATTCTCTGGGAGGCCAGCATTGAGGTCCTTCTGGTCGACTCCTCTTTGGAGAGGGACGACTCAGAAGTGAACCTGGTCTGGCTCCCTGATTCTTCGGACTCAGAATCCTCTGTGGGATGCAGTGTCGGGCGGCCCAGCACCTCCATCCCTGAATCTCCACAGTGGTCTTCCTCTGAGGAGTCCCAGGCTGGGGGTGGCCTGGGGTCCATGGGGAGGGTGGATTGGGGGTTGGGGATGGGGCTGCGGCAGCCGCCAGCCTTGGTGCTGCTGTGCCCTCTCAGTGGGGATTGGGAGTCCCATCTTCGGAAGGCCCCTGGATCGAGACACCCCTTCACTGGGGTCGAGGAGGAGGAGGAGGGCGTCCTCGGAATCTGAGGGATCGGGGTGAGGGGCGTTGGCATTCCTCTGCCACCCCTTGGGGTGTAGGGAGAAGCCATAGTGCCAAGCCCCGCCTCTCCTTCTTAGGTTCAGGGGTCCCTGCTAGTGGCGCCACCATGGGTTACACTTCTGGACTCCTGCAGCCCCAAGTGCATCACAGGGAAGATCTCCCGTTTGGGCTCTTCCAGAGTTTGCATTCCCAGAGTTCTGTCATGCAACCCGGTTTGATTTCAGGGATCCCTCCAGCTCGGGCTCCGTTTCCTGGATTTCAGAGCCCTGGCAGGAGACAGTCACCTCCTTGTAGGTGTCCCTTTCTCATTTCTCTGCAGCCACCCCCCCCCCCCAGGCCACGTGTGTCCTACGGGACCGTTATCCTGGGAGACGTTCAGAGGCACTGCGGCGACCTTTCCGTCATATGTTAGTTACATGCATGAACGGGTCTTTTGCCTGTCCCCACCGCCCCAGGAGTCTTCTGGACATTCAAGTTCCCCATCCTCCTCGGCTACCTCCTCGGAGGGAGAGGAACCTACTGCTCACCTTTCTTCTGACGCTGATTTCACTGAATATCAGCCCTTCCTTTCAAGGATGGTTGGGGATCTCCCTATTTCCTGTGTTAGATGGGACAATACCGAGCGGGAGATGCACAGATTTCTCAGTGAATTCAGTGCCCAGCACTTGGTGGTGCCATCCTGGCCTGTTCCCTTCCAGGAGGCATCTATCCGCACCTGGCAATCTCCAGCCAACCCTCTCCCAGCCCTGGCAGACTGCAGGAGGGGGCATTGTGCTCCATCTGAATCCCTAGGTTCTCTTCCTAACCCGCCGTCGGGCTTGGTGTTCCTAGAGACCCCTTCCGGGCGCCGGCACCTGGCGCATGACCAACCACCAGACTCGGATTCCCTACAATTCGACCAGTGGGGGCGAAGAGTGTTCACTTCTTCTCGTGATGTGTTGTGTATTGCGTCACATCACGCACACCATGGTGCCTATAATAGGCACTTGTGGTCAATGCTGGCTCAGGTGCTAGCATCAATGCCTGATATGGAGCAATCTCGCAAGGCCATTGCCCTCTCCGCTGTAGGCCGGGAACCGGCAAGGCACCAAGCAAGGGCATCTTACGATGCCAGTGAGGTGGCTTCCAGGCTTGCGGGGACAGCAGTCTGCATTAGGCAGATGGCATGGCTTCATCTATCAAGGTTGTCACCCCTGGCCCGGCATAGGGTGATTCGCTCCACCTACCGAGGGACCTGCTTCTTTTCTACCAGGGCTAGGAGGCTTCTGCAGGGGCTTCCTCCGTCCTCTTATTTTCAGTGGACACCTTCTAGCTCTCCTCGGCCTTAGGCTTCCAGTCTAGTATGGCCAGGGTCTCTTCTTCCTGTTTCTCACCAACAGGAGGCTGAGGGTCTTGTTCCCTCAGAGTTATATTAGTCCCCCTCTGGGGGAGGCTTGGTACTCACCCAGTAGTAATGAATGGTGAAGACTGACAAGGGAAGATATGAAAATTACTTACCTACCGTAATTCCTGATCTTGTCTTGTATCTTCACCATTCATTTCTGAATCCCGCCCACCTTCCCTTCATGGGCCTCCTTTTTGGTCATCCTTCCCCTCGCCCTACTCGCCTCCCTCCCTCCTCCCTCCTCCTTTCATGGTCTTTGGAGCCTAAATCCCCTAGCCTTTGGGTCTCCATTCATCTCTCAGAAGAGGTAACATAAGTCTGGAGAAGGGAGGAGAGTTAGTAGAGTCTCATCTTCTCCTGAGGGAACTCTTTCCGATTACCCTTGAAGGTGTCCCTTTGGGCACCTTTTCTCTTAGACCAAGTTAGTTCAATCACCAGTTAACAGGAATAGTTCTTGAGCGTTCCTATTCCTTAGTTCTCGGACTTCGCTGGTATCTCTGGATCCTGCCCTATGTATCCCAATCTGGTGCTAGTCAAAGTCTTCTAGCCCATTTTCAAAATTGCCTTCAGGAACTGGTGGTTTGATTCTTGGCCTCTGGCTCCCAGGGAGTCCGAACGAGTTTCCTTCCCTATCTCTGTCCACTTTCTCAAGGAGGTGCCCCTTTATGGTTTCTGTCCCTCCCGCCTCCCACCACCACCTGTATTAACACATGGCAGTGTGCTAGTGGGGTCCTTTTTCCTCTTTCCTAAATTGGGCGCTCTTCCTCTGGAACAGATTGTGTGCCTTGGCAATTTGTGAGCTCTCAGCTTAAGTTATGGGCTTCGGGATAACAGGAGGTGTAGGAAATCTGCCTTTTGTGTATCAAGCTGTGCAAATGGTTCGGTCGAACCTTTAGGCCAGTTTTGTTTGACGGGATCCTTGCTTCCTTGACCTTTGGTTCTGAGCTGATAACCCTTAAGCCAATTTAACTCACAACTTGGCAGTATTTTTTTCCCCTCCTCCCAGCATCCCTCTTCTTCTTCTTCTCCTTCTTCGTTCTTTCTCCCTCTCCCTTATCTGTTCCCCCCTCGGGGCCGCCCCAGGAGTGAGGCCTTGCTGTCCCTTAGGGTAGGGTTCTCCTCTTTCCTGTCCTCTATTGGCCTATTCTTTTTCCAGTTTGTTTCCTTTCCTTTTACTGTCCTTCTGCTCTCTTGCCCCGCTCTTATTCTATTCTTTTATTTGCCTTTCAGCTTACAGAACTGGGATGCAGGAGGAGTCATGCGACGCTTAACGGCCACCCTCGCACACCATTATGTACAGTGTGTTGCTTCACGCCATAGGCACCAACTCCTCCTCAAAACAAAACCTTGTGGTTGCACGCTTCCGGCTTATACCCAGCAGTAATGAATGGTGAAGATGCAAGAGAAGATCAGGAATTACGGTAGGTACGTAATTTTCATTTTCTGACTTTTTTTCTCCTTGCATATCTGCGGTTATAAGATATATATGAATCTGTATGTGAAACTGGCATCCCTTGGTTGAGAAATGTAGATTTACTGTTTAAATGATTGCAGAAAGCGATTTGGAATTTAGGGGGTTAACCTGAGATGCAGTTTGAGCTCCTCTCAGGCTTGTTTGCAAACTCTTTTGCAGAGCTGTTAGTAGGAGACCAGCTTGGGACACTGTTCTATTTGCAAGCCTGCTCCGCAAAGAAACTGACAAGAGGCTCTGATAGATTTTATGAGAAACCGGATGCCTTCTTAACAAGCTCAGGATGTAGAAATTAAGTGCCATGCTAAAACCGGTTATAAAAAAGAGCAGCAATATTTTTGCTAGCGACACTGAAACTTGGAATTAGAGATGCCCTCTGATGAAGGATTTTGTTTGCTCTCTACAGCCTTTGTAAATAAACTGAACATTTATTTTTCTTTTACTGTTATTGATAATAATAAAACACTAATTGTGAATTTTATAACTGCTCCTGGTTTTCCTGTGCTTCCTGATCTGTGCCTCAACGACATCTACAGCTCAGTTGTCCTGTTGCACCAGCCTTCTTGATTTCTGGGCACCTTCTCTCTCCTTGGTTCCCTGGTGGGACTTCTGTTTCTTATGGCTTCTGGCTAGGAAAAGAACTGAGGAGGGAGCGGGGCCTCCCAAGCTTACATAGGGTTGTGACATCAGAGCCTGACGTCACATGAGCAGCACCTATTAGACTGCTGCAGAAAAGCCCCTATATGATCCTAGTGCCTGACAGCTAAATTCCATAGATGTGACCTGATGACAGAGATTCCCTCAAAGATCTACTGTTACAGTAAGTTTTTATATAACTATTCTTTTTTAAACTTACTACCAATAGTCAGACTACAGAAGCGGGGGTCAAATGTCAAAGTCAGAGAACAAAATGACAGAGTTAAGCAATTGAACTGCTGTACCAGACTTTAAGAAATCTTTTGGACCTGGTGAATGTCATTTAAAGATATTAATTACTTGAATGATTTTTAAATTGCTAAATTTGTAAAATACTGACATATATGTTATTGACTCATAGGATCACTACCGTAAAAACGCTGCTAAGGGAGCAGCGAAACGGTGGTGTATGCCTTGCAGCCAGATACTGTATTGTGAATTAATTTTATGAAGTAAATGAAAATTACTAATTTTTTAAGTCTGCAAGTGTGTTTGTTGTTCCTTTGAAAAGCATTGAAGTGTCCATGTCTACAGACTAATTGATCCTTGGGGGAAGTTGGGAAACACCAAGTTGTTTACTGGATTTATGTTTATCCCAACTTGCTGCATCTTCTCAGTACCCTTTTAATAGGACACTGTTGACCTCCCACTGTTCAGTTTTGGTTTTTATTTTGTAAACTTTATTTCTAGGATCGTGGATATGTTGTTCATCCACACTTATTGGCATGTCCCTTTTCCCTTTAAGGATTGCCGGAAGTCTTCAAGCTGGCTCCTCCCACCCACCCGGGTGGTATAACCCTGGGCTCTGCCCCTTGACGCCAGATCTTCCTTTCCGCTGGAAGATTCAGGTTGCCTCCTTCGTGCTTCCGCTTTGTGTAGGCCTTGGCTTCCAGACCTTCGGTTATTCCGAAAATCGTCTAGTTTGCATTAGTGATCGTGACTGCTTGTCTTCAGTTATGGAAGACAAGTCTTCCCCCGGATTTCGCCGGTGTTCATGCGGCCAGAAAATGTTGCGCACCAATCCCCACACCATGTGCATCTATTGCTTGGGTATCAACCATGACACCTCGAAGTGCGATTTTTGTCTTGCATTTCACCCTACTGCCCTTGACAACCGTCTCGCACACCTGAAGTCGGGGAGGCCGGAAAAATTGAACCCTCCAGTGAAATCAAAGGAGGCTCAGTGGGCGGTTTCCGTGGCCACCGGATCCGCCGAGTAATTGGAACGCATGCAAGCCTTCGAGGAAGAAGCGGCTCGTGCTGGGGAATCTTCCTCTCAGAGCTTCTTCGTTCCGCTCAACCTGGGCTCCACCTTCTTGGGTTCCTTCCGAGAGTCATGCCAGTCTCTCCTGACTAAGGAGGAGGGTCCTGCAGATGTGCAGTCCTCTCGGTCCCTTAAGATGTTCTTGGGATCGGGAGAGATCTCGGTCCCAGGAACCAGCAGTCTCGACTTCGGTCGAAATTGCTTCTTCGGCCACTGGCTTCTCGGCTTTGCCGTCTGGTTAGTCGACCGAAGTGTCGATCGACGAGGTTGAAATAATCATTGACCCGATCGACCCATTGTTGCTGACTCTGGTCGACGATTCTTTCAATCGGACTCTGGTCCTTTCTTTCCCAACGAGGAGACCCAACCCGCTGGGAATCCCATCGAGGAAGCGGTCCCCGACCCTGGTAAATCACCTGTCCCGCTGGTGTCTCCTGAGCGACCGAATTGGCCTGTCCAATCTCAATTGAGGTCTAGGACCCCCTCGACCAACAGGCCGAGGAAGAGCCACAAGCGCTTAAAAAAGAGGTGATGCCATCGGTCGTCCTCATCCTCCTCGGAAGAGGAAAGGCTCTGGCAGAAACTCTGGCGCTACGAGGACCTTGCGGCAACAGCTGATTTTGTCTGGGCACAAGCTGACCCCGGCTTCTACCCCATCCATTATTGGCTTTATCCTCCCAGGCGGAAGCCGACTCCTTCGGAGCCAATTAAGTCGGCTCCCCTGCCTTCGGAGCTGGTGAAACCTCCGGTTCAGTCTAAACCGGTCTCCACCGATCGTGGTGGAACCACCGCCCAAGCAGCCTGTGGGAGGGGTTTCTTCTAAGGAAGATAGACCAGACACCAGGCTTCCCCAGTGTCTTTCACTCACTGTCACCCTGGACCACCCTCGGCGGGTCGAAGGTGACCTGGGCGGTCGACCGTTGTATCCAGATTCCTTGGATTTGGATGAGACTGGCCTATATTCTCATCCTGGGGATGACGAATCAGCTGGTGGGATAGAGACGGAGAAAGGTCCTTCATCCTTTCAGGGCATTGTTCACCTCATCTCTGAGTCTACAGGGATGCCTCTGGAACCTATTCAGAAAAAAGTGGAGTACCCTCTCACGGACATCCTCAAGAGAGGGGATACCGCAACAGAGGCCTTTCCTGTTGCCGAGGTCATAGTTGGCCCGGCCTTAGAACTTTGGCAGTGCCCTGCCTCCTGTCCAGCTCTGTCTGCCCACATGGCCCACAAGTATGCGGTGCCCATGGGGTCCCTTACGGGGTTCACCGAGCACCCTTCGGCCAAAAGCCTAGTGACCACCTCTGTGTTCAGGCATACTGGCAGTTCTGCCGACACTGACCGACCTCCCGAGAAAAAATCCAAACTCTTGGATCATTCAGCTCAAAAGGTCTATGCAGCCTCATCTTTTGGCCTTCGTCAGGCAAGTTCGACCGTCATCATGGCACACTTCTCCTATGCCCTCTTGGGGTCTTTGGATGAAGTCCTCCCATACCTCCCCACAGTCATGCAGACCATGGTCAAGCAGATCCGGGATTAGGGCTGGGCTGCTGCCAAACAGCAGCTTTAAACAGCCCTGGACATTGGGGATTCTTGTGCCCGCTCGATGGCAGCCGCAGTTGCCTCTTGTTGCAGGGCTTGGCTGAGACTCTCCTTTTTCCCGGCAGATACTCAGCACAAACTAGCTGATGTGCTTTTCCTGGGCACTGACCTTTTCGGCCCAGGTGTGGCTGGTCACCTTCAATGTGTTGAGCAGTCCAGTGTACCTTGGACGCTACTTCTGCTAAAGGTGCCTCGAGCAAGAAACAGCAGAAGAAGTAGCCTTTTCAGCACTCTTCCCCTGCAGCACAGCAACCCTTCTTTCAAGGAGGGCAGCAGCAGGCTCAGGCTTGGCGCCCCAGGCCCAAGCCCTCCCAGGCCCATAAAGAAGGCTGAGATTCAGGTCCTGGATCTTCCTCCTCCAAGTCTACTCAGTGACAGGGCAGGGGCCACCACTCCCTCTCCTATCACGCCAGCTCTGGGTCCTCCTGTGGGGGCCGGCTCTGCCACTTTCTTTCTGCCTGATCCGTTATCACCACGGACAGGTGGATTTTGGAAGTGGTTGGTCAGGGACTGCCTCTGGAATTCAAGCAGCACCCTCCAAGCTGAGCCCGCACCCCTCAGGAGGAACAAGTATCCGTCCATACTCAGTCAGTTGTCCGAGACGACATTGCTCATCTCCTCCTCAAGGAGGCAGTAGCTCCAGTGGCGGATTCTCCTGCGGACCCAGGCTTTGTCTCCAGGTATTTCCTGGTGCCCAAGTGGACGGGGGGCTGTCGCACCATTCTAGATCTGCACGACCTGAATCAGTATCTCAGGTCTCACACCTTTCGAATGGTCGTTCTGTCCCAAATCATACCATCCTTGGAGCGAAACACGTGGTTCTGTTCATTGGATCTGCAGGACGTGTTCTTTCATGTCCCAATCCGTCCGTCTCATTGGCAGTTCCTCCGCTTCACAGCCAAAGAGATCCTATATGAGTTCCGAGCCATGCTGTTTGACCTGTCATCGGCCCCACGGGTCTTCACTAAATGCATCGCGTGGTGGCAGCCAATCTCAGGTGTCGGGAGGGTGTCAGAATTTACCCCTACCTCGACGATTGGCTCTTAGCAGGTCCCACCCAGCAGGAGGTGGGACCTGGCCCTCCAGACCTGCTCCCAACTCAGCCTCTTGATCAACAAGGCCAAGTCGGAATACATGCCTTCTCAGGTGATGTGCTTCATCGGGGCAGAGCTCGACTGTCGTCAAGCCAGAGCTCGGCTCCCGGCAGACAGAGCAGAGGTTCTCTCCTCCTTTGCTCAATCATTTCTGGTGGGGCAGTTGCACCCTGCCCAGGAGTTTCTGTGCCTTCTGGGTTACATGGCGGCATGCACCACCATGGTCCATTGGGCCTGGTGGCACATGTGCCCCTTCCAATGGGAGATGGACGCCTCTCATGGGCTGGGGAGCCCACATGGGGGACAAAAGGGCCCATGGGTTCTGGACCCCTGAGGAGTTCCACTACCACATCAATCTGTTGGAGCTCAGAGCAGTCAGACTGGCACTGTCAGCTTGCGCTCCTCAGCTCCAGGGTCAAGTGGCTCAAGCCCAGACGGACAATACCACAACCATGTACTACCTCAACAAACAAGGCAGCACGCACTCCTGTCTGCTTTGCAGGGAGGCGCTCTACATCTGGAGCCTCATCAGCCATCTGGAGGCGGATCTCCTAGCCATTCATGTGGCAGGAGCCTCAAACCATCTGGCGGATGCTCTCAGCCGCTTAGGCAAGACATCCCATGAGTGATCTCTCCATCCAGAGGTAGCTTACAGCCTGTTCTCCCACTGAGGCAAACCGATGGAGGACCTGTTTGGCTCCAGGGAAAACACCAAGCTGAGGTTGTTTCATGCCTGCCCCCTCAGCAGGGCTCACTGCAGGGGGATGCCTTCTCAAGGCCATGGACCCCAGGTCTCTTCTACGCCTTCCCTCCATTTCCCTTGATCCACAGAGTGCTCCTCAAGGTGAGGAAGGACATGGCGAAGGTGATTCGGGTAGCCCCAGTCTGGCCGCGCCAGTTCTGGTATCCAGATCTCCTCAGCCTCAGCTGCAGGCCCCCGGAGCGGCTTCCAGCACTCCCAGACCTGATCTCTCTCTCAATCAGGTGAAGCTATACCATCCGGACCTTCAATCCCTGCACCTCACAACCTGGTACCTGAGCAGCTAGAGTTCCAGGGTTTGGGTCTTTTCGAGGATGTCCTCACCGTGGTGGAGGCATCTAGAAAGGAATCGACCAGGAAATGTTATGCCTTCAAATGGAAAAGGTTTTCCATTTGGTGTCAGGGCAAGGGCCTGGACCCTTTGTCCTGTCCAGTGGCTAACATTTTCGACTACCTTTGGTCTCTGTCCAAAGGGGGTCTTCAGTCATCGACCCTTAGGGTGTACCTGGCAGCCATCTCTGCTTACTGGGTATGGGCCAGTCAGCTGACATTGGCACAAGAGACAGTGGTCGGGTGCTTTTTCAAAGGCCTGGATCATATATCCCCTCCAGTGCATGAACCTCCACCTCTGTGGGATCTACTGCTGGTACTGGCAAAGCTCATGGGGAAGCCATTCAAACCAATGCACAAGTGTGCGTTGTCACACTTGTCGTGGAAAATGGCCTTCCTGGTGGCTATCACATTTGCCAGAAGGACAGGGGAGCTCCAGGCTCTTTCGGTGGATTCCCCTTATCTGGTCTTCCACAGGTACAAGGTTGTCCTGCACCCCAACCCGAAATTCCTTCCAAAGGTGGTGTCAGAGTTTCTCATTAACCAGGTGTTAATTCTGCCAGTATACTACCCTAATTACACCTCGGAGGCCGAGTACAGACTCCATACTTTGGACCTGAGACGAGCTCTCTCCTATTATAAGGAGAGGACAGCAGAAATTCAGGGAGAGGTTCGCCAGCTGTTTGTCACCTACGCTGAAGCCTCTTCTGACAGACCTGCAGCAAAACAGACTGTTGCAAGGTGGATTACATCTTGCATAAGTCTGTGCTATGAGTTGGCGGGCATGGAGCCTCCATAGGGATAAGAGCTCATTCTACCCGCCATATCGCTGCATCGGTGGCTGCTTCTAGGGACATCCCTATCCAGGAAATCTGTCGAGCTGCTACCTGGAAGTCAGCAAACACCTTCATTACTCATTACCACATCGACCTTGAGTCACACCAGGATGCTAGTTTTGGGGCCTCAGTTCTCCAATCTCTATTTCCCAAGTGACTGTCAGTGGGGGATGCGCCTTGCCTCCCTCCTCCCAGAGAACTGCTAGGAGTCTGCCAATAAGTGTGGATGAACAACATATCCACAATCCTAGAAAAACAGGTTACTCACCTGTAACAGTAGTTCTAGGAGTGGTATTTGTTGTTCATCCACACGGACCCACCCAACCTCCCCAGCTGCGGATGCACAAACTTGGCTTCCAGCGGGCTAAGATCTGGCGTCATGGGGCGGAGCTGAAGGTTATACCACCCGGGTGCGTGGGAGTGCCAGCTTGAATACTTCCAGCAATCCTTACAGGGGAACGGAACATGCCAATAAGTGTGGATGAACAACATATACCACTCCTAGAACTACTGTTATAGGTGAGTAACCTGTTTTTATGGATTATTCATTCTACACAGAGGAATACATATACAGTACATACAGAAAGCATGATCTTCCCTGTATCAGTCTTCGCCATTCATCACTGGTGGGTACCAGCCGGAGGCGCAGGACCCCACGGGAAGCTTTGCTTACAATAAACTTAACTGCTTTAAGAGGGAGGAACAACATCGGGGATGGCGCCGCCCTTGAGGCCGACGCATTGCATGACACTTCCGGGTTGGCCACTAACCGACGCCATCCCTTCCACTCCCTCAGTTCTGCTCTTCCCGCCGTCAAGGTAGCAGGTGCTTCGTGGGATAGCATTCCTCTCAACTGCGTCACATATTTCTCTGTTCTGTTCGTTGTTACCATTCTCGATGCCGTTCTCAACTCCAATTTCGATACGAACAGTTCGGTGTCGTGCTTTTCCTTTTTATATTTTTTTGTTTGTTTGTTCATGGCCGAGTCATGGGTTTGTGGCACAAATCTTCGAAGGTGGGGACCTCCCCCATGCGTCGGTGCCCCTGCGGGGAGTCGCTTCACCATTACGGACTAGCATGATCGGTGCTTCACCTGTCTGAGGCCGGGATCAGAACATGGACAGATGCGATGCCTGCTTCAGCATGGACTACCGCATCCTAGATCTGCGTGTGGCAAGGTTGGGATGAACCCTCCCAACCTTTGGAGTCAAGCAACACACACAGGCCGCCAAGGTAAGGTCTTTAAGCCTGGCCCCCGGGCCTCCCCCTATGGCTACATGCACTGGGGAGAGCAGGCAGCTCAGGGCTCGCATCCTACTGAGCCCCAGCATCTGGTAGAGTGGTCAGGGGTGCAGTCAGCCTCCTCCGGGGGGCTGGCTGCAGTCCGCTCCTTTGGAGAACCGGCAGACCCTGGTGTCAAGGCCTTAGCTATACTCAGGGCCTATGCTGGCAGTCCCTTCGGGGGCTTCGGGGGGGGGGTAACCTTGGCTCCTGACCCCAGTTTCAGGGTTGGTGAGCGGGATCCTCCTCCCACTGCCGCAGGTTCCCTTCCTGACACTGTACTCGGTGCTGGGACTGGCAGGGTGACGGGTTGCTTCCCTGGGCATCTCTGTTGTCTCCCCCTCAGATTCGGGGTGACTCGGAGGGTTTAGAGTGGCAACCTGGATGTTTGGAGTGGCCGCCCGCCAGACTTCATTCAGGGTCTTCTAGAGAATCTGACCTGGACGTCGCCACCAAACAAATCATGTCCATCACGAGACATAAGAGCAAGTCCAGCCTTACTAACTAGTGATCAGTGTCGATCTCTGACCACAAACTATAGAACAACTTGCTTGGAAGTGGTGATGACTACATCCAAGAATGAGATGGCCATGCCAAAGCAGCTGAAACTGAATAATGGCACCAACACAACTCCATAAATGCAACCATTTACACAGGTCCCGGTCCCCAGTACTTCTGCAGTTGCAGAAATACCTCCTGTCGCCAGCACTTCAACTGCAGTTCAAGTCTTCTCAAAGCCAAGGACATCTGACCCACCAAAGATTATCAGTGACATCGCAGACTGTCAGACATTTCACCAGAGACACGCTGCCTAGAAACTCAGAGTCGATGACTAGACACTGGGAGCCTCAAGACTAGTCAGACAAAAAGGCAAAAGAACCAAACAGAACAAAATGAGCATGGGAAATTTAAAACAAACACAATACTTCAGAACTGCATAATATCTGGGAATGTTGTTTTTAAGATAAATTAAAATACTGCAGTCTGCAGGTCACAATTGCAGTTTGCAGTTAAAGTTCAATAATGAACCGCCGGCCCGGTGTCGCTGAGGGTTGAAGCGCTGGATGCCACACCTCGTACTACGCCAGCGACCAGGGTTCGGGAGAGGACTCGGGTTGCTGGTGGGTCAGCTGGGGGGAGATGGGCTTGAGCATCCCACGACAGCTCGCCTTCTCCGGGAAGGGAACAGGCCGATGCCCGACACTTGCATGACTCTGAGTGGCGGCTCAGAGTATTGCAAGCCCCACTAGATGGGGATGGTGGCCGTGGTACAAGTTGTTTCGGCGCCTTGCGCCTACGATGTTGGGGGAGTAATATTGCACGGGAGGGTGAAAACTGAAAATAGCCTGCCATCGCCGGAGAGATGGGGAACCGAGACGTGCTCACAATTTGCCTGTGCCTGCCTGATGGACCCCAGACCAACAAAATGTAAGTAACTGGGCATCTGCACCCCCGCCTTGTCCCCGCCTGGGGGGTAAACCGCGGCTCCATGGGGCTTGAGGATCCATTCAGGTTGGGTTGCAGGCAGTGGGATGTCTAATGTCTCCCCAGGTGGGTCGGGTTGGCAGGCTGGGAATAGGCGGAAAAAATAATAAAAAAAAAAAAAGTTCAATAATGAGTTTAACTGGTTTGTAAACCAAAAAGACAAAAAAGAAGAGACTTTGTGTAAAACACTTGAAATGTTTCATTAATTTTTAACAGTTCAGGTAATTCAGTGTACTGTTAATTTTTTTTTTACCAAGGGATTACTTTATGTCAAAAGTTAAAAAGAAAACAATTCACATTTCAGAGCAACTAAAAACACTTTCTTGCCTGATAGGTGTAAAAGTTTATCTTCTTTGTGGATATCTCTTGCATCAGGCCACACCTATGGAACTACAGCTGCCAGGCACTAGACTTCGTGGAAATTGTTTAACTAGCAGCCTATCAGGGGCCGCCCATGATGACGTCAGACACAGACATCCTCCGTCACATAGATGTGAGCGTCCCCACACCCTCCTTAGTTCTTTTCCCGCCGTCGACCATTGCACACCAGATTCCATGGAGACACCACCGCTTCAGTCGAACGCCAAATCTACCTTTCATAATTTTTCTCACCCTAGCTAACTCATTGTTATATTTTTTAAAGTGATTTTCATTGTTGTTTATGTCAACTGATCCCATGAAACATGCAGTAAGAAGATCTGTGATAAGGATGACTACAACGCCCGTGTCCGCTGTCTTGGCTAGCCGTACGACTCTAAGGCCTGCGAGATCTGCCATGTCTTCAACCAGGCTACCTGAAGGCGCTATCAGAAAACCCTAGAGTCCTTCCTCCTGGAAGAGAAGGTAGCCAGAATGGAGAGGAAGCTCCAGGTGAGATGCTCCTCTTCATTGCCGGCACTGTCCTTGGGCTCCCATTCCACTAAAGCCCAGGACAAATCTGCTGGAAAGTACAAGCACCAGGACAGGGAAAGGAGCAAGGAGCAAGAAAAAATCCTCTCAGTACGCTCGTGGTTGCCGCTCCCAGCACGAGCTGCTGCAGCATCATCGTCCACTTCAGCGGCAACCTCTCCTGCCGCCCACACTCTCTCCTTCACAGGGTCAGCCCTGGCAGTGATTCCCACCAGGCCTTCCATGGCTGGTGATGGCTCATTGAAGTCAGGCATTTTAACATCCCCACTGATGCTGCAACTCCTGCTGCTTAGACCCCTGTTCTCTCACAGGCGCCGGGCAGCGGGTTCCACCGGATCTGTTTCAACTGACGATGGCCAATTGACGTTAAGGCTCCAGCCTTCCCTGTTGACACCTCAGGCTATTCCATCAACACCAGAAACCCAGACTCCCCCATCAACGCTACAAGGTGCTCTGACGCCGACACCCGTTGACATCCAGACCATGTTTTTCTTCTTCATGGAGGTTATTTAGTGTCTTGTCCCTCCTCTGTGCCCAACGACATTGGGGTCTACTAGGCCAGCCCCAATGTCAACACCTACCACCTCAACATGCCCTACCCATTCCAGGGCGTTGACATCTTCATTGCCTTCTCTCCACCACTCAGAGCCCATTGACAAGGTTCAGGAATATGTTCCTGACATCCCACAGGAGGAGGAGGAGGAAGAAGATGGGGATAGGAGCTCATCTAGATCATCCTCCGCTGTTTTCTCAGGGGCAGAGGACTCCACCAGATATACCCAGAGGTCCCCTCCTGATGACTCCTTCTCCTTCATCTCAGTGATGAAGCAGCTGCAAACAGCTATGGGCTTTGATGCGAAGGAGCAAAACATCACCAAGAGAAACCTGGTTGGATTTCTGGAACCTCCAGATTCTCCTCCTTTGGTACAGGTCAAGTATGATTCCTGCCATGCCCTGGAAGGCAGACAAACTGTACTAGGCTCCCTCCGGGAGGCCTTTTTTCACTGGAGAACCACAGGCTGATCCAGATCAGTGTAGCCCATGATAGGTCAAAAGAGACTTCAGCACCTCGGTTCTCTTCCTCCAGACAGAGTTGAGGAAACTGGACCTTATGGGTAAGAGGACATATGCCTTTGTCACTCTGGACCTCAGAATACCCAGTTACCAGGCCCATATGGTAAAATTCCAGAACACTCTCTGGAAAAATATCAAAACAGCAGCTCAGGCCCTTTCAGAGGGTCCCCAGAAGCAGGAGATGCTTAAGGCCTCCCAGACTAGTGAAGACATAGGTAAGCACCTCTTGAGGTCTACCTATGATATTTCAGATCCCTCAGCCACGGCATCAGCCTCAGGAGGCATTCTTGGCTTAGGGTGTCTGGCTTTGCTAGTGATGTGTAGCAATCCATTTTGAATGCCCCCTTCAGAGGCTGTAAACTCTTTGGGGCAGATGTGCAGGATATCCTGTCTGACCTACAGGCCTCATGAAGGACCCTGCAGTCAGTTCACTGTCTTTACCGCACCCAACCCAAAAGTGGGCAGCGGGTGCCCTTTCATTGTACCACTAACAGATCGAAGTCAGTGGCCTGCCGTCTGGGCAAACATAGAACACATAAAGCCTTGTCTACCCCTACCTCCACCATAGGAAAAAACCCTAAAGATGGAGGAGCCACTCTGGCCGCAGGTAGTACCTCAGCATGACTCCTTGCTAGACCCCCACCCTCTAGTATTCCAGGAGATGGTGGTAGGGGGTCGCTTCTCCCTCCACCTGGATCGGTGGAGGGAAATCACAGATGCTTGGGTCCTGCAGGTCATAGAGCAAAGCCACACTCTGGAACTTCTGGAGTGGCCTCCAGATCTACCTCCTATTGATTTAAGCTACCCTCCAGGCCACCTACCAGTGTTACTGGAGGAAGTCTGCACCATACTGCAGAAGATGGCCATAGAGCCAGTTCCAAGAGATCAGATGAATATGGGGTTCTGTTCCCATTTCTTTCTTGTCCCCAAATGCACGGGCAATTTGTGGCCTATCCTGGACCTGAGAAACCTGGACTGCTGTATTCAGTACAGAAGGTTCAGGATGGTCACTCTGCAGGGCCTGCTGCCCCTGCTGCAACAGGGAAACTGGATATGCTCCCCTGGACATGCAGGACACATACCTGCACATCAGGGTGTGCTCTCCTCACAGGAAGTACCTCAGGATCTTCAGGAATGTATTTTAACCATTTATTCACATTAATAGGTCTGTGTCAAAGGCACTAGGACCCTGCGGGAGCCAGAATTTTTCAGCAGGGCTGGCACCGAGGCAAGTCATGCATGTGCACAGTGCCGCGAGAGTGGCTCACGGTGCCTGGCTTTACCTCGGCACCAACCCCTAACCGCCTCAGTTCTTATTTCCCCCTCCATCGAGTGCACTTCAGTGATGACGTTACTTGCCCTTCAGGATTCAGAACTTCAACATCTGTACAACAACCTCTTTAAGCTTGTTTCAGTTTTTCGTTTAAAGCTAGAATTTATTATTTTCACATCAGTTTAGTGATTTTATATAGAATTTTCTGTCAGTTTTCTCTCAGCCCTACTAAGCCTCGTCTGGACGTCTCCACAGGATTACAGTAGGGAGTCTTCCTTGTGCTGTGTTTTTCCCGGCGCCATGTTTGGCCTGGTGCTGTGTTTGACCCATCGCCGTGTTTCCTCTGGTGCCTTGTTTGGGCAGGCGCTATGTTGATCCAGTACCATGTTGGCCAGGTGCTGTGTTTGGCCCGGCATCGTGTTGGCTCGGCACCATGGTTGGCAGGCTGCTCCAGCAGCAGGGGTCATGTCCTGTCCTCTTTCCCATGAGAGAAGGATCGAGGGGGTGGGCAGCCCTTTGGAGCACGAAGGAGCGGACTGGTTCCCGATTCCAGCTGGGTTCTTGGTTCCGCTCAGCGTCGAGTTCTTCTCTCGCCTCAGGGTTAGAAAAAAAATGGTACCACTCAAGGTCACCCTCAGGAAGTCCTCCACAAGGCCCTTGGTTCCTGGGGCCATGGGCCTTTGGCTCGGTTGCGTCACTTTGGCCTTGGTACCAGGACACTGAGGCTTTGAGCCTGGAGTCCCCCCCCCCCTGTCCATTAGGGGGGTCCCCAGTGGACAGTCTTACCTGAGCAGCTCTTTGGAGCAGCGGGTGTAGCGTCAGGCTGGGGTGTCATTGCTGAATGGTCTGGTTCCAGACCGTTATAGGTTGGCTGTGCTGAACCCATCAGCAAGGCCCCCAGCCAGGTAGAGCATTGGCTCTGGCAATGACCTCCTGCCCTTGGCAGTGAGGGCTCCGCCAACTCCTGTCCCACTGGTTGCACCCCCACCTTATGCCTCTTGGTGGGTCCAGCCGGTATCACTGCCAGTCACTTTGGTGCAGGCTGGGTCTCTGGTGCTGGCTCCGGTTCTGGTGTTGGTGCTGGTGCTGGGTCGACCCCTCTTCATCATCATGTGAGTTAATGCCGGCTTTAGATCATCATAATCTCCTGGTGTCATTCTGTACCCTCCCTGGCCCTTGCAGCCTGGGTGGCTGCTGGTTCCAGTGATCCAGGCGGGGTCATTTGTGTCAGTCTCTGGTCAGCTTCAGGGGATTCCCGGCACCAGGGACCTCCGAGTGCCGGTTCAGTCCTCCTGGCAACATCCCCCTGGATTTCTGGTTCCAGCGCCTTTCGACACCAGGTCAGTGCTGGAAATCTCCTCGCACCATATCTAGTCCTCCTGGTGCCACCTTTTTTGATGCTGGCCCCTGACACCACATCTCTTCTATCAGCACCTTTTTCCAGGTGCCAAGGGTCCAGCATAGTTTCTGGAGCCATGGGTCCGGCGCCTGTGTCTGGCATCTGTGTCCAGCACCTGGGTCTGGAGCCGGGTCCATGCCTCGTTTGTTCCACTTCTGGTGCCTCTCTCTGGCGTCCTGTCTGGCACCCATTCAATGCCAGAGGTTCTCAGTTGGAGGAACCTCTCTCCTGGAGAAGGGGACCCTGCTCTAGGCTAGTTTCTGCCAGCATTCTAGTTCTCTCTAGCAAGTGAGCTTGGCCAATCAGGGGCCCACTTTTTGTCCATTTTTATGAGATCACTATTCAGTGAGTGGGGCGCCCAGTTGTAGACTCTGCCTGATCTGCCTCGAGTCCGCCCAGAGGGCCAAGACATAGCTTTTCCTGCTACGATATATTTAGGCTACATTGCTATTCTCCAAGCTCTCTGCAGTAGGCATGTTGCGCTAACTGGATGCGAACGGGACAAAATGACTCTGGTGGCAGATATAGTTTCTCTGTAGGCAGGCTATCAATTTGCTAACAGAGGACCCTTCCTCTCAGGTTGGACATGTCTCTGAGTCTTCTTTTTTTTGTAATAAAATTTTTATTAGGCACGAGGACATTTATACATTATACAAGACATTTTACATGTATATATTCGTTCAGTTTATATAATTATACATTGGACTTTGGACTTTTAAAAAAAAAAACTCTCACCCAGCATCAGGACTAATTAATCACATGAACAAGTCTCATTTTAACATTTCTCCAGTATTGATTTGATTAGCTTCAGGGAACAAAGTCCGAATAAGTGCTTAACTGATAAATAATCCATTTTGTATCCAATACCTCCACTCTATCTGTACTCTGGCCGCCATTCTATATATCGCTCTTGTCAAGTTTAGCGACTCTCCCTTAGTTGGCAGCCTATTTGTTCCCCATACTGTGGTTATTACCTTTTTTGCTGCCAATATTAGCAATGTAGTTTGCAGGTATACATTCTTCTCTACTTTTAGACCAAATGGGGTAGTAGCTGTCAGTATAAACCCAGAGGTAAAAAGACCTGGGTTTTCATATATTGCCACCAGCTCCTGCACTATCTCCCCCCAATAAGGACCCAACATGTTGCAATTCCAAAATATGAGTCTGGTCTGTATGTACTGCTCCACATCCCCTCCAGCACTTTCCTTCAGGAGCGCCTGTAAAACTAGCTATCACAGCAGGAGTGCGGAAAAATCTATAGCGTAATTTCCATACAAACCTTTCCAATATGGGGATCCTGAGGCCTTAAACAAAAGTGGAGAGGTCATCTTCCAGTTAGCAACTGGTAGGTCAGTCCCCAGTTCAAAGGACCAACGGGCTCTGATTGACTTAGTAGAGTCTTGTGGTTTCTCTCCCAAAGTAAGGTAGGCCAGACTGATACCGTGGTCTAGAGTGGTACCTTGTCTTTGTGATAGAAGTAGTTTTATTATTAGTGGGTGGTTTTCAGCCAGTGCTTCCTCCATCGGTCGCAGATAAGATTTTAGCTGCAAATACTTATGAAAGAAGCCCTGGAGTATTTTATACTGAGCCTGGAGCTGGACAAATGAATAAAGGCCCTGTGGGCCTAATAATTGAAAAATATGTTTGATATTATATTTATACCACTGGGTTAAGGATCTATGCAAAGAATTGGATGGAAAGGCACTGTTCACCTCAAGGGTTCTCAGAAAAAGTGTCTCCATGGGCAGTAATCTTTTATTGAGTACAGTCAGCCACTGCTTAAACACCTCTGCAGTATATTGTGGGAATTTAGAGACAGGTATGCAACCAGGAAGGTGCCCAAAGAGACAGTACATCAGGTCTTCTATGCCATTCCAAGTCATCTCAAACTGCTTCCAGGGCTTAATATAATTGGGGTTCATCCAGGAGAGTAAGATCTTTAATTTAGAAGCTTGGGCATAATTCAGGAGATTCGGTAAATTTAACCCACCTCTGTCTTTTGATAACTGTAATAAAGAATACCGAATCCTGGGAGGTTTCCTCTGCCATATAAAGTGAGAGATCGACCTATTCCAAGCTTGAAAATTAGTCTGTGTTGGAATAATGGGAGTGTCTGCAGATAGAACAAAATCCGGGGAAATATATTTTGTTTAATAGTTTCTATTCGAGCTAAGAAACTCAAGGTATCTGTGACCATTGTGTGAGGTCCTCAGTTATGTTTTGGGTTAGGGGTTCAAAATTAGCAATATCTGCATGTATCTGATTTTTAGTAAGATGGATCCCAAGGTACCGCATCGATTGTTTATACCACTTAAGGAAATGCACGTTTTAAAGCAGGGGAAGGGATGTAGTTATACAGTAGTACCTCTGTTTTTTGTTGGTTAATTTTATACCCTGAGATTTTATCGTACATCTCCAGTTGTTCCCAGACCCTTGGGATTGATATACCTGGGGAGGACAAAGTGAGAAGGATGTCGTCCACAAATAGTGAAATTTTATGGCTTGTGCCTCTCATAGGTATGCCTTCAATCTCTGGGTGAGCACTAATGGCTTGGGCTAATGGCTCAAGATACAGAGCAAATAACAGGGGTGAGAGGGGGCATCCCTGATGAGTTCCCCTCTGCAGAAGAAAAGGGTCAGGGATAGAGCCATCTAATTTTAAGTAAGCCCGAGGGCGTTTATACATATTTTGCAACTGTTGTGTGATCTCCAGGGGAGAGCCAATTCAAACACCATGAAGTCTTGCTATATTAGGACCATTGCAGTCATTCCCCCAGTCTTGAACTGCCCCGGAGAGGAAACAGTTAACTCCAGAGTGATCTGGAGTTCCACAGCGCGAGGGCGCTGTTCAAAGCTCTATCTGGCCAGTTTCAAATGAAACTGCCAGATTTTACTCCGCTTCACTGAACAGTCGCCTCGGATATCAGCTCCTTCAGCTCGGTTCATTTCGCATGTTCAAGCGAGTATTTTCGTTCATTGAACCGCAATAAGTATTTATTTTACCGCATTTCATTAAAAAGCCTCTATCTGGTAAACCGTAAGTACAGAAATTAAGTCTGTGTGGAAAGTCATTATCGGTTCGGTTTTGAACCGATCGGTTGGTTGAAATACATGTTTTAAACTGTTTAGTTGGCTTTTTAGAGTGCGGTTCTCGGTTCTTATCGGTTCTAAAAACCTAACTTTATTGGGGTTTTTCAAATACCGTGACACGGTTAGGAACCGATAAGGGTCTTGCCTGGCACTGCCATCAAAAGGGCAAGTTTTGGTTAGGCTGGCATTATGTCTGAGAAACCCAAAGAAAACCGGGCCATTGGGTTTCAACACTGTGATGTTCAGGGAAGCCTTTGCCAAGGCTGACCCACACACCACTTGTGTTTATTGTCTGGGGCTGACCACCTCCTGTCAGACTGCCAGGTGTGTAAAAATTTCCTGCAGCCACCCTGGAAAAGAGATTGGGCCGGCTCAGGGAACGAGAGGCCAAAAAGTCCGCTGACCCGATGGCCGCCCGGTCCAGTACCCACTAGACCAGAGGAGTGCCTCTCGACCAGGCTGAGACTTCCTCGGCAAAGGAAGGCTGGTTCAGAGGAACCAGTCCCAGCAAAAAGACAAAGAAATCAGCAGGTCTGGAGTACAAAATTGTCTCTCCAACTGCTGCAGAGATAGCTAAAGCCATTCAGATTGTCCAGTCTTTGTCTCAGGCTGTCGAGCCCCTGCATCTGGGAAAAGGGTGGCTTGCTTCAGTCTCAGTGGTTCAGGATTATGATGTTGAGGATTTTATGAACCACATGAGGGGAGGAGGATTTTGATCAGTATGTTTGTGATTGGGAAGGTCTGACGTGCCCATTGAACCGACATCTCTCCAGATAGACCTTTAGAATCTCCCTCATGCTGTCTGAGTCCCTCTCTGTTTATGTTTTACAAAAGGTGGCAGAAACCCTCCAGCTTCCTTAGAAGAGGCTGTGGATGAGCAAGAGGAGCCTGATTATGTGGAAATGATGGATATTCCAGAGACTAGGAGGTTGTCTATTCCTTTGCATAAGTCATTTAGGAAGCAAACAACAAAGATTTTAAAAATCCTCATTCTGTCCCTCCTGTAGATAAAAAATGGACAGAAGGTATACTTTGTCAGGCTCGGATACAGACTTCCTCACTGAGCAGTGTAGTCATGTAGGTGTGGTACAAGCTGCAGCCTGTGACAAGGCTAATATCCCCTGGCCTCACATCCTCCTGACAAGGATTCCAGGAAGATTGATGCCATGGCTAAAAAGCAATATATGGCAGCTTTTTGGGACTCAGGCAGGCTAATTATATGGCTTATGTTGCTAGATATCAGAAATCTAGATGGGACACTATATTGCAGTTAGCTAAGCAGGCCCAGGGCCAGCTGGCTAGTGAGTTGGAACAAGTGGCTGCTGATGGCATTGAAGCCTCTAAAGTTCAATTTCATACTGCTGTTGATGTTAATGATGTTTCCTCTAGGGTCATGGCCACTTCTGTAGCTTTCGTAGGTTGGCATGGCTCAGATGCACTAATCTGTCCCAAGATACTCAGTCAAAGGCTATGGATTTTCCTGTATCGGAAATTCTCTGTTTGGTGATCAAACAGAAAATTATATGAAAAGATGGATGAATATAGAACTACCTACAAAGTGCCTAAGCTAAGGAAAGGCATCACTCCACAAAGGCATGCCCTCAGGGGCAGGGGTAGGCCTTTCTACAGGCCTTTACTCAAGCTTCAAGCCTCCTGCTTTTTCACAGAGGGGTTTTTTCAGAGGCAGAGGTAGACGGGCACAGGGAGACAGTCGGCCTCCCTCAGCCTAAAGCTCCTGCTCAAGCAGGCACCCTGATGGGGTGCCCAGGGCCGATTCTCCTGTACCAGTGGGGGCAGGTTGGCTTATTTCAGCCAGAACTGGCTGTCCTTAACTTCGACAGGTGGGTTCTGGAAGTAGAAGCCAAGGCCTGGTTCTCAGCTTCAAACAGTTTCCAAAGATGAGAGCCAGGCAATTTCCACCAGAAACTCTTCAGAAGCCCTTGCTTTGGAAGCAGAAGTTTCTTCCTCCTGAATTGCAAAGCAGTGGAAGGTTCCCCTGCCATCAGGGCAAGGACTGTACTCAAGATATTTTCTTACCCCAAAAAGACAGGAGAATGGCGGCCCATCTTAGACTTAAGGTACCTGAACAGACATCTATTAAAGCCAAAGTTCAAAATGTTAACTCTAGCAATGATTTTGCCCTCCCTGAGGCCAGGGGACTGGTTAGCTTCCCTGGACCTCAGGGACGCCTATTTTCATGTCATGATCAGGCCTTCTCACCGAAAGTACCTCAGGTTCGAACTGCCTCGGGCCACTACCAGTTCAGAGCAATGCCCTTGGCCTAACCTCGGCGCCAAGGGTATTCACAAAATGTCTAGCTGTGGTAGTGGCTCATTTAAGAAGGCAAGGATTGCTGTGTTTCCTACCTGGACGACTGGCTACTAGTGGGTCAGTCTCCAGACCAGGTAAATCTCACTTGCAGGTCACCCAGCAGCTTCTCACTTCCTGGGGTTCCTGCTGAACTTACCAAAGTCAGTTCTGGAACCTGTTCAGGTTCTAACTTTCATAGGTGCAGAGTTGAACACAAAGTTAGCCAGGCATTTCTCCCCTCGGAAAGAGCGGACAGGCTCATTGCCCTGGCATCCTCCTTTACCCCTGCGGGTCTCTCGACCAGCAAGGCATTTTCTGTAACTCCTAGGGCACATGGCTGCTTCCACAGCTGTCGTGCAGGGAGCAAGATTTCAGATGAGGGACATTCAGTTCCACTTGAGGTCCTATTGGTCCCAAAGGAGGGACCCTTACCAAATTAGTTCCGTGACCAAAACCCTGATCCTGGCCCTTCAGTGGTGGCAGGATCAAGGCAATCTGTCTCAGGGGTTCCCTTTCTACCTTTCACACTCCCTCACCTCACCACGGATGCCTCCCTGTTAGGGTGGGGGGCTCACTTGGGCGACCTTTCCACTCAAGGAGTGTGGTCCCCCCAGGAATCTCTGCTCCACATCAATCTTTTGGAACTCAGAGCTGTTCTTTTAGCTCTTCAGGCTTTTTCAGCTGTTGTCCAGAACAAAGTAGTTCAAATCAGGACAGACAACACCACAACAATGTGGTACATCAACAAGCAAGGGGGCACTCGGTCATCAGCCTTGTGCACCGAAGCAATGAAGTTGTGGTCTCTGGCTTACTCCTAAACACCTCCTGATCGCACTCACCTTCCAGGAAAGGACAATGTCCTGGATGCTCTCAGCAGGATTTCCCAGGGCCATCACTTAATGGTCTCTGAATCCTCAGGTATTGGGGTCGGTCTTTGCCAGATGGGGTACCCTCAGATAGATCTCTTCGCAGCCCCAGACAACCATCAACTTCCTCTATTTTGTTGCAGGCCTCCAGTGCTGGGCTCAGTCCCCTGGACGCTTCCTGCTGGATTGGAAGGGAAATTCTATATGCTTTTCCCCTTCCTCTCCCTCTTCAGGGTATTGGTGAAAATCAGAACTCAGCCCTGCAAAGTGGTTCTGATCGCTCCAGACTGGGCCAGACAGCCCTGGTATCCTCTTCTCCTGTCCCTGACAATCCACCCTCCCCTAACCTTGCCCAGGACCCACGACTTGCTGACCTGTGCACAGGGGAGAGTGTGGTACCTGACCTCAAATCCTCCACCTCAAGGCTTTGGTTCTTGAGGAATTAGAATTGCTGATTTTACACCTTTCTCAAGGGGTCATGGATATTTTAAAGGCTTCTAGGAAGCCTTCCACCAGGGCTACTTACAATTCTAAGTGGAAGAGGTTTTCCTTCTGGTGTCTGGAGAAACAAATTGTGCCAGAATCTGCTGACCTGGCCACTTTACTGGACTATTTGGCCCATCTAAATTCCTAGGCCTTAGACCAGCTACCTTGAAGGTTCATATGGCAGCTGTTTCTGCCTTTGTTTCCAAGGGGAAGCCTGTTTCTCTTCCTCTCACCCTGTGTTTTCTAAGTTTTTAAGGGTTACTTCATACTAACCCTCCCTTCGAACCAGCCCCTGCCTGGGACCTGAATGTTTGCATTGCTCAGTTAATGCAACCTCCCTTTGAGCCCCTTCTTCTGCAGATCTCAAGTATTTAACTTGAAAACTGTTTTTCTAGTGGCTATCTTCTGCCAGACGATAAGTGAATTGCAAGCCTCTTTCGTGGAAAAGGATTTTATTTCTTTCAAGGGATAAGGTAGTCCTCAGGACTAACAGAAAGTTTTACTCCAAAGTGGTTTCAGATTTTCATCTGAACCAGTCCATTTCTCTCCCAGTGTTTTTCACTGAGCATTCTTCCTCGGGTGAGGAAACTACACAGCCTGGACGTTAAAAGAGCCCTATGCTACTATGTGGAACGTACCAGGGTCACAGGTTCGAATCCTCCAACTCTTCCTTACCTATGGAGAGGTTGGCAAGGAGACCTGCCACTAAGAGGACAATTGCAAGGTGGATTGTCTCTGTATCCAGTTCTGTTACCAAAAACTAGGTAAGAGCCCCTCAGGACTGAGGGCCCACTCCACCAGGGTATAGCTGCATCTCTAGCGGCTGCTAGAGATATTCCCATTTTGAAATTTGTCAAGCTGCTACCTGGAAAACAGTTCACACCTTTACCAAGCATTATTCCCTGGACGTCCAGTCCAGGAGAGATGCTTCGCTTTAGCACAGCTGTTCTTCAGAGCCTATTTCCTAAGTAGGTTCTGACCCTCCTCCATGGAGGTACTGCTGTGTAATCTGCAATGATCCTAATATAGCAAGACTTCATGGTGTTTGAAGAAAAATTACTCACCTTAGTAATTGCTTTTCTTCTCATGGAGTCTTGCTATATTAGACAACCCTCCCTCCTACCCTCTCAGAACTCCTACTTGGGTATGGGGTTGGCAAATTAGTGCAAGCACTGTGTCATGCCATTTTAGTCTCTAGTTGGGTTAGGGAACTAGGTATTTCTGTTTTTGTTAGTGGTAGAGGGTCCCTCTCTAGACTTGAGTTTTTGGGAGAGGGTCCTATTAGTGCTTGTAAGGAGTGTTCCTAACAATAAATATTGTTGTTGTTATTCTGTGATTGTTCTTATTCTTCTAATGATAGGTAGCCAATGGCTAGTGTAGAGCTTTTCCACACAGACTTGCTATGTTAGTTTAGTCTGCAAAGAACCTGGCAGTTTCATTTGAAACTGGCCAGATAGAGCTTTGAACAGCGCCCTCGCGCTGTGGAACTCCAGATCACTCTGGAGTTAACTGTTTCCTCTCCGGGGCAGTTCAAGACTGGGGGAATGACTGCAATGGTCCTAATATAGCAAGACTCCATGAGAAGAAAAGCAATTACTAAGGTGAGTAATTTTTTCATCTAGACAAGGTAGCCCACAAAAATGGCCAGGCCACCCTGTCAGATGCTTTTTCGGCGTCCAATCCAATGAGTGCCAGGGGAATCGAATGTGTTGCTGCATACTCTTTAAGTAGATGTGTTCGTCACACTGCATCGTGAACCTGTCGTCCCTTAATAAAGCCCACCTGATCATGATTGATCAATAAAGGCATGATGTTATCAAGTCTGTGTGCTAGCACAGACATATAAATTTTGTAATCAAAATTTAACTTTGAAATTGGCCTGGATGATGAGGGTAGGGTAGGGTTTTTGTTTTGTTTAAGTATGGCAGATATCACTGCATATTGCCAAGAGAGGGGGGAGGAATACCTCCTTCCCGTAGTGTTTCTTCTTTATGAGTTTTATAGAACTCCATCAGATATCCATCTGGTCCTGGAACTCTCTGGGTCTTAGCTCTCTGCAACACTCCCTCTATCTCAATCAAGGTAGTAGGGGCTCTTAAAATATCTATCTGGGAGGCAATCAATTTGGGAAGCTCTAAGTTGTTAAGGTATGCCTCTATCTGTTGACTATGGTCTTCAGACTCTGCCCTATATAAATCCCGATAATATTCAGCCATGACTCATCTAGTGATCTTAGGGTGATGTTCTAGCTTCCTCGTAATAGGGTCTTGCATGGCCATAACACAGGCTTTAACCTTATGCATTCTAAGTTTACGGGCCAGATTCGTGGCTCATTTAGGGCGCCCCTCATGTGCTGCAAGTCTGAGATAAAAGAGCTGTTGCTCTACTTTTTGATCTAGGTATTTTTGAATTTTTTGTTTTATTGTTAGTAGTTGTACCTTTACAGTTCCATCCCTCTGGGCATATAAAGACTGCAGTACTTTCAACTCCCCCTGGAGCTTAATAAGCTGTGCCTCTCTCTCTTTATTTTTCCTCGATGAATAAGCAATAACATCCCCACGTAACACTGTCTTAAGGGTATCCCACTGAATCGCTGCCGAAACATCTGGGTCGCCATTCTCCCCCAGGATCTGTGGGATCCTATCTTTAACCATTTGATTAAACTCTGGAGCCCTCAAGTGCATCAAGTTGAAGCGCCAGAAGTCCATTTTATGTCCCCCGCCCAAATCAAATTTGGCATATACTGGGGAATGATCTGACAATATGGTTGCCCCATGCCACACGTCGTGCAATGTTTTTAGATGTTCTGCTGTGGTAAACATATAATCTAGTCAAGACGCCACCCCTGGTCCCGGTATTATATGGGTATATTCTCTCTGTGTGGGGTAACAGTAACGCCAGATGTCTAACAGCTCCAAAGAAGCAGTTGTACCGCAAGTACTTCTGAAGCGGGTTAACCCTGTGAGGAAGATAGACTGAGACATCCCTTGCAGGGTTTAGAGTATTATTCAGGTGCGCCCCCCCCCCCCATCAGAAGTTGCTCCTGGAGGATCTCCAAAAGCCATGCAAAAAAAGTCTGAGCCAATCTCTTTGAGGTCTCCGGGGGAAAATAAACGGATGCTAGAGTAACCGGGCAAGCATGAAGCATGCCCGTTGCAACAGGGAATTGTCCCTCTGGGTCTCTTACCTTCTGATGGAGGTCGAAAGGTACCCCATGTCTGATCAGGATGGCCACTCCCCGTCTCCTACCCGAGCTGTGAGATGAAGCTATCATCGTGGGAAACCCCCATTTGGTGAATTTTTCATGCTCAGGAAAGGACAGGTGAGTCTCCTGCAAAAATATGATTTCAGGATTGTCTCTTTTAATAAATTGTATCAAACAGGATCTCTTAACTGGGCTGTGGATCCCGTTATTATTAAGGGACAATATCAGTGATGATTTCCCCATTTTGTATCATTAACAAGTATTTTATATTGCATAAGCCCAGTTTCCTACTGTTCTCCTTGTCACTCAATATAGTAAACATCTCCTCTCCATATATTCTCAGCCCAAATTGCTGGTAAACACTTTCAGTCCAAAGCAAATGCAGCAAAATAGCCTCTTGTATGTTCGAATCCTCAATGCCTAATTTTAAGAACATTTACAAAATAATATACCCATAAGATAGGGTACAAATGTTTATAACATATTTGTATACTTTACAAAAGATCAGTTATAGATGACAGTATTTATCCCCCTCTAGTGGCGATTTGGTGGTACTCCCAACCGTGTATTGTTTCCAGCTAGGTTTAACACACATCTTAATTCGTGTTAGCCTGCGGGAGTAACAAAAGTAAAAGAATATTGATCTTCCTGAACATAAGTCTCCACCACTCATTCACACTATTGGGATCTGCGCCGGAGGCACTAGGACCCATCGGGAGCAAACTTTTTGCTGGAGGGTCGAGCACCAGAGATGGCGCCGTGAGCCTGGCGCCAAGCACTAGCTTTCGCGCGCGTGTACTATCTCGGCCACCCTCCAACCACTTCAGTTCTTTTTTCCCGCCATCGGCGCGCTTCAGTAATGACGCCACTCAGCTTGTCGGGAGTCAAACTTCAAACTAGCAGCATAGTTTTCAGTTTATTTTTTGTAGTATTATCTCGATATAGTATCGCTTAAGTTTATTCTATTTTAATATACAATAAAGAAGTCTCAGCCTACTTGACGGAGTCGACCATGAGCAGGTCAGGTGACGGTAGGGAGAATTCGTATGAAAGCTGTTCATTCAGTCGGGCTGGGTCCGGTCCGCCTCCTTCTCCCGAACGGGGGTCCGACAACGGTCAGTCCAATGCCCGGGGGGATGGGCGGTCCCCCCGGAGGCATAAAAACAAACGGTCGCATTCTCGGCACCGTTCTGCCTCGAGCTCTTCTTCGGCCCACAGGTCTAAAAAGAGAAGGCACCACTCGAGGTCGCCCGCTGATATGTCTGCACATCGACGCTCTGTTATCGTGGCTAGTTGCCGGTCTCCTCCTTCGGAGTCGCCAACTTCTGCTTCCGGTAGCCGCCGTCTTCGGCATCAGAGTCCTACCCCGCCTATTGGTAGGTCTTCAGATGAGCACTTTCATCAGTGGGCCGCTCTTATGGAGCAATGGGCTGGAGTTTGGTTCTGCTACCTGGCTGTGCCCGTGGGCCTTGGGCTTGTCGGGCGACCAGGTAGGGCGTTGACTTTCCTGGTCGCCGCGGCACCTTCCTCGGTGCCGACTACTCCGCGCTTGGGTGTTCCCCTCCTCACATGGCTGCGGCGCAGGGGGCCACACCGATGCCCTTATCTCCTGCTATTTTCCCTTCTAACCATGTTTCTCAGGGTCCTGGGATGCTTTCGGCGCTGTCCGCGGCGTCGCAGGGCTTGTCTGCGCCATTTTCGGCATCGCGGGGCTTGTCGGCACCGTCCGCGGTGTCGCGGAGCTTGTCGGCGCCATCTGCGGCGCCGTGTGCCTTCTCGGCGCCGTCCGCGCGGCCGGGCGGCTTCTCGGCACCGTCCCTCGGTGCCGCTTCTGTTCTTCTGCGCCTGCGGTCCCGTTTGCCTCCTCGCGCGGGAGCTCTCGAGGACTCCTCTTTCCTCTCAATTCTTCCTTCCTTCCTCTTCTGTATTTCACTCCTTTCCTGTCCAAACAGTCCTCCCTGGACTATCAGGAGATGACGTTGAGCCTGACCCAGACCTTCGGTTGGGTGATGAAGTGGACGAAGCAGGATCTTTCACTGCTACAGAGCCTGTGGTCGAGGACCTGTCCTTTAAGTCTCTGTTGAAGAACCTGAGCTCCACTCTTTCTCTCCAGACTACAGACATCGATCCTGGGAAGCGGTTAAGACTCCAATATCTTCATGCTTCGGAGATCCCTACGGATTTGACTCCTCCGATTCAACCTTCCTTCGAGACGCTGTCTCAAATGGTATGGAATAATCCTGCTCTTACCCTTGTGGCTAAATCCATTGATAGGAAATATTCAGCCCCAAGGATCGTCCCATCTTGGCATCTCAAGCCTTTGCAGATCCTATTGTAGTCCTGGCAGAGAATGATAAGGTCGTTTTTCCTCAGCTTACTAAGTGCTCGACCTATTAATAAAGAGTCTCGTGAAGATTGATACATTAGGTAAAGAGTCTTGTCGTCCACTTTAAGTATCGCGATTGCCAGTTACCAGGGCTATTTTTCTCAGTATGAGTATATCCTGTGGCACTCTATCAAGCAAATGGTTGAAGCTCTTCCGGACTCGGACTCTAAGTCAGAGCTTCTTCTGTTACCAGAGGTATTGAATCTAATAACCAACAGGTCAAAGCAGCCATGGTTGCTTTCGACACTGCTTCTCGTTCAGCAGCCGCTGGTAATTGTACTTGCCGTCACTCCTGGCTGCGTACTTCGGGCTTCACGAATGATGCACAGCAGCAGGTGATGGCATTGCCCTTTGACAGCTCATATCTTTTTGGTCTTCAGGTAGAGCAAGCTCTAGAGGCTACTCAGACGACTAGGTCGGCCATTAAGCTGGCTCGACCCCCTCCTACCCCCTCTCAAGGGCATGTCGGTAAACGTCAGTTTCATAATCGTCAGTCCTTCGAGGGCAGGGGCAGAGGAAGTTTTCATAAGAACCAACCTGCCCAACCTCAAAAGAAGACGCAACAGAAAGCGCAAGGGCCCAAAGCGCCCAGCGCTACCTTATGAGTTGCCGGCCCAAGTTCCATCTCCACTGCCCGAGGTGGACTTTTCCTCTTCAGTGGGAGGTCGTCTGATGCACTTCTACAACCAGTGGAAGTCCATAACCTCAGACAAATGGGTCCTTTGGATAATTCGCGAGGGGTATTCTCTCAATTTTCTGGAGACCCCTCCGAATCGTCCTCCCAAACGACAACCAGGCTGTCAATCCTTCAGTCAGATTCTTCGTCGCCCGAGATCAGGGCCTTCTGAACAACAGGGCAGTAGAACTGGTGCCTCTGCATCAGCGAAACACAGGGTTCTACTCCCACTACTTTCTGGTTCCAAAGAAGTCTGGGGGTATGCGCCCCATTCTAGACCTCAGAAAGCTAAACAAATTTCTCCCCAGGGAGAAATTCAAAATGATTTCTCTAGGAACCCTGTTACCTTTGCTTCATCAACACGACTGGCTAGCCTCCCTGGACATGCAGGACGCTTACCAGCACATTCCTATTCACCCGAGGCATCACAAATTCCTGAGGTTTGTGGCTCTGGGTCAACACTATCAGTTCAGAGTCCTGCCCTTTGGTTATCCTCGGCGCCGGAGTCTTTACAGTGTTGTGCAGTTCTCTGAGCGCATCTCAGGAAGCTCGGAATCCAGTGTTTCCCTACCTGGACGACTGGCTCTAGCAAGCCCTTCCAGACAGGGACCCTGGAAGCCGTTCAGGCTGACCTCTCGCCTTCTTCGTCCATGGGAGTTCTGCTGAATCTAAAGAAGTCACAGTTGCAGCCCTCCCAGAGACTCCCTTTCATAGGGACTCTACTGGACACCTCTTGCGTGAAGGCTTTCCTTCCAGAGGACAGAAGGCTCTGATATCCTTCAGATGGCCCGCTACATTGGGAGAACAGATCAGTTACAGCTGTCTCAATGCAACGTATGTTAGGCCTCATGGCATCCTCAGTGTTCACTGTACCCTAGCTCGCTACACATGAGAACCACCAATGGATGCTCAGTGCTCAGTGGTCCCCAACCACTCACCCACAGTCTTATCCCATCAAGGTGACAGAACCCTTACAGAGGTCTCTCACCTGGTGGTCTCAAGAGAGCAATCTCCTGGAAGGATTTCCTTTGCTCCTCTAGATCATCAAATCTCCATCACCACAGACGATCGCTAACGGGATGGGGAGCCCATTGTCGCTCTCCTCCACTCCAAGGTGTATGGACTCAACTCGAGGCCCAGCTTCACATAAATGTCCTAGAGATGAGAGCCGCCCTTTATGCGTCCGGGCTTTGAAGGACATCCTCTGTCACAAGAACATTCTCCTTCAAATGGACAACAAAGCTGTGCTGTATTACATCAACAAGCGGGGCGGTGCTCACTCTTACACCCCTTATGCAGGAAGCGATGAGGTGTGGGAATGGTGCTGGAACACAAATCTCTAATTCAAGCGGTCTACCTGCCAGGTGTACAAAACGACTTGGCGGACCTGTCTCAGCAGAACAGAGGCAGATCCTCACGAGTGGTCTCTCGACTCAACCATAGTTCAATCACTATTCAAGAGTGGGAACTCCAGACCTGGACCTTTTGCATCCCCACTCAGCATAAACTGCTCTCTTCTGCTCCAGAAACCAGGGCCTGGCATTTTCTGTCAGGATGCGTTCAGGCTGCGGTGGACAAAACGCTTTCTTTCCGCCTTTCCGCCTCTTCCTCTAATTCAGAGAGTACTTCTCAAATTCGAGTCCCAGGGGACCAAGATGATTCTCATTGCTCCCTCTTGGCCTGACAACTATGGTTTCCTCTACTCAACAATATGTTGGCAGCCCCTCTGAGACCACTCCCCCTGCAGATGAACCTGTTGACTCAGGGTCCGGTGGTCCATCCCAACCTGAGATCGCTTCACCTTCACGCTTGGCTCCTGAAGAGGTAAAGTGAACGGTTCAATGTCTCTCGAAGAGTTTCAGACATTCTTCTGGCTGCTCGGAAGCCAGCTACTCGGAAACTTACCGTCTAAGTGGGCGTTTTCCGCTCTGGTGCAAAGTCCTCTTGGAATCCCTTTTCCTGTCCACCAGACAAGGTTTTGGAGTACCTTTTGGACCTCTCAAATTCAGGTCTTCAGTACTCTACAGTCAAAGTTCACCTTAGTGCCATTTCAGCGTATCATGAATCGTTTTCTTCTTTGTCTCTGGCTCAGTTACTATGGTTAAGAGATTTCTTAAAGGAATTCTGCATATCAGACCCCTATAAGACGTCCGTTGCAGCCTAGGACATTAACCTTGTGCTAGACATGCTTACTGGAAACCTTCGAACCTCTGGCTACCTGTGAGCTAAATTTCTCACCTGGAAGAGCGGCCTTCTAGTGGCCATTACCTCAGCCCGCAGGGTCTCTGAGATACATGCCCTGGTTACGGACCCTCCGTATACTGTGTTCCATAAGGACAAAGTAGTTCTTTGCACTCATCCTAAATTTCTTCCCAAGGTTGTGTCGGAATTCCATCTAAACCAACCTTTGGTCCTTCCCTCTTTCTTTGCGGACTTCCAAAATGAAGGGGAACGATCTCTTCATTCCTTGGATGTTAAGAGAGCCTTGCATTTCTATCTAGATAGAACCAAGGATTTTCGCAAAGCCCAACAACTGTTTGTTTCCTTCAGCGAGACCCGGCTGGGTCAACCTGTCGCTATCAGATGCATCTCATCGTGGCTAGTGGCATGTCTTCGACATTGCTATTCCATGGCACAGGTTAAATTGGAAGGTAGGGTTTACGCTCACTCTACCAGAGTGGTCGCGGCATCCCTAGCGGAAATTTAATGTTCCGATTGCAGACATCTGCAATGCCGCCACCTGGAGCTCAGTGTGCATACCTTCAAGTAAGCATTATGCACTGGATGTTCATGCCAGGCGACATTCCACCTTCGGCAGAACTATCCTTAATGGACTTCTGTCCTAGAAACGTGAGCTCTTGGTCTTCCTGCCACCCTCTCGGGGGATTATTAGCTTGGTACTCTCCCAATAGTGTGAATGAGTGGTGGAGACTTATGTCCAGGAAGATATGAAAATTACGTACCTACCGTAATTCTTGATCTTCTTGGACGAGTCTCCACCACTCATTCACACGCCCACCCTCCATCCCCCGAGCTCACCGCTGTGTTGGTCTTCACTCCCTCAAATCTTTAGGCTGTGAAGACTTCTTTGTTGACCCTTCTTACACGGGTCGCCCGGACTATCTTATGTCTGGTCTTAAGGTTAGGTTACTCTTTACGTTAGTTGCACTGCACCTCCTTGGTAAAAAAGGTACTGAGGCGGTTGGAGGGTCGACGCCGAGATAGTCATTGCTGCGTGAGCTGGTGCTCGCGGCACCGTGCATGCTGGCGCCATCTCTGGTGTCGACCCTCCAGCAAAAGTTTGCTCCCGATGGGTCCTAGTGCCTCCAGCGCAGATCCCAATAGTGTGAATGAGTGGTGGAAACTCGTCCAAGAAGATCAAGAATTACGGTAGGTATGTAATTTTCATGTTCGGGGCAGAATTTGTAACTTTCATGCCTAGGTTTCTCATCATAACAGTGCAGCATTAATTTATTTACATGGATTACAGAACAAGTCTGTAATGACTCCCTAGGTAGGGAGGGATCTGTACTCTCTCCTGTGCAGGGATGAATGTTATTTCCCTGTGGGGGAAGCTCACGAGGCCAACGTGGGCATCCAGCACCACGTACAAAAATTAGTAACATGGAGCAGGCAAACAACACGTGCAGCTCTGGACTGCACCAAATAAATTGATGCTGTCCTGGTATCCGCTGCATGTGACTGTCGCCATGTTGCCGTCTAGCTGAATGCATCTCCATTAGCTCGCCGCATGGGACCCAACAGTATTATTTAAAAAATTAGTTTTAATAGGGGAGTTCGTCAACAAATGAGGAATGGTAGCTGAGGCTATTTACAGAGGTAGATATAAATTGGGGGGGTAAGATAAAGTTTTCAGTTGTTTCACCATAGTTGTCCCAGACTCTTTTTTTTACATTAAACAATAAAAAGAAATCAGATTACTATGCATAGATCGCTTGCATCTGTACTTCGGCCCCCATTTCCCTCGATTAATATCTCTGACTAGCATTCTAAATTACAAAAATTCAGCCCTTATAACATCGCACTACCTCGGCTAGTTTTTTAGATGGCTCAAACAGCCGCACTAAGTGCATGCCCAGACTCTCGTCGTGGGCTGGAAAGATTACCAGAGTCCCTTTCTCAGACAGTCAATCCGGGGCAGTCCTCTGGAACTTGAGTAACACTTTTTTAACATCTTGTAATGTGGAGTAGCCTTGTCTCTTTCTGGTTTGCATGTTCTGCGCCTTTTCCCACACAATTTCTGACTTGAGTGCCTCTAGGTCCCAAGTTTCTGATGTTACCTGCTGGGGTGCTACGATGTTCTTGGTCTGGAGAGCTTTGCTGGCTTCCTCTGGAGTTTCATATGTTTGTGGGCCTTCAGGAAACATTATTATAAGCTTTGCATGATATGGTGTAATGAACTTCAACTGCTGCTGTTTCAGGGTGCGAAGTATCGGGGCATAGGCCCTTCTCCTTGCTGCTATTTGTGGGGAGTAGTCATTATCGAAATAGACATCTGCCCTTGTCTTGAATGTCCCCCCATGCGCCATGCTGTTGACGACAACTGCTGTTTTACTGCATAGTTTAATAGCTTGAGCACTATAGAGCGCAGCCTCTGATCAGTATGTTGACGTTTCGGGGTGAGGGCTCTGTGAGCTTGTTCTATGTCTAGTTTGGTGGCTGGATCAAGTTGTAGTACCTCCCGTAATAAAGTATTCACAAATTTAAGCACATCATGTCCTTCTTCCTCCTCTGGTATTCCATGAATGCGTAGATTATTTCTCCTTGATCTATTGTCAAGATCTTCACATTTGTCTGTTAATAGCTTTTGTTCATTTATTAAATGCACCACAACTCTCTCCAGGCTATCAGTTCTTGTATCAATTTCTGTGTGAGCCGACTCCAATTCAGATACCTTCTGATTTATTTTAGCCAGTTCTATGGATAGCTCAGTGTGAAAGGAGCGAACTTCACCTCTGAATCCTTTGAGTTCTGCCAGGATTGCAGCATTGCTGGGTTGTCCATTAGGAGATAGTGGGGGATCCGCCATGTCTGGTAGGCCGGAATCACCAGTCTGAGAGTCTTTCACTTGTCTGGTCTGCTGTTTGGCTAAAGCAGTTGATTTTTTTCTTTTTTCAGGCTCCCATTCAGTTCTGTAACTCCTCTAGCCTCTTGTATAAAAAGGTTTTTCTGGTTTTGATTTGTTTTATACTGATTCTGTGAGTTTTTTTGTCGGGTCCCTGGAGCTTGATCTTTCAGTGCTGCATTCCAGCCGACATCTCAACCAGAAGTCGTCTCTGAGTCTTCTACTCTATCCCATCCTGCGCTTTCTCCACCTTCGGACCTGACTCCTAGAGAGTTGGAGGTTGTTAGGAATAAGGTATTTGAGTCCCTGCAATACGTTTTCCTTCCTGTAACCCTCAGCTAGAAAGTCCTACACAACCAAATGGAAAGGTTTTTCTGCCTGGTGCTATGAAATTCACAGGAACCCCTTCCGTGGTCCACCTTACTAGGCTCTGAAGATCTTCCCTTGTCAATCTTCACCATTCATTAGTGCTGGGTTAAGCGGAGGCGGCACCTCTGCGGAGTTTTTTTTTTTTTGAGTCGGCTCAGACGGCGCCACCCTCGAGCGTGACGTATTGCGTGAGGGGCAGCCGTTAGGTGCCTCAGACTCCTCCTCTATCTCAGTTCTGTTTCTCCCGCCGTCGAGGCTGCACCTGCTGCACGGTAGCGAAATAGTCTAACGGTTCCTCGTAATTCTTCAAGACTCCTCGTTTTCTCAGACGACTCTCTCGACGCTGTATACCGGTAAGACCGTTCCTTTCTTTTCCTTATTACGGCACCAAGTGCTTTATTGCTTTTTTTCCTTGTTTAGTTCGCATCATGTCAGGTTCGGGGGCAAAGCGTAAGTCGAAGGCGGGCCGCTCCCCTATGCGTCGGTGCTCCTGTGGCCGGCATTTTTCCGTCTCGGACCGGCTTGATGCCTGTCTCCGTTGCCTGGGACCCAACCACAACATGGACGCGTGCGATGCCTGTTTCTCCATGGACCGTCATGTCCTCGAAGTCCACGCGTTCAAGCTCAGCAAGGCCCCACCGACCTTCGGGGGACGGCGTCGCTCCAGGGATTCCCAGGTAAGGTCTCTAGGCCCTTCCCCCGGGTCCCCTCCCGGGTCTATATGGTCCGGGAGGAGGAGGCTTCCTCGTCTTCTCTTGCCGAAGAGGAAGTTTCTCGCTGTCGGGGGAACGTCGTGGTCCCTTCCGTGGCCGTGATGGGGACACCGCCTCGGCAGTCACCTCTTCGGAGGTGCAGGCTCCCCCAGTGTCGAGGCCCGCGCCTGCTGGGCCTGGCACCGGTGGACCCGCGACGCCGCCCTCCGGTGCCATTTCGGATCCCGGCGCCGGTGATCGAGATGGCGCCATAGGCGGCACTGCTCTGGCCTTCGGCGCCAGCCCGGTTTGCACTCTCGGTGGTGCCGGGTTGGGTTCCGGCGCCAGGGGCGGCACCGTGGGCCTAACTGGCGCAGCAGGGGAGCCGGGACCGGGCCTAGCAGTCGTGAGCCGGCTAGGGTCGTTCGGCGCCATTCCTCTGGGGACCCCCGGGGTTGCCAGCATGGAGGTTCTGCTGGTCTCGTCCTCTTCGGAGGTCGATGACTCGGACGTGGACCCTTCCTGTCACCCTGACTCTTCGGGGTCGGATCCCTAGTAACACGTGGTGCTAGGCGGCACAGCGGGCCCCTCCTGCTGTCTCCGCTCCCATCCTCCCCTGAGGACCCTCGGGCTAAGGGTGGCCCCGGGTCCCGGAGGGGTGATGTGGTGGGGACTGAGGGGGGGCTCTCCCTCCTAGGGGGTCTGTGACAGCTACCTTTCCGGGTGCTGTTGCCACCTCTTGGGGTGGGGGAACGCTGTAGTCGAGGAGGAGGGCTCCCTCAGAGTCCGAGGGTCGGCGGGGGCAGTCGTCGCGCTCTCGACGGCCACCCCTCGTCAGGTGTCTAGGAACGTGCTCGCAGATCCTGCCTTTCCCTCTTGGGCCTGGGACTCCCTCCGTGGCGTTGCTGCGGACTGCCCTTCTGGATCCATGCAATCCCAGTTTCATCACAGGGAGGATCCCTTCTGGGCTCTTCAGGCCCCGCATCCCCAGGGTTCCGTTTTGCGGCCTGGTTTGTTGTCCGGATCCCGCTAGCTGGGCTCCGTTCCCTCGGTTTCAGGAGCCCTAGCAGAGGTCAGTTGCCTCTTCGCAGGTGCCCTTCTCCAGTACCTCTGCAATCACCCCCCGCTCTTCCAGGCCATGTCGGTCCTACGGGTCCGTTATCCTGGGAGCAGTTCAGAGGTTCTGTGGCGGCCTTCCCCTCATACGTTAGATATATGCATGAGCGGGTCTTTCGACTCTCCCCACCGCCGCAGGAATCTTCTGGACATTCGAGCTCCCCATCATCCTCGTCTCCCTCCTCTGAGGGAGCGGAACCCCTTGCTCATCTTTCCTCCCACGCTGATTTCACTGAATATCAGCGATTCCTTTCAAGGATGGTGAGGGATCTTCGAATCTCTTACGTTAGGCGAGACAATACTGAATGGGAAACGCATGAATTCCTTGGAGAATTCAGTGCCCATCACCTGGTGGTACCTTCCTGGCCTATCCCCTTCCAGGAGGCGTCTATCCATTCCTGGCAGTCGCCAGCTGCCCCTTCTCCAGCCCCGGTAGACTGTCGATGAAGGTATTGTGCCCCTCGGAATCCCTGGGTACCCTTCCCAACCCGGCCCTCGGTTTGGTATATCTAGAGACTCCTTCCGGCATCGCCGCCTCGGCGTGTCCATCTCCACCGGTTCGGATTCCCTACAATCGACCGTGGAAGCGAAGAGTTCTCTTCCTCTCGCGGTGGCCTGCATTGCATCACATCAAGCTCACCACGCTGCCTACAATCGGCATCTGTGGTCGATGCTCTCCCAGCTCTTAGCATCAATGCCTGATATGGAGCACACCAGACAGGCTATTGCCCTCTCCGCTATAGGCCTGGAGCTGGCAAGACACCAAGCAAGGGCATCTTATGACATTAATGAGGTGGCTTCCAGGCTTGCGGGGACAGCGATCTGCATTAGGCGGATGGCATGGCTTCGTCTATCAAAGTTGTCACCCCTGGCCCGGCGTAGGGTGATTCGATCCGCTTCTCGGGGACCCGTCTCTTTCCTCCAGAGCTGGGAGACTTCTGCAGGGCTTCCTCATCTCCTAGTCACCGGGGGCATCTCCTAACTCTTCTCCACATAGGCTTCTCTGCATTAGCCAGGGTCTTCCCTTCTGTTTCTCACCAACAGGAGGCTGGGGTCTTGTTCCCTCAGGGTTCTACCCCCCTTTTTAAGGGAGGAGGCTTGGTACTCACCCAAGCAGTAATGAATGGTGAAGATTGACAAGGGAAGATATGAAAATTACGTACCTACCGTAATTCTTGATCTTCTCTTGTATCTTCACCATTCATTACTGATACCCTCCCACCTTCCCCTCAGTGGCCTCCTTCTGTGGCGTCTCCCCCTCCCGTCTCATTCCTCTTACTTTTCTTGGCCTTTATGCCAAAAAAAAAAAAAAAACTTTTCTATTTTTTCATTCTTAGTGAATGGATCTCCCTTTTTTCCTCAAGGTAAAAGGAACGAGCACGGTTATAATTTTCTCTACTTCTGAGGGAACTCTTTCGGACCACCCTTTGGGTACGATTCCTTACCTTCTTCAGGTCAGGCAGTTTCATGGCCCAAGTGGCCATGCCTGTCCTGGCCCCGGCAAAGTCAAGAATCCTCCTGGCAGGTATTATTTAGCTCTTCTAGCTACTGACTGAACTTGTCAGCTCTGAGCGTCTGCCTGCCTTGCCCTAGGGAGTCTGATTGAGTTCCACTCAATTTTTCATACAAAACTGCCTTCGAGAAGGCATAGTCTTTTCCATACACTGCTGTGTTAGCACCTAACAAGGTGCGAAGGGACTTGGTCCCCTTCCTGGCTGGGCACTCTACCTGGAACAGGTTCTGCCCTGACAGTCTAGGAGCCCTCAACTAGGATGAAGGGACTGGGCATGTTGAGAGTCTGCCCTCATTCGGATCTGTTCAGGTGGTTCAGTTGAACCTCCCCTCAGTCCTAACAACTGGGATTCTTGCTCCCTTGTTAGTCTCGAGCCTATAAGCCTCTCAACCAATGCTCGATGGGCACTGTTCTCCCTCTCAACATGCCCCTTTTCTTCTCCTTCTTCTTATACTTTCTCTTTCCTTCTCTCTGTTCCTCCCTTAGAGCCGCCCTGGAAAAGAGACCCTGCGGTCCCTTAGGGTAGGAATTCTCTCTCCTCTGTCTATTCTCTACCGGCTTATCCCTTTTTCAGTTTATATCCTTTCCTTTTTCTATCCCTCGGCTCTCTTGCCTCGCTTTCCTTTTTTCTTACCCTTTATTTTCGCCTCTCTTGCTAACAGAACTGAGATAGAGGAGGAGTCTGCGGCACCTAACGGCCCCCCCGCATGTACGCAACACGTCTGGCTAGAGGTGACTCCTGTTGAGCCGACTCCAAAAAAAATTCCCGTGGGAAAAGCACCGCTGGCTTCCCCAAGCAGTAATGAATGGTGAAGATACAGAGAAGATCAAGAATTACGGTAGGTACGTAATTTTCATTTCTTGCAGGACCTTTCCGATGTTAGTCTGTAGTGTTCCACAGTCGAGGTTCTTTTGTCTGTTACATCTGCATGCCATGAGCCCTTTGGTACCCTCTGCCTGGCTGAACTGACTGGTTTTAACTGGTTCTTTTAGGGCATTTCTACACAAGACCCTTCATCTGGAAGCTGATGGTTGATGGATATCGGCATTGTGTTGAACTTCCTTACTCGCAAGCCCTTGAGCCTTTTGCAACTTGTGAGCTAAGCTGTTACCTGGAAAGCAGCTTTCTAGCAGCCATCCCTTCTAATTGCAGTGTCTGAAATCCATCTCTTGGTCTTAGATCCCCCTTATTCTGTTTCCCTCAGGAGCAAGGTAGTGCTCCGCACTCGCAAGTTCCTTCCTAAGTTGCATTGCATTTCTTTCTCTCTGAATCGGCCTCTGTGCTGCTTACCTGCTATGCCAGCTTCCAGAAGGATGGAAAGTTCTTTCTTTCTTTACATTCTGTGAATGTCAGGGGTCCTCATTTTTCACCTAGACTGAGCTAGGATTTCAAGCAATCCAAACAGCTTTGGTCTCTTGCTTCGTTTGAAGAGTCGGCCTCCTCCAGTTGTGCTCTTTACTGCTTAGGTTATGAACTGTTTGCTTCTCTGCTATGCCATGGCATAGTTCATGCTGGAAGGTCAGGTACACACCAACTCTACTTCTGCAGTTATCACGTCCGTACCAGGGGTTCTCCCTGTACCTGTCAAGACATTTCAAAGCTGTAATTGAAATCGCAGTGCACATTTTGTTGTGCACTGTGTTCTGCATGTCCTGATCAGGTAGTTTGCCACTTGGCAGGACTGTCCTGAATAGACTTAGGAGTGAAAACCTCACTCAGGACTACCACCCTACCCTAGGAGTCCTTTCTCAGCTTGGTACTCCGACCCATTGGTGTGAATAAATGTTGAAGATACATTCCTGGAAGATATGAAAATTACATAACGTAATTCTTGATCTTCTAGGAATATCTTCACCATTTATTCACACTTCCACCCACCGTTGCCAGAACTCACCTCCTTTGTTCAAGGTGTGAGCCTTAAAAACACTGTCTACTCATGCACTGATCACGCTTGCAGTGGTTACCAGGGCTCATCATGCCCTTCGAGGAAGTGCATGACTACTAGTTAGCTTATTCTGCACCTCCTTGGCAAAAAAGGAACTGAGGCAGTTAGGGGCTGGTGCTGAGGTAAGCCAGGTACCCCAAGCCACTCTCGCAGTGCCGTGCATGTACATGGTTTACCTTGGCACCAGCCCTGCTGCAAAGTTCCGACTCCCGCAGGGTCCTGGTGCCCCTGGCACAGACCCATTAGTGTGAATAAATGGTAAAGATATTCCTAGAAGATCAAGAATTACAGTAAGTATGCTATTTTCATTTCCTGTTTCAGGGGGAGCACTACCAGTTCAGGGTGTTGCCCTTTAGCTTATCATCTGCGCCACAGGTATTTATCAAATGCTTTATTTTTTTATCTTTTATTAAAGTTTTCAAATATGTGATACTACTACAGACATTAAAAAACAGAACACATCATATGCAAGACATAGTTGAAGAAAAAACTAATGTTTAACAGTGGTGGCAGCAGCCCTCAGGAAGGAGGGTCAGTACATATTCCCCTATCTGGACGACTGGTTGCTCAAGTCACAGTCCATAGAGTATGTCTTACACCCTAATGCGTACCAGACAGCTGTTCAAGGCTCTGGGGCTCATGGTCAATCTGCCCAAGTCAGTCTTGACCCCTTGCCAATGCCTACAGTACATAGGAACTATACTGGACACGGCCCAGGGATCAGCCTTCCAGCCCCAGGACAGGGTGGAGCACCTCATAGCGCAGGCCCAGGAGCTTTATGGCAACAGGTATGTCACAGCCAAAACATTCCTGTGGTTAGCCTGGGCCTGATGGCAGCAACCATTGCCACAACTACACATGCGCGTCCCTCAGTGGACATTCAGGGTCCCATGGGATCAACATACTGATGATGTAGAACAGAGGGTTCTAGTGGTCTCGCCATTGAAGAAGGTGCTTCGGTCCACCCACCTGCTCAAAGGGATTCCCTTCCTGGTCCCTTTTCCTCACCACGGACACCTCAGGACTCGACCTGGGGGGCACATCTGGGACCTCATCAGACCCAAGGTACTTGGACCGCAGTGGAAAGATCTTCCTGGACATAAGTCTCCACCACTCATTCACACTAATGGGAATAGCGCCGGAGGCACTAGGACCCAGCGGGAGCAACGTTTTTTGCTGGAGGGCCAGCGCCAGGGATGGAGCCGCGAGGAAGCGGCTCCATGAGTCTCAGCCGTGCGGTAAGTGACTTCTCGGCGTCGACCCTCCAACCGCCTCAGTTCCTTTTTTCCAGCCGTTGAGTGCGCTTCAGTGACGACATCACTCGCCCGCCGGGAGTCAAACTTCAAACTAGCAGCATAGTTTTCAGTTTTGTTGTTTTGTAGTAATATCTCGAATAAGTATCATTTAAGTTTATTCTTATTTACAAAGAAGTCTCAGCCTACATTGACGGAGTCGACCATGAGCGGGTCAGGTGACGGTAGGGAGACTTCATATGAAAGCTGTTCAGTCAGCTGGGTCCGGTCCGCTGCCTTCTCCGGAGGGGTCTGACAACGGTCAGTCCGATGCCTGAGGGCAGGCAGTCCCCTCGGCTTATAAAACAAGCGGTGGCATTCTCAGCACCGTTCGTGTGAGCTCTTCTTGACCCACAGGTGAAAGGAAAAGCATCACTCGAGTCGCCTTCTGATATGTCTGCGCATAGACGGTCAGTTATTGGAGCTAGTTGCCAGTCTCCTCTTTCGGGGTCGCCAGCTTCTGTTTCTGGTAGCCGACGTCCTTGACATTGTAGCCCTACCCCGCCCTCTGGTAGGTCTTCAGATGAGCAGTTTCATCAGTGGGCTGCTCTTATGGAGCAATGGGATCGGAGGTTGGTCCAACTGCCTAGCCCGGTCACTCGGGGCCTTCGGGCTTCTTGGGAGACCAGGTAGGGAGGTTGAGCCTCCCTGGTCGCGGCGCCCTCTTCGGTGCTGTTGGCAGGTGTTGTCCCCCATATGGCTGTGGCGCAGGGGCCACACGATGCCTCTATCTCCTGCTCTTCTTCCTCCCTTCTCCTCAAATTCTGTTTTCGGAGTCTTGGGGTGTTTTCGACGCCCTTGGCGTCGATGGCACTCGGCTCGCGCGGATGCGTCTGTCGGGCCGTCCTCTGCGCCGTTGAGTTTCTTGGCGCCGTCGCATTCGTCGGCGCCGTCCTTGGCGTGGCCCCACGGTGCCATCTTCAGTGCCATGTGGTTCCTCGGCGCGTGCGCCTTGTCGGCGCCGTGTGGCTCTCGGCACCGTGCGTTTCTGCGGCTCCGGGGTTCTTGGGCGTCATCCACTTTTCAGGACTCCTCCTCCTCCTTTAACACCTTTTCTTCCTCATTTCCCTCTGATTTTAACTCCTTTCCTGTCCATGCAGTCCCTCCTGGACTGTCAGGAGATGACATTGAGCCTGACCCAGACCTTCGACTGGGTGATGAAGTGGAAGGATCCATTCCTGCTGCAGAGCCTGTGGTCGAGGACCTGTCTTTTAAGTCTCTGCTGAAAAATTTGATTTCCACTCTTTCTCTCCAAACTACAGACATCGATCCTGGGAAATTGCTACGACTCCAATACCTCCATGTTCCGGAGGTCCCTACGGATTTGACTCCTCCGGTACAGCCCTCCTTTGAGACGCTGTCTCAAATGGTATGGAATAATCCCGCTGTCATTCCTTCCATGGCTAAATCCATAGATAGGAAATACTCAGCCCCCAAGGATCGACCTATTTTGGCGTCTCAAGCCTTTGCGGATCCTATTGTAGTTTTGGCAGAGAATGATAAGGTTGTTCTTCCCCAGACTACTACAGCTCGACCTATTAACAAAGAATCTCGTAAGATAGACACTTTGGGTAAGAGAGTCTTTGCTGCTTCCACCCTGGAAATGCGTGCTGCCAGCTACCAAGACTATTTCTCTCAATATGAGTATATCCTTTAGCACTCACTCAAACAAATGGTTGAAGATCTACTGGATTCGGACACAAAGTCAGAGCTGCTCCACACCATTACTAGGGGTATTGAATCCAACAACCAGCAGGTTAAAGCAGCTATGGATGCTTTCGATACTGCTTCGCGAGCGGTGGCGGCCAGCATTTGTACCCGCCGTCGTTCCTGGCTGCGCACTTCAGGTTTCACAAATGATGCACAGCAGCAAGTAATGGTGTTGCCTTTTGATGATGTGTATCTCTTCGGCCCTCAAGTAGAACAGGCTCTAGAAGCTACACAAAAGACTAGGTCAGCCATTAAGTTGGCTCGACCTCCTCCTGTCCCCTCTCGAGGTGGTGTTAATAAACGCCAGTTCCATAACCGTCAGTCCTTTTGAGGCAAAGGCAGGGAAAGTTTTCATAAAAACCAAGCCCCCCAGCCTCAAAAGAAAACGCAACAGAAGGCGCAAGCACCCAAAGCGCCCAGCGCTGTCTTCTGAGTTCTTGGCCCAAGTCCTACCTCAGCTGCCCGAGGTGGACTCTTCCTCAGCGGTGGGAGGTCATCTGACGCACTTCTACAATCAATGGAAATTGATAACCTCAGACAAATGGGTCCTCCGGATAATCCGCGAGGTGTTTTCACTCAATCTTGTGGAGACCCCTCCGGATCATCCTCCCAAACGACAGCCCAAGCTGTCAATCCTTCAGTCAGACCTTCTCAATGCCGAGATACAGGGCCTTCTGAACAACAGGGCAGTAGAAGTAGTACCGCTGCATCAACGGAACACAGGGTTCTACTCCCATTACTTTCTGATTCTAAAGAAAACTGGGGACATGCGCCCCATTTTGGACCTCAGAAAACGAAACAAATGTCTGCCCAAGGAGAAATTAAAAAATGATTTCACTAGGAACTCTGTTTACCTTTGCTTCATCAACACGACTGGCTAGCCTCCCTAGACATGCAGGATGCTTACCAGCACATTTCTGTTCACCCAAATCGTCACAAACTCCTAAGGTTTGTGACTCTGGGACAACATTATCAGTTCAGAGTCCTGCCCTTTGGGCTATCCTCGGCGCCATGAGTTTTTACAAAGTGTTGTGCAGTTCTCACAGCACATCTCAGAAAGATCGGAACACAGATGTTCCCTTATCTGGACGATTGGCTTCTGGCAAGTCCTTCCAGGCAGGGAACTCTGGATGCCGTAGCCACGGCTTCACGCTTTCTCACGTCCATGGGAGTCCTGTTAAACCTGAAAAAATCGCAGTTGCAGCCCTCCCAGAAGCTCCTTTTTATAAGAACTCTTCTGGACACCTCCTGTGCAAAGGCTTTTCTTCCAGAGGACAGGAGGAGTGATATCCTTCAGATGGCCCGTCACATCGGGGAGAGCAACTCGGTTCCAGCTCTCTCGATGCAACGGATGCTAGGTCTCATGGCATCCTCTGTGTTCACTGTACCCCTAGCACGCCTTCACATGAGAACTTCTCAGTGGATGCTCAGTACTCAGTGGTCCCCAACCACTCACCCGCAGTCCTTTCTCATCAAGGTGACAGAACCTCTAAAGAGGTCACTCACCTGGTGGTCACAAGAGATCAACCTCCTAGAAGGATATCCCTTTGCTCCTCTGGATCATCAGATTTCCATTACCACAGACACGTCCCTGATGGGGTGGGGAGCTCACTGTCAGGCTCTCCACACTCAAGGTACGTGGACTCAAGTCGAGTCTCAGCTTCACATAAATGTCTTAGAAATGAGAGCCGTCCTTTATGCGGTCCGGGCATTGAAGGACATTCTCTGTCACAAGAACATTCTCCTTCAAACGGACAACAAAGCAGTGATGTATTACATCAGCAGGCAGGGCGGTGCATACTCTTACCCCTTATGTAGGAAAGCGATGAGAGTGTGGGAATGGTGCTTGGAGCACAAGGCTCTAATTCAAGCGGTCTACTTGCCGGGAGTGCAGAACGAACTGGCAGACCGTCTCAGCAGAACAGAGACAGATCTTCACGAATGGTCTCTCGACTCAACCATAGTTCATTCACTATTGCAGAGTGGGGAACTCAGACCTGGACCTTTGCATCCCCTCAACACAAAACTGCCTCTCTTCTGCTCCAGAAATCCAGGGCCTGGCATTTTCTGTCAGGATGCGTTCAGGCTGCGGTGGACAAAGCACGCCTTTCCGCCTCTTCCTCTAATTCAGAGGTACTTCTCAAGTTCGAATCCAGGGGACAAAAGGATCCTCATTGCTCCCTTCTGGCCTCGACAGATGTGGTTTCCACTACTCAACAGTATGTCGGCAGCTCCTCCGAAACCACTTCCCCTTCAGACGAACTTCTTAACTCAGGGGCCTGTTGTTCATCCCAGCCTGAGGTCGCTTCACCTTCACGCTTGGCTTTTGAAGAGATGGAAGTGAACAGGTTCAATGTCTCTCGCAGGGTTTCAGATATTCTTCTGGCTGCGCGGAAGCCAGCTGCTAAGAAAACTTACACAGCCAAATGGAAGCGTTTTTCGCTCTGGTGTGCAAAATCCTCTTTAAATCCCTTTTCCTGCCCACCAGATAAAATTTTGGAGTACCTCTTAGACCTCTCAAATTCACGTCTGTAGTACTCTACAGTCAAGGTTCACCTTTGTTCCATTTCAGCTTATCGTGAGCCGGTACTTTCCTTCTCACTAGCTCAGTTACCTGTAGTTAAGAGGTTTCTTAAGGGAATTCTGCATACCAGACCTCCTATAAGACGTCCAGTCGCAGCCTGGGACATTAATCTTGTGCTAGATATGCTCACTCGGAAACCTTTCGAACCTCTGGCTACCTGTGAGCTAAAATTTCTCACCTGGAAAACGGCCTTCCTGGTGGCCATTACCTCAGCCCGCAGGGTCTCTGAGAAACATGCCTTGGTCACAGACCTTCCGTATACTGTGTTCCACAAAGACAAAGTAGTCCTTAGAACCCATCCTAAATTTCTTCCGAATGTTGTTTCGGAATTCCATCTAAACCAACTTTTGGTCCTTCCCTCTTACTTCGCGGACTTCCAAAATGAAGGAGAACGTTCTCTTCATTGCTTGGACATCAAGAGTGCTTTGCATTTCTATCTAGATAGAACAAAAGACTTTCGTAAAGCTCAGCAACTGTTTGTTTCCTTCAGCGAGACCCGGCTGGGTCAACCTGTCGCTATCAGATGTATCTCAGCATGGCTAGTGGCATGCCTTCGCCACTGTTATTCCATGGTGTAGGTTAAGCTGGAGGGCAGAGTGTACTCTCACTCTCCTTGGGCGGTCGTGGCATCTCTGGCGGAAATTCGCAATGTACCCATTGCAGATATTTGCAATGCAGCTACCTGGAGCTCAGTGCATACTTTCGTTAAACACTATGCCTTGGATGTCCATGCCAGATGACATCTTTCCTTTGGCAGGACCATCCTTAATGGACTTCTGTCCTAAAACTGTGAGCTCTTGGTCTCTCCTGCCGCCCTCTTGGGGGTTATTAGCTTGTACTCTTCCATGAGTGTGAATGACTGGTGGAGACTTATGTCCAGGAAGATATGGAAATTATGTACCTACCATAATTCTTGATCTTCTTGGACGAGTCTCCACCACTCATTCACACGCCCACCCTCCATCCCCCGAGCTCACCTCTGTTGTTGGTCTTCACTCGCTCAAATCTTTAGGCTGTGAAGACTTCTTTGTTGACCTTTCTTATACGGGTCGTCCGGACTATCTTATGTCTGGTTTTTTGGTTAGGCTATCCTTCTAGGTTAGTTACACTGCACCTCCTCGGGGGAAAAAAAGGTACAGAGGCGGTTGGAGGGTCGACGCCAAGATAGTCATTACCGCACGAGCTGAGGCTCGCGGTGCCGCTCCTCGCTGCTCCATCTCTGGCGCCGGCCTTCCAGCAAAAAAGTTTGCTCCCGCAGGGTCCTAGTGCCTCCGGCGCTTTTCCCACTAGTGTGAATGAGTGGTGGAGACTCGTCCAAGAAGATCAAGAATTATGGTAGGTACGTAATTTCCATTTCCCTCCACATAAATGTTCTAGAGATAAGAGCCGTATTGTATGGCCTGCAAGCCTTCCAGAATTACCTGTCCCCGGGGCTTCTGCTAGTACAGGCAGACAATATCAGTGTAGTCCACTACATAAACAAGCAAGGGGGACCCATTCATACCACCTGTGCAGAGAAGCGATTAGGGCTTGGTACTGGGCTCTAGAACTGTCAGCAGTTCATGTCCTAGGTGTCCAAAATGTATTGGCAGACAGGCTAAGCAGGATACAGTCCAGAATGCATGAGTGGGAACTGCTGACATCGGTAGTGGAAGACCTGTTCGACAGGTGGGGTCTTCCAGAGTTGGACCTTTTTTTGCATCCTCACTAAATGCAAACCTGCCACTTTTCTGCTTGCTCACTCCAAGGCCTGGAGTTTTCTGGCAAGACGCATTGTCCCTCTCTTGGAAAGGGAGGTTCCTCTATGCCTTCCCTCCCTTCCCCCTAATTCAGAGGGTGCTGACCAAGTTTCAGGTGGAAGTGGCGACTCAGATACTCATTGTTCCCTTCTGACCTCGTCAGATCTGGTCCCCCCCTTACTGCAGCAGTTGGCAGTGGAACTCATGATAACCCTGTCCTTATGCAAAGGCTTGCCATCACAGGAGCAGGGTACCCTGGTCCATCCGGACCTCAGGTTGTTCCATCTTCATGCCTAGCTCCTGAGAACATAGCTGTAGCTAGATTTGGAGTGTCTCAAAAGGTGACTGCTAGGAAACCCTCCACCAGGGCCACTTATTCCATGAAGTGGAAGCGCTTTGCCTATGAGCTGCTTCCCATCGCTTGGACCCATTCACTTGTCCAGTGAATCAGTGCTTGCTATCTCTCTCAGACACTGCACTGCAATATTCTTCCGTTAAAGTGCACCTGGCTGCCATTTCAGCATGTCATGTGTTCATTGATGGCCGTACGGTGGCACAACTGGAGAGGCCCCATACATTTTTTGAGAGGCATTCTTCATTTCAAGTCTCATCCACAATCCAGTCCCACTTTGGGACTTAAATTTTGTGCTAGAGAAACTTACTTTGGCTCCTTTCGAGCCAGCCACAAGTTTCAAGCTATGCTTTCTGTCATGGAAAGCATTATTTTTAGTTGCCATTACTTCTGCTCGAAGGTTTTCCAAGCTTCCGGGTCTGATGTGTGCGCCTCCTTATTTGGTTTTCCACAAAGACCGTGTCTTTGCGTACTAACCCTAAATTCTTACCAAAGATGGTGTCTGAGCTAACCCTGAATCAAACCATCTACCCGCCTGTTTATTATCCTGAGCATGCCAATCCAGGGGAAGCATTGCTCCATACCTTAGATGTAAATAGAATACTCAGATATTATGTTCATCATACAATGGACTGCAGGAAGTCCTCACAGCTTTTTGTTTCCTTCACCCCTGGGAAAGAGGATGTACCAGTTTCTGAACAGTGCCTGTCATGATAGTTAGCAAACTGTATTACTTTTTGTTATAGAAAGAATGATAAGGAACTTCTGGGGGTTGTTTGTGGCCATTCCACTAGAGGTATGGCCACTTCTGTCACCTGTTTCAGGATGTGCTGCTATACAACCTGGAGTACTGTGCACACGTTCACTAAACACTACAGTCTGGACATTGCCTCTAGAGAAGAAGGGCAGGCTTCAGCCTGGCTGTGCTCCAAGGTCTCCTTCGTAGTCCTGTAGCCTCTAGCCACTCTGACTGGTTGTCTGTCAGACCTGCTTGGGACTCGTTCCATAGGTGTGGCCTGATGCTAGCGATATCCTCGAAGAACATAGTACAGTTACGCAAGAAATGAACAATCTTACTTCGCGTGGGAGTTCTTGCAGCAGGCTATTACCATTAGGACTAAAGCCACAGGCCTTCGGACCCACCAGAAAAATCTTAGCCAGCAGTACCCAGCAGGGCCCGCCACCCAATGTCGGCTACTCCCCAACGTCAGTCATGCCATAAAAGGGGGCGGTCCCAAACTCCATCTCAGTTCTTTTCCCGCCGCAGACCCGCTCTCAACCGGAAGTCTTAGCGCGTGTTTTTCAGCAGTTCTAACAAAGTTTATAGAAATTTGTAGTTGTTCTCCTCGTTTTTTCCTCCTCTGCTGAGTGGTTTCCATCACATGTCTTCTCCATCGTCGGTCTCGTCCTGTGGCCTGAAGAAGACCAAGTGTGTCTGTGGCCACCAGATCCCATTAAAGGGTGGCCACAAAGTCTGCGTCTTCTGCCTGTGCCCAGACCATGACCTTCAAGCCTGCGAGATCTGCAAAGACCTCACTGGCAGGACTAGGATCCGGTGCCTGAAGGCCCTAAAAGCCCACCTTTTAGAAAAACAGGTGAACGTCATGCAGAGCTCTCCCAGGGAAAAGGCCAAGCATCAGGACAGATCCCACCACAAGTCCCGTGAGAAGGACTGTAGCCAGTCCCACCAGCGGTCCAGGTCACATTCCACCCACAAGAAGGCTTCATCTTTGGGCTCGGGTGGTTCCGACCGTTCACACCACTCCAAGCATGGGGAAATGGTGAAGTGTCCCGCTCCCACCAAGACACCAACATTGGCCTCAGTGGGGGCTGCTTCTGTAGCCACTTCAGCCAAGGTGAAGGTGTGCACTGCGTGTCTCTGCAGCCTCGGCAGATGCTTCTCGACTCTTCCTTCTTGATTGCATGGCCCCGTCGAAGAAGGCCTCTATCACGGCCTTGCCCAGGGTTTCTGGGAAGCCACTTACCAAGGGTCGGGACCTTCTGGCTAAGACCCCTTCAGGGTCCCGTCCCTAAGTTGGCTAAGCCTGAGCTGACCACGGCCAAGACACCAGTCGCGGTGCCGAACACGGATACCAAGGCTGACCATCCTCGGAAAGAGCCCACACCGTTCACAGTACTGTCGCCGAGCCCGAGGTCTTCTACTCTGGAGGGCTTTTCCTCAAAGTCTTCTCCTAGGGCCCTTCTGGATCTTCCGGCTTCACCGATTCCCCTGAAGGGGACTGCAGCCTCTGTGTTCAATAAAGAAGAACTCACTGTGCTTTTTTCTTTCTGGTGGAGCCAGGTCAAGAAGGACATGGCTCCCCCAAAGCCTGATCTGACACCGGTCCCTGACCAGCCAGATATTCAAGACACTGGGGCTCAGCCCCTAAAGTCCTCTACTGAACCTTCAGATGAGCGGCGTAAAATTTTCAAGTCCTGCTCACCCCCGGTAGTCAGATCCCAGTCTAGGTCTGAAGACTGCCAACGGCACCGCTCACAGTCTTCTAGCCATCACCAGTCCTGGCCCAGGGGCAAGTCTCGCAGCCACCATAGGTCTCCTACCAGGCGCGGATGCTCTTCCAGCCATCGCTTCTCTCGAGACAGGTGCCAGTCTCCACTCCATCATCGGTCCCTGAGCCGACAGTGGTCCCATGGCCGACGTCGGTCAGATGGTGGCCAACGCTCCAAGGAGGGAAGTCCTTCCAGGCATGGTTAGGTTTCCCCCTGCCCTAGTAGGAGCCAGTCTTCTTCATCTTCCTCTTCAGACGAGTCCCTCTCAGGAGTTGGAGGTTCTCCTGACGACAAAGAAACTCCTTGTTCACCACCTGACAATCCCACCTTTATGGACGTCATGCGGCACATCCAGGCCTCTAACGAAAGGGAGATGGAGGACCTGGATCTGGAATGCTGGAGACCGGCTAGGTACCTGAGGCAAAAAGAGCCTAAACCATTAGTAGTGACTCCTTTGGTGGATACTTAGAAACATAGAATTTGATAGCAGATAAGGACTGCTTGGCCCACCCAGTCTGCCCATTTCCCTACCTAATGGATAAGCTGCAGATCCTAGTTAACCAACAGTCTACTTCTTCCTACACCCACCCCCTAGAATTGCCTTATGACTGTCCCATGCATTCTTGAATTCAACCACTGTTTTTGACTCCACAACCTCCTCCAGAAGGCCGTTCCATGCATCCACAACCCTCTCTGTGAAAAAATACTTCCTTACATTACCTTTGAGCCATTCCATCTTCAAATTGTGCCCCTTGTTCTTGCACACTCTTTTTTCTGAAAGATGCTACCCTCTTGAACTTTGTTGATTCCCTTGAGGTACTTGAAAGTTTCTATCATGTCCCCCTTCTTCCTCCTTTCCTTGAGACTATACATATTAAGCTCCTTAAGTCTCTCTTCATATGTCTTCTGGTGCAGACCCTGCACCATTTTAGTTGCCCTCCTCTGGACTGCCTCCATCCTGTTTATGTCTTTGCGGAGACTGGGTCTCCAGAACTGCACGCAGTACTCCAGATGGGGTCTTACCAGCTGTCTGTACAGAGGGATAACAACTTCACTGTTTTCTGCTGGTGATGCCTCTCCCTATGCATCCCAGTATCCCCCCAGCCCTCCTTACTGCCCTCTCACATTGCTTGCCCACCTTTAGGTCATCTGATATGACTACCCCCAGGTCCCTTTCCATTTTGTTGTTGTCAGTATCTCACGCCCCATTGTGTACTCTTCCCCTGGGTTTTTGTTTCCCAGGTGCATTTCCATGCACTTCTTAGCACTGAATCTAAGCTGCCATACATTTGACCATTCCACCAACTTTGCCAAGTCCCTTCTCATCCTTTCCACCCCACCTTGTGTATCAACTCTGTTGCAGATCTTTGTGTCTGCAAAGAAACATACTTTTCCTTCCAGTCCCTCTGCAATGCCGCTTATAAAGACATTGAAGAGGACAGGTCCTAGTACTGAACCCTGCTGCACCCCACTAGTAACCCCCCTTTTCTCAGAGTGGACTCCATTTAGTGTTACCCTCTGTGTCCTATTCTCCAGCCAATTCTTTACCCAGGCTACCATCTTGGGACCCACTCCCAGGCTGGCTAACTTGTATATTAATCTTTTGTGTGGGACTGTCAAATGCCTTGCTAAAGTCTAGGTAGGCTACGTCCACGGCCCATCCCTGATTTATTACTTGGTCACCCAGTCAAATAAATCTATTTGATTCGTCTGACATGACCTTCCTGCTGTGAATCCAGGCTGCCTTGGGTCCTGTGCCCCTCTGGCCTCTAGGTACTCAACAGTTCTTTCCTTCAGAAGTGATTCCATCATTTTCCCTATCACTGGGGTTAAACTAACAGGTCTGTAGTTTCCTGCTTCTGACCTGCTTTCACTTTTGTGAAGTGGAATAACATCTGCCCTCCTCCAGTCCTCAGGTACCACCCCATCCTTCCATGATTTGTTAAAGAGGGTAATCAGTGGTGTCACTAATTCTTCCCTTAGTTCTTTTAGAATTCTGGGATGAATCCCATCAGGCCCCATTGCTTTGTCCATTTTCTGTTTTAAGAGTTCTTTCAGAACCCTTTCTTCTGTGAATGGGCTGGTATCAACTCCTGTAACCAGAATGTTTCTATTGTTTGGTTTATGTACCTCCCACTCTTCATTTGTGAATACTGAGGAAAAATATTTGTTTAGTATCTCTACCTTTTCACAGTCACCCTCTGCCCACCTCCCTCCCCTTATTTATTTATTAACTTTTGGTAACTGGGTAAGTGCGCTAGACAACAATCCTGCCTATTTTCAGGCATGACCCGGTAGAGTACAAAATTGAGAATACAGAAATGACAACAGTACAGTTCAGAAACAACAGCTTAGGTACAGTTATTACAATAAAGTAACAAAACAGAAGTAGGATTGGCATGTGGAGGAGCACACTCTATCAGTCATTTAGCCAAGCCTGGTGAAAAGGAAAACACATAAATAAGATACAGCAAACTAAGTTATACGTTAACAGCTAAATAGCATGGCGACTTAGGTGGCGACTCCCAGTTACGTGCAGTAGCAGTTACCTAGGTCATAGAGGTGAGAGAACAGAGAACACTTAAAAGAAAGGTGGGAGGTGGAGTTTTTAACCTGAGGGGGGAGCGAGTTCCAGAACCTAGGGGCAAAATAGGAGAAAGCCTCTTCTCCCATTTTGGTGGCACAGGGCCATACCGAGAGCATTGGGATGGTAGAGGACCTAAGGGAGCGGGAGTGAGAGACTGGGGTAAGCATGTCACCCAGAAAGGCCAGACGAGGTGTTCTAATAAGGGAGTGTGTAAGACCGGAGGTATTTGGGAGACAACCAGTGTAAGTCAGAGTAGAGTAGGCAGTGATGAGTTGGGCGAGGAGCTGATGAGGCGAACCTACAGATATTATTATAGGAAGTGTCCCACTTGCAGAGCACACTAGCATTGGCATGGTAGAGAACCGGGAGGGCATAAAGGAGTTGAGGGAGTAGTACACCTCTAGCTACTGATTTCCTGGCTGTTGGGGTGAGTGAGTGGCGCACTAGATAGGCTGCACCAGTTTTAGCATTGACAGACTGACAAGCACCGAAAAATCCAGAGCCGGGTCAAGCGTAACCCCGAGGTATTTGAAAGTAGAGGTGTTAGTGACGGTAGTCCCATCCAGGCAGTGGACAAGGAGCTTAGGGGACTCGGCACTTTTTTAGAGGGTCCAAAAAGCATGGCCTGAGTCTTACCTATATTTAGGATTTACTGGTTAGCCGAGAGCCAGGATTGAAAGTCATGTGAAAGGTTTAGGTTTATGTCAACAATAGACTTGGAAGAATAATAAAGCACGAGATCATCAGCGTACATGAGTAGGCTGCTGTGAAGAGAAGGACTGGAGATATCATTTAGAAAGAGAGAAGAGAGTAGTGGACCAAGTATGGAACCCTGCGGTACACCGTGGGTGATAGGGATGGGGGAGGAGAGAACCTTATAGAAGGAAACAGCCTGAAAGCGGTTATCCAGGTATCTACCGAACCGGATAGGGTAGAGTCAGAGGCTCCTAGGGTTTGTAGCCTTGTCAGTAGAAGCGGGTGATGGACCATATCGAACGCTTTAGAGAGGTCAATAAACACGGCTCCCGTGAGTAAGCTCTTATCCATGTTATCTTTGACATCACTGGTAAGCTGGGTCAAAGCAGTGGTAGTGCTGTGCCCAGCCCTAAAGCCATGTTAAATAGGGGATAGAAGATTAAACTTTAGGTACTCAGAGGCCTGACAATGGACTAGTTTCTCAAGTAGCTTGCGGAGTGTGGGGAGAAGTGAGATGGGGCGGTAGTTGGACAGTAGCTGAGCATCCCCCTTCTTAAAAACAGGTATAATTCTAGCTGTTTTTCAGACCAAGGGGACAGAAGCAGAGCAGATTGAGAGGGTGAAAAGCCTGGTTATGGGCACTGCAAGCCAGGCAACAAACTGCCTAAGAATCCCAGGATGAATACCATCAGGGCCTGCACTACCACTAGCCAGAACAGTTTTGAGTAGGTTTAGAACTTCACAGTATGTGACCGGAGCCAGAGTTGGGGGAGTGGGGGCCGGGGGGGGGGGGTAGATGAGTCAGGCCAAGCTGTGGGGAGGGAGTAGGGGTAGGTAGAGTGGAAAAGAGGGAGTTGAAAGCATTAGCAATGGTGAGTGGGTGGTTACAGTATGCATCATTTATGTACATATCTTTTGGAGTCAGAGGCTTATTGCTCACAAGAATCTCCTTGATGTGAGACCAGTACCATTTAGGGTAGGAGGCAGAAGAACTTAGGAGATTTCTGTAATAAGAACTCTTAGCCAGGTGAATCTCCTTTTTGCAGGTGTTCCGTAAGGTTCTATAGGCTTCAGAGTCAGTAAGTAGATGGGAGGCCTTCCAAGTAGACCACAGTTTATCCCTGAGTTTAGGAAGATGGAGCAGGGGATGCTTGAGCCATTTAGTTTCTTTCCCTTTTACCCTTCTCATGGTGACCGGGATGTGTTTATTTTGCAGCGAGAGTAGGGAAGAGGTGAAATAGCCCGTAGCAATGTTTACGTCATCAGTATAGTAGAGGGGAGACCAGTCAACCAGGTTAAGATCATGAATGAAAGCGTCCGTATTAAGGTTGGAGAGGTTGGAAAAAGTTAAGACTTTTGATGGGAAGGAGGGGGAGGGGGTATCCCATACACCATAAACCGGGTAATGATCACTTATGGTATCTGGGAGAACTCCGGCCAAGGGGAAAAACTACTTCCTATTTGTCAGGATCCAGTTCAGGAGAGTGGGCGAGGTTCAAACGGGTGGGAGACCCTAGTGGGGCCTCACTATCCCTCCCTTGGTCTTCTCCTTCGCCCCTGATGTACCTATAAAGATGTTTTGCCCCTTCTTAACTGAGTTGGCTACTTTTTCCTCAGTTTGGGCCTTGCTGTCCTGACTGCCTTCCAGCTTCCTTTGCTTTAACTGATACAATTCTCTGTCCTGCTCCTTCTGTGATTCCTTGTACTTCCTGAATGCTTTCTTTTTCTCTCGAACCTTCCCTGCCACCTCCTTTGAGAACCATAGTGGTTTCTTACATCGTTTTGTTTTGTTTATTTGCTTCACACAAAGGCTTGTTGCCTCTGTGATGGCAGTTTTGATTATTCCCCATTATTCTTCCACCCCTCATTCCTACCCATTTGCTAGTGTATTCCTTAGGCACTCACCCATTTTGGCAAAGTCAGCCCTCCTAAAGTCCAGTAATATAGAAACATAGAATTTGACGGCAGATAAGGACCGCTTGGCCCACCCAGTCTGCCCATTTCCCTGCCTACTGGATAAGCTGCAGATCCTAGTTAACCAGCAGCCTACTTCTTCCTACCCCCATCCCCTAGAATTGCCTTTATGACTGTCCCATGCATGCATGAATTCCACCACTGTTTTTGACTCCACGACCTCCTCCAGAAGGCCGCTCCATGCATCCACAACCCTCTGTGAAAATACTTCCTTAAATTACCTCTGAGCCACCTCCCATCTTCAAATTGTGCCCTTGTTCTTGCACACCTCTTTTTGAAAGATGCTACCTCTTGGACTTTGTTGATTCCTTGAGGTACTTGAAAGTTTCTATCATGTCCCCCTCTCCTCCTTTCCTCGAGGCTATACATATTAAGCTCCTTTAGTCTCTCTTCATTTGTCTTCCGGTGCAGACCCTGCACCATTTTAGTGCCTCCTCTGGACAGCTTCCATTCTGTCTATGTCTTTGCGAAGACTGGGTCTCCAGAACTGCATGCAGTACTCCAGATGGGGTCTGACCAGCTGTCTGTACAGAGGGATAATAACTTCCTGTTTTCTACTGGTGATGCCTCTCCCTATGCATCCCACTATCCCCCCAGCCTTCATTGCTGCCCTCTCACATTGCTTGCCCACCTTTAGGTCATCTGATATGACTACCCCCAGGTCCCTTTCCATTTTTGTTGTTGTTAGTATCTCACCCCCATTGTGTACTCTTCCCCTGGGTTTTTGTTTCCCAGGTGCATTACCTTGCACTTCTTAGCATTGAATCTAAGCTGCCATACATTTGACCATTCCTTTAACCTTGCCAAGTCCCTTTTCATCCTTTCCACCCCACCTTGTGCATCAACTCTGTTGCAGATCTTTGTGTCATCTGCAAAGAGACATACTTTTCCTTCCAGTCCCTCTGCAATGTCGCTTATAAAGACATTGAAGAGGACTGGTCCTAATACTGAACCCTGCGGTACCCCACTAGTAACCCCCCTTTCATCACAGTACCTTTGCCTTTGTATGGCTTGACTCTACTGCTGTGTTTATCATGAACCATACTGTTCGATGGTCTCTAGTTCCCAGATGGCTACCCACTTCTCCATCTGTGATCCTCTCTCCATCTCCATTTGAGAGTACCAGGTTTAAGGTTGTTCCCTCTCGAGTGGGTTCCAATACTAGTTGTCTAAGGCATGCCCCCTGTATGGTATCTAGAATAACCCCATTCTTAGAAGTGGCTGCTGCAACTGCACTCCAGTTACCATCTAGCATATTCAGATCCCCCATCAGCAATATGTCCCCTTTTTCTGCCATTCTAAGGATGCTTTCTATCATTTCCTTGTCCATTTCCTCTGCCTGAAATGGGGGTCTGAATACAACCGCTTTACAGATTGTGGTGCCATTGCCTGTCTCCAAATTGACCCACAGTGCTTCCTCTCCTCCTTGTTTACCCTATTGTTCTGTTGCTTTGATTTCTTCGCTTCTGTAGAGAGCTACTCCTCCTCCTCTTTTACCCTCCCTGTCCCTCCTGTAGATAGTGTATCCTGGTATGTTTACGTCCCAGTCATGATTCTGTGTGTACCATGTTTCTGTGACTACCACAATATCCAGATGTTCCTCCTCCATCAAGGCCACTAATTCAGGAAGCTTGTTACCCAGACTATGGCATTGGTACTCAGACCTCACGAGGATCACTTGGAAACATCCTGCCACAGTCCCGTCAGTTTCCAAAAAATCGGACAGGCTGTATAGAGCGCCAAGGGATGAGTCTTTTTTGGCGGAACACCCTCAGGCCGATTCGGTGGTCATAGCGGCTGCTTATGACAAATCTCGACAGCCCAAACACCTAAGTTCTCAGCCTCTTGATCAGGAATCCCATTACTTAGACCAAGTGGGCAAGAAGGTGTACTCTGCATCCACCTGTTCCATAAGGTCCCTGAACTTCCTTACACATATGGTCCATTACCAGAATGCTTTTTGGGAGAAAGGGCAAGCGATTGCTAACGCCTTGCCAGACTCCGTGCAGAAAACGGAGCTCCTGGATATTCTGAAGTCGGGTTCAGACGTAGGTATACATGTTCTGCGGGCCTCGTACGACACTGCAGATACAGCATCAAGGGCAACAGCGTCAGGTGTCTGCCTGAGGCGCCATGCCTGGTTACGAGTTTCAGAATTCTCCTGGGATCTGCAGAACGGAATCAAGGACCTCCCTTTCCATGGTTCCGTACTGTTCGGTTCGGAGAATGAGGATCTTATCTCTCATCTCCAGGAATCGGGGAAATCAATCTGGTCCATCCATCAGATGTATAAGGGGGAACCAGAAAAGATTCCACAAACGGCCATTTCGGAAGACCTCAAGTTCAACCTGCCCGTGGCAATCAGTCAGCTCAGAGAGGAGGCTTTGAAAGGAAGGCCACAACCCAGCAGCCTGGAGGCACTCCCTTTCGAGGCCCTAAGTCCTCCCAAGCCTCTTTGCCAACCCCCAGTTCTTCCTAATGACTTCTTGTTGACCTCCCCTCCTCCAGAGGAGGCACAGAGGGAGGCAGTAGGGGGGCATTTTCCCTCACTTGGAGGGGTGGAGCAAAATCACTTCGTACCACTGGGTTCTAGATATCACAAGGAGGGGACACATACTGGTGTTCACTCAAATCCCCCTGGAAACACCACCAAGGTTCTCAAGATAGCCTCCTTCTCGCGTACCTCTCATAGAAGGAGAGATTCAGACCCTCTTGCAAAAAAGGGCAATAGAGCCTGTCCCCCTGCAGCGGCAGGGAAAAGGGTATTACTCCCACTTCTTCAAGGTGCCAAAGAAAACAAAGGATCTTCAGCCCATCCTGGACCGCAGCTCCCTAAACAACTATATAGAATACAAAAGGTTCCGGATGGTGACCCTTCCAGGTCTAATTCCTCTGCTACACCAAGGGGACTGGCTCTGCTCCCTGGACATGCAAGATGCTTACATGCTTATCGGGCTCTTTCCTCCTCACCAGAGGTTCTTGAGGTTCCACTTCCAGGGGAGACATTACCAGTTCCGGGTTCTGCCGTTCGGCCTCTCCTCGAGTCTTCACCAAGTGCGTAGCAGTGGTAGCTGTGGCTCTAAGGTGTGAGGGACATTATGTCTTCCCTTACCTGGATGACTGGCTTCTGGCAGCCTCATCAAGAATGCGCCTTCTTCATACTCTCGGAGACACCTATATGCTATTGCTAGAGTTGGGGATCACCTTGAATCTTCCCAAGTCATCCCCAGAGCCCAGCCAAACACTCGCCTTTATAGGTGCAATCCTGGACACCGTCCAGGGCATGGCCTTCCTACCAAAGGATGGGGGGATCACCTGCGAGAAGTGGCCCGAATGGTCCTAATAGCCCCCCAGGTCCAAGCCAGAACCTTCCTCAGACTGCTGGGGCACATGGCGGCGGCCATCCCTGTAACTCCTTTGGCTCGCCTCCACGTGAGGGTCCCACAGTGGATGCTGAGGGTGCAGTCGGATAAAAACTCCGATGGTCTAGGCCATTTGGTCAGGATCTCTGAGCCAGTCAGAAGGACCCTTCTTTGGTGGTTGGATCCCTTGACAACAGACACCTCCAACTTTGGCTGGGGGGCTCACCTAGGGGACAGCCAGACTCAGGACGTTTGGTCCCTAGAGGAGAGAAATCTCCATATCAATGTATTGAAAATGCCGGCAGTCCTCAATGCTTTGCGGGCCTTTCCAGAGGACCTAACACCAGGCTCACACCTCATTCAGTCGGACAACACGGCCATTGTCTTCTACATCGACAAGCAAGGGGGAACTCACTCTTACCCCCTGTGCAGGGAGGCGATGAGAGTCTGGTACTGGGCACTGGAACATCACATCTTTCTGACCACGGTGCATGTTCCAGGCATCCAAAACGCCTTGGCAGACAGCTTAAGTCAGTCCTGGTCCAAGGCACACGAGTGGGAGCTACTCCAATCAGTCGCAGACCAGCTCTTCGACACTTGGGGTCTTCCAGAGCTAGACCTCTTTGCGTCCCTATGCAATGCCAAACTGCCAAGTTTCTGCTCGCAAGAGCACGCACCTGGTGTTTTCTGGCCAGACGCATTGTTCCTTTGTTGGACAGGGAAATTCTTTACGCCTTCCCTCCCTTCCCTCTAATTCAGAGGGTTCTGTTGAAGGTACAGGCCGAGGGGGCTCGGATGATCCTAGTCGCCTCGCTATGGCCACGGCAGATTTGGTTCCCACTACTTCAGCGGCTGTCATCGGAACCTCTGATCCCGCTGCCAATATGCTTGCAATTGCTGTCCCAGGATCAGGGCAAGCTGGTACACCCAGATTTCAAGTCCCTGCACCTTCATGCATGGCTCCTGCAGACATAGTTAAGATGATATATGGGGTCTCCCAAGAGGTGGCAGACATTCTCGTTTCAGCGAGAAAGCCCTCTACTCGGTCCATTTACGCTATGAAGTGGAAGCGTTTCTACCTTTGGGCTTCGTCCCATCATCTGGATCCCCTTACCTGTCCAGCGAACTCAGCTTTACAGTACCTCCTCTCCTTATTACATCAAGGTTTGAGCTACTCTTCTATTAAGGTGCATATGTCGGCCATATCTGCCTACCACACATTGGTAGATGGTGGAACTCTAGCCCAGTTGGACATGGCCCGCACCTTTCTACGGGGCATTCTGCCTATAAAGTCTCCCATTAGGGATTCTATTCCCCACGGGATCTCCTTTTTGTGTTAGAGAAGCTTACTCTCCCTCCTTTTGAACCCGCAGCAGAGTGTGAGCTGTGTTATCTCTCTTGAAGGTGACTTTTTTAGTTGCTGTGACTTCAGCTTGAAGGATTTCCGAGCTTCAGACCCTGATGTGCAAGGAGCCATATTTGATTTTTCATAGGGAAAGGGTTTCCCTCTGTACAAATCCTAAGTTTCTGCCCAAAGTGGTTTCTGAATGAACCCTCAACCAGTCGGCTGACCTTCCAGTCTATTATTCAACCCCTTCCAACAGGGGAGAAGCTCTCTTACACACTTTGGACATCCACAGGGCACTGAGGTACTACCTCACGTGTACAGTGGCACACTACAAATCAGCGCAACTGTTTGTGGCCTTTACACCTCAACACTTGAGCAAACTGGTATCTAAGCAGACTATTTCCAGGTGGCTAGTCCACTGCATAGTCTTCTGCTACAACAAGTACAACAAACCTCTTCCTGGAGCATTCAGAGGACATTCCACCGGAGGAGTTTCTACCTCTTTTGCTTCTCTGAAAAATGTCTCTGTTAGAGACTTTAGTGCAGCAGCTACTTGGAGTTCAGTACATACCTTCGTCATACATTACAGCCTGGACATAGCTTCCAGGCGCCGCACCAGTTTCGGCCTGGCAGTCCTTCAGGGACTAGTGTCCTGACCTACTGTCTCTATGCCTATCTAGGTAATGCCATCTTGGTTGGCGTCCGTCTTCCTTCTCCTGGGGCTTGTCACCTCCTTCGCACGGGACTGCTTGAGATTCAGCCCTAATGGTAATAGCCTGCTGCAAGAGCTCCCACTCGAACTAAGATAGTACAGTTACATAAGAACTTACCGTAACAGTAGATCTTCAAGAGGAGCTCTTGCAGCAGGCACTGCTTTCCCGCCCTCCTTCCCCTTGGAGAGTTTCAGCATGACAAGAACATGCTTTGCCTGGTTCGCTTGCTGGGGCCTGTTCGTGGGTCCTCGGTGAGTGAACTGAGGTGGAGCTGGGGATCGCCTCCTTTTATGGCATGACCGACGTCAGGGTGGAGCCAACGTCGGGGCCTGCCAGGTACTGCTGGCTAAGATTTTTCCAGTAGGTTCTAAGGCCTGCGGCATTAGTCCTAATGGTAATGCCCTGCTGCAAGAGCTCCTCTCAAAGATCTTTTGTTACGGAAAGTTCTTACGTAACTGCACTTTCTAGGGACGAGGATATGTTGTTCTATCCACACTTCTTGGCATGTCCTTTCCCTTTAAATATCTTGCCGGAAGATCTCAAAGTTGGCTCCTCCCACCCACCCAGGTGGTATACGCCTCTGCTGCACCCCATGACACCAGATCTTCCGTTCCGCTGGAAAATTCAGGTTCTCTCCTTACCGCTCCCACGTTGAGTATGCCCTGGCACTCGAAAACGCGGGTTTACCGCCGATTAAGATTCTCCAAATCTCTCTAAACAAATTTAGTATTGCGACCACGTTGGAGGACAAGTCCTGACCCAGGTTCCACTGGTGTCCCTACGGGAAGAAAATGCCTCGGAACAGACCCGCATGCCACGTGCGTGCACTGCCTGGATCACAATCACAATACTCTAGCGTGTGATCTATGTTGCTGTTTTCATCCAAATGTTTTGGATGGCTGCCTCGCGCATCTCCAGCACGGACGTCTGGAAAAACGACACTCACCAGCCCAATAGAAGGATGCTTGCCATGCGATCTCCACGGCTGCAGGGTCTGCAAAACAGCTGGAACAGATGAAGGCCTTCGAAGAACTCTCATTGAACTCTCATCTTTGCCCTCAGTTTTCGTTCCACTTAAACTGGGCACATCATTCTCTGGTTCCTTCAAGGAGCTTTGCCAGTCCCTTCCCACTCATGGGGAGGGCCCCGGCTCTCATGTCTCCCAATCCCATAAGAAGGATACGAAGGAACCAAGGATTCCACGTCTAATAGATGTCGCTCTCGGTCCCAGGAGTCTCCTGCTTCGACTTAGGTCGATGTGGCCTCGGACGCAGGATGACGATCCCGTCAACATTGTTCTCGACCCCGTCGACCCGTTGTTGACCAATGAGGCCGATAACTCCTTGTTCAGGACTCCGGTCCTAATGGGCCTCGCAGATGAGGCGACCCCAGCTTGCTGGGAACCCCCCGGCAGTGGTCGTCCCCATCCTGGAGGAGCCGAAGTTCTCCTTGACTCCTCTTGAACATCCGTGTTGGTCCCCCCGATGGTCCATGTCCAGGTCTGGGACATCCTCGACTGAAAGGCTGAGGAAGTTACATAAGCAGCGCTCCAAGAAGGTTTCGACGCCACTCGTCATCCTCCTTGGATGAGGGGAGGCTCCAACGCAGGCCATGTTGGTGCTATGAGGACCTCTTGTGGCAGCAGCTAGTTATGTCCAGGTCAAAGTCAGTCCTTTCTACCCCGGCCATTACCTGGCTGTTGCCCTCCAGGCCGTCGTCGACCACTCCGGAGTTGGTCGTCGCTGCCCCTTCATCTTCAGAGCCGATGACGAGACTCCCGACTCAGCCAAAGCTGGTCTCTCCATCTGTCTTGGTGGAGCCGCCACCTAAGTAGCCTCCCTCTGGGGTCCTCCCAAGGAGTCTCAGCCTGGCAAAGGCCTCCCGCACATGCTGTCTGTCACCCTCACTCCTGACCGTCTGCGGCGGGTCGAGAGTGACTCCGGTGGTAGGTCACTTTACCCAGACTCTTCAGAGTCTAAGGACTCTGAGCTGGCATCTTGTCCTCATGATGATGATGCTATAAGTCTTTCTACAGAGAGGGGCCTACTTCTTTCATGGGTATCCTCCGCCTCATCTTCGAGTCCACGTTGATGAAATAGGAACCCATAGAAAAACTGGTAGAATACCCCTTAACTGATCTCCTCAGAAAAGGGGAGTCTCCGACAAAGGCCTTCTCAGTGGCTGAAGCCATTGTTGGCCCAGCCCTGGAGCTGTCGCAGCATCCGGCCTCCTGCCCTGCACCTTCCGCCAGGATGGCCCACAAATATGCGGTGCCCACCAGCTCCCTATCAGGATTCACACAGCATTCCTTGGCCGAGGAGTGGTGACAGAGTTTGTTTTCAGGCAATTGGGGAAGTCAGGGGACACAGATAGACCACCGGACAAAGAGATAAAGAAGCTGGACCATTCTGCCTGTAAAGTCTGTGCTGCCTCGTCGCTCAGTCTCTGTCAGGCAAGCTCGGCCATGATCATGACACACTTCTCTAATGTCCTGTTGGGCTCCTTGGATGAGGTGCTTCCTCATCTCCCTGCAGACCTTCAGGCCACGGTCAACCAGGTCCGGGACCAGGGTCGGGCTGTTGCCAGACAACAACTCAACTGGCCTTGGATGTCGAGGGCTCCTTGCCCATCTGGTAGCAGTCACAGTCACCATGCGCGAGGATTCTGGTTCCGGTCTCACTTTCTCGGCCGATACCCAACACAAGTTGGCAGATGTCCTGTTCCTTGGTACCGACTTATTCGGCCCAGGAGTGGACGGTCTCCTTGAACGTATCGAGAAGTCCAGTGCCACATTGGACTCTGCTACATCTGCCCAAAAGGAATCCCAGGATTCCAAAAAGCAGAAGAAAAGGCCTTTTCGGCCTTCTGCCCCTGCAGGCAAACAGCCCCAGTTTCAATCTAGGCAACAACAGCAGGCCCAGTCTTGGCACCCTCAGCCCAAGCCAGGAGCTCAGTCAACACGCAAACCAGGGGGGAAAAGTCCAGGTTGTCCCGCTACTGGACCCTCCTCTTCCAGTCTTGCTCAGTGATGGGATGAGGTGTTCAGCCCCATACCCATCACGACCACTCTGGGTCCTCCCATAGAGGGCTGGCTCTGCCACTTCCTTTCTGCCTGGTCTACTGTCACAACGGGCAGGTGGGTTCTAGAGGTGATCATTCAGCGGCTGCCCCTGGAGTTCAAGCAGTGCCCTCCCAGCCATGCCCATGCCCCATGGGAGGAAAGGGTATCAATGTACACTGTGTCGGCCCTTCGAGACAACATCGTCCAGCTCCTCCACAAGGAGGTAGTGGTCAGAATCACAGATTCCCCAGTTGACCCAGGGTTCGTTTCCAGGTACTTCCTGGTCCCGAAACAGACGGGGGTTGGCGCCCCATTCTGGATCTGCATGACCTGAACTAGTATGTCAGGTCGTGCACCTTTCGGATGGTAATTCTGTCCCAGATCATACCATCTCTGAAGCAGGAAATGTGGTTCTGCTCCCTGGATCTTCAAGATGCGTTCTTTCACATCCCGATCCGTCCACCACATCAGAGGTTCCTCCACTTCTGAACGGAAAGAATCCTTTACGAGTTCCAAGCCATGCCGTTCGGCCTTTCATTGAACCCCAGGGTCTTCACCAAATGCATCGCTGTGGTGGCAACCCATCTTCAGCGTTGAGGGGTCAGAGTATACCCATACCTCAACAATTGGCTAATAGTGGGTCCCTCTAGGTTGGAGGCAGAGAGGTCCAAGGATCTGGCCCTCCAGACCTGTCTCAGACTTGGCCTCCTGGTCAACGAGGCCAAGTTGGAACTCGTGCCATCGCAGGTGATCTGCTTCATCGGGGCAGAGCTTGACTCTTGCTGAGCCAGAGCCAGGCTCCCGGCGGACAGGGCAGAGGTTCTCTCCTCCTTTGCCCAATCATTTCTGGTTGGGCAATTGCGCCCTGCCCAGGACTTCCTGTGCCTTCTGGGTTACATGTCGGCCTGCACATCCGTGGTCTGATGGGCCTAGTGGCATATGCGCCTCATTCAATGGGGACTGGCCAGTCAGTGGTCCCAGTGTCAAGGTCAAGGTCAAAATGATTTTTAATATTGGTGTTTGTTGTAGTTGTACTTGTTTGTTTAGTATTGTATTTTATTGAAATCGTTTTATCTAGTGTTGTACAGGTGCCTTGGTTTTAGAAAGGCGCCTTAACCAAATAAATAAAGATTGAGATTGAGATTCTCAAACAGCTGGCATGGTAACCCTGAGGTTTTTGGATGCCCTCCAATGGTGGACTGTCCTGGAACATCTGCAGGGAGGGATCCCATTTGTCTGCCCCGAGCTGAAGGTTGTCCTTACGACCGATGCCTCTCTCATGGGCTGGGGAGCCCACATGGGGAACCACGTGCTCTGGAACCCCAAGGAATCCTGATGTCACATCAGCCTGCTGGAGCTCCGAGCAGTCTGGCTGGTGCTGACTGCATTAACTCTGTTTTTGCAGGGTCAAGTGGTTCAGGTCCAGACTGACAACACCACGACCATGCACTACCTCAACAAGCAGGGCAGCACGCACTTCCAATCTCTGTGCAGAGAACTGCTCTGCATCTGGGCACTCATGAGCCGTCTGGAGGCAGATCTCCTTGCCATCCATGTGGCAGGAGCCTCAAATCGACTGGCGGATGCCATCAGCCATATGGGCGAGGCGTTCCATGAGTTGTCTCTCCATCTGGAGGTAGTTCACAGTCTGTTTTCCCAGTTGGGCACCTCTCAGGTGGACCTGTTCACCTCCATGGAGAACACAAAGCTGAGGCTGTTTCATGCCCACCCCCCGCAGCAGGGTTTGTTGCAGTGGGGATGCCTTCTCGAGGCCGTGGACCCCAGACCTCTTCTACGCCTTTCCTCCATTTCCCTTGATCCACAGGGTGCTTCTCAACTTGAGGAGGGACAAGGTGCAGGTGATCCTGGTAGCCCCAGATTGGCCATGGCAGTTCTGGTATCCAAATCTCCTCAGTCTCAGCGCCAGGGTCCCGAGGTGTCTTCCAGCATGCCGGACCTGATCTTAGTAGATCAGGGGAAGGTGTTCCATCTGGACCTTCAATCTCTGCACCTAACAGCCTGGTTACTGATCTCCTAGAGTTCCAGGCTTTGTGTCTTTCCGACGATGTCCTCAACGTTGTTGAGGCATCTAGTAAGGAGTTGAGCAGGAGGTGCTATGCCTTCAAATGGAAAAGATTTTCCATTTGGTGTCAGGGCAAGGGCTTGGACCCTGATTCATGCTCTGTGGCCAGTACCCTCGACTACCTTTGGTCTCTCTCCAAAGGAAGTCTTTGGACGACAACCCTAAAGGTGCACCTGGCAGCCATCTTTGCTTACCGGGTGCGGGACGGTCAACAGACGGTGGCACAGGAGAAGGTGGTCTGGCACTTTTTCAAGGGCCTCGATCACATTTCCCCTCCGGTGCATGAACCACCACCTCCGTGGGATCTACTGCTGGTACTGGCAAAGCTCATGGGCAAGCCATTTGAACCGATGCACATGTGTGATATCTCACACCTGTCGTGGAAGACTTGTGTCTATAACATCAAGCAGAAGGATTGGGAAGCTCCAGGCGCTCCCTATAGAGTCTCCTTACTTGATCTTCCACAGGGACAAGGTTGTCCTGCGCCCCAACCCAAAGTTCCTTCCGAAGGTTATGTCGGAGTTTCACCTTAATCAGGTGTTGACTCTGCTGCTGTATTATTCAAATTACACCTCAGAGGCTGAGTACAGGCTCCATACATTGGACCTGAGATGAGCGCTCTCTTATTACAAGGAGTGGATGGCTGAAGTTCGGGGAGAGGTTCGCCAGCTGTTTGTCACCTACGCTGAAGCTGCACATGGCAGACCTGCAGTGAAGCAGAAGATTGGCAGATGGATTACATCATGCATTGATCTCTGCTATAGGTTGGCAGGTAGGGAGCCTCCCTTAGGACTAGGGGCTTATTCCACCCACCATACCGCTGTATCAGTGGCTGCTTCTAGGGACGTCCCTATCCAGAATAACTGCAGGGCTGCTACCTGGAAGTCAGCAAACACCTTCATTACCCATTATCATATTGACCTTAATTCATGCCGGGATGGCGGTTTCGGAGCCTCAGTTCTCCAATCTCTTTTTCCCAAGTAGGTTGTGTGTGTCTTGCCTCCCTTCTCCCGGAGGACTGCTAGGAGTCTGCCAAGAAGTATGGATAGAACAACATATTCACATCCCTAGAAACACAGGTTACTCACTTGTAACAGTAGATCTTCCACAAAATGGTCTCTTGCAGTAGGTAATACACATGGGTCATCACCAGAGGTCACTGTGGCGCACGTCAGCTCTTCTGGCAGTCTTTTCAAGGGGCCGCCCACACATGACATCAGCTTCCTGTTTCCTGTGTAACTGTGGGCGGTCCCAGGCATCCTCAGATCTTTCTTTGAGAGGGTTCCTTCAGTAGGTCATCACAAATAGGACTGACGTCGCCTGATGTTGGGCCGCACGGCAGACTTTTCTAGCAATCCCGGATGGAGGGGACGGCCCACCCGACGTCACGTGACCTACGTTAGTGTGACGGTATATAGTGGGCGGTCCCCACGCCTGCCCTCCAGTTCTTTCCCGCCGTCACCTCGTGCTAGTCGCTTCACAGAATTACTTCAGCGATCGTCGGAAAGTTGTTTTTGCGCGGTTTTTCAAAACTCGCTATTTTCTTCAAAAAATTCATTTGTTTCATGTCTTCACCTAAGAAGTGCTTCAAGTGTGTCACACAGATCCCACACAAAGACCGTCATTTCAAGTGCGTCATCTGCCTACGCCCAGACCTTCCAGTCTCCTCTTGCCCCGACTGTCCGTCCTTCAACCAGGCCACCAAAAAGCGGAGACAGCAGGCTTTGGAGGCCCGTCTTCTCAAGGTCCATTTACTTTCACTTGAGACAAGCTCAGGGACTCGTCCGAGAAATTTTCCCTTAAGAAGCATAAGGAGAAGGCTTGGGAGCGGGCTCGCTCCGCGGACGATGTCAGGCCCTCTACCAGCAAGGCCCAGCCACCATCAAAGCACCCAGAAGGTAAGGAGAAACTTCAGGCGGGTAAGTTGATCGCCGGCTCCTCCAGTGACCACGCTGCTCCGGCTGGTAAGTCAGCCTTCGGCTCCTCCGGAGACCGCCCGGCGGCCGTTAAGTCGACTCCCCAGCTGGCGGCAGTTGCCCGGCATCCCGGTCGTTAAGTCGTCACAGGGTTCTACCTCAACATGCGCTACACCACTAAGTCTGCTGTCCCTGACGACCGCACGGGCTCAGTTCCCCCATCGGGGCCTAACCGCACCTCACTCGACGTCCAGCAGGACTGAAGGGAGACAGTCCCGCTCCCTCCTGTTCTTCCCTCGCCTGTGTCCTCGCATTCACCCACGGACACGTCCGGCGAGGCCGATGGGGACGCTGGTGAACCTGCCGATCTCGGGGGTTCTTCCCCTTCACTCCCCTAGCGGGGACCAGGGTCAGGAGGCTCCTCCTCAGCCGGATGGCCTGTTTCTGGAGGCCCCTTCTCAGCCTGGGGGCGGGCTGCTGGCGTCTCCAATGCCGCCAGTCCATATGACAGTCCCGACGCCAGGGCCAGTGGTCAGGCCCGTTCTTCCGGACCCGACTTCTGTGTCTGAGCCCCTTCGTCCGGTGCCGACGCTTGCCTCTCTGACGCCGGATCCCCTTCCAGAGCTGGATCGGGTGGTGCTAGTGCCGTCGGTCCCTCTAACGTGGACTGTCCCGACGCTGGATCCTAACCTGATTTACACAACAGCAGGTCCAACGTGGGTTCCCCCGATGGTCCCTCTAATGTGGACTGTCCCAACACCAGATCCTAACCTGATTTACACAATAGCAGGTCTGACATGGGTTCCCCCGACGTCAGGATCTTATAACCGTCCCCTTACTGTCCCCCATTACCCCCATAAATATCCTGGGGGTCCTTACCCAGAGGCTCCTACTCGTGGATGGAGTCCAATGGGACAGTTTTACCAGGGTTATAATCCTTATACCCATTACATGGGTCTGCATGGGTATTATCCCCCTCCAGTCGCTGTTTCCCCTCCACCACCTCCTCCTCCTTCTCTCCCCCCCCGCCTCAACCAGCTCTGCCTTCCTCCCCCCACCTACGCTGGATTTCAAGTCTTTCTTGCGGTCTTGGTGGCAGGGAGCAAGGTTGGAGTTGGTTTTGGACCTGGACCTGGAAGCGAGGCTCCCACAACCGCAGCTTCATAGGTCCCCTTCCCCGAGCAGTTCGATCCCGACTGTCCACCTCTCGGGGACGACTCAACAGGACATCCCCCTTTCTTGTTTGGAACGCCGTCCAGTTGAGGAGGCAGACAACGACAGTTCTGATGGGAGGAAGGACTCTTCGGAGGAGGAAATTGTGGAGGAACCCGAGCCGAGAGGTAAGACCTCACCGAAATTGCCACCTGAGGATCCTTCCTTCTCGGAACTCACGAGGGCCCTGAGAGACTATTTCGATTGGAAGTTGGAGGAACAGGACCCGATGAGACACAGACTCGCAGAACATCTTGACTTAGAGTCTCTGTCTCCTATCCCAGTTCCTCCGTGGATGGCCCCCATCAAGACCTCACCACCACCATCTGGCAGATGCCTCATTCTATCCTGGCTGTCCCCAAGCGGGCGGACAGGCTTTACCAGGCACCTAAGGATGCTCCTTTTTTGAAGACCTATCCGAAGGCGGACTCCGTTGTCATTTTGGCGGCTCATGATTGCTCAGCTACTCCCAAGTACTTGAGCACTACTCCTCTGGACAAGGAGTCGAGGCAGATGGACCTGGTCGGCAAGAAAATCTACTCTTCTGCCACATGCACGCTCCGCCTCCTCAGTTACGTGGACCACATGGTGTCCCAACAAAAAGAGACTATGGCCAGGTTGGAGTCAAAGGTCCAGTCTATGGATCCTTCACCTCTCAAGGAGGAACTTGCCAAGGATCTCCGCCTCTCCAAGATTTCTTGTAGGCATGCTTCACGGGCCACCTACGATTCCGTCGACTCAGTGGCCCGTACCTCGGCGTCAGCCATTGCACTGAGACGGCACTACTGGCTTCGCCTCTCGGGTCTCGCTAACAAGGTCCAGTCGGTGATTCAGGATGCCCTGTTCCTGGGCTCTGTCCTTTTCGGAGGTGACACCAAGGACATCATTACAGTGCTACAGGACAAAGGCGTTTGCCTTAGGTCTGTTCAGTCTGTGTACCGATCGGGTGCTCATCAACAACAGCAGCAGCAACCCTTTCGGAAGAGGACCTGGAGGCAGAGGAAAACCGCTCAGGCACGTCACCAGGGTAAGCAGAAAGCCATGGGTACCGGTACCCCTCCTGCCTCCAAGAATCTGCGACGTTCAGGGGGGTCCTCCCCCTGAGCGTCCCGCCACTTCTAGACTCCCCGGCCCCACTGCCTCCTCAGCCTCACAGCGAGGAGCAGGTGGGGGGGGAGGTTCGCTCTCCATGTGCAGGAGTGGCAGGCGATTACCTCCGACGAGTGGGTCCTGCAAATAGTGGCCTTAGGTCACACCATAGAATTACTGGTGCTTCCTCCGAGAAATCCTCCATTGAAGTCCTCATACTCTTTGGATCAGGCTATCTTCGTTCAACAGGAAGTAAACTTGCTCTTGCTGAAACAAGCAATCGAGCGAGTCCCCTCGGGGCAAACAGGAAAAGGCTTCTACTCCCATTTTTTCCTGGTTCCAAAAAAGACCAGGGGCTTCTGACCCATTCTAGATCTCAGTCAGCTGAACTGCTATGTCGAGTACAAGAAGTTTCACATGCTGACACTCCAGAGCCTTCTTCCACTCCTTTCGGAGAATCATTGGCTCTGTGCCCTGGATATGCAGGATGCCTACCTACATATCCCTATTTTCCCCAGCCACCGTTGGTTCCTGCGTTTCCTTTTCCAGGGGGAGCACTTCCAGTTCCGAGCACTCCCCTTTGGGCTGTGTTCGGCACCTTGGGTTTTTACCAAGTGCCTAGCGGTGGTTGCAGCGTTTCTGTGTTGCAGGGGAATTGTGGTGTTTCCCTACCTGGACAATTGGCTCCCTAGTGGCCCCGTCCAGGGATTCTTTGATGGAGGCTCTGTCTTTTACCGTGGACCTGTTCAATCGACTCAGGATCACGGTCAATGTGCCCAAGTCATCGCTTATTCCCACCCAGAAACTGCAGTTTATTGGGGCAGTCCTCGACACGGTCCAGTGCAGAGCTTTCCCTCCTCCGGACAGAGTGGAGACTCTGATCCATCAGGCCTCCAAGGTGGCTTCTTGCAGGACTATCCCGGCCCGGGAGGTCCTTCGCCTGTTAGGCCTTATGGCAGCTTCCATTTTCACGGTTCCCCTAGCCAGGCTCCACATGAGGATCACTCAGTGGTCCCTGCGGGTACAGTGGAACCAGCTTCTGAATGATCTGGACCATCCAGTCCTCATCTCTTCAGCGGTCCGGAAGGATCTTTTATGGTGGATGAATCCACACAATCTTTCCTTGGGGCTTCAGGTTCGAAGCCCAGCACCTGTCGACACGCTTACCATGGATGCCTCGAACATGGGATGGGGTGCTCATCTGGGGGGACATCAAGCCCAGGGACTTTGGTCCAGCTTGGAGTTACCTCTTCACATCAATGTTCTGGAACTCAGGGCAGTCCTGTATGCCTTACAGGCCTTTCAATCCCTGCTGCCCAGGGGAACACTGCTGATCCAAACAGACATGTCGGTGGTTTGGTACATCAACAAATAAGGAGGAACCCGGTCGTACCCTCTTTGCAGAGAGGCGACCAGGGTGTGGAACTGGGTGGTCCAGCACCGCTTGTCCCTAGTGGCCATGCACATACCGGGAGTTCTAAACATCCTGTCGGACAGTCTCAGCAGATCACGGACCCCTGCTCACGAGTGGGAACTTCATCAGGAAGTGGTGGAATCCATCTTCCAAAATTGGGGGCCACTGGAGCTCAACCTATTCGCCTCTCAATTCAACGCAAAGCTTCCCAAGTTTTGCTCGCTCGTTCTAGAGCCAGGTGCTTTCTGGAGCAACGCATTATCTCTATCTTGGACAGGGAAATTTTTGTACACCTTCCCTCCATTTCCCATTCTGCAGAGGGTTCTACTCAAACTACAGACAGAGAAGGCCAAGATGATCCTCATCGCTCCTCTTTGGCCGAAACAGATTTGGTTCCCGCTGCTTCAACAGCTATCCAGGGAACCACCGGTTCCACTTCCATTGACACACGACCTCCTTACAAAGGATCAAGGCCGTATGGTTCATCCGGGGCTCAGGACCCTACATCTGCTCGCATGGCTCCTGCAGACGTAGCCATTTCTCACTTTGGGGTATCTTCCCGAGTGGCATAGGTCCTTGTTGAAGCCAGAAAACCTTCCATCCATTCCACTTATGCCTTGAAGTGGAAGCGGTTTTCATTTGGTCGACCACGGAGGGCTGGAACCCCTTTTCTTGCTCGGCCCCACAAGTCATGGAATACCTCCTTCACCTATCGGACTCAAGTCTAGCCTATTCCTCCCTGAAAGTGCACCTCTTGGCTATCTCGGCATACCGTGAGCTGGTGGATGGTAAACCCGTGGCACAGTTGGATATCTCAAAAACCTTTTTGAAAGGGATTCTCCATCTGAAACCCCACATCCGTAGTCCAACCCCACCTTGGGACTTGAACTTCATTCTGGAAAAGCTCACCTTGCTTCCTTTCGAGCCAGCTATGAGTTGTGACCTATGCTTCCTATCTTGAAAGGCGTTGTTTCTGGTGGCTATCACATCGGCTCAAAGAACTTCGGAACGTCACGCTCTGGTTTGCAAGGAGCCTTATCTTATTTTTCACCGGGACCGGGCGGTCCTCAGAACCAATCTGAGGTTCCTTCCTAAGGTGGTGTCGGAAGCTACTCTGAACCAATCGGGAGAGCTTCCGGTATATTATCCGGACCCCACTAACAGGGGTGAGACACTCCTTTATACGATGGATGTCCATCGGATTCTCCGGTGTTATACCCACCGAACCAAGGAATTTCGCTCTTGCGATCAATTGTTTGTCTCCTTCGCGCAAAGAACATGAGGCAAACTGGTTTCCAAGCAGGGCCTTTCCAAATGGTTGGGCAGCTGCATCAGATTCTGTTATCACAAGTATGATAAACCTCTGCCGGGTTCTATCAGGGGTCCTTCTACTAGGGGCATGGCCACTTCTGCAGCCTTCCTTCGGAACATTTCTGCAGCGGACATTTGTGCTGCCTCTACTTGGAGTTCTGTCCATACCTTTACCAAACACTATAGTTTGGACATTGCCTCTAGGGGGAGTGCTGGTTTTGGCCTAGCCGTACTGCAGGGTCTGCTGTCCTAGACTGGATCCTTTTGGACTTCAGTTTTTTCCATTGGTCTTGTTTTGCTCCCTCCCTAGTTTCTCTCGGTCTCTCCTCAGAGGGACTGCTTGGGACTCAGTCCTATTTGTGATGACCTACTGAAGGAACCCTCTCGAAGTAAGATAGTACAGTTACGTAGGAACTTACCGTAACAGTAGATCTTCGAGAGAGGTTCCTTCAGTAGATCATATTTTCCCTCCCTCTTTCCTTCCCCTCTTTTATGTTGTTCAGGACCTCCAAATCCTGTTTGCTCCTGCTGTCAGGCCTCTTGAGGGCTCGAGCGGAGAACTGGAGGAGGGCATGGGGAACCGCCACTATATACCGTCCACTTCCAGCGGTCATGACATCAGGTTGGCGGTCCCCCGTCAGGATTGCCTAGAAAAGTCTGCCGTGCGGCCCGACGTCAGTCCTATTTGTGATGACCTACTGAAGGAACCTCTCTCGAAGATCTACTGTTACGGTAAGTTCCTACGTAACTGTACTTTCATTTTCCTGCCATCTTCAGCTCACACGCAGCCGCTAGAGCAACTTTAGAACTGCTTTCATCGACAAGAATTTGAGCAACCAAATGAATGTCTAAAGAATCTTCAAGCAAGATAGTGCTGTTTCATTCCTGCCATTGTGGTAGAAAAATCTACTGCTTCGACAACCACACTACTTTGTGTAAGGTGTCTGGGACCAACACACGATACCTGTTCCTGCATTTATTGTCAGGACTTCAACCAAGCAACCCGTCGTCGACGGTTGCTTGAATTCAAACAACATTTAATGAAGCAGAAATTGACTCTCATGGAGAATCAGGGGGCTCGTCCCAAGAGTCCCCTCCCCCACCACTGATTCTCATCGATGGCACAAAAAGGAGAAGCCCTCCTCACACTCCGTGCTTAAGCACTCAACGGCCACCGTTACAGGTGCCCCCCCCCGTCAACAGCGCGTTCTCAGTCTGCCTCTTCGTTGATAGGAGGATATACCCTCTCATTGATGGTGCTTTCTAGCGCGTTGACAGCAGTTTACAATTAGTCCTTTATGGGTTCCATTGATGCTCCATCAGCGGGGGCTCCTCTCACATCGATAGAAAGTAAAGTTATGTAAGAACTTACCGTAACAGTAGATCTTCAAGAGAGGCTCTTGCAGTAGGTAATTACATATAGGACTAAAGCCGGCAGGCATCAGGACCCCATGGAAAAATTTCTAGCAAGCAGTCTCTGGCGGGGGACCGCCTCCACATCAGGTGACTGGCGTCAGGCGACGTCAGTATAAAGGGGCGGTCCCCCATGCCCACGTTCCACTTCCGCCAAAGGCCAAAAAAGGCAAGATGAGAGAGAAGCGGATATTTCCCTTCCTGGAAAAGGAGCTGAAAAAGCTAAGGGGGATGCAGGGCGGGAAGGCATTACCTACTGCAAGAGCCTCTCTCGAAGATCTAGTGTTACGGTAAGTTCTTACGTAACTGTACTATCTTACTTTGAGAGGGCTGTTGTAGTAGGTAATTACATATAGGACTGAGTCCCAAGCAGTCTGGAACAAAGAAGAGCACTTGGGAGGAGGAGGAAAACTGCACATCAATAGAACCTCTGGCTGTAAGGGTCTAAGAGAGAAGACCTCGTAAAACAGCCCAACCGAAGCCTGTTCTGTGGCGAGAGGCAATGTCCAAACTGTAGTGTTTTGAAAAGGTATGGACAGAAGTCCAGGTCGTGGCTGCGCAGATATCTGCCGCCGACACATTCCAGAAACATGCAGCAGAGGCAGCGACTCCTCTGGTGGAGTCACCTCTAACCTGACCTGGCAGGTTCTTATGGTACTTGTCGTAACAGAAGATGATGCAATGTGCCAGTCACTTCGAGAGGCATTGCTTGGAAACTGCATTGCCCTCTCTTTTGCGAGCAAAAGAGACAAAAAGTTGGTCCGATTTCCTGAGATCCTTAGTCCTATTGGTATAGTATCTCAGCCTCCGATGAACATCCAAAGTATGCAACAGGTACTCCCCTTGATTGGAGTATTGCGTAAAGAAAGCAGGAAGTTCAGTGGATTGATTCAGTGTAGATTCCGCTACCACCTTAAGGGGAAACTTAGGGTTGGTGCACAGAGCCACACGTTCCTTGTGAAAAATCAAATAAGGAATTTTGCCATTCAGGGCTTGAAGCTCGGAAATGCGCCTAGCTGAAGTAATAGCCACTAGGAAGAGAGTCTTCCAAGAGAGGAAATTCTAGTCTGCTGAAGCTGCCGGCTCAAAAGGAGGCAGAATAAGCTTCTTGAGAACAAAGTTCAGATCCCAAGGAGGTGCAGGAATGCGGATGGGGGCCTTAAGTGGAGGACCCCTCTGAGGAAAGTTTTAGAGACTTCCAGCTGTGTGAAAATCCTGTCTCCAAAAGAGACATGGTAGGCCGAGATGGCTGCCATGTGGCCCTTTAAACAGGAGTGGCTAAGACCCAGGTCAAAGAGATGACGCATGTAGTCTAGGACTCTCTCGACAGGACAAGAGAATAGCTCCAAGTCCTTTGAAGATGCCCAAATCGAAAAATGTTTCCACTTCATGGCGTAGGTGGATCTAGTGGATGGCTTTCTGGCCTCCACCAGAATATCTGCGACGAGCGAGGAAACCCTAAACCGGGTTTGAGCTACGTCTGCAGGAGCCACGCATGCAATTGAAGGGATTTGAGACCTGGATGAACCAGGGTCCCCTGATCCTGGGTCAGCAAGTGCTGTGACAGAGGAAGAGGAAGCAGAGGTTTCTCTGAAAACTGTTGAAGAAGAGAGAACCAAACTTGCCTGGACCAGAATGGAGCAATGAGGATCAATCAATCAATCAATCAGAATCTTTATTTATCCAGGCGAGCATCATTGAGCGGAGCTCTTTTACAAGATGGACCTGGTTAGTACAGGGTCGGGTAACATCCATCATAAAAACATATAGATACATGTAAATAAGTATATAAACACAAACACAATGGTGCAGTAATAGGGGAGTCAAATGATAAAAGGAAGACACGGCAAACCATAACAGAGGAGGATTCAGATACAAGGGGGCAGGTCCACCATTGAACCATGCAACTGTTTATAAACCATGTTCTCTGTATAGAAGTACCAGTTAGTTCATTTACCAGGGGCAGTCACTAGTACTAGCCATGAAAATGGCTTGGAGAACCACCAACTAATAGCAGATGGGGTACCAGGAGGGGTATGTAATATGTAAGCGAAGGATAAACATTGTGAGAAGTGAAGTCCCAAGAATAGGTCGGTAGAACTGATGCGGTGGTGGGGGCCTAAGGGGAGAGGGAAAGGGGAGTTTGGACTTTCATAGTATGATTGCATGTAGATTGTGGATGAGTGCAGTATACAGTTGTGAAAAGAAGGCTGGAGAAAGCGGGAAGATAGACCTGTATCAAAGGGAGGACAGAGGCATCAAGGTGTTACATGAGGCATGATGACAGACCAGGGCCAAGGAGACAAGCACTAGAAGTAATCCATTCGTTCATGGTTAAATGGTACAGGTTAGCATGATGACAGTTCATGGTCATGGGAAACAATTGCACCGATCATTTCTGAGACATGAATATAAGAGCTTGAAAGATGAAATGCTGATGGGCGACCTCAGTTTCAGTTTTTTTTGCAATTTATTCCACAAGGAGGACAGTGTAAAGCTTATAGCAGCCCTGCCAAAGCGAGAGTTAACTTTGGGAACCATCAGTAGAAGAGATTTGCAACTTCTCAGGGCGTAATTGCCTATTGGTTTTATGGGAAGACAGTCTGTAATGTATTGGGGCAGTTTTTTGGAGATGGGTCTCAGGGTCCATAAGGCTGCATTTTTATCATGCCTGAATTGAAGAGAACTCCACCCCACTGATTGATATAGGGAGCAGTGGTGAATGGAATAAGGCAGGCCTGTGATGAACCTCAAAGCTCTATGATATAATGTGTCAAGTTTGGTGAGGTAGGAAATGGGACAGTGACTGTAGATGATGTCAGCATAATCTATCAAGGATAGAAAGGTTGATTGTACCAGCTGTAGTTTGGCATCTCTAGTTAAGAAGCGGGCTATCCTAAAGAACAGGCCAAGTCTCCGTCGTAATTTTTTTAGTAATTCTTCAACGTGCTCTATAAAGGAGAGCCTATGGTCCAGCCGTACTCCCAGGTATTTGAATTTAGGGACAAATTCCAACTTCTCACCAAGAATTGTAGTAATCTGCGGCACAGGATCTGATAGGGCTGAATTTACCATTTGAGCAGAGGGAGAAAAGAGCATTGCTTTTGTTTTCTTGGTATTAAGTAATAGTTTTTTGTTTAGGAGTTGGTGTTGCAGCAGGTTGAACTCAGATTGAAGGTCATTACATGCAGATTGTAATGATGGGCGGCTTATGTAAAGAACTGTGTCATCTGCAAACAGATGAATGTTGGCCTTAGTTAAGATTTTATCAATATTGTTGATGTATATTGCAAATAAGATCGGTCCTAAGATAGAACCTTGGGGAACACCTCTTAGGAGAGGTTTGAGAGTTGAGAGATCTCCTTCCGCTTTCACTTGCTGGAAACAATCAGAGAGGTAGTTGTTGAACCAGTGTAAAGATAATGGGTCAGCACCTAGTGAAGTCAGGGAAGAGAGTAGCAGAGAATGGTCGACAGTGTCGAGGACCTTGCTCAGGTCCCAGAATACGGCACAGGTGTAATTCCTGTTGTCTGGCTCTCTTTGCCAGTCATTAGTCAGTTTGGCAAGTGCTATGATGGTGCTATGTTTAGCTCTAAACACTGATTGGACTGGATTAAGCAGGTTATTAGCTTCTAGATACTGCCTCAGCTGGTTACTTATGACTTTTTCCAGTAATTTTGACAAGACCGGGAGAATCGAAATTGGTCTGTAATTATTTAGATCACAGGGATTTCTGGACTTGAACAGGGGTATGATGTGTGCTGTTTTCCATATTGAAGGAATGGATCCTTGAGTTAATGATAGGTTAAATAAATGGGTTAGGGGCATGGCTAACACATGGATGGCCACCTTCAAAAAATATGGGTCGAGGGTATCCGCACCAGCACTTTTTTCTTTACATCCAGTTTTAGCAATAGGCCTTCAACTTCTTTCAGAGTAGTAGGACGCAAGGAGAAGACTAAATCGGTGATGCTAGGATCTGCACCTTGATTATCCACCTGAGAGTCTATCAAATTTGCAGGGGAATTATCAAAGGCTAAACCTGCAGTCGCAAAGTGATTATTGAAGGCATCCAGAACTTCCAGTCTGTCACTAATGGTGTTATTGTTTAAGGAGATTTCATCAGGTGGTGAGCCACCGGATGTGTGACCAGACAAGTCCTTGACGGTTTTCCAAAATTTTGTAGGAATTTTGGAGGCAGAGAGAAATTCAGAATGATAGTATGCAGCTTTTGTGTCTAACCATTCTAGTACATGAGTTTTGTGCCCTTTTGAACTTGCACCAGTCCGCAGCAGACTGGGTTTTGCGTCCTTTTTTCCATAGGTTATCTCTTTCAGTCAATGCAGATTTTAATAGTGGTGTGAACCATCTACATGCATTTTTTGCTATTCGCACCTTAACTATAGGGGCATATTTATTTAAGGCGTCTAGGATCATTTTGCTGAATATGTCGAGTGCTGATTGCGTGTTTTTGCCAAATAGAACTCTTGCCAATACAAGGGTGTTTCAGTTCATTTATGTAGGCAGTGAGATCAAAGTTTAATCTAGATCTCTTGGCAGCAAACTTGACAAAATAGTAGGTTTGTTGCTTGATCTTACGCAAAAATAAATGAATGATCACTGATATCACTGAAGAAGGTGCCAGCAAAGGAGAAGAGATGTGGTTTATTCACTAGGATAACATCTAGCAGGAGCTGTTATCCATGTTCTTTTATTTACTACGTGTTGGTTCGACAATGAGTTGCGATAATCCATGGGTGTCACAGAAAGCTACAAGAGGAGCAGCGGTTTTAGATAGCCAGTCTAAATTAAGATCCCCAAGAATAATTATTTCTGAGGATTGTTGTTCAATGATATTACTCAGATGAGGTAACAATTGTAGATCGGCAGAAGGAGGTCTATAGCACCCTACGCTGCATAATGTTGAAGTGTGTGAGATGGTGACTTGAAGAGACAGACATTCGTAAGCATTTGCAACAGATAAAGCACTCAGACAGGATGCCGTATACCTATCCTTAACATAGATGGCAATCCCTCCACCCCTGGAGTGTCTGTCTGCTCAAAATAGTAAATAGGGATATTGACTTCCCTGTCAGAGGTGGCCGGTCTAAGCCAGGTTTCTGAAACCACTAGGATGTCTGGTCGAGTATGGAGGACCCAGGCCTGGATCATGGAGAACTTTTTTAACAGACTGCATACATTAATGTGGAGGAAACTCGTGCCTTTCAGTGTGGCAAGATCAGAGGGCAATGTGATTGCAGCTGGTGGCCCCGGATTGAGCTCCACATTTCCTGAGCACAGAAGAAGAAGGAGTAAAAGTTTTCTTAGAGTGGCAATAGTAAGCTTTGTACTGGTAACCCGTTGCATTAAATGCGTGGGCCATAGTCCTGGGAGCGCTTCAACATTTTTGCCCTTCCCACTAAGGGTGGCAGAGACAGTACTCTGACTGCTATCTGTAGAGGTGATGCCTCTATGATGTTGGCGGAAGTCATAAGCTGAGGTGGTAATTCATTTCGTGTACCAGCGTTAAAGGTAATATGAAAATAGTGTTGAAGAATTGGGCAGTTGAAAAGGCATATATCCATGTAGGGACAGGAACTAGTTACAGAACAGATCAGATTAGTATCCACAGTAATAAAGGCTTGAGGTGGCATATATTAGGTATGCGATATGAGATAGAAGAATGACCAGAACAGGATCTACAATTTGACACACATAATGGAATAAGGATTGGTGGGGCGCTGAGAGAGTGAGCTAAGCCGGGGGGGTTTATGTGTAATTAATCAGGACCCGGGGCGAAAAAATTGGCAGCTAGGGCTCCCTTCCTGGAGCTAATCAGTCCCTGGGGGCAAGTCCGTACCTGCGTTTCTGTGAGGGGCTGGTGGCTTCAGACCTGGACTGCGGGTGGCAGTCTGGCAGGTCAGGTTCGTCAGAGAACCACGGCTGTGGCTCTCAGATTACCTGCATTTCCCTGAGGGGCTGGTGGCTTGTGTAAGACCCTGGGAAATAAGGGAATTGGAGGGAAGGCATAGACGAATCTGTCCCTCTAGTTGAGAGACAGAGCGTCCCACCAGAAAATGCCTCGTCCTGGAGCGAGCGAATAGAATATGGGAAGTTTTGCGTTTCGAGTGGACGCGAACAGGTCTACCTGAGGGGTTCCCCAGCACAGGAAGATGTTGTCTACTACTCTTTGATCCAGTTCCCATTCATGGACTTGGGCTGACGACCAGCTGAGGTGGTCCGCCAGCGTGTTTTCGACCCCCGGAACATGAACTGCCGTCGGGTGAAGGTTGTGTTGAAGGGCCCAACTCCAAACTCTCATTGCTTCCCTGCACAGAGGGTAGGAACGAGTACCTCCCTGCTTGTTGATGTATCAGACTACGCACGTGTTGTCCGTCTGGATTGTCAGATGGCTGGGAAGAACGCAAGAGTCTAGAGCCTGGAGAGCATACAGGGTGGCTCTGAGCTCGAGTACATCTATATGAAGACTCTGCTCGAGTCTGGACCAGGAGTCCTGAGTCCTGTGAGACCCTAGATGGGCTCCCCAACCCTCTCCTGAGGCATCTATTGTCAGTGTTTGGGAGGGGGGGTTCGAAGCAAAAGGGAACTCCCCGGCAAAGGTTCTCTTGCACCATCCACCATTGCAAGTCCCAGATCATAGGATCGGAAACCAGAACCTCCTTGTCCAGGTTGTCCGATGTCTGGTCCCATTGAGACCGCAGCGTCCATTGAGAAATCCTCATATGGAGCTGAGCACACGGGGCAGTCAGAATAACAGCCATCATGAGCCCGAGAAGGCGAAGGACTGACTTGGCACTGACCCTTCTGCGGTTGGACAACAGACTTGCTTGGGCTTAGAGGGTGTCCACCCTGTCTGGAGGCAGAAAGGCCTTGCTGATGGTTGTGTCCAGGATCATCCCGATGAACTGGAGTCTTTGGCAGGGGACCAGATGGGACTTGGCTTGGTTGATGGTGATACCCAGGCTGGTAAAAACCTGCAAGGGTAGGGAGAGGGAGCAAGGAAGTTCTTCCCTGGATGGGGCCATCAGGAGCCAGTCGTCCAGGTACGGGAATACCTGCACTCCCTGAGTATGCAGGTGGGCTGCTACCACTGAAAGGCATTTGGTGAACACTCAGAGAGCTGAGGAAAGACCAAATGGGAGGGCCTTGAATTGGTAGTGGTCCCCCTGAAAAGAAAAATGGAAGGAATTTGCAGTGGGAAGGAAGGGCGGGGATATGCAGGTAGGCATCCTGCATATCCAGAGCACACAGCCACTGTCCCGGATGAAGTAGCGGCAGAAGGCTCTGCAGGGAGAGCATTCTGAAACATTTGTACTCCACGAACATGTTCAGGGAGCTGAGGTCTAGAATAGGCCTCACATCTCCCGTTTTCTTTGGAACTAGGAAGAAATGGGAATAGTAACCTGTCCCCCAATGGTGGGAGGGGACAGGCTCTATCGCAGCCTTCAAGAGAGGGAGGAAATGTCTTCTAGGACCTGAGGAAGATGTTCGGGAGTAAGATGACTTTGGGGTTCTGGGTGGTTTCTGAAGAAACTCGATTGAGTGTCCTGCTGCTATCAGTTGGAGCACCCAAGCATCTGATGTAATCCTGTCCCAGCCCGGTAGATGGAAGGAGAACCTCCTTCCTACTGGTTTCTCTGGGGGATCCAGAGGCTGTGGGAGAGGAAAGGAGTCAGGAGGTGTGGGGCAACGTCGCGGCTGAAGCTCCCGCCGCTTTTTTGGGTGGGGGGACTTAGCAGTCGGAGGGGCCAGACATTTGTTGGCCTGTTTGCCCTGAGGTTTTGCTTTAGGCTGAGAATGTCTACAAAAAGGGCGACGCTGTCCCTGAGGGGGCCTGTACAGAGAGTCAACAGACTTAAGTTCAGTGCCCTTCTCTTGCAGGTCGGTGACGATGTCCTTGACATCCCCACCAAACAGCACCAATCCCCAGAAGGTCGCATACTGAATATTGGATTGCACTTCAGGGACCAAACCTGACACCCGGAGCCAGGCATGACACCAAAGACCTACGGTGAAAGCCGAGCTCCCACCTGCTACATCCACTGCATCATAGGTGGCACGGAGCATGTGCCGACTGGCCAAACGAGCAGACCGGACTAGATCAACCACTTCTGCTTCTTCTGAGACTCAGGAAGGGAGTTCAGTTTGGATTCCACCTGACTCAGGATAGTCTTTGGTAGTCCCCCATATGTGCGACATAATTCAGGCCCTATTCCCCAGTGTGGAAGAAGCGTACATCTTCTTTCCGTACTGATCCAGAAGACAGGATTCCTTGTCTGGTGAAGATGAGCTAAGATGTTTTGGATTGGCCGACCGGCCGTGAACGGCACTAATCACAACCGAGTTGGCCTTGGGGTGTGTATTCAGTGAATCCACGCCCTCAGGAGCCTGGTATAGCCTATTTGCCTTCCTCGGAAGGGGGGTTAACGCAGACGGTTGGTTCCAAATAGTGGACACAAGGTCAGCATGAGGCTCAATCTAGGGTGGAATCAAAGTCGGAGCAGTTTCGGGCAGATCCAAGTGGACAGTCAGCTTTTTCCGCTGTGGATCTGGCTCCAGAGATTGCCACTGGTGGACCTCCTGGAGCTTTCTTAGCAACTCGGGAAATGAAGGATCTTCCAGAGGGACTTGGAGGGTCCTTGGCCTGGGACAGTCTGGTGTCGTGGCTTCGTCATCAGGATCAGGCACTCCCGAGTCTGACTCAGGGTCTTGAGGAAGGGAGAAGACTCCTCCCGATGAGGAGGAAATGACCCTTGGTCAAACCTCGGGGGCGTATCCTCCCACCCCAGCACCCTAAGGGTTCACCTCTGATGGGGGAGTCTGTCAGCGAAGGGGATCCTGTGCAGGGTCCGGCACCGGCAGATGGCTCTTCACCTCCCTGGTGAGTTGAGGCTTGGCCGGCAGCCAGAGTCTCCTTCAAGTCCACTGGCAGCAGGGGGGGGGCGGTGGAGGAGGGGGATATGGATACTGAGGGTATCCATAGGGCGAGGATCTGTAACCTGATGGCGGGAAGCCTGGCGTTGGGTACTGCGGCGTGGGATACTGCTGTCCTGGGTAGGACATCGTCGGATAAGACAGAGTCAGGTACCTGGGAGCCAGGGGCTCTGATGGAGCAGACGGCCCTGGAAGAGGCCCAGAAGGTGGGACAAGTACAGGTGGCCCCACTAGCGTCGGTCCCAGTGTTGGGATGGCGTTTGGTAAAGGGGTGTCATCCAGCGTCGGGTAGACCGGCGTCAGAGCCAGTGTCCAAGGGTCCGACGTCAGGGGATCTGGCCCTACGGGAGGGAGACTTGACACCGTACTGGTGTCCTCTGTGTCGCCCGGGGATGGAGGACTGAAATCCCCGGGGTCCGGCAGGGAGATGCTGGAGCTTTGGTTAGCAGCGGGAAGTGCTGCGGCGAGCCAGGGATGGCAGAATTGTCAAGGGTGTCCGGCATCGGCTCTTTCGCCGTGCGTTCATCGTAGGAGCCGACATCCGCCTTACCGGTGGGATCCGGGCGGGCGTCGGAGGAGCCGGTGTCCAACTTATGGGATCCAGTGCCCGACAAAGGGTGTGTAGGAGTAGCGGACTTGGCGGGCGTCCGAGGGACCATGCACCTCCCCGAAGGGGCCGGTGTCTTATCGACCCTGTCCGAGCGGACGTTGGTGGCACCAGTATCCAACTTACCAGACCCGCTCGACCTGGAGGGCTGCGTGGCAGCAGTCTTCCTGGGAGCGGTCACCTCCTTTGTCCCAGAGGCACCCAAGGAGCCTGAGCGTGAGCCCAACAGGAGGGCCTCCGCCGCCTTGGGCATCGCCAAGTTGGCCGTCAAGGGTCGGTCCCCTGGGAGGGGACATTACCTGGAGTACAATGACCCGGCTGGAGTTGCGGTAACCATGGAAGTGGAGTCCCGGTCCCGGTGCTTCAAACAACATGAAGTCTTGCTATATTATGACATATGCAGTATAACCCCAGGTTAGAACTGCTCCGGAGGTGAAAGAGTTAACTTCCATGCAGAGCATGGAATCTTGAGCGAGAGCTCGGTTGAACACTCTGTCTGTTGAAGCTCAAACTTAAGCTGTCAGATTCTTTACTCCGCCTCACTGAAAAGTCGCTCCGGAGATTTCTCCTGCTGCTCGGTTTGTTTGTCGGTTTTAAAGTGTAATTCTCGGTTTATTTAACCGAAATTTAACTGCAATGTCGGTTCAAGCTCTGTCTATGGTATTGTAAGTAATAGATAGGCTTATTTATTATTTTGTCTTCTGTATGGAACTTGTAGACGTCTTTTTCTGTTCGGTTTGAACCGATCAGAGGGATTTAAAAATTACTTTCTAGCCCTTTAGAGTGCAGTTCCCGGTTCTTATCGGTTCTAAAAAAGACGGATTTTATTACGTTTTTTCCATGACCCGTGACAAAGTTGGGAACCGATAAGAGAGTCTTGCTTGGTGGATTGCCATTAACGGGCAAGTTTTGGTTAGGCTGGCACTATGTCTGAGAAACCCAAAGGAAAAACCGGACCCACTGGGTTTCAGCACTGTGGCCTCTGTGGGGAAGCCTTTGCCAAGGCTGACCCACACACCATTTGTGTTTATTGTCTGGGGCTTGACACCTCAATGCAGACTGCCAGATTTGTAAGAATTTTCTTGCTGCCACCGTGGAAAAAAGAATTGGTAGGCTCAGGGAAAGGGAGGCCAAAAAGTCCGCTGACCCGGATGGCCAGCCCGGTTCGGTTCCAGCCGAACCTGAGGGAGTGCCCTCTGACCAGGGCGATGCTTCCTCGGGCAAACGAAGAGCCAGCTCTGAGGAGCCAGTTCCAACTAAAAGGGCTAGAAGGTCAGCTAGTTTGGGGCCAAAAGTTCTTTCTCCAACCGCTGAGGAAATAGCCAAGGCTATCCAAATTGTCCAGTCTCTTTCCCTAGTTCCGTCCGAACCGGCACCATTGGGCAAGCGCCCGGTTCGGTCGATTCCCTCAGTTCAAGATTATGATTTTGAAGATTTTTATGAACCAGGGGAAGGGGAGGAGGGGTACGAGGAGAGTGAGTGTGATTTTGACAGTCTGGATGTACCCATTGAACCGGACATCTCTCCAGACAGACCCTCAGGAGTATCCCCTCCCAGGCTATCTGAGTCCCCTTCTCATTTTTTGTTTTACAAGAAAGTTGCTGACACTCTGCAACTCCCTGTTGAGGAAGCTGTTGATGAGCAAGAAGAGCCTGATTTTGTGGAAATGATGGATATTCCAGAGTCTAGGAGACTGTCTGTTCCCTTGCATAAATCTTTTAGGAAACAGTAAAAATTCTGAAAACTCCTCATTCTATCCTCCCTGTGGATAAAAGGATGGACAAGAGGTATGCTTTATCAGGCTCTGATACAGAGTTCCTATCTCAGCAGTGCAGCCATGTGGGGGTAGTGCAGGCTGCGGCCTGTGACAAGGCTAATATTCCTCTAGCCTCTCACCCTCCTGAAAAGGATTCCAGGAGGATGGATGCCATGGCAAAAAAAAGCAGTACATGGCAGCATCTTTGGGACTAAGACAGGCAAATTATATGGCTTACGCAGCTAGGTACCAGAAATCCAGGTGGGATACTTTCCTGGCCCTAGCAAAACAGGCCCCTGAACAGCTTGCCAGGCTGGAGCAGGTGGCTGCGGACGGTATTGAGGCATCCAAGGTGCAATTTCATGCTGCTGTAGAATCTAATGATGTTTCATCTAGAGTTATGGCTACATCTGTGTCTCTTCGCAGAATGGCCTGGCTCAGATGTACTGTACTGTCACAGGATACCCAGTCTAAGGCTATGGATTTTCCTGTTGTGGGAAATTCTCTGTTTGGGGAGCAGACAGAGAATTATATGAAGAAAATGGATGAGTATAGGACCACCTATAGGAGTGCACAGACCAAAGAAAGGCAAGTCACTCCTCAAAGGCAGCATGTCAAGGGCAGGGGCAGGCCTTTTCATAGGCTGTTTTACAAAGCCCAGGCCTCCTCTTCTGCTTATGCCCAGAGGGGGTTCTTTAGAGGAAGGGGCAGAAGGGGCTCTAGTAAGCCTGCTTCTACCCCTCAACCCAAAGCCCCTGCAAAACAGGCTCCCTGCTGGGGTAGCCAGGGCCGATTCTCCACTACCGGTAGGGGGCAGGCTGGCTTACTTTGTCCAGGACTGAAGTCTTTAACATCAGACAAGTGGGTCCTGAAGTAATAAGCCAGGGACTGGTTCTCAGCTTCAAAATTTCCGAAGATGAGAGCCAGATCTTTCCACCTGCAAACCCATCAGAGGCACTTGCCGTGGAAGCAGAAGTTTCTGCCCTCCTGGCTCTCAGAGCCGTTGAAAGGTTCTACCCATACACCAGAGCAAAGGGTTGTACTCCAGGTACTTCCTACCCAAAAGACAGGAGAATGGCGCCCATTCTGGATCTCAGAGTATCTAAACAAGCACCTTTTAAAACCAAAGTTCAAAATGGTGACCCTGGGGATTATTTTACCTCTCTAAGGCCAGGGACTGGCTACTCCCTGGACCTCAAGGATGCCTACTTCCATGTTCTCATCAGAAGCTCCCATCAAGTACCTCAGATTCGAACTGCCCTCAGGCCATTACCAGTTCAGAGCAATGCCCTTCGGCCTCTCCTCGGCTCCAAGGGTGTTCACAAAATGCCTGGCAGTAGCAGTTGCTCATTTAAGAAGGCAAAAGATTGCCATCTTTCCTTATCTGGACGACTGACTCATTGTAGGCCAGTCTCCAGAACAGGTCAAACTTCATTTACAAGTAACCCAGCACCTGCTTACATCTCTAGGTTTCCTTCTCAATCTTCCAAAGTCAGTTCTGGAGCCTGTCCAGCTTCTCACCTTTATAGGCGCAGAACTGAACACAAAAGAAGCCAGAGCCTTCCTTCCTCTGGAGAGAGCAAGGACCCTGGTGTCTCTTTCACCCTGCAGGTCTCTCGACCAGCAAGGCATTTTTTACAGCTCCTGGGGCACATGGCTGCTTCTACAGCAGTAGTGCAGGGAGCGAGATTTCGGATGAGGGACATTCAGTTCCATTTGAGAGCCTTTTGGTCTCAAAGGACGGATCCCCTAACCAAATTGATTCCAGTGACTCGAACCCTGATCCAGGCCCTCCAGTGGTGGCAGGATCAGAACAATCTGAGCCAGGGGGTTCCCTTCACTCCCCAGTCTCATTCCTTGACCCTTACTACAGATGCATCCCTCTTGGGGTGGGGAGCTCACATGGGCGACCTTTCCACCCAAGGGCTGTGGTCCCCTCAGGAGTCTCTGCTCCACATCAATTTGCTGGAGCTCAGAGCAGTTTTTCTAGCACTTCAGGTTTTCTCCCAGCTGTCCAGAACAGGGTAGTTCAGGTCAGAACAGACAATACCACTACAATGTGGTACATCAACAAGCAAGGGGGCACTCGGTCTACGGCCTTGTGCACCGAAGCAATGAAGTTGTGGTCTCTGGCATATTCTCTGAACGCCTCCCTTATGGCAGTTCACCTCCCAGGCAAGGACAATGTCCTAGCGGATGCTCTCAGCAGGATTTCCCAGGGCCATCACGAATGGGCACTGGATCCTCTAGTACTGGAGGTAATATTTGCCAGATGGGGCACTCCGCAAATAGATCTCTTTGCAGCCCCAGACAATCACCAACTTTCCCTTTTTTTGCTGCAGGCCCCCAGTGCTGGGCTCAGTCCCTCTGGATGCCTTCTTTCTCAGTTGGGAAGGGAAGTTTCTCTATGCTTTTCCCCTCTTCCCCCTTCTTTTCAAAGTGCTAGTCAGAATCGGATCTCAATCCTGCAAGATGATCCTGATCGCCCCAGATTGGGCCAGGCAGCCCTGGTACCCACTCCTCATGTCCTTAGCAGTCCACCCTCCCCTATGCCTTCCCAGGAATCACAACCTGTTAACCTGTGCCCAGGGGAGAGTTTGGTATCCGAACCTCAAATCTCTCAATCTCAAGGCTTGGCTCTTGAAGAGTTAGAGTTTGCTGACCTACACCTTTCTCAAGGTGTATTGGATATCTTGAAGGCCTCTAGGAAGCCTTCCACCAGGGCTACCTATAATTCAAAATGGAAGAGATTTTCCATATGGTGTGCTGGTAAACATATTTCCCCAGAATCTGCTGGTGTTCCCACGATCCTGGATTATTTGGTGCATTTGAATTCCTTGGTGCTGAAGCCAGCTACCCTAAATGTGCACTTGGCAGCTGTGTCTGTCTTCTTGTCAGCAGGTAAGCCCTCTTCTTTTTCAGCTCACCCTGTGTTCTCCAAGTTTTTTAAGGGGTTGCTTCACACCAATCCCCCGTTCAGGGATCTTGCCCCTGCTTGGGATCTTAATATTTGCATCGCTCAGCTTATGCAACCCCCTTTTGAGCCATTGTCTCCAGCAGAGCTGAAGTACTTGACTTGGAAAACTGTGTTTCTGGTAGCCATCACCTCTGCCAGGCGCATAAGTGAGCTACAAGCCTTGTCAGTGAAGCCTGATTTTATCTCCTTTCATAGAGATAAGGTAGTCCTTAGGACTAACAGGAAGTTTTTGCCTAAGGTGGTTTCAGACTTTCACCTTAATCAATCCATTCTCTTCCTGTGTACTTCACTGACCATTCCTCCTCTGGTGAGAGGAGATTACACAGTTTAGATGTCAAAAGAGCCCTTAGTTACTATATAGAACGTACCAAGGGTCACAGGTTCGAATCCCTCCAATTGTTCCTCACTTATGGTGAGATTGGTAAAGGGAAACCTGCCACTAAAAGATCCATTGCCAGGTGGATTGTCTCTTGTATCCAACTTTGCTATGAAAAACTGGGTAAGGTTCCTCCCTCAGGCCTGAGGGCTCACTTTACCAGAGGTACAGCTGCGTCTCTGGCTGCTGCCAGGGACATTTCTATCCTAGAGATATGTCAAGCAGCTACCTGGAAAACAGTTCACACTTTTACTAAACATTACTCCTTGGATATCCAGGCTAGGAGTGATGCTCGATTTGGCACAGCTGTGCTTCAGAGCCTATTTCTCAAGTAGGTTCTGTCCCTCCTCCATGGAGGTACTGCTGTGTAGTCTGCATATGTCATAATATAGCAAGACTCCATTAGAAGAAACAACATTACTAAGGTGAGTAATTTTTTCTTCTCCTCCTTTTTACGGTGTCCCTTGGGCAAAGTGGAGGCCTGCTTAAGCTTCTTCAGCTCCTTCTCCATGGAGGCCATGTTCTTCTTTAAAATGTGGGCCTCCAGAGACTGCTGCCTCCGTTCACGGGTGGTGGCGTTAAATTGCTAGCAGTGCTGGCACTTCTCCACAGGATGTTCCGGGCCTAGGCAGAAGAGGCACAGGGAATGACTGTCCTAATGCGGGAGCTGAGCGCCGCATGAGTCGCACTTGTTCTTATAAGAATTGGAGTGTGTAGAGGACAACATACGCAGTGTTTTCTGAGAAAAAAGTCAGAAAAACCGGTGAAAAAACTCGATTAACAAGACCAAACATGACAAACAGCATAAGGATATGGCAGACTACTTGCAGTTACTGGAGGAGCCAGTCTTAGTGGTACCCCCACTAATCCAGACCTGCCAAAATGCTATACTTGCAGCCTGGCACCAACCTTCTTCTGTCACAGCTGTTCCCCGTAAGGTGGATCGCATATACCAAGCTCCTCTGGATCACCCTTTCCTCTCCATTATACCTGAAGTGAATTCAGTGGTGATTGCTGCAGCTCATGATTGCACTAAATGACCAAAGCACATGAGTTCCTTACCTTCTAATAAAGAATCCCGCAGGGTAGATTATCTGGGAGAAAAGGTATTTCAATCAAGTACCATGACTCTCAGAATCCTGAATTACATGGGACACATGATCAAATACCAGCGTACACTCTGGTCATCTGCCATTTAATTAGTCAACAAACTCCCTCCTTCACAGGAAAGGGAACTGTACTGGCTACAATAGCCACTGGCAACTCCATTTCCCGTCACCTACTCCGGTCGGGCTGTGATGCAGTTGACACCTCGGCCCATATGTCAGCAACAGGCATTACCTTGCATCGCCATTCTTGGCTTTTCGTCTCTGGGTTCACACCTGATGTACAGTAGAAAGTAGTTAACGCCCCCTTTAATGGGTCCAAACTATCTGGGTCAGGTACTCAAACATTGATGATCTCCAAGCTTCAGGCAGAACTCTATGCACAGTCCATGGCATGTACCATACTTCACAGCCATCACACCGTTCCCAGTCCTCTTTTTATACCACAAGAGGTGGAAAATACAGAGGCTCTAATAGAGGCTGTTCCAGAGGTCATTCCCAGCCCACCAGAACCAACACCTCTGCCACCAAGGGCTCCCGCTCACATCCTCCAGGTGGAGCAGGTCAGCCTGCCACCCAGTGACCTACTGGGGCCCTGTCCATGCTTTCTCGACCAGGCGTTGGAAGCTGTGGGAGGTCGTTTTGCCCTCCATTTGGAAGGCTGGAAAATGATCACATTGGACAAGTGGGTACTCCAGATAATTCAGACGGGTCACATTCTGGAATATCTGTCCAGACCCCTCCTCAGTCCATTACCCACCCGACAATATTCCTATTCTCCAGGAGGAATTACAGGCTCTTCTAACCAATAAGGCCATTTACCCAGTAACCCCTACAGAACACCAGAAGAGGTTCTACTCTCACTTCTTCCTGGTACCCAAGCGAACTGGAGATCTCAGACAACTGAATCTGTACATTCAGTACAAAAGGTTCCGCATGATCTCCCTAAATTCTATCATGTCAATACTAAAACAAGACGATTGGCTATGTGCCCTGGATATGAAGGCTTCCTACCTTCAGATCCCTATCCATCCTGCCCACCATAGTTTCCTTCGTTTTCACTTGTTGGGTCAACACTACCAATTTTAGGCACTCCTGTTTGGCCTCTCCTTGGCCCCACGAGTGTTCACCAAATGCCTATCGGTAGTAGCAGCAGCCCTACGAAGAGACGGGCACTTTGTCTTCCCATACCCGGACGATTGGCTCATAAAAGCAGAGTCCAAAATGGCCCTGCTCTCTTCCCTAGAGGCGACCTTAACTCTGTTCCAAACTGTAGGGATTGTAGTCAATTGGCCGAAGTCCAGTCTGACCCCTACACAGTCGCTCCAGTACATCGGAGCAGTCCTCAACACCATCTCCACCAGGGCTTACCTCCCGGCCGACAGACAAGACAAGCTTCTATCTCTGGTGCTGCAGATACAAGCCCAGAAAGTTGTCACAGCCAGACGCATGCTGTATCTGCTAGGTCACATGGCCACTACCATCCCTACTCTATCTCTGGTGCTGCAGATGCAAGCCCAGAAAGTTGTCACAGCCAGACGCATGCTGTATCTCCTAGGTCACATGGCCACTACCATCCCTACTGTAGCTTTCGCCCATCTTTGGATGAGACCAGCCCAATGGGTTCTCCAGAACCAGTGGTCTCAAAAGAACAGGAAATTTCGAAGACAAAATCAGAGTCACTCCCTCATTGTGGTCTGCCCTAGTATGGTGGACACTCCGAGCCAACCTTTGTCAAGGTATGCCCTTCCGGTCCCCACCGCCTGGGGTGCGCACCTGTGTCCTTTCAGGAGACAAGGCAAGTGGACAACATCTATCCCTAATCCCCACATCAATCTCGTGGAACTGAGGGCAGTTCGCTTAACCCTCCAAGCTTTTCAACCTCACCTGTCTCCAGGACAGTTGCTGATTCAGTCAGACAACACTGCAGTAGTATTCTACCTCAGCAAACAAGAAGGTACTAAATCCCGTCCTCTGTGCAGGGAGACACTTGCAGTCTGTCACGAAGCCATTCGGCAATACTTCACACTAACAATCTACCAGGATGTTACAACCTCCTGGCCGACTTTCTCAGTCGCTAGTCCACACACGAATGGACACCTCATTATGAAGTGCTCCAGAAAATCTTTTATCTGTGGGGAACCCCGCAACTGGACCTATTTGCCTCCCCAGTCAACTACCATCTCCCCAGATACTATTCCATTATCCCAAGCAAAAAGGGACAGTCTCTAGATGACCTGTCTCAAGTGTGGACAGGAGTCTTCTTATATCCCCCCATCCCACTCCTGCAGTGGACTCTACTGAAAGTACAATTCGAAGATTTTAGTTATTTATTTATTAGTTTTTCTTAACCAGGTAGGTGCACTAGCCATGAAATGACCATTTTCAGGCACGACCCGGGGGAGTACAACAATCAAAGACAGGTACATAGCATGAGTACAATGAAATTCCAATAGCATAGGTCAAAACAGTTAGTAGTAATGAATACATGCAGCCAGAACAATAACAATCAATACAATTCACGTAGAATTTTTAGGCAGAGAAAACCTACACAGTCTAGGAAGAGATACCACAATATAGCAGCAAGAAATATTGTTAAAATTAGTCACAACAGTGAAGATTCAAATAGGCAGTGAAACAAGGCAAGGGCAAATGCCATGGTTTTCATAGCCTCTCTGTGGTCTTGGCAGGTGTGGTTTCCCCTACTTCAGCAGTTCTCGGTAGAGGAACCCATTCCGTTGCCAGTCAGACTAGCTCTCTTGACTCAGAACCAAGGGACACTTCTACATCCTAATCTGAAGGCACTATACCTTCATGCTTGGCTCCTGAGGACGCTTTCATAGCACATTTACAAGTGTCCTCTCCTGTTGCCAATTTATTGCTGGCATCATGTAAACCAGCAACCAGGGAGACATATAATGCCAAATGGAAATGTTTTTCCATATGGGCTGCTTCCTGGTCCATTGACGAAAGTCTTGGATTACCTAGCCTCGATTGTCGAGACAGGATAAAGCTATTCCTCCATCAAAGTCCATTTGGCCTGTATTTCGGCCTTTCATGAACCTCTGGATGGTAGATTACTGTAGCAACATCATCTAGCCAAAATGTTCTTAAGAGGAATATTATATATTAAGCCACCTATTAGAAGACCCACTCCTCTATGGGATCTCAATTTCCTAATAGAGAAATTAACTCTTGAACCCTTTGAACCGGCAGCCACTTGTGACCTCTGTTTTCTTTCATGGAAAACACTGTTCTTAGTGGCTGTCACTTCAGCTCGACGTATTTCTGAACTCCATGCCCTCATGTGTAGAGAACCTTACTTCATTTTTCACAAGGACAGGGTGGCACTTCATACCAACCCCTCCTTCCTACCTAAGGTAGTGTCAGAACACACCTTAAACCAGTCCTTGGCGTTACCAGTATATTATCCTGAACACTCCAATCGAGGTGAACACCTCTTACATACCTTAAATGTCCATCGTATATTACGATACTACACTAATCGCACTAAACCATTTAGAAAAACTTCTCAACTCTTTGTCACCTTCACCTCAGGCAGGGAGGGTCTTCCAGTCATTAAACGGACTCTCTCCAATTTGCTAGCACATTGCATAACATTTTGTTATTCAAAATACAACAATCCATTACCTGGACCTGTCCAAACCTATTCTACCAGGGCTTTGGTCACTACTGCGGCCTGCTCTAAAGGGGCCTTGATCACAAATATCTGCAGTGCAGCTGCCTGGTCCACAGTTCACACTTTCACAAAGCTTTACAGCTTAGATATTGCTTCACGCCATAGGACGACCTTTGGATGAGCTGTCCTACAAGGTCTCCTGTCATAATGATCACCCTTTTTGGGGTTTACTGCTTGGGATTCATCCCAAGTGTATTACCTACTGCAAGAGACCACTCTGTGGAAGATAGTACAGTTACGTAAAGTGTTACCATAACAGTAGATCTCTGAGGAGTGTCTCTTGCAGTAGGTCATTCCTACTCTCCGTCCCCCTCCTTCTCTAAGAGTACAAATTCTGGTCCAGTGACTTATGGGTTGGAATACCTACGGTACCTCGGCTTCCCCTCGGTCCTCGCTTAGCGAGCTGAATCTGTCGGGGGAAACTGAGGATACCAGGGACCACCCACACTTATATAGAAAACAGGAAGCTGATGTCATGTGTGGGCGGCCCCTGGAAAAGACTTGTTAGAGGAGCTCCCGTGCACCGCAGCAACTCTGGCGACGACCCAAGTGTATTACTTACTGCAAGAGACACTCCTCAAAGATCTACTGTTACGGTAAGTCTTTACATAACTGTACTTCCTAGGAGTGGTATATGTTGTTCATCCACACTGACTCATCCAACCTTCCTAGCTTCGACACACAACCTCTGCTTCCAGCGGGCAAGATCTCACATCACGAGGCGGAGCTGAAGGTTATACCACCCAGGTGGGTGAGAGAAGCCAGCTTTGAGACCTTCCGGCAAGATATTTAAAGGGAAAGGACATGCCATTAAGTGTGGATGAACAACATATACCACTCCTAGAACTACTGTTACAGGTGAGTAACCTGTGTTTACGTACCTACAGTAATTCTTGACCTTCTTGGACAGAATCTCCATAACTCATTCACACTAGTAGGACTACGCCGGAAGCGCTAGCACCCAGCGGGAGCCAAAAGTCTTCAGGAGGGCTGGCGACAATATAGCACCGCATGCACAGCACCGCGAAACTGGCTTCCACCATATAGACTATCTTGGTGTCAACCCTCCAACCGCCTCAGTACCTTTTCTACTGAGGAGTGTGACAGGGTAGAATAGGACCCTGTCCCAGTTATTATGGAGAAAGTGTTTAAATGCGAGGATCTGTGCTTTCTTTTTTCTGTTTCTTGTCTGTCTGGTTGCGCAACCAGATTTTCTTGTGAGACCTAGGATTTGATCACCCCGACAGTCTCACAGTTCTTTGCCTCTAACTGTCTTTCAGTCTTCCCTTGCTGTTTCGGTCTTTTTGCTCCCTTGCATAGCTGCTGATATAAAAATATATGCAAATCATTATGTGAAAATGTAACTGATACTGGTATCCCTTTGTTTAGAAAATATGTAGTGTTACTGTTGAAATGTGTATAATTATAGTTTGAGATGATTGCAAAAAGCTTTTAGAAACTCAAGGGGTTACCTGAGTGCAATTTTTAAGTCTTTTACAGAAGAACTGTGGAAAAGGGGCCTCAGTTCAGGCGCACTGTGTTCCTGCCAGCACCTGCCTGAAATATACAAGAACACTTTGGAAGATGCTTTTTAAGAATGGGAGGTTGGAAAGACTTAGAGAGCTGAGCTGCAGTTGCTTGTAGAGTTGGACACAGAGACTGAAGGAAAACTCTGATGCATCTCCTTTATTTTATTTTGCCTTTGTAAATCGTTAGACTGAACAATTTTATTTTTTATGTTACTGCTAGTACAAATAAATATTTTTGGTGAATTCTACAACTGCTCCTAGTTTTCCTATGCTTCCTGACCTGTGCCTTAACGACAGATGGTGTCAGCCTAAGTGGGATTTACGCTGTGCATACTCTAAGCCAGGAGTTTTGTGCCTGGGTACTGGACTTAGTACCAGGGAAGCACAGTGAAAGGTATGGATTCTGCAGCAGCAAGTCCAAGAGTGGTTACCAGGAGAACGACAGCCAAACTAGCAGAGACAGAAGTCCAAGCTGAAATTGTACAACCAGCACAAGTTATGGAAAGAGAACAGGCAGTGACAGAACCTGAAAGCCTGAAGGACTTTTCCATATGGTGGGCTATACAACAAAAAGAGATGGAGAAGAGATGCAGTAACAGGAGCAGCGATGGCTGGATGCCTTGCAAGTTATCAAATGTAGAGGATCTGGCACAGATCCAGACGAGCAACAAAACACAAGCAACTTAAAAGCCACCTGTAACACCTACAAGCAGTTATCCAAGCTATCAAAAATTCAGGTCTGTTAATCCTACCAAATGTGCATTGGGCATGCAGGAAACCAGATATTTGGGCTGTGTGTTGGGAAATGGAGAAGTTTAGCCAGAGGTTTCTAAAACAGAAGCTGTAGCTAACAGCTTTGTCCCTAAAACCAAGCAACATGTCAGGTCATTATTAGGGCTGACTGGTTATTATCAGAGATTTGTTCCCAACTTTGCTGAATTAGCTACTCCCCTCACTGAACTCATAAAGAAACGGTTCCCAAATAATGTGAAATGGACCCCAGAGTGTGATGAAGCTTTTCAAGCCATTAAGGCTGCATTATGTTCAGCCCGTTTTAATAATAATAATAAATTTTATTTATAAGGCGCCTTATCCATAATCAGGGTGCCTAACAATTTTAAAAACAACTCAAACATCAATACAATTAACATTAAAATAACAGTATACCATTCATCAAAAAGGAAGATCAGTCACTGAATGCCTGGTGCCACAACAAAGTTTTTAAAGCTTGCTTGAATCCCTCCACAGTTGTGCACTCCCGTTACCGAAGGGTTAGAGAATTCCAAACGGTAGGGGCTGCATACATAAATGCTCTCACCCTGGAAGATTTCAAACACATCCATGGAATCTCTGGCAGTCCCTCTTTGGCCAAGCGGAGTGATCGTCCAGGGCAGTAAGGAACCAGGAGCTCTTTCAGGTAATCCGGACCCAGTCCATGTAGGGCTTTAAAAGTCAGCAAACCGACTTTGAAGGTGATCTGCCACTGTACTGGCAACCAGTGCAGTTCGCGCAGCACCAGCGAAATATGACAGGACCAAGCAGATCCCGTCAAAAGCCAGGCTGCCGCATTCTGCACCAGCTGCAGGCTGCGGATTTCCACCCCAGGAAGCCCTAGGTAGAGGGAGTTGCAGTAATCTAAGCTGGAGGACACAAAGGCGTGGACCAAAGTAGGAAGGTCACCAGACGGAACCAGATGCTTAATCCTGGCGATATTCCTGAGATGATAAAAGGAAGATTTGATGACAGCTGACACCTGCGAATGCAGAGTCAGCCCTTCATCAAAAATTACCCCCAGGTTACGCACCCGTTCAGAGGTCAGGAGTGAAACACCACCAAGAAAAAGTCCCGAGGGCGAACCAACCCCCAACCCCCTATCCGGCGCCTTGGGTCCACAGCCAACACCTTAGTTTTTTCCCCCCGAGTTCAACTTTAGCCAGCTGGAATCCATCCACTCCTGGATTTCTTTCAGACAGTTATTAAAGACTGAGAGAGCTCCATCCTGGTCGGTTGCAAAAGAAAGGTAGAGCTGGGTATCATCAGCATAGCAGTGAAACCTCAGCCTATACCTTCTTACAATGTCTCCAAGGGATAGCATGTACACTGCGAACAACATGGGTGACAGCACTGAATCCTGAGGAACCCCACACGACAGAGAAATAGAGCCTGAGGGAAAAAAAAAACAGACAACACTCTCTGTGTTCTACCTGTGAGGAATGATGTAAACCACCTGAGGACTGTTCCCGATAGTCCACAGATGTGCCTCAGGCCACCAAGCGACACCCTGTGGTCCACGGTGTCAGATGCTGATGAGAGATCCAGAAGAACTAAGATGAAGTGGCTCTTCCGATCTCTAGCCATCAGGAGATCATTGAGCATCCGAACCAGCGCTGTCTCGGTATGATGTTTTTTTCGAAAACCGGACTGGAGTGGTTCATAGATGTCATGGATGGTCAGATAGTCCTCCAGTTGTGCTGCCTCTACTTTCTCAATCACCTTCCCTAAAAAGGGGAGGTTAGAGATAGGTCTGCAGTTTGCATGACAGTCTGGGTCCAAGGTAGCTTTCTTCAAGAGTGGTGTCACCACCACCTCTTTCAGGGAGCTAGGAAACTCTCCAGATTCCACCGAGGACATCAATACAACCCAAAATTAGGGAAGTTGGTCCAGGGTCCAAACTATAGTACATAGGGCGCACACACTGGATGATCCGCATGACATCCATGAACTCCGGTCAGCTGAACGTACACCAGGAAGGCCGAGGTGTAGAGACCTCATACTGATCAAAGGCAACACCCATAGAGTGTGCTGGTTGGAGTACCGCCCTGATGTCAGCCACCTTATTAGCAAACAATCGAGCAAGTTCGTTGCACTCTAATTGCGAAAAGGCTTTCCAAACATGTAGACAAGCTGGGTTGCACAGTCTGTCCACAGTTTGGAAAAGCTGAGCTGGTCGATTCTGAGCAGCCGCAATCTCCCTGGACAGGAATTCTGCCTTCTTACGGGTGATTGCAGATTGATAGGCTTGATAATGGTCCATCAGTCTAAGGCAGTCGGTATCAAGGGCGGACTTCCACCAGCAACGCCCTAACCTTCATCCTAGTCTCCTCATGTCCCTCAAAGTCCCATCAAACCAAGGGGATCGAGGACAAAAGGAGAGAAGATTAACACGGACTGGAGCAATGAAATCCAGAGCCGCCGAGATGGCCAAATTATAGGCTGTCAAGAGGGTCTCTGGGTCACTGCTTGCCGACGAGAGTTCAAGCACCGCCGTTAGGCTATGAGAACTTATATCTCATAAAGGACAGTACCTAACCATCTCCACAGGGGTAGGCCTACGAAGGGGGGTGCAAAAACTAAACCCCACGGTGTAATGATCTGACCACCCAACTGGTTCCTCCCCAAAGTCAGATGTTTCGATCCCTAGGAGGAAGACTAAGTCAAGGGAGTGTCCATGTTTATGAGTAGCAGTGGTAACCACCTGTGTAAGGCCCAGAGATGTCATCAACTGGAAGAAGTGCTGACCAAATTGCGAGAGTTCGTCGTCGATCCAGGCATTGAAGTCACCCAGAACCATCAATCTAAGCGACTCAAACGCCATGTCGATGACGAAGTCCACCACTTCCTGAAGGAATCGCTTCTCATCACTGGGTGGATGATAAATGAGGGCGATCCGATAACCTACACCTGCTACTATGGCACACTCGAATGACTCAGCCTCCTCAACTAGTACACTCGTGAGGTTAAGTTCGGTCTTGAAACAGACCGCAACCCTGACCCCCCCGTCCAGTCTCGGGTGGTGTATCAACGAGTACCCAGCTGGAGTTAAAGCCTCCAAAATGGGGCCAGAGTTCTCATCCAGCCAGGTCTCTGTGATGCATGCCAAGTCCACCATTTCAACAAGATCTGCAATAATTGCAGTCTTGTTCTTGATGGACCTGGCATTGCACAACACCGCCCGAGTTGGACGAACCTCCCGGGCTGCCTGAACCACCTGCCCACCACAGTCTGTGGTGCCCTTGGGTATGGAAACCAGACATGGAAAACCATGTTCTGGGTTCCATTACGCCCCAGGGCATCTCCTGGATCTTACCAGCCCAATACGATGACCCCCTCATTCAGCCTCCACTGTTCTTAATCCCCCTCCATCTCCTACACACAATACCCAGCGCTCTACAGCACTGGTAAGTTGTAAACTGAAGGGGAGGAGTGAAGAAAGGGCGGAGGGCAGGGAGAGCAGAGGATGAATAACGCACAACTGCGGGGGCAGGCATCCAACACATTCCACATGACTCAATAAATAAACAAAGTCTTCCTTAAACCCAATAAATACCCTCCAAACCCAACCCATCATCATCAGGTAAGAAAAAAGGTCCGTCTCCCCATACGACACACAGGGGAAATGCCAGACCTCACCCAACAACTAACACACTGAAATCTGGCCAATGGAAAATCATGTACACAAATGCTCACAGCCTGGGAAATAAGATCCCAGACCTGCAGACAATAATGTCAGAGGCTAAACTGGACATAGTAGCAATTAGTGAGACGTGGTTTACCAGTAACCACACTTGGGAGACTTCAGTACCTGGCTATGTACTGTTCAGAAGAGACCGAGGTGCAAAAAGGGGGGGTGGAGTGGCCCTGTATGTCAATGAAAATATCAAAGCTACAGAAATTCAGAATACACACAAGGAACCAGAAGAACTGTGGGTCACCCTGGAAACAGGAAATGGGACAGCCATAAGAACTGGGGTTGTCTACAGGTCCCCAGACCAGGAGGAGGACATAGACACATTACTGTTAGAAGATATACAAAACATGACAGCAAAAGGGGAGGTTCTGATAATGGGAGACTTCAACATGCCAGATACAGATTGGTCAATACCAGCAGGAACATCTGACAGAACTATACACATGGTGGATTGTCTGCTGGGGGAGGGCCTCAAACAACTGGTACAACAACCCACAAGAGACAGGGCTATCGTAGATCTAGTACTGACTAACAGGGAAGGGATCATAGATCTCCAGGTAGAAGGTCACCTGGGGGCCAGTGACCATCATATGGTATGGTTCAATTTGGTCACTACAACTAAATCATTCCATTCCAAGGCAAAAATATGGGACTTCAGAGGAGCTGACTTTGATAAGATGGGCAACAGAGTTAAGCTAGCCCTGGCAAAAAGCAACACAGGTGAGGGGGTACAGCCAAAGTGGGCAAGCATTAAGGATGCAATACCTGAAGCAACATCCCATTGTGTTAGAGAGAAAAGGAAGTGCAAAAGAAGAAGGAAACCACTTTGGCTCTCAAATGCAGTAGCAGAAAAGGTCAGAGCCAAAAGGCTGGCCTTCAGGAAATATAAGGGAACACATCGGGATGAAGATAGGGAGGCATACCAAACTGCCCTAAGGGAAGCAGGGAAGGCAGTAAGGCAGACAAAGTCCCAAACTGAGGAAACACTAGCAAGAACAGTAAAAGAAGGTGAAATGACTTTCTATAGATACATTAGTGAAAGGGGAAAGTCCAGAGGGGGTATTGCTAAGCTCAAAGGAGAAAAGGGGGCATGTGAGGAGGAGGACCATGTAAAAGCATCTATCCTAAATAGATTTGCTCAGTATTTACTGAAGAGAAGGTAGTGCAGGGCCCACAACTCAGCACTGTGGATACGGTGGGGGGAGGGGGAATTACTCCCTTCACAAAAGAAAGGGTCCTACAAGAGCTCGCTAAGCTCAGGGTGGACAAGGCAATGGGACCTGATGACATACATCCCAGGGTACTAAAGGAGCTAGGGGTGGAACTAACAGAGCCATTAGCAGAACTGTTTAGTAAGCCTCTGAGCACAGGAGAGGTCCCAGAAGACTGGAGAAGGGCTCATGTGATCCCGCTCCATAAGAGTGGTAGCAGGGAGGAGGCAGGGAACTACAGACCAGTCAGTCTTACCTCAGTAGTGGGCAAGATTATGGAGGCACTCCTTAAGGAAAGGATGGTGCAACACCTGGAATCCATAGGGGCACAGGTTCCAAGACAGCATGGGTTTACAAAAGGAAGGTCCTGTCAAACTAATCTCATAGATTTCTTTGACTGGGCAACCAGTGTGGTGGACCAAGGGGGAGCAGTTGATGTAGCCTACCTTGACTTCAGCAAAGCTTTCGACACTGTTCCACATAGAAGATTGATAAATAAGCTGGGTAGGCTCGGGATGGGTCAGAAGTTGGTCAACTGGGTGGCAAACTGATTGACGGGCAGAAAACAGAGAGTGGTGGTAAATTGTATACCTTCAGAAGAGATGCAAGTCACAAGTGGGGTACCTCAGGGATCAGTCCTGGGGCCAGTCCTCTTCAATATCTTCATTAGTAACATTACAGATAGACTACAGGGTAAGGCTTGTCTGTTTGCAGATGACACCAAGATCTACAACAAAGTAGATGACCCAGATGGGGTGAGCAGAATGAGAAGAGATCTGGATAAACTAGCAAAATGGTCGGAAGAGTGGCAACTGGGATTTAATGCAAAGAAGTGCAAGATCATGCACATAGGGAAGAAAAACCCTGAAGCCACCTATAGGCTGGGAGGAGAGTTGCTGGCAGTCACAAAGGAAGAAAGACACTTGGGCATCATCATCACTGATGACCTGAAATCATCCAAGCAAACCACTAAAGCAGTAGGTAAGGCTAGGAGAATGTTAGGGTGTATTAGTAGGGCTATCACAAGTCGCAAGAGGGAGGTAATAATCCCTCTTTACAAGACACTGGTTAGGCCCCATCCGGAGTACTATGTGCAGTACTGGAGGCCACACCTTCACAAGGACATTAACCAAATTGAGGCAGGCCAGAGAAGGGCAACCAAAATGGTGCAGGGACTGCATCAGAAGAGATATGAGGACAGATTAAAGGAGCTCAATATGTATACCGTAGAGCAAAGGAGGGAGAGAGGTGATACGATCGAAACATTCAAACACCTTAAGGGCATTAACAAGGTGAAAGAGTAACATGTTTCAATATAAGAAAATAGCAGGACAAGAGGACACAGCATGAGATTAAAGGGAGGCCGATTAAGGGGTAATATGAGAAGTTCTTTTTCACAGAAGCGGTGGTGGATGCATGGAACAGCCTACCCCAGGAAGTGATGGATATGAATACAGTGCAGGGCTTCAAACAGGCATGGGATAGGCGTAAAGGAGCAGTACAGATGAGTATGAATAGATAGGCCACTGACAGAGCAAAGGCTGATGGCACATTTATAAGGTAGCAAAATAAATGGGCAGACTGGATGGGCCTTGCGGTCCTTATCTGCTGTCAACTTCTCTGTTTTTATGTTTAACCCCAACCAAAAAAAATAATATCAACCTAAAAATAAAACAAACTATAAAATCAAAATAACAAACCAAGCACACAAAATTAATAAATAAAATAAAATAAAACTAAAACAAACCCCAAAATTACTCAACTAAACCTAACTGAAACAAAACAAAAAAATACCCACCCTAATACATAATAAAACAAAAGTAAAATGCCACCCTATCCCACACTAATTGGATAAATCACTCCCACACTTGGCTTGGGAGCTACTGCAGCCCCCTCTCACAGGCCATGCAAAAACACAAAAATGGATTATGAATTCACCCCTTCCCCAGGCCCTCTCACGGCCAGGGAAGGCCAGGCACTCTCACTGCCCCAGTGAAAAGTCAGAGTTTACTCAGATAATGTCCACAATAAAATAAAACCACAAAACATTAATTAAAACATAAAATAAATAAAAATAAAATATGTGGATGCCCAGATCCTCTCACCACCAGGAAGACTGCGCAGAAGAGTTTAAACCTTAGGTCCCAAGCAAAGTAAGGGATAATCCAAGGTGTCAGTCATCCATAGAGCGTAGAAGTCACCACAAAATCCAGAACTGGGGATAATCCAGGGAGTTAATCGACCAAAAATGTAAAAGCCACAGGGAAGTCCGATCCGAACAGGCCAACCAAAAAATTCAGATCAGCACCTAGCAACAGACCAGGGCCCCTCCATATGGAAGAGCACAGTCAGAAATAACTGCAGCACCACCACGACACCCGGGCAATGGCCACACCGTAGCCAAGCCCATGAATCTAGGGAACCACAGGTACATCCGCCAGCTCCCTGGCTGAACAAGTACCCTGACCCCTGTGAAGTACCAAATCCAGCCAGCAATCGCCCAGTGGAGTCGGGCCTGCTCCTGTCATCAGCTGCTAATCGCACCAAGCAGAGACTTCGGGTCCACAAAAATACAGTTCCAAGCCCAATACTCAACTCCAAGCCTGGCATGTAAATCAGCTCGCATTCAGAACCCGGAATATCATCTGAAAAAATTCCACATTTTGCGTTCCACCCAGGCTGTTGTTTGAATAGTCCTGCTCCCTCTCTTCGGCTCCCCTTGTCCCACAGAAATTCCTCTCAATCCCAGCTCCTCTTTGGCAACCACATCCACAAAGTTCCTCTGCTAACCTCAATCCATGTCTCTTATGACTTCTCTCTACTTGATTCCTCTCCAACCCAAACAGCTCGAATGAAGCACGGGAATTCGGTGAAGGATATCGCCACTAACGAAGGAGTGGTAGCAGGGCCATTGAATTCAGACCACAATCAGTGTGAAATGCACAAAATGCACAAAGACGCCGAAACATAGGACCACATTCAGTGCAAAGTGCACAGAATGCACAAAAACACCAAATAGCGTACGGGGCCGACTGCCACTGTCTCACTGCCGGTCCCTGCTCAATTAAAATATACACAGTAAAATCGATATCAACAAAATAGCCAACAAAGAAGACAAAAATAAAATATGTAAAACAAATAAAAGTAAAAAACGCAAGAGCAGATTACAGCACGCCCAGCCTGGCGGCCATATTAATCCAGACTTTGAGAAACCATTCTTGCTACAAACAGGTGCATCAGAGGTAGGTCTAGGTGCAGTCCTGAGTCAAAATATAGATGGGAAAGAAAATACAGTTACATAAGAACTTACCGTAACAGTAGATCTTCGAGAGAGGCTCTTGCAGTAGGTAATTACAAATAGGACTGAAGCTGGCAGGCGTCAGGACCCCATGGAAAAATTTCTAGCAAGCAGTCTCTGGCAGGGGATCGCCCCCACATCAGGTGACTGACATCAGGCGACGCCAGTATAAAGGGGCGGTCCCCACACCTGCCTTCCAGTTCTTCTCTCGCCAAAGGCCAAAAAGGCAAGGCGAGAGAGAAGCGGATGTTTCCTTCCTGGAAAGGAGCTGAAAAAGCTTAGAGGGATGGAGGCGGAAGGTATTACGTACTGCAAGAGCCTCTCTTGAAGATCTGCTGTTACAGTAAGTTCTTACATAACTGTACTATCTTACTTCGAGAGGGCTTTTGCAGTAGGTAATTACAGATAGGACTGAGTCCCAAGCAGTCTGGAACAAGAAGAAGCAAACAGGAGGAGGAAACTACCCAAATGTTGACCCTCTGGCTATGAAGGTCTTAGGAAAGAGGACCTTGCTGAACAGCCAACCCGAAGCCATCTCTACGGTGAGAGGCAGTGTCCAAACTGTAATGTTTCATAAAGGTATGGACAGAAGTCCAAGTTGCGGCTGCACAGATGTCTGCCGCTGACACATTCCTGTAACAAGCAGCAGAGGCAGCGACCCCTCTGGTGGAGTGGCCTCTGACTTGGCCCAGCAAGGTCTTGTTTTACTTGTCGTAACAGAAAGTGATACAATGAGCCAGCCATTTAGATAGTCATTGCTTAGAAACAGCATTGCCTTCTCTTTTACGCGCAAAAGAGACAAACAGTTGATCAGTCTTTCTGAGATCCTTCATCCTGGTGATGTAGTATCTCAGAATTCTGTGAACATCCAAAGTATGCAAGAGGTACTCCTCTTGATTGATGTGCTGCATAAAGAAAGCAGGCAGCTCAATGGATTGATTCAGCGTAGATTCTGCTACCACCCTCGGGAGAAACTTAGGGTTGGTACGCAGAGCCACCCGTTCCTTGTGGAAAATCAAGTACAGGATTTTGCACGTGAGGGCCTGAAGCTCGAACAGTCTTCGAGCAGATGTAATGGCCACTAGGAAGAGAGTCTTCTGTGAAAGGAACTTTAGGTCTTCTGAGGCTGCCGGCTCAAAAGGAGGGCAGAGTAAGCTTCTCAAGGATAAAGTTCAAATCCCAAGGAGGGGCAGGAACACGAATAGGGGGCCTCAAATGGAGAACCCCTCTCAGAAAAGTCTTAGAGACTTCCAACTGCGCAAAGGTTCTGTCCCCGAAAGGAACATGGTAAGCAGAGGTAGCCGCCATGTGAACCTTCAGAGAGGAATGACAGAGACCCAGATCAAAGAGATGACGCAAGTAATCCAGAAGCTGCACAAAAGAGCAAGAGAAAGGCTCAAAATCTTTGGAAGCAGCCCAAATAGAGAACTATTTCCTTTTCATGGCATAGGTAGATCTAGTGGAGGACTTTCTGGCCTCCACCAGAGTCTCAGCCACCAGCGGGGAAACCCCAAACCGGGCTTGAGCTACGTCTGCAGGAGTCACACGTGCAACTGAAGGGACTTGAGGCCTGGATGGACAAGGGACCCCTGATCCTGGGTCAGCAAAAGTTGTGACAGAGGAAGAGGAGGTTCCTCTGAGTACTGTTGCAGAAGAGATAACCAAACTTTCCTGGGCCAGAAAGGAGCAATTGGGATCATGCAAGCTCCTTCTGAGCTGAGTTTCAGTAAGACCCTCGGAATCAAGGGGATCGGGGGGCAAAGCATAGACGAATATGCCCTTCCAGTCTAGAGATAGAATGTCTCTCCAAAAAATGCCACACTCTGGAGCGAGCGAGCGGAAGGCGGGAAGTTTTGTGTTGTGAGGAGACGCAAATAGGTCTACCTGTGGTGTTCCCCAGCATAGGAAGATATTGTCTGCCACCTCCTCATCCAGTTCCCACTCATGAGCGTGAGCAGATGACTGACTGAGGTGGTCTGCCAACGTGTTCTCGACCGCCGGGATGTGAATTGCCATGAAGTGAAGGTTGTGCTGCACTGCCCAATCCCAAACTCGCATCGCCTCCCTGCAGAGAGGATAGGAACAAGTTCCTCCCTGTTTGTTGATGTACCAGACTACACACATGTTGTCCATCTGGACAGCCAGATTCCCAGGGAACAGATACAGACGCAGAGCCTGAAGAGCGTACAGCATGGCCCGAATCTCGAGCACATTGATGTGAAGTGTTTGTTCGAGCCTGGACCAGGAGCCCTGGGTCCTGTATGACCCCAGATAGGCTCCCCAACCCTCACCTGAGGCATCTGTTGTCAGCATCTGGGAAGGGGAGCAAGGCAGAAGGGAACCCCCTGGCAAAGGTTCTCCTGAATCATCCACCATTGGATGTCCCGAACCATAGGGTTGGAGACCAGAACTTGTTGATCTAGGTCGTCCACCAACTGATCCCACTGAGACCAAAGGGTCCACTTAGAGATCCTCATGTGGAGCCGAGTGCGAGGGACTGTCGGAATAGCAGCCGCCATGAGCCCAAGGAGGTGAAGGACTGACCTGGCGCTGACCTGTCTGTGGCTGGACAACAGGCTGACTTGAGCCTGGATTGTGGCCGCCCTGTCCAGAGGCAGGAATGCCATGCCGGAGATCGTGTCCAGGATCACCCCGATAAATTGGAGCCTCTGGGATGGGATCAGATGGGACTTGGCCTGGTTGACGGTGAAAACCTGTAGGGTAAGGAAAAGGAAGCACAAGAGCTCCTCCCTGGATGGGGCTACTAGGAGTCAGTCATCCAGGTATGGGAAAACCTGAACCCTCTTGGTACGCAGGTAGGCCGCTACCACCGAAAGGCATTTGGTAAACACTTGGGGCGCCGAGGAAATACCAAATGGGAGGGCCTTGAACTGGTAGTGGTCCCCCTGGAACAAAAAACGTAGGTATTTTGGTGGGAAGGGCAAATAGGGATATGCAAGGAGGCATCCTGCATGTCCAGAGCGCACAGCCACTGTCCCAGCCAAAGGAGGGGCAGAAGACTCTGCAGAAAGAGCATTCTGAACCTTTTGTACTCCACAAACAAGTTCAGGGAACTGAGGTCGAGAATCGGCCTCACGTCTCCTGACTTCTTCGGGACCAGGAAGAAATGGGATTAGTAACCCGTACCCCGAAGATGGGGTGGGACGGGCTCTATCGCCTTCTTCAGAAGAAGAGAGGATATTTCTTCTCGGACCAGAAGAAGGTGTTCTGGGGAGTAAGACGACTTGGGGGGTGCGGGGTTCGAGATGGTTTCTAAAGAAACTCTTTTGAGCGTTCTTCTGCAATCAGCTGGAGCACCCAAATGTCTGAAGTGATCCTCTCCTAACCCGGTAGATGGAAGGAGAATCTCCCTCCTACCGGTTCCTCTGGGAGGCCCAGAGGCTGTGGGAGAGGAGAGGAGTCAGGAGGTGTGAGGCAGTGTCACGGCTGAAGCTCCCACAGCTTTTTTGGGCGAGGGGGCTTGGCAGCCGGAGGGGCCCGACGTTTGTTGGCCCGCTTTCCCTGAGGTTTCGCCTTGGGCCGAGAACGTCTGCGAAAGGGATGCTGAGCTTGAGGGGGCCTGTACAAGGAGTCAACAGACTTAAGTGCAGTACCCTTCTACTGCTGATCGGTGATTATGTCCTTGACATCGCAACCGAACAGGACTGAACCCCTGAAGGGCGCGTCCTGGATAGCAGACTGCAACTCCGGGACCAAGCCTAACACCCGGAACCAGGCATGATGCTGCAACCCTATGGCGAAAGCCAAGCTCCTACCAGCAGCATCCACTGCATCATATGTGGCACAAAGCATGTGCCGACTGGCTGAACGCGTAGACCGGACTAGGTCGGCCACTTCCTGCTTCGTTTGAGACTCAGGAAGGGAGTCCAACTTAGTTTCTACCTCGCTAAGGATCGCCTTCTGGTAATCCCCATGTGAGCAACGTAATTCAGGACCCTGATTCCCAGAGTGGAAGAAGCATAGACCTTCTTCCCATACTGGTCCAGAAGGCGGAATTCCTTGTCGGGTGGTGACGAGCTCAAGTGCTTGGGGTTAGTCATTCGGCCATGAGCGGTGCTAATCATGTCCTGGGCCTGGGCTTGTCTGGAGTGCGTGGCTCATCATCCGGATCAGAACGACCATCGGAGTCGTCCAAGGTGTCTGAGGAGAATGAAGAAGAAGAGGACTCCCCCTCCTGGCGCACGGGAGGAATGGACCCCTTGGGAAGCCCTTGGGGAAGCATATCCTGCCCTGCCCTGGAAACAGAGGGCTCGCCTCAGGTATCCGGAGGTGGGGAAGGGAGTCTCTTGGCTCTGACGTAGGGGGTCTGGATCCAGGCCCGTCGTCGGAAGGTGGCTCTCTACCTCCCTGGTGAGCTGAGCCTTGGCTGCAGCCCACCAGGAAGCCAGAGTCTCCTTCAAATCCACCGGCGGCTGAGGGGGCGATAGAGGGGGAGGGGGGTACAGATACTGGGGATATCCATACGGCGCATATCCGTAACCCGAAGGCAGGAAGCCAGGTGTCGGGTACTGGGGTGCCAGATACTGCGGGCCTGGGTAGGATGGCGTTGGATACCCAGGTACCAGGGGCTCTGAAGGAGCAGAGGGCCCTGGAAATGGCCCAGCGGGCGGGTCCGGAACAGGATGCCCGGCGGGCGGTGTCCGGCAATGGGATATTGCTGGGCATCAGGTAAGCCGGCGTCAGCGCCCGAGGGTCCAACTTTGGGTCATCTGGTCCCACGGAAGGGAGACCCGATGGCAGCATGCCAATATCCTCTGTGTCGCCTGGGGAAGAAGGGTTACCATCCCCGGGGTCAAGTAAAGGAATGCAACGAGCGTTGCGGTGAGCTCGGGTCAACGGAGAGGCCAGAAAGGTCCGTTGTCGGCTCTAATGCTGAGCAGACTTCCAGCTTACTGGCGGGATCCGGGCGGACGTCGGAGGAGCCGATGTATGACTTATCAGACCCAGCACGTGACGAAGACCGCAATGGAGGGGAGGCCTTAGCGGGCACTTTGGAGGCCGCACGCTGCCCTGAAGGGTCGGGCGTCTTATCAGCCTTAACCGGGTGGGCGTCAGGGGAGCTGACATCCGGCTTACTGGGGCCACTTGGACGAGAAGGCCGCATGGCAGTGGTCTTTACTTGGAAAGGCTGCCTCCTTTAACCCAGAGAGGCCCGAGTGCGAGCCCGACGGAAGGGTTAACGCCGCCTTGGAAGCCTCCAAGATGGCCATCATGGAACTGTCTCCCGGGGGAGACGTTGCCTGCAGCACCGCGACCCCAGCTGAGGTCGCGGCGACAGTAGAAGAGGTGTCCCGGTCCCGGTGCTACTTCTTGCAGTGGCCCTCCGGAAAAGTAGAGGCCCGCCCGAGTTTTTTCAATTCCTTTTCCATGGAGGTCATCTTGAGTTTGAGAACATGGGTCTCCAGGGACTGCTGCCTCCGTTTTCTGATGGCCACATTGAACTGTTGGCAGAGCTGGCACTTCTCCACAGGGTGGTTGGGGCCTAGGCAAAAAAGGCACTGGGAGTGTCCGTCCTTGTGTGGGAGCTGGGCGCACTTGAAATCGCACTTGTTTTTTGTGCTCGAGAGGAGTCAGGGGCGACATGCCACGGCAGTTGTAGAGTGAAGACTAGCCCAGCGAATTTTAAAGAAAAGGCAGTAAAACTACGACATCTACTGACTGCGAGCAGTGAACTTAACCACGGTGCTACATGAGCTAACGGCAGGAAAAGAACTGGAAAGGCGGTAGGGACCTCCCTTTATACGGACGTCGAAGTCACCTGACATGGAAGTGTCCTCTCATTTCAGAGACTGCTAGCTAGAAATTTTTCTGTGGGGTCCTGATGCCTGCCGACTTTAGTGCTCTCTGTAATTACCCACTGCAAGAGCCCTCTCGAAGTAAGATCATCCTTTTCTGTAGATAAGTAGGAAGTTGCATGACAGAGAGAAAAGGTACTCCACTATTGAAAAGGAATGTTTAGCAGCAAAATGGGCCATGGAGTCCCTTAGTTTTATTTGGTAGGAACTGACTTTGTACTTAATAATAGCTCACAATCCTCTCTGTTGGCTTAACCAAGTGAAAGATAAAAATTCCAGAATCACAAGGTGGTACCTGACACTACAGCCATTTAAATTCAAGGTGATACACAAATCTGGTAAAGAGAATAGCAATGCTGATTTTCTGTCAAGATATGGATCAGGAATGCAGCATAAACTAACCTATCTTGGACATAAGATAGTCTGTATGACCCATGTAGGAATGGTCAACTCAACAGTGTCTTCACTGCCTAGCCAATGAGGGAGTGAAGACCAAAAACAGAATGAGTGAGTTCGGGGGATTGTGGATGGTTGCGTGAATGAGTGGTGGAGACATCATCCAAGAAGATCAAGAATTACAGTAGGTACATAATTTTCATATCTTCCTGGACATAAAGTCTCCACCACTCATTCACACTAGTGGGAGAGTACTGAGCTAAAATAATCCAGAGAAGGATGGCAGGAGAAAGGAGATTACTCAGGACAGAAGTCCATTAAGGATTGTCCTGCCAAAGGAAGGATGCTGTCTGGCATAGACATCCAGGGTGTAGTGCTTCACAAAAGTGTGCACAGAGGTCCAAGTGGCCGCATTACAGATGTCTGCAATGGGCATATTCCAAATCTCTGCCAGAGATGCCGCGACTGTTCTGGTAGAGTGCGCACATACCCTGCCTTCCAGCTTGACCTGTACCATTGATTAGCAATGGCAGAGACATGCTACCAGCCATGCCGAAATAGAAACATAGAATTTGACGGTAGATAAGGACCGCTTGGCCAACCTAGTCTGCCCATTTTCCTACCTAACAGATAAGCTGCAGATCCTAGTTAACCAACACCTTACTTTCTCCTAGCCCCCACTAGGACTGCCTTATGTCTGTCCCATGCATTCTTGAATTCCCCCACTGTTCTTGACTCCACAACCTCCTCATGGAGGCTGTTCCATGCATCTGCAACCCTCTCCGTGAAAAAATACTTCCTCACATTACCACTGAGCCGTCCCCCCCTCTATCTTCAAATTGTGCCCCCTTGTTGTTTCACATCTCGTTTTCTGAAAGATGTTAGCTCTTGGACTTCGTTGATTCCCTTGAGGTACTTGAAAGTTTCTATCATGTCCCCTCTCTCCCTTCTTTCTTCAAGGGTATACGTATTAAGCTCCTTTAGTCTTTCTTCGTATGTCTTCTGGTGCAGACCCTGCACCATTTTGGTTGTCCTCCTCTGGACAGCCTCCACTCTGTCTATGTCTTTGTGGAGATGGGGTCTCCAGAACTGCACACAGTACTCCAGATGGGGTCTCATCAACTGTCTGTACAGAGGGATAACAACTTCCTGTTTTCTACTATTGAAGCCTCTCCATATGCATCCCAGTATCCCCCCAGCCTTCCTTACTGCCTCCTCACATTGCTTGCCCACCTTTAGGTCATCTGATAGAATTACCCCCGGTCCCTTTCCAATTTTACTGTTGTCAGTATCTCACCCCCTATTGTGTACTCTTCCCCTGGGTTTTTGTTTCTCAGGTGCGTTACCTTGCACTTCTTTGCATTGAATCTGAGCTGCCATACATTTGACCATTCCTCTAACCTTGCCAAGTGCCTTCTCATCCTTTCCACTCCATCTTGTGTATCAACCCTGTTGCAGATCTTTTTGTTGTCCACAAAGAGACATACTTTTCCTTCCAGTTCCTCTGCAATATCACTTATAAAGACATTAAAAGGACTGGTCCCAGTACTGAACCCTGCGCGTACCCACTAGTAACCCTCCTTTCTTCATTGTGGACTCCGTTTACTACTACCCTTTGCGTCCTGTTGTCTAGTCAATTTTTTATCCAGGCTACCACCTTGGGACCCACTCCAAGGCTGGCTAACTTGTGTATTAATCTTTTGTGTGGGACTGTATCAAATGCCTTGCTAAAATCTAGGTAGGCCATGTCCACAGGCCCTCCCTGGTCTACTACTTTGGTCACCCTGTCGAAGAAATCTATTAGATTTGTCTCACACGACCTTCCCATCGTGAATCCATGCTGCCTGGGGTCCTGTGCCCCACTGACCTCTAGGTACTCAACAATTCTTTCCTACAGAAGTGATTCCATCATTTTCCCTACCACTGAGGTCAAACTAATTGGTCTGTAGTTTCCTGCCTCTGTCCTGCTCCCACTTTTGTGAAGAGGAATCACATCCGCCCTCCTCCTGTCCTCAGGTACCACCCCATCCTCCCATGATTTGTTAAAGAGAGTAGTCAGCGGTGTCAATAGGTTTACCCTTAGTTCTTTTAAAATTATTGTGTGAATCCCATCAGGCCCTATTGCTTTGTCCACCTTCAATTTTATTAGTTCTTTCAGAACCCTTTCTTCTGTAAATGTACTGGTATCAACCCCCGTCTTCAGAGTGTTTCTCTTGTTTGGTTTAGGTACTTCCCCCCTCCTCTTCCTTTGTGAATACTGAGCAGAAATATTCGTACAGTATTCCTGCTTTTTCACTGTCACCCTCTGCCCACATTCCCTCCCCTTTATTAAGCCTCAGTATCCCTCTTTTGGTCTTTCTTCGCTGCCTAATATACCTATAAAAGGTCTTATCCCCCTTCTTAACAGAGTTGGCTATCCTTTCCTCGGTTTGGGCCTTTGCTATTCTGACTACCTTCCCTGCCTCTTTCTGCTTTAACTGATAAAGTTCTCTGTCCTGCTCCTTCTGTGTTTCCTTATATTTCCTGAATGCTATCCTTTTCTCCTTAACCTTCCCTGACACCTCTTTTGAGAACCATAGCGTTTTTTTCCTTCGTTGTGTTTTGTTCATTTGCTTTACATAAAGGCTTGTTGCCTCTATGATGGCTGTTTTGATTACTGCCCATTGTTCCTCCACCCCTCCTTCTTGCCTGTTTGCTAGTGCTTTTCTGAGGCACTCTCTCATTTCCCGAAAGTCAGCCCTCCTAAAGTCCAGTACTCTTGCTTTTGTATGGCTGTTTATCGTGAACCACACTGTTTGGTGGTCGCTTGTTCCCAGATGGCTACCTACTTCTAAATCTGAGATTCTTTCTCCGTTCCCATTTGAGAGTACCAGGTCTAAGATTGCTCCCTCCAGTGGGTTCCAATACTAGCTGTCTGAGGCATGCCCCTTGTAGGGCATCAAGAATGACCCTGCTCTTGGATGTGCCTGCAGCAAAGGTGCTCCAGTTAACATCTGGCATATTCAGGTCCCCCATCAACAATATCTCCCCTTTTTCTGCCATTCTAAGGATGTCTTCTATCATTTTCTTGTCCATTCCCTCCCCCTGAGGTGGGGGTCTGTATACAACCCCCATGCAGATTGTGGTGCCATTTCCTGTCTCCAGGGTGACCCAGAGTGCCTCATCTGCTCCCTGTTTACTCTTCAGTTCTGTTACTTTGATCCCTTCCTTTACATAGAGAGCTACTCCTCCTCTTTTGCCCTCCCTATCCCTCCTATAGATTGTGTATCCTGGTATGTTGACATCCCAGTCGTGGTTCTCTGTGTACCATGTTTCTGTGACTGCCACAATATCCAGGCAGCCCTCTTCAATCAAGGCCACTAGTTCAGGGAGCTTGTTACACAGACTACGGGCATTGGTACTCATCACCCTCCACTTTTTGATGGTCTTACCCCTTTTAGCCCCATCCCTGCCCCTACTGCCTTTGCCTTTTTTTTTTTACATTTACCTCTGTTCTGCTCCCTAATGACTTATTTATCTTGGTGTTTACCTCACTAATTACCATGTTTTGTGGGGGGAGGGTGAGAGTTCCCTGCTCCTTTTCAGTGCCTCCCCACTTGGCTAGTTTAAATGCTTGCCAATGAAGCATTTAAACTTCTCACCTAGGATCCTGGTTCCCCCTCTGGACAGATGCAGACCATCGCACCAGTATACGTCTGCATCCCTCCAGGTGGCTCCCAGTCCCCAAATGAAGCCAAAACCCTGAGCTCCACACCAGTTTTTCAACCATTCATTGAATTCCCTGGTGAGGAGTACCCTAGCATCACCTTGCCATAGACAGGCAGCACCTCCGAGATGGTTACCGTATGCGCTACTTGTCTAAGGCCCCTCCCCAACACTACAAACTCCTCTTGCACTGCTTTGATCCTATTCCCAGCCAGGTCATTTGTCCCTAGGTGAACAATAACATCCAGCTCCCTTCCTCGTGCAGCTGCTCCCACGATCCTGAGGATTCGCTTCCTGTCCCTCCAAGCTGTGACGCCAGGCAGGCATGTTACCTCCCTGTCCTCTTTCTTCCCCACTTCTACCCCCTAATGACTGAGTCTCCCACCAGGAGTTGTTTCCTTCCCCTGTGGGGTCCCATGCCACCCTCCAGTGAGTCTCCTTTGTGAAGGTTCCCAGCATCCTCCTTCGTCTCTACTGCAGGTGTCTCCATAGAGGAACCACTATCCACCAGAAGAGTGTATGAATTGTGGAGAGGTACAGCTATGGATGCAACTCTGTTCCACCACACTCTCCCTCCCTGAGCCCACCCTGGTCCAGCCTCTCCTCTTTCTTGGCAACCTTTGAGGAAGTGGCATTGGCCCTGGTGGTCGAGGAGGTTTCACGAATCCTAACCAGGTCAGCCTGGAGACAGGCAGCCTCCTCCCTCAGACCAGAGAGGTGCCTGCAAATAGGGCAGCATCGCAGCCTCTAGAATGTCTCCCGTAATACTACTGCCCCACAGCCATTGCACTGCACCACTCCTATCGTGTCTTATTTTGTGTCCCCTCTCCTGTTTCTCTGTATGCTTACTCTCTCCTCACCTTACAACTCTCGCCCTTCCTATTCTGGGACAGCAACATCCTATATTCTTCAGTAGCCTCCTTCTTCCTTGCTCAGTGTCAGACCACCAGCAGCTAGGGGGGTAGCGATTTACTTTTTTCCTTTAGGGTTGACAAAACTAATGTTTCTCTATGATCCTTCCCTTCCTACTGCCAAACAGGAAGTTCCTGTTGTCAGTCAAATCCAGTGGTTATAAAAGTAGAACTGGCTTAGGGTGCGTGGGTGGGATGGAAGGCAATTAGTAAGAAAAAAGGCTAGCAACAGGAAGTTGTAATTGGAGTCACCTGCTTTTATAAATGTATCTGATGGCAACAGGCTGACCCAGTCTGACCATGCTGAATGAGACAGTTGCTTGGATTTGCATCCCTCTTTTGTTCTGATGACGCAGAATCACAAAATCCTTTTTACGTGTAGAGAATGTAGGGGTACACTCCCCTTCATTCTGAAAGTTTGCAGAGTAGGTCGGAAGGACCAAGGGCTGGTTCAGGTGGAATTCCGAGACTACACTGGGAAGGAATTTAGAGTGAGTTCTGAGAACCACCTTGTCCTTGTGAAATACTGTGACCAGGGCATGTATTTCAGACACCCTGCGAGCAGAGGTAATGGCCACAAGGAAGGCTGCCTTCCAGGTCAGAAACTTCAAGTCACAGGTTACTAGAGGCTCTAATAGCTTAGGGGTGAGCATGTCTAGCACAAGATTGATATCTCAAGCGGCTACCGGTCTCTTGACTGGTGGTCTAGTGTGCAGGATACCTTTAAAGAATCTCTTAACCAAGGGTAACTGAGCCACCAACATATTGTGGATAGACTCATGGTAGGCCAAAATCGTGCAAAGGTGCACCTTTACTGTCAAGTATTGCAGTCCTACATTCCATAGGTCTAGAAGGTACTCTAACACCTTGCTTAATGAGCAAGCAAAGGGGTCCAGGGTGGACTTTGCACCCCAAATGGAAAATCGTTTCCACTTTGCTGTGTAGGTCTTTCTGGTGGATGGCTTATGCGCTGCTAGGAGGATGTCTGAGATTCTCCGAGACATTGAACCTACCCATTTCTATCTTTTCAAGAGCCAGGCATGGAGATGATGGGACCGCAGGCTGAGATGGACCATCGGACCCTGTATCAGGATGTCTGTCCGAAGTGGAAGTTGTCTCGATGGAACCTCCGATAATCTGTTAACGGAAACCATATCTGACAAGGCCAGTATGGGGTGATGAGAATCATGCTGCCCCCCCCCCCAATGCCTCTAATTTGAGCAGCATCCTCTGAATTAAGGGAAGAGGAGGAAATGCGAACAGAAAGTGTCTTGTCCACCATAGTCTGAATGCATCCTGACAGAAAGCGCCAGGTTCTGGATGTCTGTAGCAGAATAGAGGCAGTTTTGCATCGAGTGGGGAACGCAAAAAGGTCCAGGCCCAGAGTGCCCCACTTTCCGAATAGCGATTGCACTACATTTGAGTCGAGAGACCATTCGTGTGGATCCACCTCCGTTCTGCTGAGGCAATCTGCCAGATCGGTCTGGATTCCTGGCAGGTAGACTGCCTGGATCAGGGCTTCATGCTCGAGACACCATTCCCACACTCTCATGGCTTCTCTGCACAGAGGGTAAGAGTGTGCTCCACCCTGTTTGTTGATGTAGTACATCACTGCCTTGTTGTCCATCTGAAGAATTACTTTGTGACAGAGGACATCCTTCAGGGCTCAGACAGCATACAGGACAGCACTCATCTCCAGTACATTTATGTGCAGATTGGACTCATCCTGACTCCACAGGTCCTAGGTGCGGAGATCCTGACAGTGAGCTCCCCAGCCGGTCAAAGATGCATCCATGGTGATGGTAACCTGTGTCTCCAGTGGGGGGGCAAAGGGAAAACCTTGGAGAAGGTTGTCTTCTCAAGTCCACCCGGTGAGTGACCTCGTAAGAGGCTCCATCACTTTGATGTAGAAGAACTGTGCATGTGTAGTCGGAGACCACTGAGTGCTGAGCATCCATTCTGTGGTTCTCATGTGCAAGTGGGCCAGGGGCACCGTGAACAGAGACAACGCCATGAGACCCAGCACCCGTTGCAGCGAGAGAGACTGAACAGAGTTGTTCTCCTTGATGAGACACGCCATCTGGGGAATGTCGTTTCTCCTGTCTTTTGGGAGGAAGGCTCTTGCCCTGGAGGCGTCCAGGAGCGCTCCTATGAAGAGAAGTGGTTGGGAGGGTTGAAGTTGTGATTTTTCCAGATTCAGAAGAACTCCCATGGATGTGAGGAATTTGGAAGCCATGGAATTTCTCCTTGAACAGGAATTTAACTTCCTTAGGTCTAGAATAGAGCACATACCGCCTGTTTTCTTTGGAACTAGGAAGTAGTGGGAGTAGAAACCTGTGTCTTGTTCTGCCTGCAGAACCACTTCTACTGCCCTGTTGTTCAGAAGGTCCTGAACCTCAGAAGCCATGTCTGTGTGGTAGACAGTTTGGGCTGTCGTTTGAGTGGACGATCTGGAGGGGTCTCCAAAAAGTTTGGAATATCCCTCTTGAATTATCCTGAGGACCTATTTGTCCATTGTGACGGACTTCCACTAGCTGTAAAACTGAGTCAGACGCCCCCTTACCGCCGAAGAAGAGCCCCCCCCCCCCTCGGGCAGTTGAGGTGGGACATGGGCCAGGTCTTCAGAGGGTGACACTGGGCGCCTTCGGGGCCTGTGCCTTCTGCTACATTTTCTTTTGTGGGTGAGGGGTTTGATTTTTGTTTAAAGATGCTTGGCCTTTACCATGAAAGGACTGTGTTATGAAATTGCTGGCAGTTTCTGCCCCACTGAGGGGCGGCCAGGCTGTCTTGATAGCAGTCTTAGTTTTCAGAGTGGCCTCCAATGCCTGCTCCACCTGTGGGCCAAACAGATAAACACCATCAAATGGAAAATTCATGACACTCTGTTGAGCATCATTAGTGAATCCTGCAGTCCTTAGCCATGAGTGACGCCAGGTGCATATCCTGGCCACTGCCACTCTAGAAGCAGTATCAGAGGCGTCCATAGCAGGCTTAAGTTGCTGATTGTTGGACTCAGTGACCCTAGTAATGGTCTGAAGAAGCTCCGAGCTAACGTCAGACTCTGGAAGAGCCTTCACTGTTTCTTTGAGCGAATGCCAGAGGGTATACTCATACTGAGAGAAATAGCCCTGATAGCTAGCAATGCGCATGCCTAGGGTAGCAGCAGCGAACACTCACTTTCCCAGAGTGTCAGTTTTACGGGATTCTTTATTCAGTGGACGGGCCATGGATTCCTGGGGAAGAACGACTATCATTCTCTGCCAAGACCACTATGTCGTCTGCAAAGGCTTGAGAGGAAAGGATTGGCCTATCCTTAGGGGTAGCGTACTTCCTGTTTATGTACTTAGCCATGGAAGGAATGAGAGCCAGTCTGTCCCACACTATTTGTGAAAGAGTCCCACAAGAGGGTTGCACCAGTGGTGTCGGTTCCACAGGAATTTCAGGAACATACAGATGTTGAAGGCGCAAAAGCTTTCCAGGATCCACCTCAGAAGTCTGAAGAGAAAGGGTGGAATTTATATTCTTCAGTAGAGACTTAAAAGGAAGGTCCTCGATCACAGGCTCTGCTGAAGTGGAGGGCTTACTTTCCAGTCCAAAGGATGAATCCTCATCCAGATAGTCCCCTAATCGTAGATCAGGATCAGACTTAACATAGTCTCCTACTACCCCAGAAGGGATAGTATAGGAAGGAAAGGGAGGAAGAAGTGCAGGGGGTGCACCTCCAAGAATCAGAGTCGAAAACCCCGGCACCTGAGGCAGCGCCTGGGCACCCAAAGCTGGAGACCTGAAAGTAAGAAGAGTAGGAAGAAGCAGTACCTGTGCTGCAGCCATGTGAGGGTTGAAAGCACAAGGAGTGGTGTCAGCACACGAAGGTGTCAAGCAGAATAACCCAACCGCTCACCTGCAAGTCTACGGCCCCTAGGCCCGGTCTTCAGGCAAGGGCAGTTGGGACAACTGCTTGACTCGCTGCTCCATAAGAACAGCCCAATGATGAAACTGCCACACGGGGACAGGTGGCAGGGAGGGACCCCGGAGCTGGGGACCACGGCTGCTGGAGAACGAGGCCATAGACGACCCTGACAGAGCCAGAGTCTGCTTCCTGTCCCCCGCTACCAAGATCTCCATGCAGACATACCAGAGGGCGACCTCGAGTGGTACCGCTTCTTTGATCGGTGGGAGGAAGAAGCGCTTGGGGCCGAGCCCTCGACCTCGATCGGGCCCACTTCTTTTTGTGCTTCGGAAGGACCGCCTCTTCCTTCTGGACTGCCCGTGGTAAGACCTCCCCACAAAGAGGGCAACCGATCGACCCAGCCCTGCTGCTAACACAGCTTTCCAAGTCTCCCTACAGATGGCGGGCTGAAAAAGACTTTTGTCACTTGACTCAAACTTTTTTTTTTTTTAAATATTCTAAAAGACTAAATCAATACTAAGACTATGCTGCTGTCATGTAGACTTGACTCTCGGTGAAAGAGTGTAGTCGTCACTGAAGCACACTCGACGGCGGGAAAAAACTGAAGTGGTTGGAGGGTTGACGCCGAGATAGCCTATATGGCGCAAGCCAGCCTCATGGTCCTATCTCATTGCCTTCCCTCCTGAAGATTTTTGGCTCCCACTGGGTCCTAGCGCCTCCAGCGTAGTCCCACTAGTGTGAGTGAGTGGTGGAGACTTTTATGTCCAGTTAGATCTTACTGTAACAGTCTATCTTCAAGAGACTCTCTTGCATCAGGCCATGCCATCCCATTCTACTCTTTGTCCCCCTTGACTTCAGGACTTCCAAGTTCCCGTCTCTCTCTCTCTGTCCAGGACATTGTTTCACCTTGCCTAGTGGTGGGAAACTCTTGCTCTCCTTTGGTTCCCCAAGAGGAGGCCCTCTGTGGCAGGGGACCTGAGGAGAACACGAGGCCACCCACGTTTATGTGATGCGAGGACGTCGATGTCTGACATAGTCGTGGACAGCCTCTGATAGAATGCTAGCTAAAAAGTTTCCATGTGGTTCTAGTGTCTGGCGGCTGTAGTTCCATAGGTGTGGCTTGATGCAATAGCTTCTCTCGAAGATCTGCTGTTACGGTAAATTCTTGTGTAACTATACTTTTGCTATGAGACTGTGTGCTCAATCCTCTTTCTTTATACTCAAGACTCAGTTCTGTTACTTTTTCATCATCTGGTATTTGATGTAGATGCATTAAATCCCCTCTTATTCTCCAGTGTTGAAGTCCCAAGTTATCTATCCTTTCTTTATATGGCATTCCCCTTAATCTTGGCATAATTTTAGTTGCCCTGTTTTGGACCCGCTCCAGTAATTCTACATCTCTAAGATTCGGAATACAAAAAGGGGTACAATAATCTAGGTGCAGAATGTGTGTAAATTCTATATACAGGTAGGACAGACTGTTCTGATTGACAGAAAATGCCTTTTTTTTTAAATTTATCCCAATAACCTGTTGTTCATAGTGGCAACTTTTCAGCACTGTTTCTCATGTTTCAAGTCAGTGCTTATTAGGATGCAGAGATCTAGCCAGCCTGATGGCACTAAGGGTTGAGGCGCAGGACGTCACACCTTGCTGCATGCTGGCGACCCGGGTTCAGGATTGGACTTGGGCCGCCAGGGGTTGGCTGGGAAGGGAGAGGATAGTGTGTCCAGAGGACAGCTGTCCTCTCCCGGGGTTGGTAGTGGGCCATGCATCGCTCGCCAGTGGCCCGATGGAGATCGGCGGGCACTGCAGCAGCGGCAGACATCATTGCACGTCCGTGCCCCAGGGGCAGCACCTACCGAAAAAAGCCCTGCTCCCTGGATAGGTGATGGCACCTCCTGTGCCCCACTACAACACACCCAATGCCAGGCTTCCCCCGCTGGCTCTCTTGATACACCGGGTTTTGCCTTGGTTCTGACGTTGGTGCCCCGCCAGACCAGGTAGGTAGGGAAGTGTCTGTCCCCGATTTACCAGTGGGGTAGCTTCAGGCAGGCGGTTTGCGGTGGTGGTGGTGAGCAAGGATGCCTGAGAGAGTTCCAAGGTCCGCGGAGATAAAAAGTGTTATAAAAAGAAAGATGCAGAGTTTTCTGTAACTACGTCCATAAGGGTGTAATATCATACACTTTTCAGTATTAAATCATTTTAATACTGCATTGTTAGATTTCTTTCAAGTCATGCAAAAGCATCTCCTGTTCAGAGGCTGCATCATTCCCCACCCCCCTTTTGTATCATCAGCAAATTTCTTTATACATGGCTACACACTACCCACACTTGTGTTGGCAGTTTCAGTAGGGTGTTGTATGCACTTTTCTAAATAACTTGGAAGGGCTTGTTGAAGGGAACTTTAGGAAAGATCTGACGGAAGGAACAGTGCGCAAGAAGTGGAGGCATGCACAGGGTTGCAGTTGGAGTCCAATTGGGTAGTTTCCCAGGTGCTTGCAGTGATGTTGTGTGTGTTGCTATGGATGAATACATCTAGAAGATACAGTTACAGGCAAGTAACCCATTCTTTGGGGCAACTTTGGTTGGAACAAGATCCTCGATCTTATAGGCAGACCTGGAGCAGCACCTGGGTTCTTAACTGTTAACAGAATGTACGATTGCTAGCTGGGCAAACATTGCTTGGTTTTTCTAGCGCAGTACTAGTAATATCAAACTCTGGGGGGAATTGTACTTGAATGTGAAGCTGTAGTATGGGTTGGCAGCAACTGTAGCCACTTTCCAGTTCAGTATATGAATCTGCCTGCTGCCTCAGGAAACCATAAATAACATGTAAACGTACATAGAGTTGTGATGCTGTGGCTTTCACAAGAGTGAAAATGTTGGAACAAAAAAGCTGTGATCTCCCATCCTGAAGAAAGCACTTTGGGATAGGGACTACTGGTGGAAAAAAGCGAGGAAATCCCACCTGGAGGCTGATTGGTTAGCATTCCGTACCACTAGGAATGCTTGTACCAAGCTAATTAAGGTCAGAAAAAGCTAGGTACTTCCAAAAAGAACTAGAAAACAATAAAAAAACAACTGCCAAATTTTGGAACATCCTCAAAAAAGTCAAAGGTCAGTCCACTGCAACACCCCTTCCAAACAAAAGTGTGTCTGATGGTACCACCTATACGGACAAAGCTGATATAGAGAAGCTTAATGATCACTTTGCCACTGTAGGGTTTGCCTTTGACACCTCACCTATCAGCAAACTTAGCCTGGCAAGAGACTACACTGTTGGCTTCACTGATAATCACAACCATAACCAACCGCATCCCACCCCCTTCAGCTTCCTCACAATTACGTTCAAGCAAGTGGAGGACCTCCTCCTTTCTCTGGATACAAAAAAAGAGTGCGGGTGCAGATAATATTGAACCTTACTTCCTAAAACTTGGCCATACCTATCTGACCGCCCCCATTACACACTTATTCAACACCTCTCGGATTCAAAGTGAGCTACTTGTCTTATGGAAAACTGCCCACATCCTACCATTATTCAAGACTGGGGATCCGAGTGATCTGAACAATTACCGGCCTATTTCTATACTATCCGTCCTCTCTAAAATTACTGGAAAAAATTGTCAACATCCAACTTAGAGAACATTTGGATTCACAAAAGTTGCTAAACCCGGCTCAGTCCGGCTTCAGAGCCAAACACAGTACAGTATTGGCTCTTGCCAAAGTAACTACAGACTGGCAAATGGCCTTGGACTCCAAGAAGCATGTATTTGCCCTCTTCCTTGATCTAAGTAAGGCCTTCGATACTGTGGATCATACCATCATGCTTACTGCACTGAGTAACATCGGACTTGATAGTTCTGCCATTAAATGGTTCACCAGCTACCTAACCAATAGGTTACAACAGTCAAAGCTATAGGAGATCTGTCCCCACAAAAATCCTTGTTACAAGGAGTCCCACAAGGCTCCATCCTGGGCCCTATTCTCTTTGCAATATACATCAATAATCTGGACTCGCAGCTGGGCACAGCAAATGTGCACTTATTCGCAGATGATACTGTACTCTATACCAGAAATTCATCCTTGGATCTGGCCCATGAGTACTTACAGAAAGACTTCGTCACCCTCCAATACAACCTTCTCACTCATAAGCTCCTCCTCAACGCCAAAAAGACTAAAGCAATGATTCTCTCACCAAAGTCTACTTCCGGATGTCCACATATCACACAGATCTGAACACTCTTAGATGAACCCCTTGAAGTAGTTGATACCTTTAAATACCTAGGGTTCTGGCTGGATAACAAGCTCAACTTTCTGTGCCACTTAAATGGAACCTCTAAGAAACTAAGACAGCGATTAGGTTTATTCTATCGCATTAAACACTTACTCACGTTAGAAGCCAGAATAAGACTAGTACAAACTACATTCCTACCTATACTGGACTACGCTGACTTCCTTTAGTCATTGCCCATCAACGATGCTAAACAAACTGGACACCCTTTACCACCAGGCTTTAAGATTTATCTTAAATCTACCCCGTAGTACACATCACTGTCTATACCAGGTTTTGGGATGGACCTCACTCTCAACTAGAAGAAAAAGGAATGCTCTCCTCTGGTTTTTTAGAGCATTATCTGATAACCTCCCTGCATACATCTTGAACATTTTCAAACGGGCTAAAGGTTCATATGGCCTGAGAAACTTCTCCTTAATCTGCTTCCAGATTCCTAGAGTGAAAACTACCCTTGGCTCAGCAGCAATCAACTTCACTTCCATTACTTTGGAACTCCATGCAAGACTCATTAAAATTATCCTCACTTCCAAGCATGTTCACATTCAAAGCTCTATTAACAGATTATCTGAAGGAATCATACAACTGTTTGATGCCGATGACCCCTAAGCCCTGGGTGCCACTCTCAAATCCTACGCCTAAGTATCTCATCCACCCCACATTCCTAACAACAGAAACCTAGGACCTACAAGCCTAGTTCCCTTAATCCAAGATGGCCCTGCCTATTTTCTATCTTTTACCTATTCTGGCCTCCCTTTCACCCCAATTTCTACCCTATGCCTTAATACCTCTTCTTTTTTTTCTTTTTTTTTTATCATCATTTAGGTACGAGCTCTTACTTAGCGGAGACTGTGGGATTGTCATCTCTTCTCATTTCAGTAAAGCTTATCATTATGTACCTTTGCATGTTAATTATGTTGACCGGTATGTATAGGCCCATATTGACCGGCACCTTCACAATGTTTTTCCTTTTTTGCACCGTTGTCCACCGTAATTGTAATCTTATGAAGTGTACTGTATTGTATTAATGCCCAGGACCACCTTGAAAATGAGCTTGTTCAATGGTGTTTATGCCTGGTTAAATAAAGTTGATTGATGCATTCTGTAAGGAAATCTGTTGCATGTTATTACCTTTGGTTAATCGTACATTTTTCAGTGCCCCCAGAAGACTAACGTTTCAGGATGTCTCCAGAAGATTCTTTGCAGTACTTTCTGCATTTTAATTGCAGATTTTATTAACTCAACCACCATCTTCTGTGTCTGAAAAATATGTATTTTATTTTCCTTCTAGATCAAAGCTATTGGGCAGACAGAACTTAATGCCAGTAACCCAGAAGAAGTGCTGCAGCTTGCAGCTCAGAAAAGGAAAAAGAAATTTCTACAAGCAATGGCAAAGCTGTACTTTTAGACACCTAGACATACAGTATTAATTGAAAAAAATAAATGGTAAAATGGAAGATTTCTGAAAAATATGCTTTTATTGTTTACTTTTTATAACTTGCTGTTAGGAAATAAACGGTAAAAATAAAACCGAATACCTATACATTTTTTTTTTTTTAAACACATACGTATGTACAGTTGAATTAAAATATGTTCAACACCTTATAAACAGTAAACACTTTTTAAATTAGATTTTCTCACCTGTTTACAGGGTAAGAATACTGATATCCCAAAACATGGTCTGAATGCTTAAGCACAAATTGTTAATTGTGTATAAACAAAAGGATAACATTTAACATATTTACAAACCGTGGCTCAAAACTTGATGGAATGTACACAAAATCTGACTTTTCACACAATGGAAAAGACCACTGCAGATAAAATACACTTTGGGTTCCTTTTGCAGCAGATCCCAGTCTTTGTTTAAGATTTTGGCATAAACAATTCATGCAAAGTTATTTCAAGAAAAATAAAAAAATTCAAGTTAAGAAATTGTATAAAAATATAATTGTGAAAATTGTTGCATGTACAGTTTGCCTAGAATGTTTAGCTAAAGTCTGCAGCAAGTAAAATTTGTCCCATTTAGATGCGATTCCAGCTGTTGGTTCACAGTTCTACTGTCACAATAGTCTATTAATTGCAGCTCAGAACAGCACCAAGTGCAGCATCGACAGGACTATCCCCTGATTTCTTGAACTTGATAAAACTGCGTGCACCTTCAAAGTTAACCTTGTAAGAATAGAAGATTCTGAAAGTGATCATTTGAAAACAAATGAAAGGATATGTAGATCAACGGAGTCTGGAATGGCAGGAAGAAAGTCACCTATGCAGTATCCACTTCAGCATCCAAGTCCTGAGTATTAGAAGGATCAGTGAATCTATTAACAGCCTGATTTTGTAAACCAGCCAACTGGCTGCCCTGTTAAAGGCTAGGATGTACAGGGAGTTGTATGTAGGTGCTTACCTGCTACAGCAAACTTTAGCTAGTTCTTGTAAGTACACAGTAACTGGGCCCTCCTGAAAACATCTCAGAAGTGCAGGGTAAAATGTATCTGGGGTCACAGTATCAAACTGTTAGTGTCTATAAAATGTGTATCTACAAATGGTAACTCTGGAACTGGGCACAGCCTTTGCCCTCATATATGTAGCTAGTCCAGTCAAAATGAACCACCAGCTGCTGGATTGAAGATAAATATACAGGTTTCATCTTTCACAACAAAGCCTCCTTCATATCATTATTTAGCAGAATGCAAAACAGTTTTGTGTTTCTTAGTAGAGATCAGACTGTTTGCTATCTCATGATCCTAGCACTGGGGCAAGTTTAGACTGGCAGCAATAACTTAACTGCTAGTACTGGGATGCAGAATGCTGCTGGTCCCAGTTTCTTTTTGCTATACAAAAAGCTACCTATGTCTGAATTTTAACACTAATGCAATGTGGGCACATGAAATGTTCCTAAAATAAATGGAGCGTATATTTCATTTAGATACAATTTATTTTCCACAGAATTGGAAAAATGTGGGCAAGAATGCCAGCTCTGCTGTTTTTCTACTCTGTGCTCAGTGTCATCACCGGACACAGCAGAGGCTAAACTACAACTGGGAGACAAAATAAATACATGTTCACAGCGTCATTAAAATGGTAAACTATTTCGTTCTGTACAGTCACCCTACAAATTATATAAATTAGCTTTTACTGATTTAAATACACCAGTGAGCAGTGGCATGGCAGGCTGATTCATTGTAGGACTACAGGTTTTCTGAATTTCATACAACGTTTAGTCCTGCACAGCTGGATTGCCTTCAGATATATTCTAGTTCCACCAAGGCACAGTTCCCACTTCAGAGGCAATCCATTCCCAGCATGCCACACCAGCAGCCGAGCACCATTTCACCACAGCATAATGCTCTTTGGGACCTCATTTGTAGCTCCGGCCTTTTCTGCCTCGCATTGGGTTCCACACAGTTCAGTGTTCTGAATTGTTAACAAGTTTCTGTGCTCTTTGGTGGAGTCAGGATTCCTCCAACAGATACTGGTGACTGCCGGCCCACAGGTACACACTGAGACTGCCTGGTGCGCACTTCTTCCTGAAAGTAAAAGATAAGCAAACTGTTACTGGTGAATTTCTCAAACTAAATCTTTACTGAAAAAACATACAGAGCCAGAATTCTAAACTCTAATGCCCTGGAACTGTGCAGGTGCAGACAGTGGTGACTTGCAGTTGTTTTAGAAAAACAGAGCCCTGAGCTGGATAGTGGACTTTTCAGTTGTTTACAGTTTGATGCTCTCTTGGGACTGCACTGACGGATGTGACAATGTTGAGTGATTCCAGAATCCGGTTAACTTCAAGTGGAACTCTGGAGTGCAGCCCCCTGATGAAGCTGTAGCGAGCAGAGTGTCTAGTCAGGTGGACCTCACCAGTAGTTACAAGTTGTCAATAGCTCAGTTTGTGTATATGCACATCATTTGTATGGTTTTGCACAAATCACCATGCAGTTGCAGTAAATGGTTACACCAACCTGACTGACGAAGTGCTTTAGTATATGTTTCACAACCTGAGACTACTAATAGGGTGTTCTGAGTGCACAATATCTTGTCTTTCCTGGGAGTAGACGCATGTGCATACAAGACTGAAATGCCCTGCTTGTGCACAAGTCCAGTTTGGGGCTCCATGATGCTAAAACCAAGAAATGCAAGTCACTTGTCAGCAGTTGCAAGGCGGTAGAGCTGAAAATCAGGTTCCATTTTCACTTCAACCAAAACTTTATGGTTGCTTTTAGGAGAAATGAGAGTGCCTGGTTTAAAGGAAAGCTGTCGAAAACAGGGACTCCCACCCCCAAAAGCTTAACCCCTCCCATTTAGCTTTTTACAGTAAGAAGCGGCATTTTCTCGTGCATAACACTTTATTTAATGCCAAAAGTCTGTGTCCTAGAATGTGGCAGACAGGGGTCCATTTGCTGTAAAGGTGTGAAGCCGCACCTTTACAGCAAATGGAGCCTCCCTTGCATTCGCCATACTTCCGGGTCAGACTTTTTGGCATTAAAATACAGTAAGTTACGGCACGAGAAAAATACCGCCCTTACTGTAAAAAACTAAACCGGGGTAAGCTTTTCGGGGGTGGGAGCACCAGTTTGACAGCTTTACTTTAAAGAGCTCTGACACCACTGGGAAAGTAAGATTTAGACGCAATTCAGTTTATATTTTCTGTAATGCTTCCTCCTTTATTACTGAGGACAGTTACATCAAAACAAGATCACTGTCCCAAGATTATTTATTCTGGATTCTTGTCTACACCAGACATCATAACCGAAATGATTAATGATCTCCACAACAATAAACTGGGATGCACCACATTTATGAGATGGACCCCTTCGACATAAAGGGATCTCCTTGGATGGATAAATATAATTTAATAATTTTACATTAAACATGTACAAATCTGGTTATTATAGGTTTCTCTTATCATACCACAATAAGGGTATGAACTATTTTATACTTTTATGAAAATTGTATTAAATGTGTATTGATATTGTATTACAACCATTGTAATTGCTTTTTAGTCGACCAGTAACATTTTGTTGTTTCAACTTGGATGTCAGAAACAGGGTTGGGATGGCAAGAGTAAAAGGAGCCAAAGCAGATAAGGCAGCAGTCAGGTTTTCGTACAAATGTCCTTAGTAATAAAGAAATACAGGTGAGAATTGCTGCAAACATGGAATATATGAGTATTTTTTGTATCGCCCATGTTGTCAGGGAAGGTAGTTCATACATATGGCCATATGTATGAACTACCTTCCCTCGACAGCACTGGAGCTAACAGAAAAGGAAATTATGGTGTTAACGGAATTTCTCCTATTTCAAAAGCTTTACCAGGAAAGACATTCTGAGCTGAAATAGCTCATTCACAGATGCGTGTGGGGTGGGAGAGTACAGCAATAAGTTAAAAAGTCTGTTACACAATCAAAAATATATATTAAACAGTTAAATGTATTGTGACCAAGTAGTAAGTTATCCCAATACGGTCAGGGGCTCATTAAAGAAAAAGTACAAGCTGTTGCTATCTTATCCTTTCCTTCTGAACTGTCGTCTAAACAAACAAGGATGGTGCTGAAGAATAATGAAAGTACAGTACATTCTGGCTTCTGTCCTTATGGATTACATGATGGTACAGATTCTTCTCAGTTCAGGTAAGTATTAATTCCATGGAATTTGCCGTCCGTTTTCAAAACTCTAGCATGGAAGCAACATCCACAATATCTGGATAGGACCATTTGGACCCAACAGTATTGCAAAAATGCTGGCCAATGTAAACCATTTGATCTTGAGGCTGTTTTGCACTGGCTGAAACAAATCCTCCACCCTGATGTTTAGGGCCATCACGCAGCACCTTTATTCTGACTAGGAGGGTGGGCAAATGAATGGTTTTCTTTATAATCAATTCTGATACTGCTCTTTCATCACCCATCACATCCCAGGCAGCGTGCACCATCCCTTTCTGTGACCAACCTCAGAGTGGTATGAGAGGGAGGAGATTACTCAAATTTTGGTCTTCCAGTGGGTGGCAGACACCACCACCTATTAATTGGATGAAAGGAAGCCCATGGTTTGGGTCTAGTCACCATTTGGCATTCACACAAACTGTAATGAGACCAAATATGACCCAACTAGGAAATACAGCTTCAGGCCCCTGGAATGCCATTCTGGTGTTCTGTCAACTGACTAAATCAAATGGTGGGCCTCAAGCTTTTGTAGCCACTTAGTTGTCATTTACTGCAAATCCTGCAGTTATGAATATTTTAGCTGAAAGACATTTGTGATCATAACACAAAACAGGTTTTGGGAGGGGAATATTACCTTCCCAGGGAAGAGTCACTTAATAAAATGGGCTTAAATGACTGATGTGTCACATGGCTGTGCACTGTTCCCCTCATACAGTAGTTTCTTAATGCAAAAGAACAATTATGTACTTAAGACATATGAACCAGGAGATGAGGGCAGCACTCAGCGTATCAGGCAACAATAGGTGCTGGGAAAGGCAGTCTGGTGTCATACCCTGAAGGGGGAATGAGGGGTGAGTTGTCATGGCCTGGTGAAGAGATTCTCTCTCGATCTACTGTTACTAGAAGTACATAACTGTTCTGCCGTCTTCAAGGATGTCTCTTTCATCAGTCCACACCTTTGGAGCGAGTCCATGAGATATACAGGTTCATGAAGCTGGCCCTGTAAGACAACTAGGCCAAAACCTGCTTATCTGCTGGACACTGTGTCCTGACTGTAATGTTCAGTGAAGGTGTGGACAGTACTCTGTGGCAGCTGCACACATTTTTGCAACAGAAGTGGTCGTGCCTCAGGTAGAATGACCACGAACCACACCAGAAAGTTCCTTACCATACTTCCAATAGCAGAACCTACTACAATGTGGCAACCATTTGGATAGGCACTGTTTAGTCACAGGGCTGCTCTCTTTCCCAGGGGCAAACGAAACAAAAAAAGCTGAGAGGACTTTCTGCAGTCCTTAGTGTGGTTCACATAATATCTGAGGATTCTGTGTACATCCAAAGTATGGAGCAATGCTTCCCCTGGACAGGCATACTCTAGGTAGTACACTGGAAGGTGGCTGGTTTGATTCTTTTGGCAAAAACTTAGGATTGGTGCATTAAGACACTGTCTTTATAGAAAATCAAATAGAGAGGCTCACACATTAAGGCCTGTAGCTCTGAAATCCTTTGAGCAGAAGTGATTGCAACTAAAAATAACACTTTCTATGAAAGAAAGAAAGACTTGATTCCTAATGGGAGGTTTCAGATGTAATATACCTCTCAAAACTGTACTGGCTGCCGCTGGTTGGGCAACCATACGTATGTCCACAAGTGCATGAAAAGCTGAAATAGTAGCCAGTTGCACCTTGACTGAAGAGTACCGAGACCTGAGTCAGACAGGGACAGCAGGTATTCAAACACTACGTTGACTGCACAGGTAAAGGGCTCCAAGTGCTTAGAAGCGGCCCACAGCATAAACTGCTTCCATTTCAAGGAATTGGTATGTCTGGTGGAAAGTTTTCTGGCAGCAACCAAAACATCAGCCACTTTAGAGGATACCCCAAATTGTGCCATGGCTATGTCTTCAGGAGCTGTATACAGATGTGACTTTTAAGTCCGGATGGACCAGGGACCCCTTGTCCTGTGACAGGCTCCTGCACAGTGGCACAGATACCGGAGGTTCCACTGCCAGCTGCTGAAGCAGTGGGCACCATATCTGCTGAGGCCATAGTGGAGCAAAGAAAATGAGGGTTCCACTCTCCATCCTCAGTTTGATTAGTATTCTGTATTGAAAGGGAGGGAAGACACAGAAAAACCTCCCTTTCTAAGAGACGGATAATGCATCTCACCAGAAAACTCCAGGTTCTGGAACAAGCAAGCAAAAACACAGCAGTTTTGCATGGTGTGGGAGTGCAAAAAGGTCCAACACTGGACGATCCCACCTTTCAAACAGGTCTTCCACTAGCGTCGTCAGCAGCGCTCATTTGTGTATCCTGAACTGTGATGTGCCAAGGCATTTTGGGCATCTGGCAGATGTGCAGCTAAAAGTTCTAGGTCATGTTCCAGAGCCCACTGCCACACTCTTATTGCTTCCCTGCATAGCAGATAGGAATGAGCCCCCCCCACCCCAATTTGTTGATGTAATGCATTACACTGACACCCTGTGTATTAACAGTGGACCTGGTAGTGTCAGATGTGTTTGAAAGGTCTGGAGTCTATATACAGAACAGCTGTCATCTCCAGGATGTTTCTGTGCAATTTCTTGTCCACCTGGATCCAAACACCCTGGTAATGGCCCAAGCGCACTTCCTACCCACAGCCAGAGGCATCAAAGGTGAGAATTTGTTCTGGATCTGGCATCACAAATGGAACACCCTTTAGCAAGTTAGTATGATCCATCCACCAGGTCTGTGCTTTCCTCAAAGAAGGGACTAGCACTTGTTTGTCTAAGTCATCTGTTGCTTGGTCCCACTCCACTCTTCAGGACAACTGTGGGATCCGCCTATGCAAGCAGGCTAGTGGCACTGTTCCGATAGCTGCTGCCATCAGGCCTTGAAGGCATAGCAGAGCCTTGACTGGAATATACTGGAAGACATTCTGGCCTTCCAAAGGTAAGAATGCTCAGCCTTGAGCTGTGTCCAGGCTGCCCCCATGTATTGCAATCTTTGACAGGAGGTCAGTACTGACTTTATAAGACTGACCACCAGGTCATCAAACAGCTTCCTGGTACAAGCTAGGGTGTGAAGCAGATGTTCCCTGGAGTAGGCCTTCACTAGCCAATCGTCCAGGTAAGAAAACACATACAGGCCTTCCCTGCGGAGGGCTGTTGCTACTGCTGCCAAGCATTTAGTAAAGACCTGTGATGCAGAAGACAAGCCAAAGGGCAAGACCCTGAACTGGTAATGTTCCCTGCCAGTATGAATCTCAGATATTTTCTGTGATTCTTTCTGATTTTCATATGAAGATAGGCATCCTTTATGTTTAAAGAATATATCCAGTCCCCTGTTTGCAACAGGGGAATCAGTCTGTAGAGACACCATCCGAATGACTAAAATTATATATATATATACATACATATACACATATACATATATATATATATATATATATATACATATACATATATATATATATAATACACACATATATATATATATACATACACATATATATATATATATATATATATATATATATATATATATATATATATATATATATATATATATATATATATATATATATATATATATATATATATATATATATATATATATATATATATATATATATATATATATATATATATATATAGATATATGATATTGAGGATAAATATTGTCACTTGAGAGTGAGGCATGGATATTCACGAGTGCCAAGGCACGAGTGAGATATCCATGCCTCCACAGGCAAGTGACAATATTTTCATATCCCACTCAGCCCCATCATGTGTCTGATTTATACAATAGGGTATTGTTGGCTATTTGTGTGTACAAGGTCCTAAAATGTGTGTTATTTTATTTCTAAGTGTTGCTGCACCAGTATGAGGCTGTATTGGTAATGGGAGTGCTGTTTTTGAATGAGTCTGTTGTTGGATTGGCTATCGTTGGATAGTAGTGGTTTTCATTGGTATTCGTGTGATTTTGTGTAGAAATGTATCGTATTGGTTGCTATTTGTTTTATACCATTGGTCAGTAGCAGTGATTGATAGTGGGAGTTGTGTTTTGATTGGTTTGTGGAGTGAGTGGGCATGTATTTCTTTTGAAGAAGACTTCTGTTTGAGGCGCCTCGGTTTGTCGAAAGAGACTGTAAATAAGTTTATTTATTTAATTTTACACCTTATGTATGTGTTGTGTTACTTTATTTTCCAAGATGGAGTGCTTGTGAGTTTCTTTTCAGTTTGTGAATGGACTTGTTCACGGTTTCGGAGTTCAGAGTTTTGCCACGGCTGCTGCATTTCAAGTATTTGTTATTATTTTGCATTGCTATCAGAGAAAATTTGCTTTGCTTTCTTGTGAGGAGGGCTGTTGTTTTCATGGTTTGCATGTTCGATAGACCTGTCCCGCATTCACATTTGTATTTCTGTAACTGAGCACCACGCAATGCTTTTTTACTGTTAATGTGTGTAATTAGAAACAGCAGTGAAGTCAGTAGCATGTGAAACTCGAGCTGCTTTAACATTTTAACTATAACAGGTGAATGTGATTTGCTTCAGTTGCTAGGATACTGTAATGCCTGCACATCTTTTCCTGATGACATAGCTACTGTGAGAATATCACTTGCTGACATATGAAGTGTGTGTGTAAATTTAAATATCTACACAGTTCCTACATCACCAAGATTTATCTCACTCTAGTGAGAATACATGTTTTATCTGCAACGCTTATCAGCCACTCCTATTGTATAAATATATATATATATATATATATATATATATATACACACATACACAAGCTGTGATCTCTCTAGTCTAGAATTAGGCCTCAGATTTCCTGTCCACTTGGGAACTAGGAAGTATCTGGAGTAGAAGCCTCTGTTCCTCTGCCTCACAAGAACCAGTTCTGTGGCCTGTTTCTGAAGGAAGACCTGCACCTCTTCTTTCAACAGGAGCACGTGCCCTGGGAGACAAGTGGAAGTCTCTGGCAGATGATCTGAGGGCATCTAAAGCTCTAGAGCATGGCCTTTGCACTAATGTCCAGCAGCTATTCATTCAAGGCGGCTCTGAAAAGGCCACTCAGCACTTCTGTTTCAATGTACCTTAACCTCACGCTCAGTCCTCGCCCACTGAGACTACTCCCTACCTCCCTTGTAGTCCACAGGCCTGGGCATATTTACACTCCTAGCTTCCTGGGATAGGACTCATGACAAAGTCTCCTCAAGCTGCACTCTGCTAACTGTAAATGTATTTAATTCTGCTCATCTACCCACTGTATGATGAAATAGTCTAGCTACCACGTGTATAAGCCAGACCTTCATCTATGCATATTACCGTATGCTTTGCTAACTGCAAATATATTTAATTCTGCTCAGCTACCCACTGTATGATGAACTAACCTAGCTTTCACATGTATAGGCCAACCCTCATATGAGCATATTACCATATCTGTAAATACATTATCCTGTAAATATATATCTTATCTGTGCTAATCTTCACCATTCATCACAGATGGGTACTGGCCGAGATCAGGACCCTCACGGGAGCCTTTTTTTCTTTTTTAAAGGATAGGCGGTCGGCGCAGCATCGTGGCTGCCTCGAAAGGCCGCGTACACGTGGCCGCTCGAGGATTACCCGTTAAGCTGTGTCGACTCCATCTGCCTACCAGTTCATCTCCGTCCGCGAGGTCACCTCGGGAAGCCACTGAAGAAGTTTTTGATGTTTTAGCCTTAGCCTTTCAATTTGTATGCTCCACAGTCTGTCGGTTCCCCATTAGTTCTGCTCTCCACCGACGTCGCCGCAAGATCTTTCCATTTATCTTAAAGTATAGCAACGTCGAGTCTATTTTTGGTGTTTTTTCCGCGGGTCGCTGCCAGCGGTCAGAGGGCAAGAAACCTTCTAAGGCAGGGCGGCCTCCTATGCGTTAGGTCTGTGCGCGCAAGTACCCATTACCAACCAGCATGACCGGGTGTTCGCGTGTCTTGGCCCGCTCTCACGACATGGATCTGCAAGGACGCCTGCTTCTCCATGGACCGCAGTGTCCTAGAACAGCACGCTGCTCAAAGTAGGGCGAGCTCACCGACTTTCGGGTAGGGTTCACACTGCCGGGCCAAGCCGCGCCCCTCAGCCTTTCTCCAGGTCCTCCGGTTCTATACGGACCGAGGAGGAGGGAGCCTCAGCTTTGTAGCTCAGCTGCTGCGAGGCTCCTCCCACGGCGCAGGAGGCCGGCCCCGCTCCTCCCGGGAGCGGGCAGGAGGCACCGCTTATGGCAATCGCCCTTCGGGTGAAGACCCCGGTGTCGCCCGCGGTCCGGAAGACCAGGTCGACACCGCCGGGCTCTTCGCGCCGCTTATGGTGCTGCGGCTTTGTCGGGCGCTGCGATTCCTGATTCGGCGCCGCCGCTATGTTCGCCTTGGCGCCTGCAGGGGCCTCGAGCCGCCTGTTGGCGCTACTGGTGCTTCGGTGCCAGCCGCGCGCGCCGGGGCCTTGCCGAGTCCGGTTTTCGCTTGCGCCGCCAGGCGCCGAGGGCCTGGCGGCGGCGCCAGCACCGAGGTTGTTGCTGGGGCTGCCGGGCGCCGCCTTCAATCCTGGTACCGCCCCCCAGTGCCAGTGGACTTGACGGCGCCGCAGCTGGCCCTGCTGCCTTCTGTCAGCCCCGCTTGCAGGGCTGTGGAGGGCACAGGGGCCGCCTCAGCCACTGCTTTGGCTACTGGGCTTCTTGGTAAGGTCACCTTTCCTCGCCTTCCTACCGTTTGGCTTAGGGCCTCAGACTCTACCTCTTCGGAGTCAGGTTCAGAGTCGGACGAGCAGTCACACCCTTCGGGGTTGTCTGCAGAGGAGGGCGAATCAGTGGTCTAGACAACGAGTCACAGCCAGCCCCCTTCTGAGGAGCGCCGGGTTCTCCCCGAGGTTGGGGTCAGTGGTACTGACCAGCAGGCTATGGTGCGTGCCACCATTGCCATGCAACCTGGCCTTGAAGCCTCCTGACCCTCGTGTGGTACCCTCCCGTAGTGTGTCTCGCCGCCCAACTTTGGGGCCCATCAGGAAGTCTACAGGAGGAGGTGTTGCTCCCTGGGTCTCCTCTGCAGCCCAGAGCTGCCAGTTACCCAGGTTGGCCCTCTCGAGGACCACGGACCTCTCGGACTCTGAGGGGCCGAGGTGTGGGCCCACGCCGGCCTTCTCTGGGGTCCACCCTGGCCTGGACGAAGCCCAAGTGCGGACTTCGGCCCTTTCCCTTCTGGTTCCTTGAGGGGGTTCCATTCTTTGGAGGCAGGGGACAGTCCTTCTGGATCTATACGGCCCCGATCACCTCACTGGGGATTCTGGTGCAGCCTAGGCAGTACCAACGTGGTTGTACAGCTGTCGGTCATGGAGTCTCTCCGGGACACCCTCCCGGGTGTCCAGGGTCCGCCTCCAATCCCTGGCAGCGGTCAGTCGACTCTTCTCTGCTCTGCCATATCCTCTGCCAGATTCTCCAGCTGCCCACCCATTCTTGGTCCTAGCTGCCATCTCACCTGGGAGCAGTTCAGAGCGGTGGCTGCTCGGTTCCCTGCTCACGTTAGGGCCATGGACAGCCAGGTTTTCAACCTCCCGAGCAACCACCTCGGAACGTGATGGAGACCTCCAGCTCCTCATCCCTCTTGTGGGGAGAGGAACCATCTGTCCATATCTCCTGCCGCTGATCTCTCAGAGTATCAGCGCCTCGTGAGGATGATGGAGGACCTTCACCTTCCCCTGTCGGTCAGCAATCCTGAGCATGCGCGACACCTTTCTAGGCGATTTCGAAAGGGCCACCCTTGGTGGTGCCGCCCTGGCCTGCTCCCTTCAGAGAGGCGCCCATGCATTTCTGGCAGAGGCCCTTCTCCGAGTTCCTGCCCCTAGGGACCTCAGCCAGAGGTATTGCGCCCCTGGAGTCTCCAGGTTCTATGCTTCATCCACAGTCCAGATTGACGACCTGGACACCCCTGATGGGCTTCGCGCCTCCACTGGACCAGCCCCCAGATCAGGACTCTTCGGATTTTGATTTCTGGGGAGGAGGACTTTCACTGCACGTTGCTTCTCCATCTCTGCTCATCAGGCCCACTATGCAGCCTACAACAGGTTCTTGTGGTCAGCGCTAGGTCAGATCCTAGCTGCTTTGCCTGGACTCTGAGCAAACCAGGCAAGCTCATCGCACTTCTCTGCACATGGCCTGAGCTAGCAAGGCACTGCAAGGGCATCTTATGACGCCAATGAGGTAGCTACTAGGGTAGTAGGGACAGCAATCTGCACCAGAGATCGGCGGCTTCGCCTTTCCCGGTTGTCACCCTTGGCTCCGGCGAGTGATTCTGCCCACACCAGGGAACCTCTTTTTCCCCGTGAGGGTGAGACGCATTTGTCGGGCAAATTCCTCTCCGGGGACCCCATCTCGCTCTCCCACTCGGCCTCCTCAGGCCCAGAAGGTACCCCCTTTAGTGTGTCACCCACTGAGGGCTAAGGGACGCTGTCCCTTAGGGTGCAATTAATCAACCACCTTCGATCTTGATTCATTTTATCTGGATGAATGGTGAAGATTGACACAGATAAGATATAAAAATTACGCACTCTAACGAATTATGATATTTCTGTATATCTTCACCATTCATCACAATCCCGCCCGCCATCCCCTGGGGCTTCAGTCTCTGGATTCTCCTCCTCTGTGCCTACCCCTTTTGAGCTGGGAAAGTTGGGACACACAGGAGGTAGTTTCTTCCCTATGGGTACAGTTCTGAGTGGCACTCCTTCTACTACATATCTTCACTCCTATGGGGTGAGAGCGGTGGTTGCCCTCCTTCTGTTATCCATCTACTTAAAAAAAAAAAATAATAATCTCCTTTTTTTCACCAAATATCTTACAGAGAGTATTGAGTCCCTGTACCTGTCCTTCTCCGAATAGCAGACTCTGCTTTTGGGTATTGCCAGTTATTCTGTGCCTTGAATTCTGGCAAATGAGCTTTGCTACTCCTTGCAGTTCTATATAGTCTGGTGACGGACAAGGGTCCTGGATCCTTGTTACCTCTCACTCTTTCCTCAATTTTCTCTCCCCTTCCTCCTTTTCCAGAGATTGAGGCCCCTACCCAATCCCTAGTCTTACTTCCTCTTTGCTGTCCTCAGTCGTTATTTCTCCTTTTAGTTCAGTTTTTCTCTTCCTTTTTCTGTCCCTTGGACTCTCTTGTCCCACCCTCCATCCCTTCCTCTTACCTCTCCGGCGACTCAGAACTGGTAGGCAGGCGGAGTCGACACAGCTTAACGGCTAATCCTTGAGCGCCACGTAGCACGGCCGGGTTCTCGAGGGCGCGCGCCGATGCTGCGGCCGACTCTGCCTATCCTCAAAAAACAAGCTCCCCAGGGTCCTGATCTCCGGCCAGTACCCATCTGTGATGAATGGTGAAGATACACAGAAAGATCATAATTATGGTAGGTACGTAATTTTTATATTTTGTACTCCTATCCTCTTGCTAGGATAACACCCACTGTACACTATTGTTTAATTGTGTATTGCTCTGTATGCACCCAACCGATCTCTGTAATTGCTTTCTCACTGTACCAGACTATGACTCAAAGGGTTGTAATAAATCTGTAGTAATCTCCCTCCGTTAGCTCAACTGGAGGGAGAGACAACCACCCCCTGGAGGCAGTGGTGGTTGGGGTGTGTATTTCTGCGAGTCATGCTGAACCGATTAGGCAACGCCACTGGCTCCACCTCTTCTAGGTGCTTTGGAGTGGGCACTAGGGAGAAGGGTGGCTGGCAGGGCTCCAACACCTTTCCTCTACCTGGATGCCGATAGGTCTGTCTACTACCTCTGGCACACTGGTGGACAAAGTGATTCATACCCTTACTCCTGCCTGGTGTGGGGTAAAGGGGTTTGACCAACTTTAATGTCATCTTTGATGACTGATGACCTCTTAATGCCGCTTCCACATCATACTCGGAACAGTTTATTGCCTCAAAATGGCATTTAACATCATTTGCAAACCCAGCTACTCTAAGCCAGGAGTATTTCCTCATGCAAACACCAGAGACAGCTGTCCTGACCAAAGCATCTGAGACATCACAGGCTGAACGGATTAAATGCTTACCTACCTCAGCCACTCAAGTTAGTGTTTTCATTAACTCCGTTTTGGCAGTACCCTAAGGTAAAACCTATGCTGCAGCTTTGGCACTTTTCCAGAGGGCATTCGACATTTAATCATGCGGGTATGGTAATTAGCAATGCGTAGGCCCAATGAAGCAGAGGCATAAGTTAATTTCCCTATAATGTCTAACCTCCTTGATTCCTTATCAAGAGGGAGGGAGCTCGTGTTGATCCTGGACCTGTCATGGGCAGCTGTGATCCCCTCTGAATTGGTTTCTGGCTGGTTAGTATAATAAGGCTTGTTTGATGGTGCAAGGCACATCTTGTTAGCCTTTCTGGGGACATCTGGCATGGCAATAGATCTATAGAAAGATGCATTGGTGGCATCTTCCAGAGCTGGGTATAGTGGAGGAATGACTATAGATGGCGATTCCTGCACCTCTAAAAACTCAACATTTTTCTTTGTGGATTCTTCCTCTTCCAGTGAATACCATGGCAGCCTTCATTTTCTGCATCATTGCTTAAAAAGAGAGATCCTCTGGTGCTGACCTTGGGGTATTCATCACTGATTCCTCACTGCAAGAGAATAAATATGGAGATACTACCATGTAAATACTTGTACTCCGCATAACATTCCTCCTCATAAATCTTCATCCATCCACCCAGTAGCACCAAGGGTTGTGAGGCGCTGGATGCCACACCTCATGCTGCGCTGGCGACCTGAGTTCGGGAACGAGACAGAGTTGGGGGACGGATGGCGGCGCCTACACGAGGGAGCCGAGCAGGGGTCACAGTGCATGCATGTGTCTCCACACACACATGATGCCCGTGTGCTGGGGCCCCAAAGAACGGGAGAAAACGAGGCAAAAACCGCAAAAAATATAAATAAAATCTTCATCCTTATAAGGTCTGGTTACATTCCATCTTGTTGTAGTCATCCTCGACAGAATCTAGGGACCGAGCCACGGTGGCTTAGTAGGCCCCTTAGATATATAATGCTGGCAGGCTGTCTTGAATGTGGCCTGGGAGGTGGAAGGTCCCATCGATGTGAGCACAGGCTGATCGGGCAAGTCTGGCAGCAGTCATATCATTTCTGGGAATGATACCAGCTGTTTATGCATTAATGACGCACCCATAGTAGGGTGTAGATGTGTCAGCAGATGGGGCTGTGTGGACCATCTAGTCTGCCCATGTAGACCCCCCAAGATCAGGGTGCTGTGTTAAGTTTTCTACACTGCCTGCCCCATGACAGTTTGAATTCTGACCATCTTTGTCCTGATCACCTGCCAGGAAGTTCATTCCAAGACTCCACCACCCTTCTGTAAAGAACTTCCTTGTGTTGCCCTGAGCCTGCCCCCCCCGCACATTGTGCCCCTGGTCCTGGTGCACTGTTACCTGAAGGAGATCCTGGTCATGACCAATTGTCGACGGCAGGTGAAGACCCAGTGACTATGTTGTCCTACTGTCTAATGGACCTGGTAGCGCATGAGCCAAGCCCAGACCATGGTGTCTCTGCCGACGGGAGACTGTGAGTCACTGCCTCTGTAGCGGATAACAACAAAGTTGAAGAAGACCTGTTGACTGCAGCGATGACCTACAGTGCATCGGAAGGCCTTGTGCTGTTTATACTTGTGGTTTCTGACGACAATTTTTCCTTAGATTTCACTGGATTCGTTGACGGACAAGCGACGCGATATTTCCTGCATCTGCTTTTCGCCATTCTCGCCACACCAGTAAACATGCAACAGCTCTGCTCTGTGCTAACAATCTGGTCATCTATCACAACGACAGATCTTGACTGTCTCCTCCATCCTCACACAAAACTACACACCTGTCCATCAGTGGTTCCATTCGAACAAGCTCCTAGTCAATGAAAAAGACTAAATCAGTGCTGTTCAGTTCTAAACCCTTCCTTGCCAAAGCAAACTTCTCCCTCCTAGTTCTCACCCCTGATGGTCCTACTCTTGAAAATGTCACATCCTTCAAATATCTAGGTGTTCCCCTCGACCACTCCTTTTTTTTCTCTGAACATGTTAACAATGCAGTGCACCGGATCCACCAGGAGCTAGGCGCTGTGTACAGACACAGACACTGCCTGTCCACCGAAGTGCACCTCACTATTGCACGTGACTACTGCTCCCCAGTCTACTCCTGCCTATCCACCACGCTGCACACACAGCTAAACTCTACACATAACTGTTTCATCCTTCAAACCCCCTACTGCTCCCACCACTGCTTACTCTACCAGTCACTAGGGTGGCTCACCTTACAAGGTCACTTTGATAATGTGATGGGCTGTCTGGTGCACAACTCCCTCAGGAACCAATCAGTGTCCCCTTTCTCACCCCTCCTGACAGGTAGAGTGGTCCCTAGGAATCTCAAGGCATCCTCAGTCCCCCGCTGAAGTACCCCATGTCTCCTACCACTTAGGAAACTGAGCTTTCTCATTCACAGCACCCTCTCTATGGAACAAGCCCCCCATCTGTTTGTGCATCCCCACCCACCTAGCTTTTAAACACAACTTGAAGACCTGGTTTCTCATCACAGTCTGTCACTGTTCTGTACAGCAATGTTAGGTCTGCAACTCAACTATGCTCTAATAGCACTGACCATACCCAATTCTGTACAGCACTTACAATCCCCACTAGCCTGCCCATTTTCCTGCCTCCCTCCTTTCCTGCCCCTACCCCTAAACCTAACCTCCTCTTTTCCTGCTCTCTTGCCTCTTTGATGTTATGAATTGTGATTGTTTCCTATTTGAAATTTTTATACAGCAACTGTAATTTCTAATTGTACGTCAATTGAACCATGTACCTGTATACCATTGCTGTTTGTATCTCGCACTGTCTGTATTATTTCTCTCAGGTCTATGTCTACATGCATATTGCTATAGTATTACCAGTTTACCCTAACTGCACATTGTCATAGCATTACTGCTTTCTCTCCACCCTTGCCACCAGTTGTTAGGCTGCATGTATTGTATCTTGTAATTACTGTTGTACCTGTTCTGATTTGTATAGGCTGATGGACAAAGGAATTCTGGAGGTCAGGGCAAGGACAGAAGACTTCTAGGAAAACAAAGTGAACTTACAAGCTCAAATGGGCAGACTGGGTGGGCTATAGGCCCTTATCTGCCGACATTGTCTACATGTATTTTTACACCTTGTGGTCCGGTCGTGACTGAAAATAGTCCTCTGATCAGTGCACCTACCCGTCACCAAAGTCATAAATAAATACATTTGTGGAGGCTGGTTTCAAAACTGTACTGCAACTGAAAGAGTGCTGAACCCAGCCCCAACCTGACCAATGCCCTGTAGAACTGATTGAAAATCAAATTGACCACCAGTCAAAAGTTGTGTCTTCGATCAATGCCAGAGAAGAAAGTCACTTTAAAATGACTGTCAACCTGCTGGTCTATGATGCCAGTCTCCTCACGATGGGAAATGAAATGTAAAGCAGTTGCTAAAAAAAAATCTAATGCCTCTAAAGTAATAAGGTGAGTACATTAGACTGCCTTGACAAACCTTTTCTGTTACACTGTCTGTGCTATTGTTGTGGCACTACAGGACACGCGTGTTTAAATCACAACACAGAAATGCTTGTAGTCCAAAATACAGAACTCATCTCGAAATGCGTGGTGCACACTCTGACAACCTCAAAGATTCTGCCATGTAAATGAAAACTGCCATAAGAGTCCCTTTACTCCTGTTAGGAGAAAACCATCCTGTGCCAACATGCCAGAAACAGAAAAAAAAAAAAAAAACACTGAAAAGGAAACCAGAGCACAAGACTACCAGGTTGTTAAGTACAATAGAGCTCTATTAGAACCTGCTTCTATCACTATAGGTGTCCCTCAGGGATCTATTCCGGGCCCCATCTTATTTTCATCAATGACTTCCCAACGGTCCCTACCCATAGCACCACAACCCTGTATGTTGATGACCTGGTCCTCCTAGCTAGCCCAGGTGCTGTCCATGCCATAAATCACAGCCTACAAGCTGACTTCAATGAACGGCAACATTGGCTCCTGGCAAATAAGCTTGTACTGAACTCATGCACTTCGGCTCCTCTGCCAAACAAACTGTTTCCTGTCCCACTCAATGTCTTGCGTCTCAATGGTGCCCCAGTTGGCACTACATGCTCCTTTAGATACCTGGGAGTTACTTTTGACCCCCCTTTAGACCTGTCTACACATTCAAAATGTCTGCAGAGCAACAAATATCAAACTTGGACTTGCATACTGGGCTCATGGGTCCCTTACTGCTGCTACATGGCTTGCCCTTGCTAAAGGTTTATTCCTTCCCTCTCTCAGCTATGGGCGGACAACCTTTACACTTGCAGCAAAAACTAGCCTTGCTAAATGGATGTGGCCTATAATAATATGTGCTGCTTTGCCCTTGCCCTCCCTCAACTTACCCATCACTGTGATTTATACAATCAACTGTACTGGCTGTCCCCAGGTAATTATCGCTCATTTGTCATGGCTGCTGCAGACAAAATCATCCACAATGCCACCCCACCCACCCTGTCCAAACTCCTTCCGGCTGTGTCTGCCATACCAGCTAAGGTCATCTGACTTGCACCTACCCTTGTCCCAAAACTCGTACACTGTCAGGTGATCACACCTTGCTGTTTGTGCCCCTAGATTCTGGAGTTCCCTACCTGCCACCATCAAATGTCAATCAAAATCTTTATTTAGCCAGGCGAACACCGTTGAGCAATGCTCATTTTTGAGGTGGACTTGGATTTGTAGTGAGCAACAAAATACAGTATATACAATAAGTACAGCATAGAACATTGACAGTAAGATATGCAAGGGTCAGATACAGTAACATTTGAAGATGTTCCCCCACCCATCCCATCTTTAAGAGCTCCCTCTGGTTGCACTTGAAGTCTGCCTCAGCCTGTAGCTGTTCCAAGCCTACTTGATATCCCCTACCCCTGCTTGGACCCAGGTGCGCACCCTCCACTTCCCTGGTCCCTTACCCGCTCTGAGCTCTAGTAAGGGGAATGATCTACCCTGCATGCACTTTACCTCTGCACTTACCATCCTCAAAATGGGACAACTTGCGCTTGTATTACTTCCAAGAAATGTAACTATTGCTTGCTAGTTCTTGCCCTTGATACATATGCTTATCTGTTCATCCTGTACCTGTTTATCTGTATGACTCTGCTCCTTGCTTGTATTTCACATTGTGTAATTCCCTCACACTGTTTTGTAAACCACGGTCTTGTAATCTCCCAGGTTGTACATAAAACTAGGCATTCTTTGTACAGTGTGCTTACCCAGTAAACAAAAGCTAATAAATAAATGTCACAGCACTTTACTTGAGGTGAGAGGGAGGCAGTTAAGCCTTCCTGCAGGGAGACTGACCCAGTTCCTCTTGCCTCACCTCAGAGCCTAAACTGGGAACCACACAACACATGTCCTTCCCCTCCAACTCAACCCCAGAGGAAACTCCCAAGCTTGCCCTTCCCCCTACTTTTACAGCAGAATCTACATTAAACTGAACCAGTCAAAACAAAGTAGATTGCAGTAGCAAACCTCTGGTGACCCGCAGCCTACAGATCAACTGTTTATCAAGGCAGCCTTTGAAAAATCCATAGAAGGTCCTGAATGGATTGGAACATGACCAGTTATTGCTCTGTTTGAGGAATCTGCTAACTCCTGTCCTCCACAGTGTCTTCTGCTGCCAATTTTTCCTCCGGAGGCTTCACCGCCACACTGACCACATCCTTCTATGCCACATATCCTAGATGGCTTCAGTCACCATGCGACAGAGGACTATTCCATCCTCATAGAAGACCTGGAGCTTTGCTGGAAACTGTCTGAAATCACAGACCTGCCTGGCTAAGAGCCCTCAAACAATGGGTCATAAATCTGTCTTTTAGCCAATACAGGGAGACATACATCTTTATGTAAATACAGTCTGGTCTGACACAAAGTAGCCAGTTCTTTTCCCAGGCTACTGATAGGACTGTTTGCATAACTTTGTAACTTAGGAACTTTATTACAATGGAATGAGTCCAGGCAGGAAGGGGAGGGGGCCGGTTTAGGTTAAGGGCTCTAGGAAAGTTCTTGCGCTGGAGTTGCAGATCCACCAGTAGGTCATTTTTCATGCAATAATTTGTCCAAGCTCTAGAATCTTGGCCCATTTCCCCTTCTCCAAACCACAGTGTTCAATTGTTGTGCCTGAATCTGCCCTCCAGATAAGTTCTCTTTTCCTCTAGTTGCTGCTGTCTGTAGCGTGTCTAGAGGAGCAGTGCATCGTAAGCATCCAGCTCTGAAACATTTGTGGTCAATTCCCTCGGTTCAGTGGCAACCTTGTCTAGATCCGACAGCAGAATACTGAGTGAGGTTTTAATTGCTGCACAAAAGTCCTTTAATTCTGCAACAAGTATGTGTTTGTGATGGCTCTACATCGGAGTAGGTTGGTGAGGCCACCATGCTGGAGGGCTGACAGCTGTTGCATATTTTATCGTGCTGGTTCATTCCACAACAATCCTCCCAACTGGAAGCAAGACTCCACCCCTGAGACAAACTCCAGTACTGTACTCATGTCTGAAATTTAGATGGTTTGCTGGGTCATAGATCGGAGTCCTGCTTTAGGCTTCCATACTGGTCAGTGGCATCACCAAGTCTTCAGTACACTTTTTAATCTCATTTTAAAAGCGGTTATGCTTAAATTTCAAGAACATTTTTCTTCTTTTTTATGAGTGCAATTAGATCCTTTCAGGGCTGTGTGTGTGTGTATATAATACCCCTCTCAGGATGTGTAATTATTATACATACACACAGATACAAGTGTGTGTTATATATATAGATGGGATATGACATGGCCTGACTGAAGATATCCTATTTATCTTCACGAGGCCAGTGACATCATGATATCTCACGAGTGGCAAGCCACGAGTGAGATATCTTGATGTCACTGGCCCCGAGTGAAGATAAACATGATATCTTCAGTCAGGCCATGTCATGTTCTGTTTATACTCTGTGTGTTTTGGGATTAGAAGTTTAGTAATGAAAGCATACAATTATAGTAACAAGTATAATGTAGAGAAAATGGAAGACAATGTTTTGTTTTGAAAAGTTATTTATTGTAGAATGCTGATACATATGAGGTGTGTTAAATGTTTTACAATAGAGAAAAAGCAAGTTACTGGTGGAAAAAATGTAAATTATGTTGTGCTATGTTTGAGTGCTTTATTGTAACGGCAACAGACACTCAAGAAGTTCAGAGAAAATCTGACTGCTATGTAACTTGTTGTAAGAGGAAAGGCGAGCAAGTGCTTCATTTTGTCTTTTTTTTTTTTTTAACGAAGGTAGATCTGTAGTGAAGAAAGTAATTTCTGTCAGAGGAATTAACTGTGGTGAGAGTGGGAGGTATATGGGGAATTCGGAGTGCTGAGTTGCCGTGGTAACTGTGGCTACTGCACAAATGTTCAAATGGTCGTGGTAAAGAAGTTCATTTTGTGCAGTTGTAGGATCTGTTTTTCGTTTGCGAAGTATCGTGAATCTTCATGCGTGAGAAGAACTGGGAATACAGTGGATATGTTGGGGGGGGGGGTACTGCTTCTGATTTGGAACTGAACAGCAGAAGAGAAAAAATCCACTAAGATTTTAGGCAGAGCCGGTTGGCCGAGTAATGGGGAACTGAACAGGAATGTGTTTTCTTAGCGAAAGTGATGCACTGCAAATGTGTGAGGGATCTTGTAGTAAAAGAATGTCATTTTTCAAACTGGAAGAGCTCTTGTTTTGCTGAAGTAGTGGCATGTTGGGCTTTTTGTACTTTTTGTATGGTGAGAGAGTTTAAAAAAGTACTGGATATAATGGAGAGGCGGTGCTGGGGAGAGGTCATTGCTGCTTCATCGGATGCTTTCCAGCAGCATTTAAAAAGCCTTACGAGGACCAGCAAGGTGATTGTAATTGTCTTAGTGATGACGATAGAGTGTGTGAAGATATCTCCATGACGATAGGAACATGGAGATATCAATGTTATTCACTGCCTAGGTGATATATCATGTTTTATACTTCTATTTATCCCAAAACATACATTGTATAAATATATATATATATATATATATATATATATATATATATATATATATATATATATATATATATATATATATATATATATATATATATATATATACACACACATATATATACACACACACACACACACACACACACAAGATATGATACACACACACACACACACAGAGATATATACATACACACACACACACACACACACACACACACGCATTTACGCCAATAAATGACTGGCTAGATAGGCAGCCTATTACACTGAAAGGCCAGTTTGATTCTCCATGTTGCTGACCAGGGCGATCAGTGTAGCTGCCTTACAGTGAGTTAGCAAGGTGTGGGTCTCAGCTGCAGACAGAATAAGTGGACTAGGGATCATGAGTGGGTAGTACCACTGAAGATTCCAAAGCCTACTTACACTGTGTCATCTTAAAGGGGCAATGCACATATCTCCCTTTCCACAGGAGTCGACACACAGTGACTTAGTATGCCTACACACAGTGAATTAGTATGCCTAGAACGCCAGATTTTGAATTGGTTGCCCCTGAGAAAAAGAATCCAGAATGCATTTCAAATATGAGAACAGTGTGCACCACTAGGTGCAGAGGCCACACACCAGCTATAGAGAAGCCTGCAGCAGTGTTACAGCCCTTCTGTGCCAATCAAGATGAGCCAATTGGTACTTCCGGTGACGTCACCGCCTGGAATGAAAGGGTAAAATTCAGACAGACCCTGGGCTAAAAAACAGACTCTCCCACAACTAAAACACTAAAAATAAACCAGGAGAGTCACTGTAGTGAATGGGGGCAATAACTAAACGTCCATACTTCAGAGCCAAGGATTCTACAGGATTCACTCGCTCTCCAGTAAGCCCTGCAGCGAATCAACCAGACATGGAGGCTTCAAACGGGGCCTTGGCCCAGCAACGCTACCATTTTAACGGAGCTGCAAGAGTTTAGAACAGAGGTACGTACCTTCCGATCAGAATTAACCTCCGAAATGAGTAAACTTACAGCCTGAATCACAGAAATAGAGGCACAACACACAGAAATAGACGATCAGACGGACAGACTGGAACGCATGGTAGTACATCTTCTCGATGAACAGCATACCCTAAGAGAGAAATGTGAGGATGCTGAAGACAGATCGCTCTGGAATAACCTGAGGATACATGGGGTCCCGGAGGACGAAGAGGGGAGAGACCGCTTAAAATTTGTGGAAGAGTTGCTCTGTGACTCACTTCAACTAGACCCAGCTTCAAATTTGATATTGAGCGAGTGATAGGGCCCTCTCACGACACCAGCTCAGACAGACTGCCCTGCTCCATCATAATGGAATTCTTAAATTACACTACAAAGCAAACAATTCTTACCAGAGCCTGGAGAATGCGGGACACTAAATACACAGGTAAACGTATTTACTTTGATAATGACTATTCTCCGATCATTTCAGCTAAATGGAGGGACTATGCTCCAATAGTTTGCCTCTTAAAGCAACAACAACTCAGATTTACCACCCCATACCCAGCTCAATTAACCATCATGTTTCCGGATGGCCCCCAAACCTTCAAGACACCAGAAGAAGCCATAAAAGTACTTCAAACTAAGGAACTTGCCCAACTTATTCTGGAAGACTCTTAACTAGAAAAACTCAGCAAGACCTAAGCAATGCTGTTTGGGACACTGCTTGAGACTCTAACTCAAGAAAGAGAAAGAGACAGAGCCAGCACATAGAGGATGTGAAAACTCTTACAAAGGTTTCAAAGACCTGCACCAGAGTGATCGGTGACAGGAATCCTGGAGAGACTTTAAATATTACTTGCTGTAGATGTGACTGCCTATTGGGGTACAATACTGCTCGGGATCCTGTATAAGTAATGCGAAATAGAGATTCTTTATTATTCCAGGTTAAAAGATGGGAAGATGGCCCGAGAACTGGAGAGCTATCCCTAAAGCTCCCCAATCACCATCTCTCCCCTCCCCACCGAAATCTGCAGACAGCCGTCTAGCAACCATTGATTTAATAAAATTTAGCCCAGGAAAGGAGGCATGATTCAATGCAACCTTTAAAGCGTTACCTGCCTACTTGACCATTGGTAGGTCAGAGCACCATCCTTGTGCGGGTGACGTATTCACATGGCCCTACTGGAGATGAGGTATGCAAGGACCATTTCCTGGGAGTCTCTGCTCCTCATTTTTATTTCCAGTGTGGCCTACTGCGCCACTAGGTTCCAGGGAAACGGTGGTGCTGGGGAGCCCTTGGCATTGCCTTGAAACTGCCCCACACGGTGACTTCATCTGCCCCTTCTTTGGAGAGGTATATTTCCTTTCCCTACCTTGGCAGCCATTTAAAAGTTTAGAAATGTTCAGAGAAACATTACATCCGACTCGTCTAACGGGTATGGTTCAGTTAATTCCCTGTTGGCATTTGGTTACTTTAGCAGGCCTTGAAGCACTAGAAGAGGCGAGTAGAACAAATTTACAAAAGGCTTGCACATGGCTGACTGTTTTTTTGTTCAGTGCTGAGATTTTTATATTCTTGTGTAGTTACAGGCACTTGGACTGGTTTATGGTTTTCATAGAGCAAAACAGGCAGCCAATATACATCATTTAAGTTAGTGATTATATACAAGGCAGTTAATTCTGCAGTTACATTGATGGTAGGAGTGGCATGGCATGGTGGGGAGAGAAAGAACTGTATCATTTGTAAAAGGGAATTTCCATACAATGTTCGAATCGGAGGCAAAAATGGTAGTCATCTTTGATTTTATCCCTTAATGTAAATGGATTGAATTAGATTAAACACTCCTACTATTCCAACTTTTCAAAGAAGAAAGGCCGGAGATAATTTTACAGGAAACACACATGTCCTCGGACGAACATAAAAATTCCAGCGCTATGGGTATACTGTAGCAACTGAATCAGCCTACAAGGGTGGTAAAAGGAGAGGGATGATATTGCTGTCCCAGGGAGTGCCTTTTGAAAACAAATTGAGATCAGTAATCTAGAGGGTCAGCTATGCCATAGTGACGGCACACTATACTCAAGACCCGCTACCTTGGCATCGTATATTTCCGGTCAAGAAAACCACTTGCAGTGACATTTTTGCTGATTTATTGTCACTAATGGAGGGACAACTGATAATGGGGGGGACTTGAATAGCACTTTAAACCCCCACTTTGGATGCAGTCACTCCACTGGTTCACAGAACAAATGCACTCCAAAATTCACTACACCAACTATTACTTTTTGCGCCTAGTGGATATCGGGAGATGCTTTTCCTAAGTCACGAGAGTATACACACCAGGCTCCACTCAGGGGCGGGGCTTAATTGGATTATTTCATCACCAACGGTAGAACACTTAGACTCCATCTGTGATGTGCGGCATGGAGCCTCCTCTGGACCACACGCTCTATACATTAAAATGGAATTGGGACACAATACAAGCAAACCAATTAGCACCCAAATCTTACCCACCTTAGGGATCCAGACTTACTAAAATTGATTCAGGAGGCTATACCCAAAATCAAACAAGACAACATACAACTGATGTCTGCCCCACAATCCTGTGGGATACTTAAAAATAGTTCGGGGGCGATTACATGACTCTCAGCTAGGAAAAAAAGACTGAGGGGAAAAAGCAGTTAAGGACCTACAGGAGTTAGTACACTTGCAATGCTGGCCAGACCAGAATGACCCCATAGTACGACAAAGCCTAAGAATTGCAAAACAAAAGTTGCAAAAAATAATGATTAGTCCACAGAACAAAAATTGTTTTACTTAAAGGGGGGGCCCAAAGCTTCAAGAAATTTAGCACAAAAGTTGAGAGAACAAAGATCCAGAGCAAATATAATTGAGCATGGTAGACCCTAAAATGAGAATTACGTACCTACCGTAATTTTGATCTTCTCTTGTATCTTCACCATTCATTACTGATAGGTTAAGCGAGGCGCGCACCTGCTACGGGAGTTTTTTTTTTTGGAGTCTGTCCAACGGCGCCCCGAGGACAACGTATCGCGTCATGCGCGAGGGGCGGCCGTTAGGTGCCGCAGACTCCTCCTCTATCTCAGTTCTGGTAGCCGGAGAGGCGAAAATAAAGGGTAAGAAAAAAGAAAGCGAGGCAAGAGAGCCGAGGGATAGAAAAAGGAAAGGAAATAAACTGAAAAAGGAATAAGCCGATGGAGAACAGACAGAGGAGAGAGAATTCCTACCCTAAGGGACCGCAGGGCCTCCTTTCCGGGACGGCTCTAGGGGAGGAACAGAAAGAAGGAAGAAGAAGAGAGAAAGAGGCATGTTGAGAGGGAGAACAGTGCCCATCGAGCATTGGTTGAGAGACTTATAGGCTCTAAAACTAACAAGGAGCAAGAATCCCAGCTGCTAGGACTGAGGGAGGTTCAACCGACCACCTGAACAGATCCGAATGAGGGTGGACTCTCTGAACTCTCACCATGCCAAGTCCCTTCATCCTAGTTGAGGGCTCCTAGACTGTCTGGGCAGAACCTGTTCCGGGTACAGCGCCCATCCAGGAAGGGGACTAAGTCCCTTAGCACCTTGTTAAGTGCTAACACAGTAGTGTATGGGAAAAACTATGCCTTCTCGAAGGCAGTTTTGTATGAAAGATTGATAGAGTTCCACTCTGACTCCCTAAGGTAAGGCAAACAGATGCTCAGAGCTGACAAGCTCAGTCAGTATCTAGAAGAGCTCGAATAATACCTGCTAGGAGGATTCTAGACTTTGCCAAGGCCCAGTCAAAGCATGGCCATTTGGGCTGTGAAACTGCATAACCTGAAGAAGGTATTTAGGAATCGCACCCTAAGGGCGGTCAGAAAGAGTTCCTCAGAATTAGAGAAATACAACTGTGCTGCTCCTCTTACCTTGAGGAAAAAGGGATCCATTCACTAAGAATAGAAAAACGCCTTCATGCCAAAAAAAAAAAAAAATTCTAAGGGGAGTAAGAGGAACGAGATGGAGGGGAGACGCCACAGAAGGAGGCCACTGAGGGGAAGTGGTGGGTATCAGTAATGAATGGTGAAGATACAAGAGAAGATCAAGAATTACGGTAGGTACGCATTTCATATCTTCCCCTTGTCAATCGTCACCATTCATTACTGCTTGGGTGAGTACTAAGCCCCCCAAAAAGGGGGGTAGAACCCTGAGGGAACAAGACCCCCAGCCTCCTGTTGGTGAGAAAACAAGGGGAAGACCCTGGCTAATACAGAGAGAAGCCTAAGTGGGAGAAGAGCTAGGAGGTGCCCCCAGAGGACGGGGAGACTGAGGAAGCCCCTGCAGAAGTCTCCTAGCTCTGGAGGAAAACAGACGGGTCCCCCGGAAAGCGGAGCGAATCACCCTACACCAGGCCAGGGGTGACAGCCTTGATAGACAAAGCCATGCCGTCCGCCTAATGCAGATCACTGTCCCCGCAAGCCTGGAAGCCACCTCATTGGCGTCATAAGATGCCCTTGCTTGCTGTCTTGCCAGCTCCAGGCCTATAGCAGAGAGGGCAATAGCCTGTCTGGTGTGCTCCATATCAGGCATTGATGCTAAGAGCTGGGAGAGCATTGACCACAGATGCCGATTGTAGGCAGCATGATGAGCCTGATGATGTGATGCAATGAAGGCACCGGTGAGAAGAAGAGAGAACACTTCTTCGTCCCCACCGTCGAATTGTAGGGATCTGAACCGTGGACGGTCGTGTGCCAGGCAGCGACGCCCGGAAGGAGTCTCTAGGTAGACCAAACCTGAGGACGGGTTGGGAGGGTACCCAGGGATTCCAAGGGGGCACAATACCTTCGACGACAGTCTGCCGGGGCTGGAGAAAGGGCGGCTGGCGATTGCCAGGAACGGATAGACTCCTCCTGGAAGAGGATAGGCCAGGAAGGTACCACCAGGTGTTGGGCACTGAATTCTCCAAGGAATTCATGCGTCTCCCGTTCAGTATTGTCTCTCCTAACGTAAGAGATTCGAAGATCCCTCACCATCCTCGAAAGGAATCGCTGATATTCAGTGAAATATGCGTCGGAAGAAAGGTGAGCAAGGGGTTCCTCTCCCTCGGAGAAGGAAGACGAGGATGATGGAGAGCTCGAATGTCCAGAAGATTCCTGCAGCGGTGGGGAGAGTCGAAAGACCTGCTCATGCATATGTCTAATGTATGAGGGGGAAGGCCGCCGCAGAACCTCTGAACTGCTCCCAGGATAACGGGACCCGTGAGGGACCGACATGGCCTGGAAGAGCGGGAGGTGGAAGCAGAGGTACTGGAGAAGGGCACTCATGAAGAGGCAACTGACCTCTGCTAGGACTCTGAAACTGGAGAACGGAGCCTGAGCTGGTGGGATCCCGACAACAAACCAGGCCACAAGACGAGACCCTGAGGATGAGATGCCTGGAAGAGCCTGGGGATCTTCCCTGTGACGAACCCGGACTGCATGGATCCAGAAGGGCAGTCCACAGCAATGCCACTGGAGGAAACCCCAGGGCCCAAGAGGGAAAGACGGGTTTGCGAGCACACTCTAGCCACCCCACGAGGGTGGCTAGGGAGACCGCGATGACCGTCCCCCCGCCTCGACTTCTGAGAGAGCCCTCCTCGACTCCAGCATTCCCACCGAGGGGTGGCAACAGCACCCAGGAGGGTAGCTGTCGGGACCCTCAGGAGGGGACCCCCTCAGTCCCCTACCACATCACCTCCCCAGGCCACCCCTAGCCCGAGGGCCTCAGAGGAGGACGGGAGAGGGACAGCGGGAGGGCCTGCTGTGCCATCGGGGACCCTGACTCAAGAGTCAGGATGGGTCCTCATCCGACCATCGGCCTCCGAAGAGGACGAGACCAGCAGAACCTCGATGCTGGCAACCCTAGGGGTCCCCAGAGGAACGGGCGCCGGACGTACTCCCAGCCCACCTGCGATAGCCAGGCCCGGTCCTGGCCCCTGCCACGCCAGTTAGTCTCACAGCGCCGCCCTGGCGTCGGAACCCACCCCGGCGCTGCCGAGCGCAAACCAGGCCTGCGGCAACACGAGCGGCGCCGAAGGCCAGAGTGGCGCTGTCTCGATCACCGGTGCTGCAAGCGGCGCCAGAAGGCGGCATAGAGGGTCCACCGGTGCCAGGCCCAGCAGGCGTGGGCCTCGACACTGGGGGAGCCTGCACCTCCGAGGAGGTAACTGCCGAGGCAGTGTCCCCGTCTCGGCCCCGGGTGGGACACGACGCTCCCCTGACACCGCGAGAGAAGCTCCTTCGGCAAGAGAAGAGGAGGAAGCCTCCTCCACGGACCGTGAGAGGCCCCGGAGGGATCCAGGGAAGGGCCTAGAGATCTTACCTGGGAGTCCCTGAGCGACGCCCCTCCCGAAGGTCGGTGGGGCCTTGCCGAGCTTGAATGCGCCGGACTTTGAGGACACGACGGTCCATGGAGAAACGAGCGCTGCACGATCCATGTTGTGGTTGGGTCTCAGGCACCAGAGACAGACATCATGCTGGTCCGAGACGGAAAAGTGCCGGCCACAGGAGCACCAACGCATAGGGGCGCGGCCCACCTTAGACTTGCTCCCGAACCGGACATGATGCGAACTAACCAAGGAAAAAAAGCAATAAAGCACTCGGCGCCGTAGATAGAAAACAAAAGGAACGGTCTTACCGGAGTACGGCGCCGAGTGAATCGTGAAAACCTTCTGAGAAAACGAGGAGTCTTGAAGAAACCGAAAACACTATACGCTACCGCGCAGCAGGTGCAGCCTCGACAGCGGGAGAAACAGAACTGAGATAGAGGAGGAGTCTGCGGCACCTAACGGCAGCCCCTCGCGCATGACGCAGTAAGTCGTCCTCGAGGGCAGCGCCGTTGGAGCCAACTCCAAAAAAAAACAACAAAAAAAAAAACACTCCCGTAGCGGGTGCGCGCCTCCAGCTTAACCCAAGCAGTAATGAATGGTGAAGATTGACAAGGGAAGATCAGGGAGATTAGCAAAGAAACTTCAGGAAATCAGACTTATTTAACAGCAGTTTTTACCAGGATCTATACACTAAAGAACAGGAAACTCCTCTGGACACGATCAAATCTTACTTAGAGAGTTTACCTACTGGATCAATCCACAACAGGCAGAAGCCTTACTGGCACCAATAGGAGAGTTGCTCCTGTATTCAAAAGGCCCAGGCCCTCAAGGGTATCCCTCAGAATTTTATAGTAAATGTAAAAGTCCTCCCCATATTAGTCCCGACTCTACATGCAGTCCAAGAAGGAGACACCCCCCACAAAATGGCAATATGCAGCCATACCCAAACCCCAGAAAGATGTTAAATACCCCATCTTATATCATCCTATCTCAAGGCTAAACTATGATTACAAGTTGTTTGTCGGCCACGGCCTCTAGAATAGACCACTTACTCCCAGCCATTATAGACCCAGATCAAGTGGGCTTTAAGGGCAGACAGGCCCACGATGCTATATGGTGTGCCCATCTATTAGCAGATTATGCCATACAAAGAAAAATCCCTTTAGTCTTATTCGGCTAGATGCTGAGAAGGCATTTGACCGAGTCAGCTGGCTATTTCTATGGCAGACCCTCTGACACTTTTGGATTCCTGGAACAATTTATAAAACAATTACAAAATATATATGCTTCCCCCAAAGCAAATGTGAAAGTGGACGGGGCCCTCTCAGACATATTCCACCTCTCCATGGGAACACAACAGGGGGTGCCAAATGTTGTTTGCTTTACATCTTGAACCCCTGGCCATAGCCATCAGATCCTCACAGGGAACAGAGGGCATCCTTTTGGGGGGGGTTGTCGGCAGAAGATTTCACTCTTTACAGATAACATCCTATTAGCAATCATAGAACCTGAATTATCAATCCCGAGATCTGGGAACAATTAAAAAATGTGGTAATACAGCTGGGTATAAAATTACTAAAGCAAAAATTGAGGTATTAACATAATTACTCCCCTACCCACCTTAAAAGAATTTCCCTTAAGTGGCAGAGCAAGAGATGAGGTATCCGGGAATAAAGCTTACAAAAAAACATTCATGCAGAACTACTAAAGTTAGAACTCTAACCCTAAAATTAGTGGAAGACTTGTCCCTCTGGTCTTGTCTTCCTTGAGTTTTCTGACTAGAATAGACACAATCAAGCAAAATGTGTTCCTCTATACTGTTTTCCTCCGCTGAAACATATTTCCAGGCGTGACAGAATGATCTCTCGCTTTGTTTGGAGTGGAAAGCTGCCCACAATTAGATACTCTGTTCTGCAGCTGATCTACCGAAGAGGTGGGCTTAACCTCCCTGACTTCAGAAAATATCGCGATGGTGACACAGTTAAAGGTGGTCCTAAACTGGATAAACATACAATACAATGCTCACGGAAAAAATGTGTAATTCTGATCTTTGAGTATCTTCACCATTCATCACAATTGGGTACAGTGCTGGAGGTCACAACCCACGGAGCTTTATTTTGTATGGGCGGAGTAGATGCTCCATCGGGCGCTGTCCTTGAGGCAGACGACTGCGTGGGCGCTCACGGGTTGACCTGTTAGGTGTTGTCAACTCCGCCCACCGCCAGTTCTGAGTCACCATAGAGTAAGAAACGGTTGGGTGGGAGGGACAAGGAAGTCCAAGAGACAGAGAAACGAAAAGATATATAAACTAGAAGGAGAAATAAATGATTGAGAAGACAGAATAAGATGGAAACTAAGGATTGGGAAGGGCCCCAATCTCTGGAAGTAGAAAATGGAGGCGGAGGGAGAATTTAGAAGTAAGGATGTGAGGGAGGGAGAGAAAGGAACATACCCTGGAACCTTGACCTGTCTCCAGATTGTATATGAACTACATGGAGTAGCCAGAGGGCTAAACTGCCAGAGTTCAAGGCACAGAATCACTGGTAATAACCTCAACATAAGCAGAGTCTGCTATTCTGGAAGAATAAACAGGACATTAGGAATATCCGTCCTCCCAAACCAAATTTTTGGTATAAGGAAACTAGTTTCTTAATTAAATTGAGGTTGTGTCCAAGGACAAAGAAATCAAAGTAAGCTGAAGGAGAGAGAACAAAAAAAAAAAAAAAAACTGTGCAACTACCAACCCCTACCCCCATGGGGGTGGAGCCAAGGCACTGAGGAAGGAACGCCCCCCATCCTGACCACTCTGCCCTCAGAGAAGAACATATCCCCATGTGCCCAAGGTCACCCCACCCCTGATCAAGAGAAAGAGGGGGTGGAGGAGAGGGCACAGAGGGAGGGGACCCAGAGACTGAGGCCCCAGGAGGATGGAGGGTGGGATTGTGATGAATGGTGAAGATACACAGAAAGATCAGAATTACGTTAGGTACGCAATTTTCATATCTTATCTGTGTCAATCTTCACCTTTGGGTGAGTGCTGAGGCCCCTCCCCCCGAAGGGGGTCTTAACCCTAAGGGACTAAGTCTCTTAGCTTTCAGTGGGTGGCACACCAAGAGAGAACCTTTATGCGTCTGGAGAGGCGAGAGAGTGGGAAAAGCGAGACGGGGACCCCCCCTCGAGGGGGTAGGAAGCTGCCGACAGTCGCCGTCTTGCCCTATGGGAGAAAAGGTGGGTTCTCTAGTAAGCGGAGGTGATCACCCGTCGGGCCATGGGTGACAACCGGGAGAGACGCAGCCATGCCATCCGCCTTAGTGCAGATCGCTGTCCCTGCAACCCTGGAAGCTACTCATTGGTGTTGTAAGATGCCATTGGTGCTTTGCTAGCTCCAGGCCACGTGCAGAGGGTGCAATGGCTTGTCTGGTTTCCCTCCGTGTCAGGCATTGAGGCTAGGAGCTGACCTAGCCTGGACCACAGGAACCTGTCATAGGTAGCATAGTGGGTCTGATGAGCAGATATAGAAAGAAGCAACCGTGCAGAGTAGAAAGTCCTCCTACCCTAGAAGTCAAAGTCCATGGAGTCTGCATCTGGAGGCCAGGTTACGTGAAGGGCGTGAAGCCCATCAGAGTATCCAGTTGCATCAGTCGTGAGCTAGGATGAGGCAGACAACCTGGAGACTCTGGGGCACAATACCTTTGGTGTAGATCCCTAGGGGCTGGGACTCTGGAAAAGGGTCTCTGCCAAAAGTGCATCGACACCTTCTGAAAAGGAGCAGGCCAGGGGGGCACCACAAGAGTGTCCGCACTGAAATTGCCCAAAAAGGCACGCATAAGATGCTCCAGATTGTGCTGGGTGGGGTAACATGCAGGTCCTCCAACATCCTCATGAGAAAACACTGATACTCAGCGAGACCAGCAGCTGGAGAGATGTGGACAGATGGTTCCTCACCTCCTGAAGAGGAGGATGAGGAGTCAGAGGACCTCAGTGGTCTCAGATGTTGGCTGCTCAGGGGAGGTTGAAAACCTGTCTGTCCATGGTCGAAACGCAAGAGGAAAATAGAGCAGCCACAGCCTGAACTGCTTCCAGGAGAGAGCCACTCGGACCAAGAATACCTGGGAGAGCAGGAGAAGGTGGCAGAGGAGAGGGGCAGAACCGGCAACAGGAATCGGCTGTCCTCCGCCTGAGCTAGACAGCGCACCTGGAGCCCCAAGGGAAGAGAGCTGGAAAACTCAACAGCTGGTCAGAGTGAACTGCCCAGGCTGCGCCTGAAGAATCCCCCATGAGGTGACCGGGCCGTGAAAGTCCAAAAGGACGGTTCCCTACCTCCAAAGAATGGGGCCTCTCGAGGAAACCGAAGGGAAAGGCGGAGATCCGCACTACTGAATCCTTCCAGAACCCGGATGGGTCCCAGAAAAGGCCGCCGGTCAACCCCTACCCCTCGACCCTTGGAGTCTGGAAAGGGCCCTCCTCCTCGAAACAGCCAGCCTAGGCAGCTGGCAGCCCTGGTCAGTCCCAGAAGGGATTATCCAGGAAGCAATACCTCCTCCTGTGGGTGCTCCGATCGGCCCCAAAGTTGGGCGAGCCAGGCACACCACTTGAGGGGGTACCACCACTGAGGGGTCAGAAAACCCTCCGAGGCCAGGCTGCAGGGCAATGGTGGCCTGCACCACTGCCTGCTGGTCAGAACCCCTGACCCTGAAGCCACTGTCCGCTTCCTCAGAGGGGGCTGGCCACGGTCTGACGAGGACACTACCAAGGTATCCACGTGAGCAGTCAACTCCAAAGAGTCAGACTCGCCTATCTGACTCAGTCAGATTCCGCCCAAGGAGGTGGAGACTGCCAGACGGTACGTGATGCCTTCTGCCATCCCGACTGAAAGGGGCACTAGATCGAGTGATCTGCACCAGAGTCTCGCGCCAAGGACCTCAACCGACTGCAAACGGGCACAGAAGAAGACACGCAGAGGACAGCAGCAGTACTGGAGCCAGTCATGGCGCGCCACCCTGACCCACGGCGCTGCAAGAGGCGCTGAGGCCAGAGGCTGTCGGCGCCGCAACAGCGACAGTTCGAAGCCCCAGTGCGCCTTCTTCCCGATTGTGCTCTCGCACCGAGATCGAACTCCCACGGTGCCGTATCCTTGCTCGGGTGCCAGAGTTGGATAATGCGCCGGCTTAACCACGCGTACAGAGGAGAAAATAGCCGGCGACGGCACCGCTGAGCCTCCCACAGCGGGCGTTATACAATTGGCGCCCTGAACGGCGCCAACAGCCGAGACACCGCCATCAGGGCCCATGGCTTTTACTCCCAAGGGTGATTGCCAAGACGGTGCCTCCACCTGCCCCCAGGAGGGTCAGACTGGGCCTTCCTGCACTGCAGAAGGGGCTTCGCAACAGCAGGCTTCAAGAAGCAGAAGCCCCTCCTCCGCGGTCAGTATAGAACCGGAGGGGACCTGGAAGAAAGGCTGAGAGACCGTGTGGTTGGCCCGAAAAGGCCCGGCCCCTCCGCCGAAGTCGGCAGAGCTCGTCCCCACTTTCCACGCAGGCGTTGTTAGATGACACATCAGTCCATGGAGAAACAGGCATCGACAACCATGTCATGTAGTGGGCCAAGACACGCGAGGCAATGGTCATGCTGATCGGTGACGGAATACTTAAGGCCGCACGGCACCTACGCATGGGGGGTGCCATCTGCCTTTCAAAGTTTTCTTGCTCCCCGACTGAGACATGGCCTATGGAAACAGCCAACAAAACAAGACTTGACATCGCAAAAGAAAGGAAGAGTCTTACCAGGCAACGCCGAAGTGATGGCGGACAACGGAACCAGCAGGAATTAGTAAGCAGAGTCGACAGACTCAGCGCCGAGGAAACACAGATAACGGAGCAAAGGCTTCAGTTGAGTGTAGGCCTTCTGCTAGTAGAGCTTCCACAAGTTGCAACCCCACGGCGGGAGACGAAGAATTGTGCTGAAGGGCGGAGTCGGCCAATACCCAATGGTCAACCCATGAAAGCGCCACAAGAAAGGCCGGCCGAGGCCAAGTTGACAGTGCCGCCGATCACCATACAAAACACTCCTGCGGGTCGTGACCTCTGCACTATACCCAAAGGTGATGAAGATTGACACAGATAAGATCTAGAATTAACATGGGAAGACTTATTCAGTACTCAGGAGCTCTCCTTTGGGACACCTCCCAAGTGTTGAGTAGTAACACATTACCCAAAATTCACTAGGGAACCCCTAAAAATATGTCTTACGGTCAGCAACGATTATCTAATATTCCCAGAAAAAATGCTCTTGGGAACACTGAACCATAATGCAGACCTTATTTGGCCCAATAGCAGCGGTATGGGATTTCCTGCATCTTCCAGCTAGTGGGCAGGACTGGCCTCCTTCCCTTTGTTTCCCTACAGAGGGAATACCACTTGCCCCACAAGTATTTTAATTCTTACCTACACCTTAAGTCCCACTTCTACCTTTTGAAGAGTCACTGGGGCATTGATCAAGAACTTCCCCAATATTACAGCTTCTTCAAGCCCATGTCAGGGAACTACCTCGGAACATTTAATCAGTGAAATAGAAGGCCTTAAATGAAAGGCTGGGAGACTTGACTGACCTGATCAGGCTCAGATAGGCAGAGGAAAGTACAGTTACATAAGAACTTACCGTAACAATAGATCTTCGAGAGAGGCTCTTGCAGTAGGTAATTATATATAGGACTGATGCCAGCAGGCCAGGACCCCATGGAAAAATTTCTAGTTAGCAGACTTCATGGGGACAGTCCCCACGCCATGTGACATCAGAATAAACGGGCGGTCCCCCATGCCCACCTTCCTGTTCTTTTCGCCAAGGGCCAAAAAGGCAAGATGAGAGAGAAGTGATATTTCCTTCCAGGAAAAGGAGCAGAAAAGCTAAGGGGATGGAGGGCGGGATAGAGTTTACTGCAAGAGCCTTTCTCAAGATCTACTGTTATGGTAAGTCTTACGTAACTGTACTATTTTACTCGAGAGGGCTCTGCAGGTAATTACATATAGGCCCAAGTCCCAAGCAGTCTGGAACAAGGAAAAGCACTCGGAGGAGGAAAACTACCAACCAATAAACCTCCAGCTGTAAGGGTCTTAAGAAAGAAGACCTTGTTAAACAGCCAACCTGAAGCCTGCTCTACAGCAACAGACAATGTCCAAACTGTAGTGTTTCTTAAGGTGTGGACGGAAGTCCAAGTTGCGGCTGGGCAGATGTCTGCCGCTGACACATTCTTTAAATACGCTGCAGAGGCGGCTACGCCTCTGGTGGAGTGACCTCTGATCTGACCCGGCAGGGTCTTGTACTTGTCGTAACAGAAAGTGATACGATGAGCCAACCATTTCGACAAGCATTGCTTAGAAACAGCATTGCTTTCCCTTCCGTGAGCAAGAGAGACAAAAAGCTGATCAGACTTCCTGAGATCTTTAGTCAGAGTGTTGTAGTATCTCAGTATTCTGTGAACATCCAAAGTATGCAAGAGGTACTCCCCTTGATTGGAGTGTTGCGTAAAGAAGGCAGGTAGCTTGATGGATTGATTCAGTATAGATTCTACCACTACCTTAGGGAGAAACTTAGGATTAGTGCGCAGAGCCACTAGTTTCTTTTGGAAAACCAAATATGGGATTTTACACATCAAGGCCTGAAGCTCGGAAATCCTTCGAGCTGAAGTAATGGCCACTAGGAAGAGAGTCTTCCATGAGAGGAACTTCAAGTCTGCTAAGGCTGTCGGCTCAAAGGGAGGCAGGGTAAGCTTCTCAAGAACAAAGTTCAGATCCCAAGGAAGGGCCAGTATGCGGATAGGGGGTCGTAAATGGAGAACCCCTAGAAGAAAAGTCATAGAGACTTCCAACTGTGCAAAAATTCTGTCGCCAAAAGGGACATGGTAGGCAGTGATAGCCGCCATATGAACCTTCAAGGAGGAATGGCAGAGACTCAGGTCAAAGAGATGGTGCATGTAGTCCAGGATTCTCCCGACAGCGCAAGAGAACAGCTTAAAATCCTTGGAAGAGGCCCAAAATCGAGAACCGCTTCTAGTGGAAGGCTTTCTGGCCTCCACCAGAATATCGGCCACAAATGGAGAAACCCCGAATCAGGCCTGAGCTACGTCTGTAGGAGCCATGTATGCAACTGAAGGGATTTGAGACCTGGATGAATCAGGGTCCCCTGATCCTGGGTCAGCATATGCTGTGAAAGAGGAAGAGGAAGCGGAGGTTCCTCTGAAACTTGTTGCAGAAGAGAACACCAAACTAGCCTGGGCCAGAATGGAGCGATGAGGATCATCCAAGCTTCTTCTGAGCCGAGTTTGTGTAAGATCCTCAGAATCAAGGGAAATGGAGGGAAGGCACAGACAAATCTGCCTTTCCAGTCGAGAGATAGAGAGCATCCCGCCAAAAAATGCCTCTCCCTGGAGCAAGCGAGCAGAAAGCAGGAAGCTTTGCGTTTTGAAAGGACGCAAACAGGTCTACCTAAGGGGTTCCCCAGCGCAGGAAGATGTCATCTGCCAACCCTTGATCCAGTTCCCATTCATGGGCCTTTGCTGAGGTGGTCCGCCAGCGTGTTTGACTCCCGGAACATGAACTGCCGTCAGGTGAAGGCTATGCTGAACAGCCCAGCTCCAAACTCTCATTGCTTACCTACAGAGGGTAGGAACGCGTTCCTCCCTGCTTGTTGATGTACCAGACTACGCACATGTTGTCCGTCTGGATAGTCAGATGACCAGGAAGAATGTAAGAGTTCAGAGCCTAGAGTGCATACAGAACAGCTCTGAGCTCAAGCACATTTATATGAAGAGTCTGCTCAAGTCTGGACCAGCAGCCCTGAGTTCTGTGAGACCCTAGATGGGCTCCCCAGCCCTCCACTGAGGCATCTGTTGTCAATGTTTGGGAGGGGGTTCGAGGCAAAGGAACCCTCCGCAAAGGTTCTCTCGCACATCCACCATTGCAAGTCCCAGACCATGGGATTGGAGAACAGAACGCCCACTGAGAGATCATATGAAGCCGACGGCAAGGGACTTTCTGAATAGCAGCCACCATGAGCCCAAACAGGCAAGGACTAACCTGGTGCTGACCCATCTGCGACTGGACAGCAGGCTTGCATGAGCCTGAGGGTATCCACTCTGTCCAGGAGCAGAAAGGCCATGCCGAGGGTCGTATACAGGATCACCCCATGAACTGGAGCCTTTGGCAGGGACAAGATGGGACTTGGCCTGGTTGATGGCGATACCCTGGCTGGAAAAGATCTGCAGGGTAAGTGAAAGAGTGCAGAAGACCTCCTGGGCGGGGCCGCCAGGAGCCAATCGTCCAGGTACGGGAATACCTGCACTCCCTGGGTACGCAGGTGGGCCGCTACCATAGAAAGGCATTTGGTGAACACTCGAGGCGCCGGCGAAAGACCAAATGGGAAGGCCTTGAACTGGCATTGGTCCCCCTGGAACGAAAACCAGAGGAATTTGCGGTGGGAAGGGTGTATGAGGATATGCAGGTAAGCATCCTGCATATCCAAAGTGCACAGCCACTGTCCCTGCCGAAGTAATGGCAGGAGGCTCTGCAGGGAGAGCATTCTGAACAGTTTGTACTCCACGAACATGTTCAGGGAGCTGAGGTCTAAAATTGGCCTCACATCTCCAGATTTCTTTGGAACCAGGAAGAAATGGGAATAGTAGCTTGTCCCCCAAAGGCGGGCCGGGACGGACTCTATCGCCACCTTCAAGTGAAGGGAGGAAATTTCTTCCCAAACCAGAGGAAGATGTTCCGGGGAGTAAGTCGACTTGGTGGGTGGTTTTCTGGGTGGTTTCTGAAGAAACTCGATTGAGTGTCCGGCTGCTATCAGTTGGAGCACCCAAGCTTCTGATGTGGTCCTTTCCCAACCCTGTAGATGGAAGGAGAACCTCCCTCCTACTGGTTCCTCTGGGGAGTCCAGAGGCTGTGGGAGAGGAAAGGAGTCAGGAGGTGTGGGGCAGCGTCACGGCTGAAGCTCCCACCGCTTTTTTGGTCGGGGGTCTTGCTAGCCTGAGGGGCCCCGATGTTTGTTGGGCCACTGGCCCCGAGGTTTTGCTTTAGGCTGAGAACATTGGCGAAAAGGGAAACGCTGTCCCTGAGGGGGCCTGTACATAGTCAGACTTAAGTGCAGTGCCAATTCTCCTGCAGGTCAGTGATGATGTCCTTGACATCCCCACCGAACCCCTGAAGGGTGCATCCTGAACAGTGGATTGCACTTCAGGGACCAAACCTGACACCCAGAGCCAGGCACGACACCGAAGACCTATGGCGAAATCAAGCTCCGACCTGCTACGCCCACTGCATCGTATGTGGCACGGAGCATGTGCCGACTGGCCAAACGAGCAGACTGGACGAGGTCAGCCACTTTGTTTTGTCTGAGACTCAGAAAGGGAGTCCAGCTTGGATTCCACCTGACTCAGGATAGCCTTCTGGTAGTCCCCCATAAGTGCAACATAGTTCAGGGCCCTGATCCCCAGAGTGGAAGAAGTGTTTACCTTCTTCCTGTACTGGTCCAGAAGACGGGATTCCTTGTCTGGTGGAGATGAGCCGAGATGTTTTGGATTTGCCGACCAGCCGTGAGCGGCGCTAATCACAACTGAGTCGACGCCGGGTTGTGTCAAGAAATCCACACCCTCAGCATTTCAGTAGCCTATCTGCCTTCCTCAGAAGGGGACTAACGGGACGGTTGTTTCCAAATAGTGGAAACAAGGTCGGTGTGAGGCTCACTCCAGCAGTTTCGGGCATATCCAAATGGGCAGCGAGCTTCTTCCACTGTGGACCTGGCTCTAGAGGTTACCACTGGTGAACTTCTTGGATTTTTCTCAGCAGCTCCAGAAAGGAAGGCTCTTCTGGAGGAGACTTCGGAGGAGTCCTTGGCCGATCTGGAGTGCGTGGCTCGTCTTTAGGATCAGAGCACCACTCTGAATCTGAGTCAGATATCTCTGAAGAAGTGGATGAAAATCCTTCCCACCGCAGGGGAGGACGGACCCTTGGGCAACCCTCGGGAGCGTAACTCCCGGCCCTGGCACCTGAGGGCTCACCTCTGGTGTCGGGTAACTGGTTCGGTGCCGGCAGACGGCTCTCCACCTCCCTGGTGAGCTGAGCCTTGGCCTCAGCCCATCGGGCAGCTAGAGTCTCCTTCAAATCCACCGCGGCTGGGGGGCGTGGAGGAGGAGGGGGATACGGATACTGAGGCTATTCGTGAGCCAGATGGCGGAAGTCCCGCGCCAGGTACTGCGGCACAGAATACTGCAGTCCCGGTAGGATTGCGCGGATACCCGGGAACCAGGGGCTCTGTCTCAGCAGAAGGCCCTGGAAGAGGCCCAGTGGGCAGGCCAGGGTGGGGCTGAATCCGGTGGGCGGCGTTGAGCCAGCGTCCAGGGTCTGGCGTCAAGGTTGATGCTATGGGAGAAAAGACCTGATAGGGATGCCGGTGTCCTCTGTGTGGCTGTCCGTGTGGACATCAGTTGCACCGGTGTCCAACTTACCAGACCCGCTCGACCAGGAGGGCCGTACGATGGCGGCCTTCCCAGAAGCGGTTGCCTGTTTTGTCCCTGAGGCTCCCGAGCGTGAGCCCAATGAGAGGGAAGAGGCCACCTTAGGCACCGCCAAGACGGCCATCGAGGGTCGGTCCCCCTGGTCGGGCATTACCTATAACGCGGTGACTCCAGCCAGAGTCATGGTGGCCATGGAAGTGGAGTCCCGGTCCTTCTTCCTACAGTGACCCTCCGGGGAAGTTGAGGCCTGCCTAAGCTTCTTCAGCTCCTTTTCCATAGAGGACTTCTTTTTCTTTAAAATGTGGGCCTCCAGGGACTGCTGCCTGTTTGCGGGTGGTGGCGTTGAATTGCTGACACTTCTGCACGGGGTGATCCGGGCCTAGACAGAAGAGGCACAGGGAATGACCGTCCTTATGCAGGAGCTGAGAGCTGCACTTGTTTTTATGTGAATCGGAGGGTGTAGGGACGACATACACAGCAATTCTGAAGAAATACTCGAAAACATGAAAATTTGGTAAATAAAACAGACGACAGACTGACGAGAGCAGTAGGAACTTAACGTGAGGCGCTTGCAAGCTAGGCCGGAAAAGAACTGGAGGCGGGCATGGGGACCGCCCCTTTATACTGACGCCGGTCACCCTGGCGGTCCCCGCCAGAGACTACTGGCTAGAAATTTTTCGTGGGGTCCTGACGCCTGCTGGCATCAGTTCTATATGTAATTACTACTGCAAAAGCCCTCTCAAATAAGATCTGCAAGTATTAATAACAGAGTTGGCCTGGAGTGATTCAGCACTACCAGTCTTTAAAATCTTTTCTTCCCCATATTGGAGGGAATACACATGGAAACTTTGGACTTGTTTTTTTCGCACCTCTGCCATATTGGCTAGCATAGGAGAACTGGGGGAAGAAAGCTGCTGGAGGGGTTGCGGGGACAACAAAAGCAAACCAGAGTCACGTTCTTTGGTCTTGCCCAAAGATGACCAAGTTTTGGACAGAGATCCTCGAGAAGCTGAGGGCAATATATGACATTGCTGACCTATTCACACCTACCTATGTCCTGACCTTTATTAAACCAGAAGGTCTGTGAACTGACAAGAAATTATTAAAACAAATTTCTAAATTTACAATAGTAGCCCATAAAAGTATCACTAGATTATGGTTTACAAATAAAATACCCAAAGAAGTCTGGTTAACCCTGTCTAGGGAGATAAATGCCCTTGAGCGACTCTCAGCCAAAATGACAGATAAAGTAAAGAAGTTTGATACTCTGTGGCGAAAATGGGTATTCTATCGGCTAGATCACTATGCTGCCTTTGTCCCTTAAGATGCTAAATGACTCTGCAGACCATTCTCTCTTTCCTAGGAATGTGACCTGGGACCTACCAGTGGGACTACCTAAACCCTAGTACCACTACAGCATGTTAGGGAAGGAGGGCCTCACCTCAACATGTCAATTTATTTAAACACCTTAGAGACTGAATTTTAAACAAAGTAATATTTGTAGCCTGGAAACTGATGTAATAAGCTGTTAAAGTATCTCCTTCCACCATACCTGCAAATGCCCATATGTGATGCACTGTGATATAATTAACTTGTGATGTAATGCTGCCTGTAGAGTGTTGAACTCATGTATTAAATAAAATATTAATTTATAATAAAAAAGCTAATTAGGAAATCTTTGTTTCAGCTTTCATTTTCCCCTTGATGCTGTGGTGGTTTGAGGGTGCACAGACCCTCCAATGGCCCACCTAAATATTCTGTGCACACAGCTCCTGTTGGGTAGTTTCTTTGGGTGGGCAATAAAAGTCCCACAAAATGGACTTGTGTGTAAATTTCATATAGTTGCCTCAAAATCAACAGAAAAGTGATGCAAATGCCCAGTGTAAGGCTCTCCCAAACAGCATTTAACCTGGCAGTAGAAAAACCCAATAGCACTTTGGCTAACAGTCACCCAGATATTTTAACCATATAATGCCACCTTAGTCAAACCTGAAAGAATTTAATAACATTTTGATATGTGGTTTGTGAAACTGCATTAGTCTACTTGAACAATGTTCGTTGTGGCCAAGTACAAATTTGGCTAAAGACAGCTTAAGCACTGCTCCAGAAAGGTTTTCCTAGCTTGTTCACACCAAAACATTCAGTAAACTTTTGTATCGTACCAGCATCTCCATATAGTTTGTGTGGTTTTGGATGTTATGCCAGTCTTCTTTTGGGATCTTCTTGAAGGCTTTTAATTTTGCAGGAGCTCCTTTATGTACAGTTGTGGCATGAGGGACCATCCAGGTTACACATTCTGAAATACAGTCCCAGTCTAAACCTATGGAGGGAGACAAAAATTACACAAAAAGCAGTTATTAAAATTGGTTCTTTTTGCGATGACTGGCTGTTTGAGAACCAACAATTTCCTAGTTTTGGAGACTGAAGGCTTGTACATATATACACAGGATAGCTTGAACCATGGCATGATACAGCTGTGTTTCTTTAGAGTAAGAATCCATATACAGTATATATTTTTTTAGCGCTGAAATGTTACGCTACACCAGGTCGAGCATTTTCACATCAGTTTATATTTGTATTCAGGCATCCGCTAAAATCAGCTTATGGCGGTGAACAGAGGAGTTCTCTTCTTTTTTTCTGTAAATATTTGTAATTATTTTCCATTATTGGAATGTGTTCATATTTCAACTTCTCACCAACCCCTTGCCCTCTTCATTCTTATTTTCTGGTACTGGTTTCTGTGTGAGAGGGGGCAAGTAGGAGAGAGTAAGGTTGGGAGACCAGCACCACAACCAGCACCCTGGTTTTTGACATTCAGAAGACCAGTATCTTCTATAAAAAATTAAAAAAAAAATACAGCATACGTGCATAAGAGGGTGGGTTAGGGATAGTGCAGCTAGTCTTTTCTTTTACCAGAACCTTCAACACTGAAATGCTGCCTCTCTGACACTGCTGAATGACTGTCGAAATTGAAAATCTGGCTCACCACTATAGAAACATAGACAATGATGGCAGAAAAGACCAAAGGTCCATCAGTCTGACCACGTTCCTATAACCCCTGGAACCTACTGTTCCTCCAGGTACTAACCCTCCCCATTCTCCTCCCTTGGTCCTGTCGCCCGGTAACCAATATTCCCTTCATTATGTCCCAGCCATGCTTGAATCCTCTGTTTTTCTACCACCAATTCAACAACAGACTGTTCCAAGGTTCCACCGCATTCTGTAAAGTTGTACTTACTCACATCTCTCCTGAACCCATCTCCTTTTAATTTCCATTCGTGTCCATGCGACCACAAATTGGTATTCAGGCTAAATAGTTCCCTGCAGTTCACTTTGTTAATTCCTTTAAGGAACTTGAGAGTCTCAGTCATACCTCCTCTCTCCCTTCTGGTCTCCAGTGAGCACATATTTAGTGCCTTGAGGCACTCCTTACAGATTTGCCCTGCTGGCCCTGAATCCATGAGGCATGGTTCAGGCCTGTAGCATGGCCTTTGGTCACGAGGTACCAGGATCAGGGTGGGTTATTTCCCTCTATTTGTGGCTTTGTTACCCTAATGTAAGCATTAATGTTTTTTTTGTTTTGCAATGAATACTATAGAACTGGTTATTTGCTTTTTACACTGGACACTGGTCTCCGTGAAAATAAGGGGTGGCCAGGTTCAGCGTTGCAACTTTCACATTGTTGGGAATCAATCAAGAGGATAGGTGTTGCTGAATGCATGACATTTTACTGTATAGAACTTCAGTACTGGAGTACTGTATAGTACTAAAGTACTAAGTCAGTTCTAGGTCACCTCAGAAAGGACAAGGATAGGCTGGAGACAGTGCCGTGTAAGTAACAAAAATGTTCTGCTGCTTCAGTTTTGGTGCCTGCAGAAGATCATGACTGATGCTGCAGGCCCCATATTAACATACTTGTGGGGCATGGGCTTGGCTTTGGGGCATGAGTAGTGGATAGGCCACTCAAGCAAGTAACAAGTATGGTCCCATTACTACAAACATTATTTCAAATATCTTTTTCATCATGTAAGATAATTAACTGAAAACACTACATTTTTTAAATATATTTTTATATGATGGGTGCAGCATAACTCATCATAGAAATACAGGCACATCAAGGTGCAGTAACATATCTTCCAGAGACTGTTTTTTTTCTTGCTTACTTACAATTACAGAAAGTTGAAGTTATGGTAAATGGCTATCACCTGTTGTAGTCCTCTAGTTACTTTAACTGAAACATGGAAGTACTAACTTCAAAGTATAATATTTCTAATTGTAACATACCATTCCCTCAAGTTCTTAGTACTAATTTATTGATAAGATAAGTCTGTCCCTCTCTTACCTCCATGTATAGTCAACTGGGTGGCACTTAGCCAAGTCCAGAGACTGGTCTAATTTCATGGGACAAAATGATCGTGCTTTGCCATGATATAAAAAAACCAACACTGCCATCTGTTATCAAATAATTTCATTTGATTCTGGAGCTTGTGTGTCAGTTCCTCCATATTGTACACTGAGATCATCTTTCCACTGTTCCTTATCTGGGGGTTGGGCTGTAACCGTTGTTTGGTTGCAAAAAAATTACATTAATGTATCGAGGTTGAAAACGCGATGTGGACAAAGTAAGGAAATGAAAAATTAGGGTTCAAAGTCTCATGGACAAGGGTGGATTTTAGCATGGTTTTACTTGTTCAAGGCATAGTGCTAATTGACCTAGACTAGTGAAGCTAACCCTCTACTTGTCTATCTTGACTAGTGAAGGTTATCCATGCCATCAGAGAAGTTAAAGTCATTGCTTTAGCAGGTTCTAGGTTTCATGCTAATCTAGCTCCTTCCATATAGGCTGGTATGATTAAAAAACTCTTTAAGAGCTACAGTTACCTGGCTGTGCAAGATGGGGACCCTATGCGAGTAGTTAGGGCTTCCAGCAAGCATCCAGGCTGTCTTCAGGGGTAGAGTGCTTTAAAATTACTATCTTTCATGGTTCTGAGTTTGTGGCTCCATGTATTTGAAGTCAGCTCCTACACTATTAAGGCCAGTCTCTCTCTCTCTCTCTCTGCTTTACTGGCGACTCTATTTTTGAGTGTCAGCGTATTTAACATTTCAGTGGCAAAAAGAGGTATACAGGGTCTGCTCTTCAGGTAATGGATTTTATCCATGCCTCCCTATAGTTGCTCACTCTCTCTCTCTCTCCCCGTAATCTCCCATCTCTGTATTGTCCCCAGATATCAGTGCAGGCTGGTGACAGAGGAGGATCCTGGAATGACCTTCCATAGGATCATAGATGCCATTACAGGCAGGTGTAGGGGTCCCCAAGTCATCCTAGTCGACCACACCAGTTTAATTTCCACCCAGCATGCCTGCTCATCCTTAAAACAATGCTTTAGCTCAGATTGGTTAGTATCTCTGGGGCTACTGATTTTCTCACTGGGAGCCTTTTGTGCAGGATGCCTTTCAGAAACCTTTTGGAGCAGTTGAGCCAGAGTAGGTCTCTGGACCGTTTGTAGTAGAGAGACAGCACACAGATGAACCTTGACGGAGGAGTATTGTAATCCAGCATTGGAACTGTCCGATAGGTACTATAAAACCTTGTCCAGTGGATATCGGAATGGATCCATATGGGATTTGGTGCACCATTCAGAGAAACGCTTCCATTTAGCTGTGTAAGTTTTTTCTGGTAGGTTTATGAGCAGCCAGGAGGATCTAAGAGACCGTAAATCACTTCTGTCTTCTCAGGAGCCAGGCATGAAGATGAAGGGAGAGTAAGTTGGGATAGACCAGTGACCCCTGTGCAGAAGGTCTGTCCATAGAGTGAGACCTTGGAGGGACCACTGCCAACTTGTTGATCAAAGGAAGACCAAAACTGCCATGGCCGAGTGCAGTTGCAATGAGAATTATACCAAAGACAAAACTAACAGCCAGTCAGATTGCTTGGCTGGCACCTCAAACCTGTTGTAAATCCTATGATAACCACCACAAGAGGTGCCAGCCAATACACAGTCTCATACCACCTTTGCATAAGTCAATCTGACCCCTCTCCATATCTGCAAAACCGCCATCTTGTTTGCCGCTAAGCTCCGTCACGGGTTCCATCATGCTAGTGACAAAAGAGGGAAAAGAGGATGGAGAGTACATTTGAATTAATTCACGCTGCCGAAATTGACAACATTTTTCAGTCGCTACACTCAGGAGAGCCACAAAACACCAATACACCTGTACTCCTCTTACATGCCGAAGCCGTTCATCGTTCTCCCACCCCTCCAGTTGAACACTTGGCCGAGACCACGACTGAAGCAGAACTGCAGCTGACCACAGTGTGGGCCTGGACATCTCACCTCTGCCATCCAATCCTGTGTACACATAAAGACAGTGTCACGAAGATATAACCAGTGACCAGATGTTAGGTCGGCTGCAGTTCTGCTTCAGTTGCGGTCTTGGCCAGCTGTTCAACCAGAGGGGCAGGAGAGGAATAAATGTTACACATACTGCATCTCAGCATCATGGACTATTTTCTTCAGCGTAAGATTTTTATTAAAAAAAAAGAAAATATGTTTTTTCATTTTTGTTTAAAAGCAAATATTAACTGGGACCATGGTATAATTGCAAAAAAACACTCCAGGGTGTGTGTTATGCTGGGATGTACCATGGTTACTAGGGATTTGACCACTTGGTCAGTGGCCTCGTGGCCAAACCACACCAGCCATGGTAAATCCCAGCATAACCCACACCCTGTCGTGGTTTATTGCTTAATCATCTCACCCTGTGAACCTCCAACCTGAGCAGCACCTTCTGACAAAAAAAAAAAGCCAGGTTCTGGTTTTTGGGAGCAGAATCGAGGCAGTTTTGCGTTGAATGGGGACACAAAAAGGTCCAGCTCTGGGGTTCCTCACTTGTCGAAAGGAGACTGTACGACGTCTGGAGCTAATGACCATTCATGAGGATCTGCTTCTGTCCATCTGAGTTGGTCTGCCAGATTGTTCTGAGCCCCTGGCAAGTAAACCAGCTTGGATCAGAACATCGTGCTCCAGACACTACTCCACACCCCCCATCAATTCTCTGCAAAGAGGGCAAGAGTGTGCCCTCGCTTGAGTAGTAGTACATGACTGCGTGTTGTCTGTCTGAAAGAGGATTACCTTGTGGCAAAGTCCACCAAGGCTTGAAGAGCACAAGAACTGCTCTCATCTCTAACACATTGATGTGAAGATGGGATTCCATCAGAGTCCAAACTTCCTGGGTGTGGTGACCCTGATAGTGGGCTTCCCATCCCAGAGAGATGCATTTGTGGTTAGGCTATCTGCAGTTCTGGTTGAGAGAAGAAGGCCTTGAAGAAGGGTTGTCCTGTGTCCTCGCGCAAGTAATTGAAGCTGAGGCTTCGTCACTGATGGGGTAAGATTGAGGGATCGCTGTGTGCTGAGCATTCACTGAGTTGTCCTCATGTGCAGTCTTGCCAGAGGCACTTTGAAGACTTAGTAGGCCAAGAGGCCTAGCATCCACTGAACAGAGTGAGCCCGCACAAATGTGCTCTTCATGATAAGGTGTGCCATTTGAAGAATGACTTTCCTCCGGGAGTAATGCCCTCACCCTGGTGGTGTCCAGGAGGGCTCCTATGAAGAGAAGCTGCTGCACAGGCTGAAGCTGCGTCTCCTCTAGATTCAGTAAGACCCCACGGAGGTTAGGAACTGAGATGCTGTGAGCACTGTATCTTCTGTGCCCTGTCTGGATGGGCTCCCCAGGAGCCAGTCATCCAAGTAAGGGAAGATCTGTAGCCCAACGTTTGAGGTGCACTGTGAGAACTGCAAAGCACTTTGTAAAGACTCGAGGTGCCACAGAGAGCCCAAAGGGCAGGACTCTGAATTGGTAATGCTGACCCAAAGACAAAGCGAAGGAAGTTGTGGTGACTGGGGTGCACCAGGATGTGCTGGTAGGCGTCTTGCATATCCAGGGATGTCAACCAGTCTTGGGCTTAAGAGGCAGAAGGGTTCCTTGGAAACCATCTTGAACTGCTCACAATACAGAAATGGAAATTACATTACTTAACCGTAATTAATGATCTTCTTGGACAGTCTCCATCACTCATTCCACTAGTGGGATAGTGCCAGAGGCGCTAGGACCAGCGGGAACCTAAAATTTTCAGAAGGAGTGACGCCGAGACAGGACCCATGCGCAGCTATAATAGCTCAGCTGCGCCTGTGTAGGCTATCTCGGTGTCAACGTCCAACCCCCTCAGTACCTTTTCGACGGAGGGTGCAGCGTAACCAATGGAATAACTCATCCTGAGTTTCTGGGCCTGAGAGGGCCCAGATGGCCTTTGCAAGAAAGGTCAAAGAACAATGTCTTCACAGTCTGAACCATAGGACCATGAAGACCAGGAAAGAAAACGACTAAACCCAGGGGATGGTGGGTGGGCGTGTGAATGAGTGATGGAGACTGTCAAAGAAGATCAATAATTACAGTAAGTACGTAATTTCCATATCTTCCTGGACTAAGCCTCCATCACTCATTCACACTAGTGGAGAGTACTGAGCTAAAACCAACAACCCTGAGTGGGTGGTAGGAGATAAGGTTCACTCAGGACAGCCAAGGACTGTTCTGGTAATAAAGAGCAGTCTTGTAAAGAGCAACTAGAACATGGTGCTTTCATCTGGTTCAAATTCAGCTGCTTACCATCTGTATCTCCCCAGTGCGCCCTTGAAAAAGGGACTTCTAGGCCCAGTGGACTACCGGGTCAACAAAATTCAAACAAACAAGATAAGCGCTCGAGTTGCAGCTCACCAGTTTGCAGGCGACTGTAATAAACACAAAATGAAAGTCTGCCAGGAAGCCGCAACCACTGTAGGAGAGCGGTAAGAACCTGGCCTCACAATTTGGTCTAGGACCAAAATTAATAGTGTCAAAGACATGTACCAATACAGCGTAAAGGGACCTCAGGAACTGAAAGAGTCGGAGGTAAAGTCTACTGGTTCAGGGTAGACTGGAAAGTGCAGATGGAAACCCCCACTATCAAGTATGGCTGCCCTGTGAACAACAGGTCCAGGAGCACTTGAACCCCGTACTTGGTGAGCAAAGGGGGTCCAGGTGGGGTTAGCCCATCAAGGAGAATGGTCTCCACTGGGACCTCCCTGATGGAAGGCCAAGCACGACTTAGAAGCCTCTTGTGGTGGTCTAGCAGAACCAGATCCTACCCATTGCATTTTCCAAAAGGAACAATCCTGCCCCTGTGTGTACAACTATAGTAGCAGTCTCTCAACTCAGGGGAGAAAGGAAAAATGTACAGAAGGACATGTCCACTGCAGAAAAAAACATTCCAACAGAAAAAAAAACGTGCTGGATTTCTAAGGCAAATAGAGGCAGATGTGCGTCAAGGAGGGACACAGCAGGACCAAGTTAGGGCTAACCCATTCGTTGAAAGTGACTGAAAGCGGCAGTGACTCAGTGCAGTGAGGCACTACTCACTCTGACCTCCCTGAAAGAAGTAGGAAAGGATTCTAGTTTGCTGAAACACAAACATCACAACTCTGTCACGCACTTGGAGGATAGCTTCATGAGCAACTGGCATGGAACCAGTGCGCAGAAACCGAAGGTGTGAATATTTGAGAAGCTACCTCCGAAAAAAGACGTACTTGACTTTCGGCCAAGAAGGAGTATATTGCCTGTTAAGTTAAAGCAAGCAAGGAAGTAGGAACATGAGTTCTGACTCGGTGGAGAGTCGCTTCTGTTGCTGCGAGGCTGTTCTCAAGAGAAGAAAGTCTGATAAAAGAAAGGGGAATTAACAGACTGGGCAGTCGCCTAGGTCTAGGAAATGTCTCTGAATGAGAGAAATCTCTCTTGGAGAAAGATATGACCCATACCGCAGCTGGATCGGACTCCCCTAGGGGAAAGAGTCAGGTACTTTTACAGTACTCTGGAGCCAGGCATGCCTCAGGGCTGAGTCGGAACCAGCCAGATCAAAAACACGGGGGTATCGGGTAATTTCGGCTAGGCCCTGTGCTGTGATAACATTTTTTTTTAGTCTGAGCCTAACACGCCTTTCAGGCTGCTATTTTGCAAGGATTGTCTTGATACAAAATGACGAAGATGTTCTCCATCTGAGTGCAGAAGGAGCCTAAGCGTCCATACTGAAATCATGACCAGACTAATAATCACAGCTGGAGAGATGTTAACCACCTGTGCCAAAGAAGCCACCAAAGGGGCAATATCACAAGGGGGCTATATACCTCTATCAAAGGAGCAGAAGAGCCTGAGCGGCTCCCAGCCATTAAATTAGAATGTTCCACAGAGTGCAATTGTCTTGACTGAAAAAGTCTAGACGCAAAAGTGTATGGTCCATGGACGCAGTCTGAAATACTACAATGGACCCCATTATTGAGGAACTACTGAAAAGATCTTCCATCACAGACTCTGATGATAGAGGGGACGTGCTCTTCAGTATATAAAATGAGTCATCCGCTGTATTACTGACCAGAAGGACAGGGAAAGACCCATCTAGATGCACTTCTACCCCAGAAGGACCTCTAAGGGAGGTCTAGGTCAGAGCCACTAGAGACTCCGCCACCAGGAAGGATGTCGAGGAGCTTGATACCACATAGGCAGCCGAGAAAGTGCTGAGCGGAAAGAGATTCCGCAGGCTGAACAGTACAGCAGAAAACCGCTGGATGACAAGATCCCACATGGACCGCCACTCACTAAGATGTGCGGAAAAATAATCCACAGAACAGGACTTCATTCTGTGGAAAACCTCCTGCCACAAGTTCTGTGGAGAAAAAGTCCGAAAAGGAAAAATGTGTCACTAATTCTGCCAGACAGCACCCACTAGCACCCCTGCGGCACCAGCATCACTCATGGCACAGGAGGACAGCAAGCAGTGCCTATGCCAACCTGGGCGATACCAGAGGGCACCCGCGGCAGTACCCGCTGGCACCTCTGGCACCCATGCAGCAATGGCACCATGGCAAGAATGGCACCCAAGGGCACCAGCGGCACCCACGGGTGCCCCCGCACCACCCATAGCACCTGTGTGCTTAGCCAGCTAGACATCCAACGGCAGCAAAAACAGCACCCACGGTGCAGACAGAGTGATGCATAGCCGACCCACAGCGCCGAGCTAAGGCACACGGCCGACCAAGGCATCAGCCACGGCCCAAGGCACAAAGAGTCCCACCAAGGCACCAAGCCACGGTGCCAAGGAAAATGCCAATTAAAAACCTGAGAAGAAGGGAGAAGGAAAAGAAGGTACGAGGGGCTCACACGATGGCTAAGGCACCAAGAGGGCACTCTTGCCCATCGTGATCCAATTGACCCAGCTCCGTCCAACGGCCCAGAGTCCGAAATCAGGAACAGAGCCAGAAAACTGAAAGTCAAACCCTCTGCTCCACAGTAGCGGCCCAGAGGTGAAAACTGCCCAGCAGAGCTCCAACGAGGACAGAGATGGAGTTAGTCAGAATCGCCGTTAGGACCGGGGCCAAGGGAACCCACCAAAGTCTGTTCAGGCCCATCACCATCCCGATGAACAATCTCGCGGTAGACGTACTAACAGGCAACCTCGAAGCGCATCCATTCTTCTTCCCCAACGAGGAAGAAGATAGAGGTTGCTGAGCTGGACCCCGAAACTGCTAGATTTGTGTTTTCGTGGACTGTCCTCCCTCCATTATTAATTAAGGGCGGACCGGACACAGTCCCTCTGCCATAAAACTTTCAAACGAAGTCCTCCTACTGTCACCACTACAGTCCAAGAATGACTCTGTTGATGGCAGGAAAGAATTTTCTTCTACTTCATAATCTTTTCTTGTTCAGTAAAATAAATTACTACTTAAAATATTAAATGCTAAAAGCTGGTGTTGTATAAGCGAAAACAGACTCCTGGCAGGCGAAGCGGCGTCGACATCCTAGCACACTCGATGGCGGGAGAAAAGAACTGAGGCATTTGGAGGTCGGCCTTAAGATAGCCTACACAGCGAGCTAGTCTCACGAATGCGCGATGCAGGGTCCTGTCTTGGCGCCAACCCTTCTGAAAATTTTAGGTTAGCGCTTCTGGCACTATCCCACTAATGTGAATGAGTGATGGAGACTTAGTCCAGGAAGATCCTTGTTTAGTTTTCTGAGATCGAGAATGGGATGCATGCACCCAGTCTTCTTTGGGATGAGGAAGTAATGGGGGTAGAAGTCTGTATTGCGTTCTTCGAGAGGCACTACTTCCACTGCCCTGTTTTTCAGAAGGCCTGCTACCTCTGTAGTGAGAAGGCCTGTGTGCTGCCTTTTAGTGGATTATCTGGGGGAATTTCTGAAAAGTTCAGCAAGTAACCCTCTCAGATGATCTACAAAACCCACTTGTCTGTGGTGATGAACTTCCACTGATGGTAAAACTGAGTCAGACGTTCCCCCACTGGGTAGGAGAGGTCTGCCTAGGGCTTCAGAAGGTGGCACTAGGCACTTTCAGGGCCTGTGCTTTCTGTTGCATTTTCTTTAGCGGCTGAGGGATTGGTGCTTGGTTTGGGCTCCTCTGCCTCTTCCATGAAAGGACTGCTTGTTGAAAAAGAACTAACGACCCTTCCCTCTCTGTGGATGTGAAGAGGATGGTCTAGCAGATTTGATGGCAGTCCTAGTCTTCTGAGAGGCTTCGAGAGACTGTTCCATCTGTTGGTCAGACAAGTAGGTACCATCGAAGGGGACATTCATGACATTGCTGGGCCACAGAGGAAAACCCTGAAGTCCGAAGCCATCTCTTCTCATGCAGATCCCTGCAGTGGCAGAACAGGATGCAGTATCATATGCATCGATGGCTGCCTTTGTGATGACTTAAGATTCTGTACCATGCATTACAGCCTGCAGGATCTTCTATTTAGTGACAGACTTTGCAAGGACTCTAAGGGACTTAAAGGAGGGCCAAGGACATATTTATACCAGTCCTTGATAACTGGCTATTTTGCATATTCAGAGCGGCTGCTGTGAAAGCCTTCTTTCGTATGGTGTCAGTCATACTAGACTCCTTAATGATATGTTGGGCTGTAACCTCCTGAGGGAGAATGACCATGTCGTTCTTCAGCAAGGATAACATATATCTGCCGTAGGTTGGGAAGCCAAAATACGTCTGTCCTTGGGAGTAACATACTTACGGTCCAAATGTTTAGAGACATAAGGAATGGAAGCAGGCCTCACCCACACCACCTCCGAAAGAGTTTCAAAAGCTGGAGGAACTGGAGGTATGAGGATAACAGGAATGTTAGAAACAGGAAGCCGTTCCAAACATAGCCGTTTACCTGGATCAGGAGCAGAAGTCTCGAGAGAGAGAGGGGTGCCTGCATGTTTTTCAGGAGGGTTTGAAAGGGTAGGTCCTCCTGAGGGAGCAGGAACTGGAGCTTGGTTCTTCAGACTGTAAAAAGTGTCATCATCCCTGTACTGAGAAAGAATGAGGTTGGGGTCAAACTTATTTTCCCCCAACTCATCTTCAGAAAGAGGAGCTGGGATGGGGGACCCAGAAATGCCTAGTTTGGGTCTAGGAGACACCAGCACTGTATTGGGTGCCATCACCGGCCCCAAGGGAGTCGGCACCAGAGGCGGTGCCACCAAAGAAAGCAAAAACTGAGGTGGCGCCAGGTGCGGCATCGAGACTGGCCCTGAAAGGCCCAAATCTGGTGACAAGCCCAACACCGAACCAGAAGGTCCAATCGGCACCGAAGTGACTGGAGAGGGTACCTCAGACATGCACTGCAGAAAGACACTGCAAGGGGGTACGGCGAGTAGAACTGGTGTCAGCGGTGCAGTCACCAGCAAAGTATCAGAATCCATTGACAGAGCCAAATGCTTTACCCAGCTTGAATGCCCCAGGTGCAACTCCAAAGAGTCTTAGGCCTGAAGGAACCAGGACCAGAACCACCAGAAGGCGCCAAACTTGCCAGGCAGCTGTGCCCACTGCTCCATAAGAGCTGCCCAGTGGCGAAACTGCCCACCGGAATCCCCACAAGAGGACAGAGGGGGACTCTGGGCCCGAGATCTGGAAAGATCACAAACAAAAGCAGTCGGTGAAACGACGGTGCTGGCGAAGGCCTCCTGCCAGATGAACCAGAGGACAACCTTGAGCATTGTTTCTTCCCCTTCCAAGGGGAAGAAGAACCCGAGGTCATGTGGTGCTGGGTCTGACATGGATCGAGCACCTTTTTGTGTTTTCAGGAGGACTGCCCTCCCTCCCGAACACAGGAACACTCATTGTCACAGCTCTCCCGCAGAGAAGGAGGTGGACCGGACACAACCCCACTACCAGAGCAGCATTCAAAGAGAGTCACTACCATCACTGTGTGGTGATCTGGTAATCTTCCTGGTTCTTCACTGTGATGTGTGATGTAACTGTTACTACCAGCAGCAGTGTCACTCCCAGCAGGTGTTGTGGCAGGGCAATACTATAGGTTCCTAGGCAGGTGGATGGAGGCCTCCAACAAGGAGAGGCAGTAATCACAGAGGTTCAATGAAACAAAATGTTTGACAGGTAGGGAAGGAGAACATGGTCACGGAGGAAAACACCCAACAATTATAATGACAGAAAGAATGGACAACACTATTATCTGAACAATAATGACACATAAATAACTAACATTAGCTCTAAAAGTTTCACCATGGCCTAAAACTTCTATATTTCTAAGTTAAACTGAATACTCTAAATAAGCAACAACTGGTCGAACACTGGTACTGAGAGCTCTTTCAACAGTACAGAACACTGAAATGCTACAATGAGTTCAAGAATACAGTCTACTTTGGAGTCCATTTTTGGCGGTCATCTTAGTGCGCACAGACATTAGGTGGAAGGGTAGGTGAGGCCACTGGGACATATAGAGGTCTGGTATACAGGCCATGAGTTTGTCGGCAAAACCTCCTCTTGAGGCTGCGGGACAAAAGACCTGAATGGAAAAGGTTCTGTCACGAACCTCCAATGAGCTGTCGGACAAGACAAGCTGAAGAAGATACTTCGGGACAAACCTTCTAGTGAGCCGCCAGGATGAGAGGATACCTTGGCCACAAATCCTCCTGTGGGCTGCCAGTTGCAGGAGCAAGTAACCAGTTCAGGGGACAGTTACCAGTTGCAGGAGGCAAATAACCAGGTCAGGAGGCAACTGCTAGTATCGGGATAAATAACTTGTTCAGGGGCAGATGCCAGTAGATGAGGGCAAATAACCAGTTCAGGACAACTGCAGGCAATAGAACACAGTTTGGGGCAATTGCAGGCACTAGAACACAGTTCGGGGCAATTGCAGGTTACAATAGGTCAGTCATATAAACATTACTACTGCCACTCTAAATTGCCCTTCTTCCCTTATACTACCCTGTTAGGTTGTTTTTTTTGCTAATTTAGCTAGCCGGCCGCCGCTATGTGCAGACCGCGGTGGAACCTCTACACCCCTCCCACCAGTGCGACAATGTAGCTGGCACAGTGCTCTTAGTAAGCTACAGAAGAAAAGAAACAATTTGCCCCAACATTTTCTTGCCCTTCTGGTGCCCTAGAGAGAAGAGGACTAAAAACACCTGTGCTGTTAGCCCTTACTTTCGTAGCCCACTAGGGCTCCTTAAGGTAACTAGGACTTGCCTTGCCCTTTTAATTTCCCAAGTAAGCTGTCCCTAGTAAATATTTATTAGGGCCTGGTTCCCTCAGCTCCGCCTCTGGGAGCTTCCCTAATAAATATTTATATCTTCAACTCAGGGTTGCTCTGCCCTAGCCCTTCCTTAGGCACGGTGAAACCTCATGAATATTTAATTATTTAAATTCTGGCCCTCTGACCCACCCCCTCTCAGTTGATTCCTCCCCACACCCTAAGCACTTTTAAAACAAATTTTCTTTTTAAAAATTCAGGCAGTCAACATACAATAGCTGGTTCTGCCACAGACTCACCACCCCACTAGGGGTGAAGCTTTGGAGATCAGGAGGCTGGGAGGTGCTACTGCAGGGCCTTTCTGCTTCTGGGCAGGCCGCTCGATGCTTCTCTGGCCAGGCTGCCTCCGAGGGACTGGAATAATTTTTGAATTTAGTAAAAGTAACAAAAGGGGCAAAACTCAGCCCACACTGGGGAAGCAGATTACGGACTGTTGGTTGCTGGAGGGGCACCACACAGGATGGACCACCGACTGGAGGAGAGGCACCGCAGAGGAATCAATGGAACCAGCTTCAACAGTCGAGGTAAGCCCTTGGTTCCCGTTGCTCCCTCTCAATCCAGCTCCTTCCCTGACTCGGTAACTGACTGCCCAACAAAATGGAACTTTTCAAAATCCAACACTCTGGGTTCTAGCTCTCAAACCCCAACCTTGTGCCCAACAGTCACTGTTGGTTTTGAAAAACAAACACCATGTGCTGGGCAGGGACTAGACAATCAGGGCTTGTGCTACCTGCTTGGGGGGCAAGGGCAGGCAGCCAGGAAAGCAAAGCAAACTTCCTTTTTTTGTTTACTTTTAAAACCGCTGCCTGGTGATGGGGAAAGGCACTACAGAGGGGCCCCAACACACTACCTCAATGCTGCCCACACTGCCCTCTCTGCTTGTTTATTTCTGTTGTGCCCCCATTCTTTGGGGCACTTCAACTGTCCATGGTCGAAGGCCGTTTTTCAGTAGGGTAGACAGAAAAAATTAACAACATTTTTAACTGACAAAAAAAAAAAAACTAGTTAAACAAAACAAGTCGAACTGCATGCTGTGATCATACAGACATGAAGATTCTGACTCCCGGCGGGTGAGCAATATCATCCCTGAAGCGCACTAGATGGTGGGAAAAAGGAACTGAGGCAGTTGAGGGCCGTTTGCGAGATAGGCTATGTAGCACAAGCCAGTCTCACGGTGCCACGCATGTGCGCAGCCTACCTTGGCACCGGCCCGCCTGAAGATTTTTGGCTCCCACAGGGTCCTAGCACCTCTGGATGAGAACCCAGCAGTGTGAATCAGTAGTGAAGATTAAGTCCAGGAAGATTAAACCCTAACAAAACATAATTTGAAAGGCCAAAACGGGCATTCCTGGGGTGCATAGATCCTCCTAAATACAAAGGCAGAGTTTAATGCATTGGAACTGGTTCCTCTAGTGTCTGGTATATAATAATAATAATAATAATAATATTGCAACATCTATGGTCCCTCCACGATTGCCTCAATAAATATCTGTAGCCTCCTCCATAACCTCGACATCCTTAATGCCTTGATCCAGCAGCACAACCGGACATACTCTCAGTGGTCAAGACATGGCTCTCACCCAAAATAGAAGGCGCCTGTGTCTCTCTCCCAGGCTACCATGGTCTAGAAAGATAAACGCAACAAAGCGCCGGAGGTGGGTGTGCTATCTACCTTAGAGACAATCTCACATTTATTTATTTTATTTATTTATTTATTTATAATGCAATCAGTTTACAACCTTTGAGCCAGAGGCTCATTTCCAAAGTACCTAATCAACAATGGTAGGAAATACAGAATAATACAGATAAGACAGAAAAATACAGGTAATACAGAAATAGGGTACATACAGAGCAGCGTATGATTAATAAAAACAGACACGCATTAATGGCACAAGGTAACAGCAACATCGGTAGTGTGGTACAGAGCAAAATATGGTATAATTGACAATTGAAGAATAAAAGGTGTTTAGCAGCATAACGGTATGTCATGTGGGTGTGAATACAGCCAAACAGGTCTACTGTGCCAGATTACAGGGAACGTACTGCATGAGACAGTCGCAGTACAGGTAACTTCGAGCAGAGCAGTCACACAGGTGACTTGATATCTGATTACACAAAGTGTAGTGCCTGGAACAGAAGTAGTACAAAAGGCAGAGAACGAACGAAAAGGGCTGGGTAGAACTAAGATAAGTATGAGGGCATAGGAGTTACAGCGTGGTTTGTTCCAGTCAGTTATGGTACAGTCGGTAGATGGAATCATAGGAATAGAAGTTGAATAGGAAATAAGGAAGCGAGGGCAGAGCAGCCCAGAGGGCATTGTCAGAGAAGAGTGGGGGTTAGAGCATCCGTTAGGCACAGAGCAGCAGCGCCTGCTGAATAGCTCCTTTTGAGGGCATTTTGAAGGTGGAGATGGTGGTGGTATCAGTGATGGCCCGAGGAAGAGAGTTGCACAGCCGGAGCTCTATGGCAGAAAGATCTCTGTCCAAGTGAAGTCCTGCACGAGGGACCAGGAAGGTGACTTGCTGGAGTCAGGTGCTGACAAGGGGCTGTGCTGGGAGGAGGCGGAAGTCAGCCCAGGGAGAAAGTTCTAGTAAGGTTTTTTAAATGAGGCACGTTTGGTATAACAGAAGCGTTAAATCGAGGTCAAGCATTGCCGTAAGATCAGAGAGTTGGCAGGTAATGAGTGAGCTTAGGGCCCCAGTGATTAGCCTTTAAAGCCTTATTTAGGAGGAGGCGGATTTTGTTGAGGGCTGTCATGTTGGCAGTCCCATAGATAGGTAGCCATAGTCCACCAGAGAGAGTATGGAGGAAGTAACACGCCAGCGGAGTGCGTCGGGGGACAGTTTTGTGGCAGTACAGGATACCGCGGATACTGGTAGCAGAAGCGAGTGCATCGATGTGGGTATGGTAGGAGAGGGCTGAGTCAAATTGGATCCCTAAGTACTTATAGGATTGGACTTGTTCCAGTTGTAGTTTAGAGCCGAAAAGGATACAGAGAGGGGTGTTCTCCAGGGACAAGTCCTGCCACTGCCCACTTTGGGAGACCAAATACAAGCACTTGCCTTAAAGGTGCTCCTTGGCTCTCATAATAAAACCCTCACGGTCACTTCAGTCTATATTCCTCAAAAGCATAAGGCTACTGGCTTTGAAGGACTAATGGAGTGCCCAGATTCAATGAGCCTAAACAATGAAATTATACTCCTCGGGGACTTTACTATCAACTGGCTCTCCCCGGAGGCCAAGGTCTTCAACGATGCTCTCACAGCTAGTCACCTCTCACAGCTGGTCACCACTCCGACTAGGGTCAACTACTCCACTGGCACCAGCACCTTACTTTACTGGGTACCGTCTAACCGCCCCAGTCACGTATCGGAGATCACTATCCTGATGCTCTTAGTGACCACTCTCCTATTATGTTCAAATGGTCCAATAATTACACCAAGCCCCAGTGAGAATAATTACCAAAAGGGTTCTTATAAGGGGTCACCATGACTTTCTCGGTCTATAACACACACAATGTTGACACTGCCCTAGATTACTTCATTCGCCACTTTAATGAAATTTGTGATGGCATGCCCCTATGAAAACTAGGAAAGTCAAGGGCCACTGCAACCCTGGTTCTCCCTGGCCTACCTGACTTGCTGAATTCAAGGGTCTGCCTATGGCTGAGCTGCAACTTCTAGCAAGTAGGTAGATCTGCAAAACTATAAAACGCATAATGATTACTTTCGGGTTATACGGCTGCTAAAATCAATACTACCAGGAAGCCCTCACCAAAACCTGGCGTGATGGCAGAAAGTTTTGGAACAACTTAAAGGGACAAACTGGTAAAGACTGCAGAACTGACCCCACTATGCTTAACATAGAAGGCTCCACTCTTGATCCTAGAACAATTGCCAACTCTTTCAATAATGCCTTCTTGGACCCGAGTGGGGCACTCCCCGACTTCAACCCACCCAGCTCTTCTGATGCTTGAATAATTAGTTCCTCCACCCCTCCCACCCTCCTTTTTACTTAAAACAATCACAACCAGGGAAGCTAGAAAATATCTCCTAAAGGTTCTGGGCAAAACTACATTCAGCAGTGAAACATTAGGCCTGAAATTCATAGCACTGTCCTTGGACAAAATTCTGACCCCACTGCACACACATACTCAACACCTCTCAGGTACCGCAGTTCCCAGTAAGTAGAAGTCTCGATAGTCACTCCAGTCTTCAAAAGTGGTGAGGGACACTTAGTGGAATGCTCGCCAATCTCTATCTTACCGCCCACTCGAAAGAAGCTCGCGAGAGAATAGTATGGACCAGCTTGGCGTAATGCCTTGAAAAGCACCGCTGCTATGTCCTGAGCAACATGGCTTTAGAAAGCACCACAGCACCACAACTGCACTGCTTGAACTTACTATGTAAACTACTCCCTTGACTGAGGTCTCCTAGTTGGCGCAGCCTTCGACTTATCAAAAGCATTTGACACTGTCAACCATGCTCTCCTGATAAAACAGCCCGATAGCATTGGTCTCTCCCAACACTGTATCTTGGTTTTCCAGCTACCTGTTGGGAGAGGTCTCAAAAGGTCAAGATTGCAAATACCTTATCCGATAGCCATCAAGTCTGCTCAGGAATACCTCAAGGGTCTATTTTGGGCCCGCTTTTGTTCAGCCTCTTTCTTAACCAACTCTCCTCTGCCTGTAATTGTCATCTACTCCTTTATGCAGACGATGCCGTATTGTTTACCAGCGACTCTAACCCAGTCGCTCTCGAAGGCAAACTCCAGACCAACTTTTCAGCAGCAAAAAGATGGTTTAAAGATCAGAAGCTGGTGATGAACTATACAAAGACTAAAACTATGTTGTTCTCCACTGCCCAAAATTGGAACAACAAGGTGGGTCCTCCCCTGGAACTTGTACAGAATTTCAAATACCTGGGGATCATGCTGGACAGCACAATGACTTTCGACCGCCACATCGACATAGTCACTAAGGCTGTTAATACACGCATTGGTCTGTTGCACAGGCACAAGCATAGCCTCAACCCTGAGGCCCTTAAACTAGCAGTGCAAAGTTCTCTTGTGACCCCAATTGACTATGGGCTGGTAATATATGGGTCGGCCACAGAAACTGCCCTATGCCGTATTAAAGTTGCTTTAAACAAAGCCTGCCGACTTACCACAGGAGCTGCACGCATGATGCACACATGTGATGTGTATACCCAGGCTAACTGGCTTCAGTTCCCTGATAGAATTCTCTTGCAGTCCTGCTTACTAGCGAAAAAAAGCTAGTCTCGGTATGGTTCCCACAGGGGTTCAGAATCTTCTCCCCCAATACTAACCTTTGCAACACTCGAAGCGCAGACTGTCACCTATTTAAAATTCCCACTGTCGCACCTCCTTGGGTCAAAGATCCTTCACTTTCCATGCCCCTGGGTGGCTAAACTCTCTGGAGCCTGACATCTCCTCACTAAGCTCGATTGGTCCCTTTAAAAGACTGCTGAGACAGCAGCTAATAGAGAATGCCAGCTGTACCTGCTTCCAATAATGTCTTACGCATGTTCTCCGGACTTCTGCTGACCTTACGCTAACCCACTCCTGCAGTGCCTTCTATTATTGTGCCCCCTCAACCTCTTATCGCACCTCTGCTCTCAGTTCCCTGTTCACTCCATCCACCCCACCACCCTCCTACCCACCCTCTTCCACTCCCATCTACCCACATCCATTTCTCTGCTCACCCTCCTCTCCCCTCCCGTTGTCCCATACCCTATTCTCTGCCCAACTTCCTCCCAGATTGTTTCCTTCTTTCCCTCACTCCTTCCCCTGTACGTTCAGCTGTCATCTCTCCTCCCAGGGTACTGCCTCTCTCTTTGCTCCTTTTCTTTCCTCTTCCTATAACCTTGTAACAATACCCAACTTACTGTACTTGACTCCGGCTACTAACATAGCCTCTGTAAACATGCCTACCTACAGTAACTTAACAGACTGTGGCTACTGTGACCAGCCAATGACCTTGTACATGCTGTGCTTGCTCTACTTAGTCACTTAAGCACAATTGTGTTGTAATTTACTTATAGCTTTGTCTAGACGTGGAACCTATTTAATGAGCTTGTACTCAAAGGTATTATCCAAGATCTCAATAAATAAAAATGCCACCTAGGATTACCCCCCACCCCATTCTAGGTCTGCCCTGGTTCACTTGACGCAGTTCAAACACTTCCAGAAGTGTAGATCTCAGGGTGATCACAGTGTTGTGGCAGAGCATGTCTTTCTACCGGACTCTGTTCATTGTTCTGTGGGTGGGGCGGCGTGGTGAGGTGCATAATGATGCTGGCTATTGTATGTGCAGAGCCAGGGTTGCTTGACTATCTACTGCTGTGGGACCATCTGATTCCTAGGGGGGATTATTTTATTTAGCTTTTGTTTACCAGAAGGCACACTATGCAATGGAATGCCTATTTTCAGGTGCAACCTAGGAGATTACAACCAAGAATGCAGTACAGTGGAAATACAATACATCGAGACATATTGGCAAGAAAGTACGTAGTTTACAGTGCCATCAGTTAGTTATACCAAATAGGGACATGCATAGATTCACAGTACATTCTGTATGCTAGGTAGAGAGAAAGAAAAGTCAATTACATGTCAGTGTGTCTGTAATTAAAACCATAATGACAGCACATTTAGCATAGAAAATCACAAAACACAAGGGAGAGGGAAGAGAATCATATTCATAGTAATTACTTCAGTGGGATGCTGTTAAGAAAGCAAAACTTCACTTGGAGAGAGTGCAAGTAGGGAACATGCTGAAGTACCAGGACAGGAGTAGAGTGCCTGGTTAAGGAGATGCTCACGAAATTTAAGACGGGAGGACTGTATAGAAGTACATCGTTGAATCTCAGGAGGAATAGAGTTCCATAGTTTGAGGGCAAAGTAGGCAAAGGATGCTTCTCCAGCTTGAAGTTTAACTCTAGGGACAGTGAGCAGGGCATTTTCAGTAGATCTCAGGAGGTAGCCATTCTCAGTGAACTGAAGAGAGAGGCAGGATCGAGGCTGCCCATTTAGCAATATATTAAAGATGGCCCCTCCATAACTGGTCATGCAGAAGCGATGGGGAAAGCCAACCCAGCTTGTCATACAGCAATAATGAGCGAGTCTAGGTGACTTCAATGCAAAGTGGCAGATATTATAGGTGATATCCCATTTGTGGAGGGTGGTTTTTGAGGCTGCAGAATGCGCTGGGGCTCCAAAGACAAGTCTGGAAGTGGCATTCCTCTGGCGATGGCAGGGCATGCTTGTGGAGTCAGGTCTATGAGACACCAAGCATGGAGCTTACAGATTTGCAGACATCCATAACATGAGATGTAATCAAGAGTAGGGTCAAGGATGATGCAGAGGTATTTAAAGGAAAAAGTGGTTGGGACCAAGGTGCCATCTTGGTGTACTACCGATAGAAGGGATGGGCAAGCTCTGGGTTTGGAGGATGTACCAAGGAGCATAGATTTGAGTTTTTGTGGTATTGAGGATTAGTTTGTTTAGCGACAGCCAGGTGTGCAGACTGTAGGTCCGCTGTCAGGCGCCAATTGTTCTGATCAATATTATTTCAGCTGGTATAGAGGACCAGATCATCAGCATAGAGTATGGCTGAGGAGTGGGCTAGACTATATGTAATAAAGTTAATGTGCAAGGCAAACAGCGGCTGCCCAAGTATGGAGCCTTGAGGAACACCACTAAGGGAAGGTGCAGGGTCCAAGAGGGAGGACAAACACATGACCTTCTGGGCTCTGAGGAGCGCAGTTTGTGAGATACTCAGGTTCTCAAGTTTACCAGTAAGTAAGGTGTGAGCGACAAGATCAAAGGCTTTCATCAGATCAATAAAATGGCACCTGTGAGGCTACCAGTGTCCATGGCAGAGGAAATAGTCTTTGTATGGGTAAGAAATGCAGTGGTGGTGCTGTGCCCTCTATAAAATCTATGCAGAGTATGGGATATCTATGCCGAGTATGGGATACTAGGTTATGGTCATCGAGGGAACTTGTAAGTTGCGAGGCCACTACCTTTTCCAGTATTTTATTTAGAACAGATGGAACAGCAATGGGCCTATAGTTATTTAGGATTATGTGGTCTCCCTTCTTAAAAACTGGACAACTTGTGCAATTTTCCACACATCAGGTACTATATATGCCTGTAGTGAGGGATAAATTCATTAGTTTAGCTACTAGGGAGGCTTATTCCTTGGCGGCAGTTTTCAGAAGTTTGGGTTCAATACCATCTAGGCCCACAGATTTAGAGTCAGTAATCCACATAAGGAGTTTATGGACCTCTGGGGGCCTGACTTGTTTGAAATAGAAGGGAGGTTGAGACTGGGTTTGATTGGACCCAGTGCAGGTGCTGGCTTGTAGAGTAGCAGGGGCCCATCTGAGGAGACACTCACATATGGATAAGAGGTCTGAAAAATGTGAGTTAAGGCATTTGCTATTGCCATACAATGTTGCAGTGCATCCCATTTAGTAATATATCAGAAGCGATGAGCGACTTCCTTGCTGACCAAGCATTTTTGATTTGCTGCCAGAACAGTCTGGGATTTTGAGCCATAGCACTAAAAAAGCATTTTACAGTGATTGCTTTGGTTTTTTCTGACCTCCCTTTTGTATATGTTACGTAGGTCTCTATAGGAAGACCAGTCCAGGGGATGAGGACGAGGAGAGAGGCCTCCCATTTCTTATTGTAACCCCCCTGCAAATGGGGGTTCCCAAAAGACTTCCAGGAGCTTGCTTGAATGCTCCAAGCCTGAATGGTGTTTGGCGTTTAAGCCATTTATCTGTGAGTGTTTTTAGAGCCTCTGGTACTGTCTCTTTAAGAGCTGTCTGCTTGCAGACATAATTAGTTTGTGTGGGGGGACTGTGTGTTTCTCTGCTTGAGTACCACTCGAGCTGCTGCCAATTCACTCCATTTTTGCAGTCACTAGGAGTGCAAAGGGAACCTATCTGAAAGATGTAACTGTTTGCCAGAAATCATTTAGAGTAATAATGAAAATATAGTTTGTCTAACCTGCTTTCTTTGCAGTCAGAACTGTGTTTGCCTAGTTCCCATTCTAGTTTTGAACTGCTGAACTGGACCAATCAGTGTGGGTTAAGGTAGCTCTAAAATGGTGCCTTGGGCAGAATCAGAACTGGACTCGTAATCTGGCCAGCCACAAGAGGATTGTATGGGCAGTGACTCTGGGAGATGTAGTTTGGACTTGCGCCTTTTGGACCAACAGGGCAGTCTATTGTGAGTGACAGCCAGTCCAGCCAAGAACTGGGAGGAACTCAAAGGAAGTGCCAGTTTTGTCTGCTGGATTTTCAGTTGAGCTCTGGCAGTGAAGAGGGAAGGAGCCCTGTGCTTTTTCGTGTGCAGTTTTAGTCGGAAACACGTGTAAGGCCCAGAGTTCCGTCTGCAGCTTGTAACTGCTTGTTAGGACTGAATCTGTCCTGTGAAGAGAATCAAAGGATATCTAGAGTAGAAACCAGGCTCACCTGTAGAAGACTGGAGAAATTGATGAGTGCGCTCGGTCTGTCAGGAACTGAATCTGCTGTGTTCTCCGGGTATTGTGCAGTAATTGCGATCAGGATAGAGAAGCAGCCTGCCTGGTATATTACTTTCTTTTTACCATATAAATGTGTGAGGAGGCTTGTGTAGCTCAAGTGAATCCTGCTGCCATTAAAGGACTTTTGCCTGTTGCAGTTTGTCATATAAATGTGTGAGGAGTCTCGTGGAGCTCAAGAGTAGCCCTGCTGATGTTGAAGGACCTATCTTGTTTGGAGGTCGTGAGTACTAAGTCAGGGTCACTCCCCTGTTGAATTGCCACATTGAATCCAAATGGAATTACTGTACTGCTGACTGTTTAATTTTTCTTTTCTCTGTAGAGGGCCCTACCAGCTGCCACGGTTTGGACTAGCCACTAGGGCTTGGGTACCCAGGGACAGTAACTGGTAGGGATAGGCCTGTGCACAGAGCCATAGGTAGATGAGTAAAGTGATAAGCTAATTAACCTGATTTCCCCGCCCTTGTTATATCCCCTAAAAAATCAGAGCTGCTTGTTTCAGCAGAGTTATACTGCCCGAGGTATTTGTCTATGTTAAAGTATTGTACTGTGATTGTTGCACTGTATCTTATTTTACAGGGGTCCCAGTACCTGAAACAGTCCTGGGGGTAAGTGTATACTGTGAAGGTAATTCTGATATACTGTGTGGGCCACTAGTGGGAAGAAAGGGGTTGCAGTGTCCCAGAGGGCTGTGACCAGTTAGTTTAACTATTGCAAACCCTGACCTCTGGTGGAGGCACCCGCCATCGGATCCAGGCCCCTCAACCGTTAGTGGCAAATCAGGCAGGGGTAGTAGCCCCTGGGATAGTGCCATCTAGGGGTTACATTATCAGACTGTCTTTGTTGCTGGCGTAGGACAAATGTGCATTGTGCAGTAATCAGCATATTTATTGGCTCATTTTTTTTTTTTTTTTTTTTTTTTTTAAGCTGTATAGGTGTGAAAATTCTCCATTGTAATAATGTGGCTTAACTGCAGTAGCTCACAGATGGTTGCACTATGAGGCAACTTGTCCTGCTGGTTAGTGGGGGATCCGTGGTGTGGTATTGCTTGCTTGTCAACCCTAATGCCCAACCCCCCCTTCTAGCCACTACCCTCGTGACCCAATGCCAAGCTGCAGGTCCACTGGCCTATTACTTCGCACAAGGCCCAATGATATAACGAGTGGTGAAGCCATAAGTGGTGTCACAGGGATTACAGATCATAAGTAAAATATCAGGCATATTTTTTTTTTTTTTTATTTGGCCCATATCACATTTGATTTTGGAATGGCACGAGTCTGTGTGGTAAAATGGTCGAATGTGCTGATGTCTTGAGGAAGCTAGTTAGAGGTCTGTAAATAGAACTTTGAGAACAGTCAAGTTCTATAATAAAATGATGTCAGATGGAGGCTGTTTTGCTTGAGATCAGTTAGAAATGACTTAATTAGGGAAAAGAAAATCCAGATTACAGCACATGTACAGCACTTGGGAGACTGAATTTAGGAGCCAAATTCTTCAGATGCTGAAAAGATGGAAAGTCACTACTGGCTTAACATTTGCATTTCTGTACATATTGTACACCACCAAAGAAAGAGCCAATCACGGGCAATGGGTTTTGTAAATCCGTACATTTTGATTTTCCTGCAGTGCTGATTATAAGATAAAACTCAGATTAAACAGCAGACAAAGGAGCCTACACTTGTAAAGCACACAAAGAGCTCAAATAGCAGGAAATGCGAGACCAGCGATTATCAAATTATCACAGAATGGTCAAACAATGGCACCCACTGGTGAAAGAATAGATCCGCATGGAGTCGCCCTGCCTCCTCAAAAGCCTCATTTTCTCAACACATCTGGACTCTTTCAAAGAAGTTGCTCCATTTAAAACTCTGAAAGTGCTGCAAGGTAGCTTCAGCTTTCCAAGCTTGAAATCATGATATCTTTACAAAGAAGCATAGAATTTTGTTAGCAGAAAAGGACCACTTAACCCATCCTGTGTGCCCAAGTCCTCTGCTTCTTCTACGGCCACAGACACTATGTGGTCTCCAGCCTCCCCCCCCCCAACCGCTCTCTTATATACCCCTATGTTTATCCCGTTCATGCTTGAAGCCCCCCCATTTTAGCCTGCACCACTTTGGCTGGCAGTTTGTTCAAGGCGTCTACCACCCTTCCAGTGAAGAAATACTTCCTCACATCTCCCCTGACCCGCTCCCTCAGCTTCAATGCATGCCCCCTGATACTGATGCTCATCTTATGAAACAGGTTCTCCTACACGTTCACCCCGTGAGGTACTTGTGATCATGTCACCTCTCTCCGCTGTCTTCCAGGGTACACCTAGAGATCCCTCAGTCTCTCCTCATAGGCCTTCCCTTGTAAACTCTGCACCATTTTAGTTGCTCTGCTCTGGACTGCATCCTGTCTTGAGGTGCGGCCTCCAAAACTGGACACAGTACTCCAGATGGGGGCATACCAAGGAGGTGTATAGTGGCACCACCACTTCCCTCCTCTCCTGCTGGAGATACCCCTCCCTATGCACCCCAGCAACCCACTAGCCCAGCCCACAATCTTCACATATTGTGTGTCCCACTTGAGGTCCTCTGATATAATAACCCCAAGATCCCTCTTCCTGTCTAGTGACTGTCAATACCCCCCCCAGTCCTATATTTACACCGAGGTTACTATGTCTTAGGTGCATGATTTTGCACTTTTTAGCACTGAACCCCAACTGCCATGTCTTTGACTACTCCTCAAGTTTCTCTAGATTGCCACACATTGTCTTCAGCCCTTCCTGAGTATCCACCCTATTGCAGATTTTGGTGTCAACTGCAAAAAGGCAGACCTTCCTCTCAAACTTTTCTACAGCATCCCTTATGAAGGCACTGAAAAGGACTGGTCCCAGTTCCAAACCCTGTGGTACACTGCTGGTCATGCTCCCATCCTTACAGTAAGTGCCATTAACCGCCACCCTCTGTCTCCTATCTTTTAACCAGTTCAGAACTCAATCTACCAAAGCGGACCCTCCTCCTAAGCTGGTCAACTTCCTAATCAGCTTGCTGTGCAGCACAGTGAAGGTCTTGCTTAAGTCCAGATAGGCTACATCCACTGCCCTCCCCTGGTCTATCTCCCTGGACACTCAAGTCCAAGAGATCCATCAGCTCCATTTGGAATGACCTTTAGCCATAAATCTGTGCTGCTTGGGTTCCTGCTGTCCACTGGATTATAGATGCTTAGCTTTTCCTTCAGTAGGGTTTCCATCGATTGCCCCACCACTGAAGTTAGGCTGACTGGCCTATTGTTGCTAGCCTCCTCCCTGATGCTGCACTTGGGTATTGGGACCACGTCAGCCCTCCAGAACCACACCCATTTCCAGTAAACTGTTAAACAAGGTTATCAGCAGGGCAGTTAGCAGCTTTTTCTTTCCTGAAGATGGAGGAGGGGAGTGTTTGCACAAAAACTTGTCCGACAACATCACAGCATGCAAAGATGGAGCAAGGCACTTCAAGGCTGACAGTGAGGAAGCTCATGATGAGAAGATTCAAGTTCAGACCCTGAGATAACTCCACTCACATCAACTCTGTATCAACATACAGTAATTATTATGTTTATATTACTGACTCAGACAAAGGACCATGGTTATGTGACTGTCGAACAGGCATCATTTGGTCCCCATGGCTTAATCACCATGAGTCAGACAGCTTTCTCGGTTATGAAATGTGCTCCTAGTTAACATAGAATAGTCATTTCAAGCAGCATTTAACAAAGCTTTCAAAACTGGTCAGTTTCAGACATCTGGCTCTACTCTTTATGCTGCACTTTGTGTTTAATGAAAAGTCTGATCTTAGTGCTTTTGGGCTGTGATGCATGCTAGGCAGATTTGCTCAGATAGACATAGTAAATTTAGACTGGACCATAAAATGTCTTAAAAAGCTGGGATACAAGTTGCTTGTCTACCATTACATAAGGGGCATTACATTACCCATTAGTATTTTCAATGTTAAAACCTCATCCCACAATAAAAAGTGCACACAGGCAGTGTGGTCGAACTGCTGGAGTAGTGATTTATGGTGGAGTCAGTATATGATTTCACCATACATTAAAAAAAAAAAAATACACCTTAGTAATTGTGTTTCTTCTAATGGAGTCTTGCTGTATTCTGAGACATGCAGTTAGCCCCAGCACTTGAACTGCCCCAGAGATGAAAGTGTTAACTATGCAGAAGCATAGAACGTTGAGCTCAAGCTAGGATTTCAAACCTCTGTCTGTGGTGCTTCAGAGTGTAACTGTCAGATTCTTATGAGCAACTAACTAACTACACCCCTGGTGTGGAAATTGTAAACAATAAACTAATAGGTAAATTTTTTGTGTCCCAATAGACTAGAGTCGAGAACCCAAAAAAGAAAAAACCCAGGTAGTGAAATACAGGTTACTCACCTGTAACAGGAGTTCTAGGAGTGGTATATGTTGTTCATCCACACTTTGTGGCAGATTCCTTCCCGCTTTAAATGTTGCCGGAAGGTCTTCAAACTGGCTTCTCCCACCCCTGGGTGAAGTAAAACTCGGTTCCGCCCCATGACGCCAGGTCTAGCCCGATGGAAGCCAGGTTGCGCGTCGACACCAGGGAGGTCGGGTGGGTCGTGTGGATGAACATATACCACTCCTAGAACTCCTATTACAGGGGAGTAACCTGTATTTCTATGGATGTGGATATGTTGTTCAATCCACACTTTGTGGCAGACTCCTAGCAGTTCTCCGGGAGGAGGGAGGCAAGGCACGCACCTCCTACTCCGGGAATAAGGACTGGAGAACCGAGGCCCCAAAACCAGCATCCCGGCGTGACTTGAGGTCAATGTGGTAATGGGAAATGAAGGTGTGTGCTGACTTCCAGGTAGCAGCCCTGCAGATTTCCGGGATAGGGACGTCCCTAGAAGCTGCCACCGAAGCAGCGGTATGGCGGGTAGAATGAGCTCTTATCCCTTTGGGAGGCTCCAAGCCCGCCAACCTATAACAGAGATCTATGCAGGAGGTGACCCACCTGCCTATCATCCGCTTGGCTGCAGGTCTGCCAGGTGCGGCTTCAGCGTAGGTGACAAACAGCTGGAGAACCTCTCCCCGAACTTTAGCCGTTCGCTCCTTATAATAAGAGAGCGCTCTTCTAGGGTCCAATGTATGGCGCCTATAGTCGGCCTCCGAGGAGTGACTGGGGTAGAACACCAGCAGAGTCAACACCTGGTTAAGGTGAAACTTCAACACCACCTTCGGAAGGAATTTCAGGTGGGGGCGAAGGACAACCTTGTCCCTGTGGAAGACCAGATAAAGAGACTCAATGGAAAGTGCCTGGAGCTCTCCCATCCTTCTGGCTGACGTGATAGCCACCAAGAAGGCAGTCTTCCACGACAGGTGAGAGATGTCACACCTGTGCATCGGTTCGAATGGCTTGCCCATGAGCTTAGCCATTACCAGCAGTAGATCCCACGGAGGTGGAGGTTCTCGCACTGGAGGGGATATGTGATCAAGGCCTTGGAAAAAGCGCCCGACCACCTTTTCCTGTGCCACCAACTGCTTGCCGGCCCGCACCCAGTAAGCAGAGATGGCTGCCAGGTGCACCTTAAGGGTCGTAGACCGAAGCCCTAGCTGAGAAAGGGACCACAGGTAGTCCAGAATGTTAGCCAAGGAACAGGAAGAAGGGTCCAACCCCTTGTCCTGACACCAAATGGAGAATCTCTTCCATTTGAAGGCATAGCATTTTCTGGTAGACTCCTTACGGAACGCCTCAACGACGTTGAGGACCTCGCCAGAAAGACCCAAGGCCTGGAACTCTAGCCGCTCAGGAACCAGGCCGTCAGGTGCAGGGATTGAAGGTCTGGATGGCTCTGCGGAGCCCGCCGCCACGGACACCGCCCAACGGGCCTCCCTAGACTTGACCGGCGGGTACCATTTTTCAGGGCACCCAGGAAGTAGTCTGGCAGCGCGGTCCTCCATGACTGAAGCCAAGAAAGACCTGCACAATTCGCAGGCCTGCGAATCGTGGCCAAGCCCCAGGCAGTAGATGCACGTGGAGCGCGGATCGGTCCAGGAAATCTTCTGCCCACAAGGGCACCGACGGAAGCCGGGAGTCGATTTGTATATCGCAGCCGCGAGGGAAGACGAAGACCTTAGTCTTGTAAATTTTAAAATGAGTTTCGTAAAATCCTAAGTGTGGATTCAGGCCTAAAACGCCGAGCGCAAAGGAGGGAACCTGAGCTTCCAAGTGGTAAGGAAGATTCAAGGCCACGGGCGGAGCAGAGGGTTTACCACCGGGTGGGTGGGAGAGCCAGCCTGAAGACCTTCCGCAACATTTAAAGTGGCAAGGAACTGCCACAAAGTGTGGATTGAACAACATATCCACGCCCTAGAACAATATATTATATAATAATATATAAAATCAACAAGAACAACAACTTCACCCAAAGGGGAGGGGTGTAAGGTACACCCCTGAGGTGCAACACTGTACCTACCAGCCCACATCCCAAAAACTAGGTTCTGAGAGAGGTCAGAATACAGCAAGACTCCATTAGAAGAAACACAATTACTAAGGTGAGTAATTTTTTCCTCAAACATGAAGTCTTGCTGTATTCTGACATATGCAGACTACCAAGCAGTACCTCCATGGAGGAGGGTACCAAACCTATTTGGGGAATAAGCTCTGCAGTACTGCTGTACCAAAACTAGCATCACTCCTAGCCTGGATATCCAGAGAGTAATGCTTGGTGACTGTTTTCCAGGTGGCTGCTTTGCAGATCTCTAGTAAAGGTGCAGCTCTGGCAGTAGCCAGAGAAGCTGCTGTACCCCTAGTCGAGTGGGCCCTTAGGCCTGAGGGAGGTGTTTTACCTAGTTTGGTATAACAGAACTGTATACAGGCTACAATCCACCTGACAACAGTTCTTTTAGTAGCTGGCCTACCTTTTCCCACTTCACCATAAGTGAGAAACAATTAAAGACATCATTCCTATGTGCCTTAGTATGCTCTATGTAATAGCTAAGTGCCCTTTTAACATCCAAACTGTGCAACCTTCTTTCTCCTGAAAAGGAATGATCAGTGAAAAACACAAGAAGGGACATGGACTGGTTCAGATGGAAATCTGAGACCACTTTTGGTAAGAACTTCCTATTGGTTCTGAGGACCACCTTGTCTCTATGGAATGAGACAAAATCAGGTTCCACTGACAGGGCCTGTAATTCACTAATTTGCCTGGCAGAAGTGACAGCTACCAGAAACAGAGTTTTCCAGGTCTAGTACTTAAGTTCAGCTGAAGCCAAGGGTTCAAAGGGTGGCTGCATAAGCTGAGCAATGCAGATAGAGATCCCAAGCCGGGGTAGGCTTTCTAAAAGGAGGGTCGATACCAGTCAAACCTCTAAAGAACTTTGCAAAAACAGGGTGGGATGCCAGAGAAGAGCCCTTCCCTGCTGACAGAAATGCAGAAACAGCTGCTAGGTGAACTTTTAAAGTGGCTGGCCTAAGGCCTAAACCATTAAAGTGAACCAGATAACCTAAGACTGTGGCAATACCTGCAGCATCTGGCAGGATATCCCTCTGAACACCAAATGCTGAATCTTTTCCATTTGGAGTTAAGTTTTTCTGGTAGAGGGTTTCCGAGAACCCTTAAGGATGTCTAAAACTCCCTGAGAAAGATGCAGGCTTGCGTACTCTAACTCTTCAAGAGCCAGGCCTTGAGAATGACAGACTGGAGATTGGGGTACCAGATCCTTCCCCGAGAGGAGATTAAGAGATTGTGTCTGGGGAAGAGACAGGGAAAGTGAGACTGCTAAGGACAACAGAGGATACCAAGGTTGCCTGGCCCAGTCTGGAGCAATTAGAATCACTGTGCAGGGTTGTGACCTGATCTTGACTAGAACCCTGAGCAAGAGGGGAAAGGCATAAATAAACCTGCCTTCCCAATCCAATATCAGAGCATCCAGGGGAACTGTACCCAGGACTGGAGGTCTGCAGCAGAACTGGGGAAGCTGATTGTCTGGGGCTGCAAAGAGATCTATCTCTGGAGTGCCCCACTTGGTGAAGATTACTTTCAGGATGAGAGGATCCAAGGTCCATTTGTGATGGCCCTGGGAGATTCTGCTCAGAGCATCTGCTCACACATTGTCCTTCCCTGGAAGGTGAACTGCTCAGGGAAGTTTGAAGGGAGTAGGCCAGAGACCATACTTTCATGGCCTCTGTGCACAAGGCCGTAGACAGAGTGCCCCCTTGCTTGTTGATGTGCCACATGGTGGTGGTGTTTTCTGTCCTGACCTGAACCACCTTGTTCCTCACTGATTCCGAGAAGAACTGAAGGGCCAAGAATACTGCCCTGAGTTCTAGAAGATTGATATGAAGGAGAGACTCTGCTGGAGACCACACCCCCTGTGCTGTGAGGGCTCCCAGGTGGACTCCCCAGCCCAGGAGAGAAGCATCTGTGGTGAGAAACACTGAAGGAGTTTGCTTGAGGAATGGGACACCTTGCCTGAGATTGTCTTGGTCCAGCCACCACTGGAGAGCTTGGACCAGAGTCTGAGGTCACTGGAATCAGTTTGGTAAGAGAGTCTTTCCTCTGAGACCAAAAAGATCTTAGATGGAATTGAATGCCCCTCATCTGGAACCTGGCCCCTTGTACCACTGCAGTGGAAGCTGCCATGTGGCCTAGGAGTTGAAGAAAATGCCTTGCTGGACATCGGTTTTCTTTTTGGGTTTCTCAGACATGGCCAGACTAAAGAATTACCCTTGACAGCTGTTACGCCAGGTAATACTCTCCGATCGGTAACCAACCGTGTTACGGGTTGTGGAAGGGAACCGGTAAAAAGTCAGTTATTTTTGGAACCGATCAGAACCAGCACACCACTACAAACTCTAAGGAAGAAATTCAAACAGAAACAGTCGGTTCCCAACCGGACCGACCGCTAGGGACCCGAAGAAATTACAATTTCCACAGAATGAAATCAAAAAACAGTTCACTACCTACTACACACTTACTGTACTGTAGGTAGAGACTTGAAATAAAAAAAAAAAAAAAAAAAAAAGCAGTTAAAACCGACCTCACTATAACACTTTACCGTGCAAGAGGTGAAGGAGCAATCTCGGAGGCGACTTCACAGTTAGGTGGAGTAAAGAATCTGACGGTTACACTCTGAAGCACCACAGACAGAGGTTTGAAATCCGAACTCGAGCTCAATGTTCTATGCTTCTGCACAGAGTTAACTCTTTCATCTCCGGTTTAGTTCAAGTGCTGGAGCCAAACTGCATGTCAGAATACAGCAAGACTTCATGTTGTTTGAAAGGCCTATTTCAAGTGCCCCACTCATGTCCTCTTAGAAAATTCATCAACACCCACCCAAAGCAACATAGCACTGATTCTATCTTAACAGTCTCACTACTGGGCCTGAATGCCAACAGTCTGTCCCTCACAATTTCACAACGTATTAGGGAGAGACTGCCAGCATTCAGGGCAGGCAGTAAAACTGGAGCTGTGGTGCACAGCTTTAGGAATTTTTTTATACTAATACTTATCACCTGGTGGGTGAGTTTTTTGATGAAGGGACATGGGTGTGGAGAGTGGTGGCGCAAGGGTATTAATAAAGTACAGTTACACAAGAACTTACCGTAACAGTAGATTTTCGGGAACAGCTCTTGCAGCAGGTTACACCATTAGGACTGAAGCCGGCAGGCGCCAGGACCCCACAGAAATTTTCTAGCTAGCAGTATTCAGTGGGGACCGCCTCCGACGTCGGTCCGGCCCCCGACGTCATGCATAATACATAAGGAGGCAGTCCCCCAGAATCCCCAGTTCTTCCGCCAGAGACTCCCGGTCACTGGATGACATCAGAAGAGGAGACCGAGGATCCGCCATCAAATGGCAATCAGAGAGAGGCTGTAAATGCCTTATCCTAGGAGAAGGATGTTGGAACCAGAATCTACCTCTAGCAGGGATTGTGGGAGGGAAAGTACCTGCTGCAAAAGCTGTTCTCGAAGATCTACTGGTACGGTAAGTTCTTACGTAACTGTACTATCTTACTTCGAAAAACAGCTCTTGCAGCAGGTTACACCATTAGGACTGATTCTCAAGCAATCCTAGAAATCACACACCATCAGGAGGAGGAAAGGTAGAAATCCTTGAATTACATCGAGCCTAGGACAGAAGTCCCTGAAGGTCTGCTAGACCAAAACCTGTTCTTCGCCTCGATGAGATATCCAGGCTGTAATGCCTGATGAAAGTGTGAACGGAGCTCCAAGTAGCTGCAGCACAAATAGCTGAAGTGGATACGTTCTTTAAAGCTGCAAAAGAGGTAGCCACCCCTCTGGTGGAATGACCCTTAACCGTGCCCGGTAGGGGTTTGTTGTGCTTCTGGTAACAGAACGTAATACACTGGATGAGTCACCTGGACAGAGACTGTTTTGAAAGAGGAGCTCCCATCATCCCATGGGCAAAAGAGACAAAAAGCTGGTCCGATTTTCGGTGCTGTTTGGTTCTGGTCAGGTAGTATCCGAGACACCTATGCACATCAAGAGTGTGCAGAAGGCCTTCTCCTCGATTAGAGTATTTCGGAAAATACACTGGTAAATCGATATCCTGATTAAGGGGGAGTGCTGAGACCATCTTTGGCAGAAATTTAGGATTAGTCCTTAGGGATACCCTATCTTGGTGGAAAACCAAATAAGGTTCTTTGCACATAAGTGCATGTAGTTCAGAAATTCTTCTGGCCGAAGTAACGGAAGACGCTGTTTTTAGTTGCCAAGAGACAAGACGCAGCTCGCAATCCGCGGCTGGTTCAAAGGGTGGCAACGTGAGATGCTCCAGGACAAAGGGTCAATCCCATGGTGGAATCTGATCCTTAATCGTGGGGCCTAAAGTGGAGGACACCCCTCAGGAAGGCACGTGTCGTGTCCAATTGAGCTATAGTGCGTTGGCCTATAGGGACGTGATAGGCTGAAATGGCACAGAGATGTACCTTGATCGAGGAGTAAGCCAAGCCTGACTGGAAAAGGGACAGCAGGTAGTCCAATACCAACTTCTCTGGACAGTCCAAAGGCGAAAAGCTGCACACTTGAATCCATAAGCAAAACCTACACCACTTCATGGCGTAGGTCGCATGGGTAGCAGGCTTCTTGGCAGCAGTGAGAATGTCTGCCACCTCTTCTGAGACCCCGTGTCGCATCATGGCTATGTCTCTAGGAGCCAAGCATGTAGGTTCAGGGAACGCAGGTCCGGATGGACCAAAGAACCCGCCTCCTGAGACAGCGAATGGGAGCCGATTGGCAACAGCACTGGAGGTTCCCGGGATAGCTGATGCAAGAGAGGGAACCAAATCTGTCTGGGCCAAAAGGGCATGATCAGTGTCAGTGTCGCTTGCTCTCTGCGAAGTTTTAGAAGAACCCTCTGGATCAACGGGAAAGGGGGAAAGCATAGAGGAATCTGCCCGCCCAGGAGAGGGAAAACGCATCTTGCCAGAAAACACCAGGCCCTGGATCTACTGAGCAAAAATTGGGCAGTTTTGCGTTGGATGGGGACGCGAAAAGGTCTAGTTCTGGAGTACCCCATCTGCAAAACAGATCCTCTACTACCTCCTGAAGTAGTTTCCATTCGTGGACTCTGGCCTGAGAGCGGCTCAGGCCATCTGCGATGACGTTGTCCACTCCCGGAACATGAACAGCAATGAGGTTTGCGCTGTGTTGCAAGACCCAATCCCACACTCTCATGGCCTCCCTGCAAAGTGGGTAGGAATGGGTGCCTCCTTGTTTGTTGAGGTAATACATCACCGCAGGATTGTCTGTTGTAACAGAAGTGTACCCGATGGAATCTCCGACTGGAAGGCCTGCAGGGCGTAAAGAACTGCCCTCATTTCCAGGATATTTATGTGGAGATGAGACTCTTGGCCTGTCCACAGGCCCCCGAGACCGGACACCGTCGAGGTGTGCTCCCCAACCGAGCCCTGAGGAGTCTGTGGAGAGTGTCACAGTCGGGGACGGCGCAATGAAGGGGACTTCCGCAGAGAGATTCCTCGAATCTAGCCACCATTGTCAATCTCAGATTACGGCCTTCGTGATCCGGATTGGATGCTGCAGATAGTCTTGCTTTTGGTCCCATTGGACCCTTAACATCCACTGGGTTACCCGCATGTGGAGACAGGCTAGCGAGGCTGTTGCAATGGCCGCAGCCATGTGTCCGAGCAGGCAAAGGACCAGTCTGGCAGGAACGGTCTTCACCGAAACGTCCCTGATGAGGGATCTGATGTGTTCCGCTCTGTCCGGGGGGAGGAAAGCTTTCCCTTGAACGGTGTCCAGAACTGCACCTATGAATTGCAGAGTCTGGGACGGTACCAGGCGTGACTTCTTCGAGATTGATAATGCCCAATGTCTCGAACAGAGACTTAGTGCAGTGAATGGCAGACATCAGGGCCTCCCGGGAGGGCGCCATGAGAAGCCAATCGTCCAGGTAGGGGAACACGTAGTGGCCTTGTCTCCTCAGAGGTGCGGCTACGACCACCATGCACTTCGTGAACACCTGAGGTGCAGATGACAGCCCGAAGGGGAGAGCTCGGAACTGATAGTGGCGACCCAGAAACTCTAAGCGCAGAAACTTCCTGTGCGCCTGAGCAATGGGAATATGCAGGTAGGCATCCTGCATGTCTAGGGACACTAGAAAAGCTTCCTGCTTTAGCATGGGATTCAGACCTGGGAGGGTCACCATGCGGAAGCGTTTGTACAGGACCGAGTCATTGAGGTCGCTGAGGTCCAGTATCGGATAGAGGTCCCCAGTCTTCTTTGGAACCAGAAAGAAGCGAAAACAACATCCTAGTCCCCTCTGGTTCCTTGGTACGTGCTCCATGGCTTCTTTTCCCAGAAGCACGAGCACCTCCTGCTGTATGAGCAGGGCATGCTGACCTGAGTAACAGGAGAGCAGAGGAGGTCTTGTAGGTGGGTGGTTGAGAAATTCTATAAAATGGCCTTTCTTGACCAACTGAAGAACCCACCTGTCAGTGGTGATCGACTGCCACCTAACAAGTGGCGAGAGATGCGACCCCCGACCTTTCTTGCCCGTTGATCCAAAGGACTGGCGAGGGCCGGGAAGGAGTCATGCTGTGGCAGCACTGGTCCCTGCGGGCTGGGACGGTTTTGTGTACGTTGGCCTCTGCCTGGGGACGGCTTGGCCTGGGCTTTACGCTGAAAAGTGCCCCTTTGCTGCTGACCGGAACGCAGCTGCTGCCTTTGTTGCCGGCTGTGAAAGCGGCTTTGGTTCCTAGGAAAATAACTAGGCCTGGATTTGTACAAACTCCCTGCGTCCTGGAGTTTGGTGATGACCCTCTCCGAGGATTCACCAAAGAGTACCTTGCCGTTGTACGGGACGTCTAGAATATTCTTCTGTACATCCGGGTAAAGCCGGAGACACGGAGCCAAGAGTGTCGCCGGAGACAAATGCCTGAAGCTGCAGCTCTGGCCGAAGAGTCTGCAGAATCGTATGCGGCTCTAAGCACTTGGGTCCCCACATCTGACCCTGTGCGGAGCAGGTTAAGGAGCTCCGCTTTCTGGTCGCCATCAGGAAGCTTGTCGACCAGGTCTTGGCCCTGTTCCCACAGGGCGTTCTGAAACTGTACCATGTGGGTAAGGTAGTTCAGAGACCTGATGGCGCATGTAGCAGCCGCGTATGTGCGCCTCCCCAGGGTGTTCAATTGCTTGGATTCCTGGTCCGGTGGCTGAGTGCTCATATGTTGTGTTCTTTGAGACCGGTCATGTGAGGCCGTGATGATCAGGGAGTCTGCCAGAGGTTGCTTCACCAAGTACTGGTCCTCTCTCAGAGCCTTGTACAGGCGGTCAGCCTTCTTCGGCACTGCAGGAGTGGAGTGCGGACGCTTCCACGCAGCCTTGGTGACGTCCGCAAAAGTGTCCACCAAGGGTGGGACTACCACAGGCTTTGGGTCTTTCTGCCGAAGATAGCGGGCAAGGCGTTGTCGTTCGGGGTCAAGGTCTTCAGCATCCCACCCCATGTTGTCCTGGATGTGCCTCATTATCTCAGCGAAAGAGGGATCATCCGGCGAAGACCTGGGGAGGTCATGTGGGTCAGGAGAGGAGATGCTGAGCGGAGAAGGAGATCTGGAGTAGTCCGAGGTGTCCGATCTGGAGTCCTCCCCGGAGTATACCGATGCAGTCTGGGTCGCTTAGGGCTGGGAGACCCTGATGGAGATCTGGAGGAGCCTTCTCCTGTCTTTGGATCTACCCCTAGGAGGTGGAGTCTGTTCCTTGGGGGTTGGTGGTCGTCCTGCTGGCCCCTTAGGTGGAGAAGGGGGTGCAGGAGGTGAAGGAGTAGGAGGAGGAGGTTTAACAGGGAATACATCCTTTTGGATGGCGTCCCACCAAAAAGTAAAGCTCCTTTACTCCTTGATATTCATGCCCGAGGGCCTACTGCGCCAGTGGTCTGTCGCGGGTCTGCGTCGGTCCCGGTGTCTCCTGGTTTGGGGAAGGTTCCCATGGGAGCCGGCATCCTCAATGTCACCCGCCTGGTCTTGGGCAGTGGGGTGTCCTCAGTTGAATCCCTTGGCCGGGCGTCCGTCGGTGACGAAGGCAGTCTTCCGCTCCAGGAAGTGCGATGCCGGCGTCTTTGGATCCGGCGAATGTCACGCCCGGCGACTGGTGTAAATCAGTTTCTGTGGCGCCCTGGCTAATTTGGAATGTTTAGCCGACGGGTCAGATGCCCTTTTCAGGGACATCAGGTCCTTGGTCTTTCTGGGGGCTGGATCAGGACCTCTGGGCAGATGGGAGACCGACCTGGAGTCGGTGTCCCAATGTCGGGTGGAGGAAGAGGATTTATGGCGCTCAGAAGACTTCAAGAGGCCTTGGATGGAGTGGAGAGCTGAGGGCCTCGAGGTCTTGATTGGCTGAGCAAGAAGAACTGCCTGAAGTCCTGACCTTAACGTGGGGCGGCTGTGGACCGAGCCCTGGAGGGAAGCGGTCCGATCTGGAGCCTGAGCTGCAGGAGTCCGAGATCTGGACCTCACCTTCTCCCGGTGTTTATGGGCCTTAGAAGAAGAAGATTCTCCTCTGGAGGAAGGTTCTTGGTCCATCCTTTTTAATTTTTCCTCAAGGAGATACGCCTGTAGTGCCTTCTGACGGCGGATCCTGGTGCGGCTATTGAACCCTTGGCAAAAGGTGCAGGCCTTGGTATTGTGGTCCGGGCCTAGGCAACGCACGCAGGAAGAGTGAGGATCCTTGAAAGGGATCTGTTTTCCGCAGGCACACGTAGAAAAGTGACCCTCAAGCAATGGAGTTGGAGAGGACATCAGTTGGCAAAAAATACACAGCAAGTTCTGTAGTCGTCGTACACTAGGTAGAGACCGAGAGGCCGATGCTGGCAAGTCGACAGTGGGAAAAGAACTGGGGATTCTGGGGGACCGCCTCCTTATATACTACGCCTGACGTCGGGGCCGGGGCCGACGTCAGAGGCGGTCCCCGCTGAATACTGCTAGCTAGAAAATTTATGTGGGGTCCTGGCGCCTGCCGGCTTCAGTCCTAATGGTGTTATCTGCTGCAAGAGCGGTTTCTCGAAGTAAGATCTAGTATTTTTTTGTGTGTACTATTGTGCAAGTTAGATGGCGGCCAGCCGAGGAGGGGAGCAGGGGGTTTGTGCCAGCTGCCATCGGGGACTAGTGTCGTGGGGTGCTCTGGAGGTACAGGGTGCCACTGAACACCAGGGAGAACTTATAGGGATGCAGAGAGGGAGGTGCCACTAGACACAAGGGGGGCTTATGGGGAAGGGAGAGACCAGGAGGTGCCACTGAAACTGGAAAGGAGAGAGGTGTCCTCCCATATAAGCTGCAAAAAATTAAGCATAACTGTGGTGTCCTACAGATGAGACACACTGATGAGTCCTGGTAGGACGAAACACATGTCTGTCTTCTGTTGGCACCCTCTGCAGACTCTATGAGAGGCCTTTCGGTACCATGCATTTCTGCTTAAAGTTGAACCAGCATAATATTTTGTGGTGATTTGCATATACAGCCCAGGATGCTTTGCATTATGGAGGTATATGTGATTTAGTATAACTGGGGTTATGCCGCATAACCCCTGAATAAACTAAAATAAAACGTACGTGACACTTGTGAAACCCTTTTAAGATGAAGTCCTGTGTGCCACAATCATTGAATTGTATCAGCCATATACTTTGGGGAGTAAGGAGCAGTTAGGCTTGTTTTCTACGAGTAGGAGAGAAACTCATGTGAATGACATCCGACTAAACTGCTGTCAGTAGGAGAGGTTTGCTTTTTGTAGACCTATGTACATGATCACACAGTCATTTGAATGACAAAATTCAGGTGGATGCCCAGCACTGAACATAGGCCTGTAACATATGGAGAAATCATAGATACGCTCCAGATGGCAGATAGCCATTAACAGTTTGTAAAAAACTCCTTCCCTGAGGTCACTCGTCAGCTGCTGAGCATGCTGGGGCCATTGGGTGAGTTTACATTATTTAGCAGCATTTTGTGTCCATGAAAATGCCTGCTCCACACTGCAGGGGTGGAAGTTTAGACGAGGGTCTAAACAGGAATATAGGGGTCCCACCTGGAAAGTAGATAGTGGAGGGCTCCGAGTGACACACTCATATCAGTATTCCACTTCAATTTAATAGACTAGCTCTGTGTTTGCATCTCACATTTACTTGCAATGCTCAAAATACCTCATCTGATTACAAAACAGATAATAAATGCAAATATTTTCAGAGTTTAGAAGGTGGCCAGGTACCTAACAGAGTGGGACCCAGTGGGCCAGTCAGACACTGGTGTGGACCCCCTAACATTAAACAGTTTTGAGAATGCTGAGTGGCTAATGTTTTGGGGAGCTCAGACACGGCACGTGTTTTCACGTTTGGTCAAAGATGTGTTTACACGACTGCTGTGCTGTGGCATGTATGTTGAGTACAGCAGTTGCCAGTGCGTCCACATACAGGAGCAGAGAATTGGTTGTAGTGTTTGATTCCTCCCCAAGTTATATTTTTTTTTTGTTTTATTCATTTGTGTGGGAGCAATAAAAACTCCTTCCCACTCTACCTTTGTGCACGCCCTCCCTCCAGCTAGACAGATACTCATGCCATTTTAAATCCCTTCCATCTTTACACACACACACACACACACACACACACACACACACACACACACACGACACCCAATACAAGGAGATTTAAAACAAAACAAACAAAAAAAAGAACTATGCCTCCCACTCCTTCAACCCCTGACCAACTGCCCTGCAGACAGCCAGCTTCACTGCTGCAGGTGATGGGAGTGTCCATTAGTGTTGGATCCAGTATTTTAGAAAGGGTCCCATGCACAAAAATGAATGGGGTCTGACTCAGGGACTAGGCTGTCAGCAAGCAGGCAAAAAACTTCTGACCCTTTCATCTTGTACTGAACATGTTTAACATTTGGTAGTGGACCATGATAATGAATTTTTGTTATGTTGAAAACATTATGTTGGATTGTTCTTATGCCATGTAAATATCAAAGAAGGGTCCTGCTGATGCAGGAGCTCTAGTAATGCTAGATCCACCACTGGTAAAGTCAGTGATGTGGATCAGACCCACGCTGGCCTGGAAGGTTGAATGGGACTCGGAAGAGATACCACACCACCGGCTGCTGTCCATATGCAGATGTAAAGTGCCGGCAGCCTTTAATGCCTCTATCACTGCAGCAATTTAAGACGCCTGCAAACGACAGGCTTGTCACTGTTCCTGATCACGTCTACTAGCAACACTGCACCACTCGCAGCAGTGCACAGAGGTAAGTGTAATTCTGCCTATGAATGCTCCCCACTGCCTGAACCCCCCAACATCTTCTGCAGTGGGAATGGGTTCTGCACACTCACCATGTCGTACTACATCAGTGGCAGTGGCTCAGTAGGTAGCACGCTCGCCTCTGGAGTCGGAAGATCAGAAGGTCATGGGTTCTATTCTCTACACCAAGCACTTGAGGTAATGCCCATAACTAACACTGTACTGCAGTATAAGTGGGGATGCTGTCTTTTAGATGAGACATTAAACCAGGCTCCCTTCTGGCCACTCAACTGTCCAGGTAGAAGTAAAAGATCCCATGGTACTTATAGAAAAAGAGTAGGGGAGTTTCCCCAGTGTTATGGCCAACATTCCGTCATCAATACAAACTGATCCATGCAACCCACCCCCAGGATACACCTGGAAACAAGCAGTCACAATTCAGTGTGCCTTTGCTGGTCAAAACAAAAAGTTACAAATAAAATACTAGTCCCATCTGCACATACGGACAACCAGAATGTATATTTCAGGCTGGTGCAGCACTCCCATGGAGCTGAAATGGTTGATGGGATTCACCCCAGAATTCTAAAAGAACTAAGGGGGAGAACTAGTGACACCATGGACTACCCTTTTTAACAAATCATGGGAGGAGGGGGTGGTACCCGAGGACTGGATGAGCACGAATGTGATTCCCCTTCACAAAAGTGGGAGCAAAGTAGAGGCAGGAAACTACAGACCTGTTAACTTAACCTCAATGGCAGAGAAAATGATGAAATCACTTCTGAAGGAAAGAAAGAATGGTTGAGTACCAAGAGGCCAGCAGGGCACAGGACCCAAGGCAGCATGGATTCACAGCGGGAAGGTCATGTCAGACAAATTTAATAGATTTCTTTGACTGGGTGACCAAAGTAGTAGAGACCATGATGGGGCTGTGGACATGGCCTACCTAGACTTTAGCAAGGCATTTGACACAGTCCCACACAAAAGATTAACAAATTAGCCAGCCTGGGAGTGGGTCCCAGGATGGTAGCCTGGGTAAACAAAATTGGCTGGACAACAGGACACAGAGGGTAACAGTAAACGGAAAGGAAAGAAAGGAGGTTACTAGCGGGGTACCGCAGGGTTCAGTACTGGGCCCAGTCCTTTTTAATGTCTATATAAGTGACATTGCAGAGGGACTGGAAGGAAAAGTATGCCTCTTTGCAGACGACAAAGATCTGCAACAGGGTTGATACACAAGGGGGGGCGTGGAAAGGATGAGAAGGGACTTAGCAAGTTTAGAGGAATGGTCAAAAGTATGGCAGTTTAGATGCAAACAAAAACCCAGGGGAAGAGTGCATAATGGGGGCGGTGGGGTTGGGGAGGTATCAACAATAACAAAAATGAAAGGGACCTTGAGGTAGTCATGTCAGATGACCTAAAGGTAAGCAAGCAATCTGAGAAGGCAGTAAGGATGGCTGGGGGGATACTGGGATGTATAGGAAGAGTCATCACCAGTAGAAAACAGGAAGTTGTTATCCCTCTGAACAGACAGTTGGTAATACCTCATCTGGAGTACTGCGTGCAGTTCTGGAGGCCCCATCTCCGCAAGGACATAGGATGGAGGCAATCCAGAGGACGGCAACTAAAATGGTGCAGCGTCTGCAACAGAAGCCATACGAAGAGACTAAAGGAGCTTAATATGTATACCCTTGAGGAAAGGAGGGAGAGGGGGACATGACAGAAACTTGCAAGTCCCTCAAGGAATCAACAAAGTCCAAGAGGACAGCATCATTCAGAAAAAGAGAGGTGCAAAAACAAGGGGACACAGTTTGAAGATTGGGGGAGGCGGCTCAGGGGCAATGTGAGGAAATATTTTTTTCATAGACAGGGTAGTGGAGCGCATGAAACGGCCTTCCTAGGAGGCAGTGGGGTCAAAACAGGAGAGTTCAAAATGCATGGGACAGACATGAGGCAATTCTGGTAGAAGGTAGGAAGAAGTAAGCTGTTGGTTAACTAGGATCTGCAGCTTATCCATTAGGTAGGGAAATGGGCAGACTAGGTTGGCCAAGCTGTCCTTATCTGCTGTCAAAGTCTATGTTTCTATGTTACTGACTAGTGAGTAGAAATGTGCGTTTAGCTTTAGCTACACTCACCAAGAGTTCACGTTAGCATTCAGTCGGTACAACTACTGAGACTCAGTAGCATATTTCTTAACTTGAAAAGTAATAAAATTAAAAGCAGGACACCATTTGTTCAGTAAGACTTTGCAGAGCAAGGAAACAAATGATATCATGGGATACTGTCTGCCTTGATCACATTATGAGGAATGAGACCATAGGCAGAGTGCCTTCAACCACCCAAGAAGGGACAGTGCCCCATGATTTTGCACAACTTGGGAGTGCATTATGGTGATTATAAAAGTATTCAATTTTTATTTAACAAAATAAAAATACATCAGTTTTACAATTACTGTTATGAGCAGGGGTAGTTAGAAAAAAGTGCATACATTGATGCTGTGGCCAGTAGGAGGCACTGTTGTCACTGTAGACGTAAACAGTACAGATTCCTGGAGAATTACCTCAGATGACACCCCAACCCCACCACTGCCTGGGCTCCATTTCAACAGTCAGCGTAAGGTGAACCTGCAGTCTGTCGCCTGGCTTGAAGGCAGTCAGAGATACTGTTTTGTCTGATCAGGCATTTGTTTTAGTGGCCATTGTCTTCGGTTAAGTTTTCTGAAGTTGAAGGGGTTTTTTTGAAGCCTGGAATCTGGCATCTATGAGCGGCAGCCAGCGGTTGTTTATGTGAAGCCACTGTCAGCATAACAGAAGCCGCGGTCAAATGCTGTTGCTGGTAATTTCTGTGCTGTGGTGGGAATGAAACTATATTTGTTTAAAATGTTACAAACTGATGAACAAGGAATGGTGGTAGTTGGGGGGGTTTTGAAAAATTTGCCATCAGTGATGGCAGGGCATCCATGTCTGTGGGCAAAGACTGGGCAGATGGGCACAGGAATCTTTTTATAAGTCAGTCTGATGGCAGGACCTTCTTTCTACCCAGGATGATGTACTGTGACATCACTTTTAATGATGTCTCAGCAAATGAGATTTAAGGATTCTGGCTATCCATTTCATAATGTGTATTAGCACGAGAGCAGGATGAGACTAATTAGGTCGCCAGTTCACCAAGTGTAACTAGGCAGTTGCTGCTAGTCATTAGTTCTTGTTACCTACAGTAATTCCAAAAAATTCAGCCAAAGTGCCTAGGATTAAAAATAATAAAATAAAAAATCCTACAGACAAGCACAAAGACAGCAGGTAAACAGGAAAGAGCCACTTAGAGAATGTTATCCGTCATGTTTAAAATTCTGGCCACAAAAACATACATTTTGGCTACCAGATTTTGAAAGCTAGCAGCCAACTAGCAACCAGCTCACACAGCAATTTATTTTTGAGGTTTGCATTTTTTTTTTTTTTTTAGTTCACAAAATTGCAGAGCAGGTGTCCACTTGAGCAAGCTTTGTATAACATGCACGTGGCAGTAAAGGGAGAACACTCAGAAGTCAGGGGTGTCATAAAAGGGGTGCCGTATGTATCAGTTCTGGGCCCAGTACTGTTCAATGTTTTTATCTGTAACACAGGCAAAGGGATCATGGGTAAACTTGGCCTCTTTGCAGGGGTCACTAAACTCTAGCAGAGTAGACACCAAACGGGGATATGAAGAGGGACCTAGAAAATACCTGAAGGCTGATTCAAGGTATGGCAACTGAAGTTTAGTGCTAAGAAGTGCAAGGTTATACACATAGGTAACCAGAGGATGAGTTACTGGATGAAGAGTCAGAGAAAAAAAAAATGAAAAAAAAAATCAATGCAACTAAAGAGGAAAGGTATTTTGGTGGTGGTGGGGTCATCATTAGTGATGGACATCCCAGTGCACCAGGGCACTTGGGAAGGCAGATAGGATAATGGCTAGAAAGTGGGTTCTACAGTAGAAGGAGACACTGTTGCCCATCTGGATCCTTGGTGTGGCCACACCTGGAGTACTGTGTCCAATCATGGAGTCCACACCTGAAAAAGGATAAGGACTGTACAGTCTAAGGGTCAGCATGGGAAAACATATGAGGGGTGCCTGATCAGTCTGAATATGTACTTGCTGAAGTCCTGGAGGGAGTGAGAGGGCATGAAGAAGCCTTTAACTGCAGGGAATCAACATGGTAGAGAGTGTCATGACCTGTTCCAGCAATACAGGGGAATCAAAAACCAGGGGTTCAATCATAAGCTAGTGGGGGTAGATTTAGGAGGGATGTGAGGAACTACTTCTTCACAGAAAGTGGTGCATAGATGGAACCTTCTGCCAAGAGCAGTGGTAAACGTCAAGATGGTGATGGGTTTCAAGTGAGTGTGGGATAGCTGTAAAAGAGGGTGCTGAAAGCAAAGGCAAGGAAGGGGGTGAGGCAGGGAGAGAGAAAGAGCTGAACTGTCAACTAGGGTGTTGGCCAAGACACATCCAACAATAGATTGCAAGACTGTCTGCCAGCAGCTTTCTATTTCTGTGTCAGTCAATGTACTCCTTGCTAAAACAGAACATTTGCAGACTGCAAAAGTGCTCAACAGTTTTGAAGCCCTAAAAGGAACCCCAGCACCTTCTACTTTGTAACTATCAACTCCACAGAAAAATTAATAGATGAATGACTGATACAGTCATAATGCAGTACAGCAGCACATCTTTACCTGATGCTTTCTGAACTTCGCTGAGAGAGGTATAGTGGTACAGAGCAGCAGCAGCCAACACTCGATACTGGAACGCCAGCGAATCCAGGTCCAGAATGCACAGATCTAGAAGCTGTGAAGAGGTACAGACACCAATGAGATATGGTTTCCCCCAAAATCATTGATAAACAATGCTGAGTGAATCTGCTGGTCCTGCATCTCAGATGGCTTATATGAAAAAATTACTCACCTTAGTAATGTTGTTTCTTCTAATGGAGTCTTGCTTTATTATGACATATGCAGTTTGTCCCAGCCTTAGAACTGCTCCGGAGGTGAAAGAGTTAACTTTCCATGCCAGGCATGGAATCTTGAGCGCGAGCTCGGTTGAAAACTCTGTCTGATCTTCAAACTCAAACTGTCAGATCTTTAAAAGCAAAACTCACTAAGATTCTGTGTGGAAGCTGTAAACCTACACTAGCCAACTGGCTACTAAAATATCAACACATTTTTTGGTCCCAAAACAAAGACTCAAGTCAGGGGATCCAAAAAATAAAATAAAATACAACACCCAAACACCCCAAAAAGGAGGGGTGAAAAACACAAGGTGGGCATCACCAAGTGACAACACTGCACTGCCCACCCACATCCCAAGAGCAGAGGTTCTGAGAGGGGCAGGCAGGGGGAAGGTCATAATATAGCAAGACTCCATTAGAAGAAACAACATTACTAAGGTGAGTAATTTTTTCTTCAAACAACATGAAGTCTTGCTATATTATGACATATGCAGATCATATACAGCAGTACTTCCATGGAGGAGGGACAGAACCTACTTAGGAAATAGGCTCTGAAGCACAGTGTGCCAAACCGAGCATCACTCCTAGCCTGGATGTCCAGGGAGTAATACTTGGTGAAAGTGTGTACTGTTTTCCAGGTAGCTGCTTGACATATCTCTAAGATAGGGATGTCCCTGGCCTCAGCTGTACCTCTGGTAGAGGTAGCCCTCAGGCCTGAAGCGGGAACCTTACCCAGTTTTTGATAACAAAATTGGATACAAGAGACAATCCACCTGGCAATGGATCTTTTAGTGGCAGGTTTCCCTTTACCAACCTCACCATAAGTGAGGAACAGTTGGAGGGAGTCAAACCTGTGACCCTTACATCTAAACTGTGCAGCCTCCTCTCGCCAGAGGAGGAATGGTCAGTGAAATACACTGGAAGAGATATAGATTGATTAAGGTGGAAATCTGAAACCACCTTAGGCAAGAACTTCCTGTTAGTCCTGAGGACTACCTTATCTCTGTGAAAGGAGATAAAATCAGGCTCCACTGACAAAGCTTGTAATTCACTTATGCGCCTGGCAGAAGTGATGGCTACTAGAAACAGTTTTCCAAGTCAAGTACTTAAGCTCTGCTGAAGACAAAGGCTCAAAGGGGGGTTGCATTAGCTGAGCAATGCAAACATTAAGATCCCAGGCAGGAGCAGGGTCCCTGAATGGAGGGTTGGTGTGAAGCAATCCCTTGAAAAACTTGGAGAATACAGGGTGAACAGAAAGAAGAGGCTTTCCTGCTGAAATAAAAGCAGAGACAGCTGCCAAATGCACTTTCAGGGGCTGGCCTCAGCCCCAAAGTATTTAGATGGACCATATAATCCAGGACTGTGGGCAAATCAGCAGATTCTGGGAAATATGCTTTCCAGGCACCATATGGAAACCTTTTCCATTTAGAATTATAAGTAGCCCTGGTGGAAGGAATCCTGAAGCTTTCAAGATATCAGTACACCTTGAGAAAGGTGTAGGTCAGCAAACTCTAACTCTTCAAGAGCCAGGCCTTGAGGTTGCGGGATTTGAGATTCGATACCAAACTCTCCCTGGGCACAGGTTAACAGATTGTGATTCCTGGGAAGACACAGGGAAGGTGGACTACTAAGGACAGAAGGAGTGGATACCAGGGCTGTCTGGCCCAATCTGGAGCAATCAGAATCATCTTGCAAGGTTGAGATCTGATTTTGACTAGCACCTTGAACAAGAGAGGGAAGGGGGAAAGGCATAGAGGAACCTCCCTTCAGATCAGAAAGAAGGTATCCAGAGGACTGAGCCCAACACTGGGGCCTGCAACAAAAAAGCGGAAGTTGGTGATTGTCTGGGGCTGCAAAAAGATCTATCTGAGGGGTGCCCCACCTGGCAAATACTAACTCCAGTACTAGGGGATCCAGTGACCATTCGTGATGGCCCTGGGAAATCCTGCTGAGAGCTTCTGCCAGGACATTGTCCTTGCCTGGGAGATGAACTGCCATGAGGGAAGTGTTCAGGGAATAAGCCAGAGACCACAACTTCATTGCCTCGGTGCACAAGGCCGAAGACCGAGTGCCCCCTTGCTTGTTGATGTACCACATTGTAGTGGTGGTGTCTGTTCTGACCTGTACCACTTTGTTCTGAACAGATGCAGAAAAAACCTGAAGTGCTAGAAAAACAGCTCTGAGTTCCAACAGACTGACGTGGAGCAGAGACTCCTGAGGGAACCACAATCCCTGGGTGGTGAGGTCGCCCATGTGAGCTCCCCATCCCAAGAGGGACGCATCTGTAGTAAGGGTCAAGGAGTGAGATTGAGGGATGAAAGGAACCCCCTGTCTCAGATTGCTCTGATCCTGCCACCACTGCAGGGCCTGGATCAGGGGTTCAGTTACTGGGATCAATTTGGTTAGAGGATCTCTCCTTTGAGACCAGAAGGCTCTCAAATGGAACTGAATGTTCCTCATTTGAAATCTTGCTCCTTGCACTACAGCTGTGGAAGCAGCCATGTGCCCCTAGGAGCTGTGAAAGTGCCTTGCTGGTCGAGAGACCTGCAGAGTGAAGGAGGCCAGAGCCACCAGGGTCTTTACTCTTTCTAGAGGAAGAAAAGCTCCTGCCTGCTTTGTGTCCAGTTCTCGCCTATGAAGGTGAGTAGCTGAACAGGCTCTAGAACCGACTTTGGAAGACTGAGAAGAAAACCTAGAGATGTAAGCAGCTGCTGGGTAACCTGAAGGTGTAATTTGACTTGGTCTGGAGACTGACCCACTATGAGTCAGTCGTCCAGGTAAGGAAAGATGGCAATATTTTGCCTTCTTAAGTGAGCAACTGCTACTGCCAGGCATTTTGTGAATACCCTTGGGGCAGAGGTGAGGCCGAAGGGCATTGTTCTGAACTGGTAATGGCCTGAGGGCAGTTCGAATCTGAGGTACTTTCGGTGGGAGCTTCTGATGAGAACATGGAAGTAGGCATCCTTGAGGTCCAGGGACGCTAGCCAGTCCCCTGGCCTTAGGGCAGGTAAAATAATTCCCAGAGTCACCATTTTGAATTTTGGTTTTAAAAGGTGCTTGTTTAGGTATCTGAGATCCAGGATGGGCCGCCATTCTCCTGTTTTTTTTGTGGGTAAGGAAGTACCTGGAGTACAGTCCTTTGCCCTGGTGTAGGGGAGGAACCCTTTCTACAGCTGTAAGAGCCAGGAGGGTTGAGACTTCTGTTTCCAAAGCGAGAGCCTCTAATGGATTTGCAGGTGGAAAGGATCTGGTTCTCATCTTTTGAAATTTTTTGAAGCTGAGAACCAGTCCCTGGCTTATTACTTCCAGGATCCACTTGTCTGATGTTAAAGACTCCCAGTCCTGGACGAAGTAAGCCAGCCTGCCCCTACAGGTAATGGAGAATCGGCCCTGGGCATCCCATCAGGGTGCCTGTTTGGCAGGGGCTTTGGGCTGAGGGGTGGGAGCAGGCCTGCTCGTACCCAGTCTGCCTCTCCCTCTGAAGAACCCCCTCTGGGCATAAGCTGAAGAGGAGGCCTGGGCTTGGTAAAAAGGCACGTGAAAAGGCCTGCCCCTGGAAAGCTGCCTCTGAGGAGTGGCTTGCCTCTCCTTGGCCTGTGCACTCCTATAAGTGGTCCTGTACTCATCAATTTTCTTCATGTAATTCTGTGTCTGCTCCCCAAACAGAGAATTACCCACAACAGGAAAATCCATGGCCTTAGCCTGGGTATCCTCTGACAGGCTAGTACACCTGAGCCAAGCCATTCTGCGAAAAGCCACAGATGTAGCCATGACTCTTGAAGATACATCATTAGAGTCCACTGCAGCATGGAATTGCACCTTGGATGCCTCAATACCATCAGCCGCCACCTGCTCCAGCTCCTTGGCAAGCTGGCCAGGGACCTGTTTCGCTAAAGCCATAACAGTATCCCATCTGGATTTCTGGTATCTTGCAACATAGGCCATATAATTTGCCTGCCTGAGTCCCAAGGATGCTGCCATGTATTGTTTCTTTGCCATGGCATCAATCCTCCTAGAGTCCTTGTCAGGGGGGTGTGAAGCCAAGGGAATATTTGCCTTATCACAGGCTGCAGCCTGCACTACCCCAACATGGCTGCATTGTTGTGAAAGGAACTCCGTATCAGAGCCTGACAATGTGTACCTCTTGTCCATTTTTTTTTTATCCACAGGAGGTATAGTGTTAGGAGTTTTAAAATTTTATTGTCGGTTTCCTAAAAGATTTATGTAAAGGAATAGACAATCTCCTGGACTCTGGGATAGCCATCATTTCCACATAGTCAGGCTCCTCCTCTTCATCCACAGCTTCTTCCAAAGGGAGCTGGAGGGTTTCAGCAACTTTTTTATAAAACATAAAATGAGAAGGGGACTCAAAGCCTAGGGAGAGACACTCCTGAAGGTCTGTCTGGGGAGATATCCGGTTCAATGGGCACATCCAAACTTTCAAAATCACATTCACTCTCTTCATAATCCTCCTCCGGTTCATAAAATTCCTCTATATCATATTCTTGAACCGGTGGAACCGACTGCTTACCTGATGGTGCCGGTTCGGTCGGAACCGGGGAAAGCGACTGGACAATTTGGATCGCTTTGGCTATCTCTGCAGCAGTTGGAGAAGGAATTTTGGCTCCACAACTGCTGATTTTCTAGTCCTCTTTGCTGGAACTGGCCTCCTCTGAGTCAGCTCTTAGTTGCCGAGGAAGTCTTGCCCTGGTCAGAGGGCACTCCCTCCAGTTCGGTTGGCACCGAACCGGCTGTCATCGGGTCAGCGGACTTTTTGGCCTCTGTTCCTGAGCCTACCAACTCTCTTATCCAGGGTACCTGCAGGAAATTCTTGCAAATCTGGCAGTCTGCATTGAGGTGGTCAAACCCCAGACAATAAACACATGTGGTGTGTGGGTCAGCCTTGGCAAAGGCTTCCACAGACACTACAGTGCTGAAACCAGTGGGCCGGTTTTCTTTTGGGTTTCTCAGACATAATGCCAGCCTAACCAGAAACTTGCCCTTTTACGCAAATTCCAAGCAAGACACCCTTTATCGTTCCTCTAACCGTCAATGGGTCAGAAAAAGCCATAATGAAACTGCTTTTTAGAACTGATAAGAACTGGAACCGGACTCTAAATGCAATTTAATAAAGTTTAACAACAACCTGATCGGTTCAAACCGAACCGATAATAACGTTGCAAGTTCCACACAGAGAAAATGTAAAACCTATCTATTACTTACGATACCACAGACAGAGCTTGAACCGACCGGTTGCGGTTAAAATAAAACAAATGCGGTATAAAAAAAAAAAAAAAAACGAAATTACACTTTTTAACCGACAAAATGAACCGAGCAGAAGGAGAAATCTCCGGAGCGACTGTTCAGTGAGGAGGAGTAAAGAACCTGACAGTTTGAGTTTGAAGAACAAACAGACAGAGTTTTTAACAGAGCTCGCGCTCAAGATTCCATGCCTGGCATGGAAAGTTAACTCTTTCACCTCCGGAGCAGTTCTAAGGCTGGGACAAACTGCATATGTCATAATATAGAAAGACTTCATGTTGTTTGAATAATCAGTTTCTATCATGCCCTCCCTCTCCACCATTTAATACATATTTGGGCTCCCTGTCCTCAATATGTTCTCCCTGTTGACTATGAATCAGTTTTGTTGCCCTCCAATGGCTATTTTCTAGCTTCGCCTTATCCCTTTTCAGATTAGTGTTCCAAAACTGTACACAGTACACCAGGTGAGGCCTAACCATTTCCTCATTGTGGCTAGCGAAATCCCATCAGATTCACCCCCATGACCCATTCGTATTTCCATAAGTGTTCTCACACTGAGGTGTAGACTTCATACTGGTCTGTGGAATCCTGGGAGTCAGTTTTGTTTTCCAGTTATAAAAGTAAGACAAGCGCTCAACCAGTGAAGCTGGGGCTGTGCTGTTTTTAGCATCCTTTTTCTCAGACACCCCCCATGATGGTGCCCGCCCTGCTGCACACTTTGTGACCCTTTGGGTAGCTGAATGGCTGTTGTCAAAGCAGATGCTGCTTCTGGGTCAGCGATCATGGGTTGTACAAACTCTGAGCAGGCCACACCCTCCCTCCCCAGAAGAAGAAATCTTCACCTCTGTGACTCATTTAACCCCTTAGCATGAGATTCCAGGAATTGCACCAGAGATCTGGATTTCCAGGTGGCAGTGCAGCATGCTGCCGGGGCACCACTAGCGCAACCTTGGAGCAGGGTTTAACTACACATTCATTTCTTTGGACATGCGTTCTCCTGGATTGCCTTATTCGATCTGCCTCGGCGAGATCGTGCCAAAGCTGGTAAGGACCCCTCATTTTGGAATCTTCTTCCCAGCTCTACCCTTTACAGGTTTTGCCAAATTAACTTAAGAAAGTGCTTAAAGTGGTTTGGCTGGCCCTACCAATGCTGCATGTGCATCACTGACTTGGGTCCAGAACCAGCCAGGAAATTAGCCGGCCAGAGAGGGGAGGAGGCATAGAGGACACTTGCCTCCTCTGGGTTGGAGGGTGCCAGGCTCCATCAGTGATCGCCACCGACTGCAGATGATGGTGCAGGCAGGGCTGGGGTGGCAAATTGCTCGATAGTGCACCTGTGCCAGGCTTTTCTGTTTTCTTGCCCATCCTTAGGACACCTTGACATCGGCATCATAAGGATGGGGAAGAATATGGAAAAGCCTGTCCCAGAACCAGAAGCAGGGGTACTCTCTGGCTCCACATAACTGCCAGTCCCAGAAGGAACACTGGATTCGGTCTTCAGAGAAGCTGACGCATGTGGCAAGCCGTGGGAGACGAGTTCAGTACAGGCAAGCAGTGTCGGTTCTGGGAAGTAGCTATGAGCTAATGAGATGGGCTCTTAACCAGAAGCACAAAAATTATATTAAAGGAGATCTTTCGGCAAACGTAATTGAGCCACTGTAGCATACATTGTGGCTTGAGCACCTCAATCCCCCCTGTAGTCCCAATATACATTTTGTAATAAAAATACCTTGATGCTTGTAAATTTCTATTCTCCCGGTGGTGCAGCTGGCATTTTGTTAAACTGGGTACAGACCCCCAGAAATTGTGCTGCAAACACCACGCTATACTGATGCGGTTTGCCCTTCCCGATGTATTGCCTATATAATGGAGATTTAAAATCTCTATTTTCCATGCCAAGCAGTATTTGTACAAAATGTGCCTAAATGCCATGTGTGTACACACACGGCAAATTTTGTAACAATTCAAACCTTAAGTCTCCAGGTTCACGGTTCTATGGTCTAACTGTCAAGTTGCACTGCATCATCTAAACACATCTTTGCTAGTTCATGACTATCAAAATGAAGAACTCACTTGCTATCTTTACAAAAGTGTCTTGCGAATACTGAGGTAGCAATCGTTTGGGTTCTCTTTAGAGCACGTGATCTGAGGTAAAGATTCAGCCAGGAAATGACTGTTACAGGGCACAGCTCCCACTTTAGTGCCTGTGGATATTAAAACAAGTCCCACATCAGCAAACAAAACACTTTTTACAATTTAGACATTAGCCAGTGATCACCCCATGCTGCTAAAGGGCCATGTTAGTTTTAAAGTAATTCTATTTTCTTTTTCATTCTATGATTTTGAAAAGGCTTCTTGGACTCATAATTCAACTGAGTTGGTTAAGTCTGACCACCAACAGCAAGGTGACACCCATAGGTCAGGTACCTGCTGTTTGTTTAATATGCCAATATCAGCTGTGCCTGTGATCCCACAGCTTTCTCAATTTGGCTTCAGCAGAACCCAGTCTCAGGCTTTTTTATTTTTTTGGTAACAGAATGCTGGCCCATAAGGGGCTAACAGGTGACCAGTGGGGAGCTTGATTGAGAAAGTTCACAGCTCGAGCATTGAATCAATAAGGACACAACAAGCGCGACCCTGGCTCATTCAGAGCTTTAAATCACATTGCTTACATGTTTTTCTTAAATATTGTAGGGGTGCTGCTGGTGTGTGGTCAATATCGAAACAAAACAACATTCACTGCACACATAAATGTTGCTTAAAGAAGCCTGCAGACCACTGTAAAGTTGTTCTATTTTCTCCTCTCTTCATTCCAAAATTTTAAAGGGGTTCTTGGTTTCTAATTCAGCGAACTGTGGTAAGTCTGATCACCGTCAGCAAGGTAAACCCCTCATAGGTCAGGCACCTGCTCCTTCAGTTTTAACACCAATGAGCTGTGCCTGTGATCTCACCGCTTTCTCCATCCGGCTTAAGTAGAACCCAATGTCAGGGTTTGTGTGTGTGAATGCTGGCCCATAAGGGGCTCATAGGTGACTAGTGGAGAGACTGGACAGAAAAAAGGCCATACCCCTTGAGCACTGAATCAATTATCACACAAGCTCAATCCCAGCTCATTCAGAGCTTTTTTTTTTTTTCGTCTTTATCCCTCTTTACTGCCTCCGGTGCCCCCTCCTTCCGTCCGCTCATGTCCCCCGGTACCTACCTTAGGGATCTGCCCCTAGAGTGCCCATCCTCCTTTCCTTGCACATTGGGGTCTGTCCTGTAGGTGGTCCGGTGGGACTTAGGGAGGACTTCATCTAGAGGCTGCGGAGGTGTTTTCCGGTTTTCTCCCAGCGTCCCCACTCCCCAGGGCGCCTTGTGCTGAGGGCGTCGTCCCGGTGGTGGCGTGCTTGCGCGCATAGACCCTCATGCGCCCATAGCGTCCCCTCCCGGCTCCGGCAGGAAGCCGCCTCCACTCCTTCCTCTGCCGGTGCTTCCAACCGCCAATGGAAGGAATGCAGAGCGCAATGCGCTCTTGGTAACTCCACCCTGAGGGAGGAGAGCATCCGCTGGGACACTCTCGATCCTCCTCCCCACCGACCCCCCGAGTCCGTTCCCGAACCCGGGTCGCCGGCGCAGCACGAGGTGTGGCATCCAGCGCCTCAACCCTCAGCGCCACCGGGCCGGCCTCATTCAGAGCTTTAATCACATTGCTTACAAATTTTTCTTACATTTTGTAGGGGAGCTGCTGGTGTGGTCAGTATCAGAAACAAACAGCATTCACTGCACACAGCCTTCTCAAATGCTGCTTAAAAAGAAACTTGCAAATCATCCTAAAGTTAGGCAATTCTCTTACCCTTTCTACATTCCATAGACATAGAAACAGACTGACAGCAGATAAGGACCGCTTGGTCCACCTAGTCTGCCCATTTCCCTACCTACAGGATAGGCTACAGACCCTAGTTAACCAACAGCCTATTTCTTCCTACCCCCCCCCATGAGAATTGCCTTATGTCTGTCCCATGCATTCTTGAATTCTCCCACAGTTTTAGACACTACAACCTCCTCAGGAAGGCTGTTCCATGCATCCACATTCCATGATTTTAAAAGGGGTTCTTGGTCACTAAGTCGGCAGAGTTGTGATAAGTCTGACCACCAACAGCAAGGTGACCCCCTCATGCAATTGATTTAAGCAGTATAGCCCAATTGAGATACATTTCATTTACAGTGGGGTCCTACTTCACCACTTAGGCAGCTGTGTGGACCGGTGCTCAGAGCAGTGACTTGCCCAAGGCCACGTTGATGAATTCACATTGCTACTTTAAATTTCCTTTATCCACTAAATCACACTGCCTCAGCTTTGAATTACAACAACTTGGATTTTGTTGGAGGAAAAACTATGCTAACATTACTTTATGTGTGTTATCATCTCAGGAAGAAATGTACTTAGCTGCTGTAACCAGCATGGTTGCTTGAGTGAACAGTTTAGTAACCCATAACAAAGTCTGGCAACACATGAGCTTTCAAAACTCTCAAACACAACAAATATCAAACATACAACCTGCAGCACCATCTATATACAGTACTTGACAAAGGCAGAAGTGACCATTCCAACTACAGGACAACCACCACGGCCCCACTAAATGATTTACGCAGGCTACAAGATTTGGCTCTCCGGTAGTTTAAGCAATATTCTAGTAAGAGTGAGTGGATCAGGGTGCTATATGTTCCACTCCCTCGAAGTAACTGTAAAAGAATGGCAAACGGCATCTGTACACAACAGTTAGCTGGTACCAAACAGGCTTTGAACAGGTTTCTTTGAGAGTATAGACTGCAGCTTACCAGTCCCAGAAATCCCCACCGCTGTGACCATTTCCTGCACTGCCTCACTGATATGCGTCCAAGTGAGGCACATGCCCCTCCACAAGCTTTCATATTTAACAGTGAAGGAAAATCAGTTTAAACACATAAAGAAGCCAAGCCTGGAAGCAGCAGCATGTCCGACTACAGGTGAGTTCAAAGAAGTTAGCATTATTCAGCAAGGGCATGGGACGTCATAAAGAAGTTCCATGCTCCAGCCTTGAAGAATGAGCTTCCAAGTATCAGTCTTCTCCATAGATTCCCACTAATGGGTCTGTGCCAGAGGCACTAAAACCCCATGGGAGCCAGAACTTTTCTGGAGGGCTGGCGGCACAAGTAGGCCCCACACGTGTGGGATCACAGGTGCCTGCTGGTAGACAGTGATGCCAGCTCCACCCGCCTTAGATCTTCAAAGATTCAGGAAAATGATGTACCTAACTGCAAAATCTAAAAGAATTACAGTACACGAGCATAATAAACGTATGTGCTAACAGTTTGACTCTCCAGGCCAATACACACACACACACACACGGTATACATGAAGGTATTTATAAGAATCCACAACTTTAACACACAGGGAGATGAGTCACAAGTTTGACTTCAGAGTGGACAGAATATGTTTGGCCATCAGATTACACTGCAAAGATGTCTCCAAATAACAGGAAGGAACAGACTCCTTGGTTCATCATACTATCATGTGTAATCAACCGTATTTAATAGGAAAAATAAAGCACTGTAAACCATGGCAAAAATGGGGTTTGTGCAGTGTAGATGGAATGCTTTATGAGAGTTTTATTCACACATAAAAAATGCAGTTGTTAATGGCACTTTATGGTACTCGCTATCAACTAGACACTAAGGGTTAAATTAATCTTGAATGAGACTCATGAATGTGTAAATTAAGTTGTGTTAAAAAAAAAAAAAAGGATGCTCTTGTTTGCATATTCATCTTCCCTGATGAAGTCCCATATGTAAGGGTACCACATAGGGCAGTTTTTACACCGTGTCTCAGTCAGTGTGGGAGTTTCGTAATACATAATTTATCAGCAATTTTGGTGCGTGTTCCACTCCTTTTCTTTTTATTTTACCGGTGCAGTTTAGTTCACAGTACAGCACAATAGCGGAAGCACCCCTGCAGGTGGGAGTGCCAGGGACATCTTTTTTATTCAACCTCTGCTCAGAAATATGCACTCCGGACTTCCGGTGACGTCATGCCTCAAGCTGCAGCATAGGCGCGTAGCTCCGTCTCCCCCGGGACAAAAAGACCGAATTCCCCAGCATTGAAAACACAAATAACGGGCTACAATACCTCAAATAATCAGAAGATGCCTAAGAGGAAAACGGATGGCCAGGAACAATTGTCAGATCTCTTCGATCCGGACGGATTGTATTCAGACAGCGACAGCTCTCAAAGATCAGGCAGCGGGGACGCTCACAGGCCCGAAACCTCCAGGATCAATAGGCCTGAACCTCTCAGGAATAATAACAACATAGCACGACAGATGGACATAGTGCTAAAAGAGCTAAGAGATTTTCGTAAAGAAACTCAAGCGACATTTGCAGCACTGCGTATGGATGTTAATAAAAATCGAGAAAAGGCTGGAGGGCCTGGAAGAACAGACCACCACTGCAGATTTGCGAATAGACCAGGCAGAGAGGGCCATAATACAGCTGCATCAGGAGGTGAAAAACCTAAGGGAGCGAGCGGACGACGCAGAAGCACGAAGCAGGAGGAATAACCTCAGAATCAGTGGGTTCCCCGAGGGAGCAGAAGGGAAAGACCCTCTTCAATTTCTGAAGCAGTACTTCAAATCACAACTGGACATACCAGAAACATGTATTTTGGAGATGGATCGCGCTCATCGGTCTCTGGGACCTCAAACAGCTAACCGCCCTAGAGCAATCCTGGTGAGTTTCTTGAGATATCAGGATAAGGAAATGATACTGCACAAATCCTGGCAGAAGGGTAACAAAGTATCAGGATCATAGAATCTATGTGGATAACGACTACCCAGCAACGATAGCGGCTAAACCGCCAGAGCCTATGGTCCAATTATGAGGAAGCTGAAAGAACTTGGGATAAAATTTGGGACACCATACCCTGCAAAGCTGGTTGTACACCTCTCCGAGCCCAGGCTTCGACTCAGCAGAGGAAGCAGCAAAGAGAACTGGCAAAGATGGGGATGCATGTGCCCATACTACAAAATGCTCCCAATGCTACTCTGGCAGCGAAACTGGCCCAAAAATGTGGAACAGAAGTACATCTCGAGACCAACGACGTATTGAGGGAGAGGCAGCGTTACAGCAGATTGCAGCAGTTTAAGAGGACAAGCGGTCATCAAGGACAAGAATGTGGAAGCTGGACTGAATTCCACCTGAGAGAACTAATATTACTGCATCCTAAACCGAAGGTAGGTGGGCCTAGTCCTCCCATCCCGTCCACTAGTTGGTACCCGGCTGGTCTTACCTGCTCCATGCCCCCGTACGTCTCCACGGTGGCTGCCTAACTGTATATAGCCACAAGTGACCTCATACGACGATTTAAATTGAGGTCATGTGGAACTGCATAAGTGGTCACTCAATGAGTGATGGGCGGAGGACTGGTTGGGATGGGTGGGCAGGGCCCTACAGGAGGGGCGTTGGAGGTGGGCAGGCCCACCACCTGATAACCTTGAGGCTGGACCTAAGTAATATTCTGGTCATCTGGACACTATGTGTGGATGTGGGGGGTCTTACATAAAAGGAAAATTTTCCTTTTTTTTTTGACTACAGCCTTAAGGCAGATGCTGACTTTGAATTTCCGGCCACTTTGGGGATGCATGGGTGATACAGATTTTGGGAATCAGGTCTCCTGTAGCAATAAATGGCTCCTTACCATCCTATAACCCCTAACAAGATTATCTAACTGTTCCTTGGCATCAGTTATCAGGAAGCTCATGAACATGATTTGGATTGCTCCCCAGACCCTAGAGGAGACTGAGCCGGCTAGAACTATGACTTAGCAGAATCTAACTGGGAACTCAGGCATAACTCCAGATAGAAATATTTGGTCCCGGGAGGACAAGGCATGACTGTCCTCTCCCCTTTCCCACCCCCTCCCCAGGCGTTTACGTCTGGTCCCTAGAATAAATAGGACCAAGCCAGATTAGGTGGCGCAGCAGGGATTTCTGGGTGTGAATAACACTCAGATCCCATGGAAGTGGTAAATAGTTTGACAGGGCATGCCCAGTTGGCATGCCACTGCCTCAGTTGTTACTTCTAGTTGTTCTGAGCAAGCAAGGTTCTTGCTTGAAGTTCAGAAGCGATTTTTCCCCATATCCCGTTCAGCAGTCACCAACTTTAAACATAGACACAGACTACTCAGAGGTTACTGGAGTTGATAAGAGAAACCAGACACAACTCCTTAACATTGAAGAGACCTAAATGGCCAGAGCACCGCTACAGATATTGTCATTAAATGTTAATGGCCTTGGGAATCCAGTTAAAAGATCGAGAATGTTGACACTGTTTAAAAAGCAGAGCAGGAATTATGTACATGCAAGAGACACATATGAATGCAAATGAGCATAAAAAACTGTTGGGCAGAGGGTGGCATAAGGTTTTCTCGCCTTCCTTCGAGGGGGGTAAGAAGAGACGGGTCGCCATACTAGTCACAAGCCAAACTCCTTTAGAGCAACAATGGAGTGGGCGGATACGAGAGGTAGACTTGTGGTTGTCCAAGGTTGGCTGCAGGACACTGAGGTCACCCTTGCATATGCCTATCTCCTTCCGGGGTCATCAGCAGAATATTAGATATCTGCTAAGCAAGGTGTTAGAATTGACCAAGGGACCCTGATATTAGCTGGAGACTTTATCATTATGAGCCCAACCTCGGCTCCACTAAGGTATCCGAGGAAAACAGCCAGCTCCACATAAGTACTTCAAGCGATCTATACAAGAAGCTGGATGGCTTGATGTATGGCGTACCTCTCCACCCCAGAGAAAGGAAATATTCATACTACTCGGCAGTTCATGGTACATACACCAGATTAGACCATTGCTACACTCAGAAGGAGAACTTAGGGCTGTTCCAAGATGTATCTATGGGGAAATCGCTCACTCAGATCATGCACGGTGACTATAGTCTGGGATGGTGGCCTTGAGAGACGGAAGCCCTGTGGAGACTTAATCCAGTCCACCTCAAAGTGAGGTGTTCAGGAATTCCTACATGATAAGATACAGGAGATCCTGGAAAATAACCCAGAGGGAGAGGTAACCCCTGCAATCAGATGGGATACACTGAAGGCGGTACTTAGGGGTCACATCATACAATACACCACCCGCCTAGCTAAACAGCGCAAAGCCAAACAACAACACCTAGAGCAGACCCTAGCCTTTCTGCAGATGGCCCATCAGCAGGGGGACTTATCAGTGACAGCACAACTGAAACAGACAAAACAGGACCTAAATGACCTGTGCCTGCAGCAAACAGAAATAGCTCTGGCTTTCTTGAGACAACGTTACGGAAGATAGAACCTAGGGCCTCCCGGCTGCTGGCATTTAAACCCGTAAGCAAAAAGCAGAATGCAACGATAGCTAGCATTAGGGACCCAATAGCGAATACTCAACTTATTAGGGTAAACAACATTACACAGGTCTTCTGTGAATATTGTAGAAGCTTATACACCCAGACCACCCATCGGAAGATAACAATATTAGGGCTTTCCTGACCACGTTAGACCTCCTAAACTTAATAAGGATCAACAAATTGAATTGACCATTAATAACCCATCTGGAACTACAAGCAGCTATTGCAAGGTTGAGAAACGATGAAGGCCCCGGCCCAGATGGTTATAGCACAGAATTCTATAAAGCCATAGAACCCCACCTTAGCCCATTACTGGAGAAAGTATTTGAGGAGATACTTCAGGGCCGAGTAACCCCCCAGTTGGTCTTATGCTGTTATTTCAGTCATTCCTAAGCCGGATAAGGACCCCAGGTGTGCTCTTCTTACCGCCCTATATCAGTGTTGAGCGTAGACTACAAAATATATATGTCCATAATGGCTGGGAGACTCAACAAAGTCCTTCCTTTCTAATAAAATCAGACCAGGCGGGTTTTGTCAGTACTAGATCAACCACAGATAACACCAGACGGACCTTATATTTAGTGCAGAAAATGCAATCATCTGCAGCTCCCTCAGTCCTTCTCAGCCTTGATGCTGAAAGGCCTTGATAAGGTCTCCTGGCCTTCCTGTTTACAACCATGGCATCAATGGGGTTCCAGCTCCCTTTATCTCAATGATGAGACACAGTACTCTTCCCCACAGGCTTGTGTCAAGGTCTCGGGCCATCATTCAGACAATTTCCCTCTGTATAGGGGCACCGGCGAGATGCCCACTTTCACCTGGGCTTTTGCCATATTTATTGAACCTCTGGCCCAGGCCATCAGGCAGGCTGCCGAGTCAGGGAGTCAGGCATTGTGGTAGGGAACACCACATAGCCCTCTATGCAGACGATGTTCTGCTCTTCCTCTCGAATCCTACACATTCAATACCAGCGGTCTTTCAAATTTTGAGATATATGGCCAGTGCTCGGGATATAAATTGAACACCTCTAAGACGGAAGCACTACTATTCAAATACACCCCCTCCCCTCAGTTCATACGGTCTTTTCCCTTCCACTGGGGCCTGGAAAAGCTAAAATACCTAGGCATATATTTATCACGAAATGTAAGGAAAGTTTCCCCAAACAATTACACTCCATTTCACTCCCAGCTCCAGGTAGATTTAGCCAGGTGGAATGTCCTTCCACTTAATTTATTACAGAGAGTGGAGGTCATCCGAATGGTGATCCTTCCACGTATATTATATTTATGTAACCCCCCTGCAAATGGGGGTTCCCAAAAGACTTCCAGGAGCTTGCTTGAATGCTCCAAGCCTGAATGGTGTTTGGCGTTTAAGCCATTTATCAGTGAGTGTTTTTAGAGCCTCTGGTACTGTCTCTTTAGAGCTGTCTGCTTGCAGACATAATTAGTTGATGGGGGACTGTGTGCTTTTCTGTTTGAGTACCACTCGAGCTGCTGCCAATTCACTCCATTTTGCAGTCACTAGGAGTGCAAAGGGAACCTATCTGAAAGATGTAACTGTTTGCCAGAAATCATTTAGAGTAATAATGAAATTACAGTTTGTCTAACCTGCTTTCTTTGCAGTCAGAACTGTGTCTGCCTAGTTCCCCATTCTGGTTTTGAACTGCTGAACTGGACCAATCAGTGTGGGTAAGCTAGCTCTAAAATGGTGCCTTGGACGAATCAGAACTTGGACTCATAATCTGAGCCAGCCACAAGAGGATTGTATGGGCAGTGACTCTGGGAGATGTAGTTTAGACTTGGCGCCTTTTTGGACCAACAGCAGCAGTCTATTGTGGCGACAGCCAATCCAGTCAGAACTGGGAGGAACTCAAAGGAAGTGCCGGTTTTGTCTGTTGGAGTTTCAGTTTAGCTCTGGCAGTGAAGGAAAGGAACCCTGTGCTCCTTCAGTGCACAGTTTTAGTCAAAAAACATGTAAGGTCCAGAGTTCGGTCTGCAGCTTGTGTAACTGCTTGTTAGGATTGAATCCGTCCTGTGAAGAGAATCAAAGGATATCTGAAGAGTAGAAACCAGGCTCACCCTGTAGAAGACTGGAGAAATTGCTGATTGCACTCTGTCTGTCAGGAACTGGATCTGTTGTGTTCTCCGGGTATTGTGCAGTAATTGCGATCGGGATACAGATGCAGCCTGCCTGGTATAGTGCTTTCTTTACCATATAAATGTGTGAAGAGGTTTGTGTACCTCAAGTGAATCCTGCTGCCATTAAGTGACTTTGCCTGTGACTGTTTACCATATAAATGTGTGAGAGTCTCTTGGAGCTCAAAGTACCCTGCTGACATTGAAGGACCCTATCTTGTTTGGAGGTCGTGAGTACTAATTCAGAGTCACTCCTGTTGAATGCCACATTAAATCCAAATGGAATTACTGTACTGCTGACTGTTTAACTAATTTTCTTTTCTCTGTGAAAGGGCCCCTACCAGCTGCCACGGTTTGGACTAGCCACTAGGGCTTGGGTACCCAGGGACAGTAACTGATAGGGATAGGCCTGTGCACAGAGCCATAAATAGATGAGTAGAGTGATAAGCTAATTAACCTGATTTCCCCTGTCCTTGTTATATCCCCTAAATAAATCAGAGCTGCTTGTTTCAGCAAAGTTATACTGCCTGAGGTAATTGTCTATGTTAAAGTACTGTACTGTGATTGTTGCACTGTATCTTATTTCACAGGAGGTCCCAGTGCGGAATCAGTCCTGGGGTAAGTGTATACTGTGAAGGTAATTCTGATATACTGTGTGGGCCACTAGTGGGAAGAAAGGGGGGTTGCAGTGTCCCAGAGGGCTGTGACCAAGTTAGTTTAACTATTGCAAACCCTGACCTCTGGGTGGAGGCACCCGCCATTGGATCCAGGCCCCTCAACCTGTTAGTGGCAAATCAGGCAGGGGTAGTAGCCCCTGGGATAGCACCATCTAGGGGTTATATTTATTTAAAAATGTTCCTATATATATATTTCAAATAAGATAATAAAAATTTGGAACAAGGCAATAATGAGCTCTGTTTGGTCCAGTAGAAGGGCCAGGATTAGAGTCTCATCCCTCACTCTCCCTAGATTGATGGGAGGCCTGGCCCTCCCAAACTTTAGATTATATAACTGGGCCACTCATCTCTCATTTATACTAGAGCGTTTTAATTTTTGAATCAGGTGGTCTGGAGAGATCGAAGAAGGATTGCTCCCATTTAGTGATTGGTGTAGGGTAGCCTTACACGAGCAGCATAATGCTACCACAGTTAAATCTTAACTTCTGGATATCACACCAACTTAAGCGTGGAAGATGATATATAGACAACTGGCCTTGACACCCTACCTGCTCCATCTATGCCGATATATCTACTAGAGTCATTTCCCCAGCACAGATGGATCATACATACAAACGTTGGGATCGGTCCCATCTCACCTATGTATCACAGCTACTAAAAGGGAATGACTTTATAACCTTTCAAGAAGCAAAGCAGAAATTTAACTTGAGAAAGGAGGATTTCTTTAGATATTTACAGTTGAGACATTTTCTGTTCCTCCTCAGCAGAGGTGCGGGGGCAACAGACTCCCAATAATATTCAAGTTAAATTTCATATTAACCCGGACACCTCACATATTATTTCCAAAACTTATAAAGCACTAAATGAATCCTAGGAGCAAACACTCTAGAGACATTGGCAAAGTGGAATCGAGAGATAGGATTGAGATTGCACCACAACAGTGGGAGAGGTGGTTCCTGACCTCCAAACTCACGTTCTCATAAGAATTGGCGGCTTTCGCATGGCAGCTGCTGATGAGATACTAAATGCGCCCACAATAACCAGTCACTAAGCTTCAGGAAAATCAGAATGTTGGCGTCTATGTGGTGAACCACAGGCACATCACACCCATGTTTTCTGGTCTTGCCTCTCCTTACAGCCCTTTCTAGCCTCCTCCAGGTGGAGCTGTCTGAATTATTGGTAGCACAATCATTATCACCAGAAATATTTATCCTACATTTTTCCCAGGACTTAAGGGGCACTCATCTGCACTATCTGTTGGGGAGTAACACTTCTTGCCGCTAAAAGGCTATAACCAGACATTGGTATACACCCGGGTACCAACAATAGATGAGTGGAGGAAATAGTAACACAAATATATAAATCAGAGAAGATCTCCTTTTTCTGAATAACTCCACAACTCAGGGTGTATTAAAATGGACTAGGTGGATAATGTATATAATGATAAAGGACCCCAGGTTTGTCCCTAGGGACCTTGCCTCCCAACTGAGAAGTCTATAGAGAGAGCGAGAAACAATGGGAAAACTTTAATAAATGGAAGGCTTGGGAAGGGGGCAGAAAAACTCTGAAATTCTGGGTCTCTGAGTAGACCTACTGGCTTCAGTATGACTGGACCCGGTAGGAGAGTGGTAACAACCTGCTGGTCTTCAATTATGGATACAGATAGATCAAATCTAGCAGAACTATGCTTTTCTTTTTATTCTCTTTATTTAACACAGAATGTATAAGAAAGTGATCTACATTAATTGTCCAAGGCATGTACGTATCAAAACTGTAAAGTGTGACTGCTTCCCTTCCCCCTCCCCATGGAATATATGAAAACAATAAAGACATATTAACAAAAAAAAAAATATCACTCCGTACTAAATTTTGAGCCAGCAGCTAAAGACCAGGCTAAGCACCATAGGTGCGGAGCAGGGGGGCAAGGCGGTAGCCCCTCCACTTTATTTCTGTATGGTAAAACTAGTATAGAAAAAGTGCCCTTTGTACCCTCATAAGTGCCCTTTTGATTCTCAGCCCCCTCAGCTTTTACCATCTTCCGGCACCCTTGCTAGGCACCTCCAACTGGAGTTTCTAAATATGCCTCATATCGCAGTGTCTCCCATCCAGCCAGCCCACGAGACACTCTGAAGAGGCTTGGAGGAGACGTGCAATTGTGGCAGCTGTCCCCAAGCAGGTGGACAAGAAATATGCGGTGCCTATCTGCACTCAGCCAGTAGCAGTTGCCATCGTTATTCAGGCCAAGAATGACAAAGCCATATTGTCCAAGGAGGTCACCGTGCACCCCACTAACAAGAAGATTCACAGGGCACACACCATCAGTAGGCAGGACTATGCCTCGGCTACCACTGGCATGAGGATATCTACCAAGGTCCCTTCTCAAAGTACTTGTATGCCTCTGGTTCAAGCATAAAACCCTGGCAGAGACCCTCTTAGATACAAGAGACAAAACAAGAGATGCTGCTTGCTGTTCAGGTATTAAATCTAACAGCCACCAGCTTGAAGCCTCTATAGATGCCTTTGATGCAATCAATGTAGAAATAAATAAATAAATAAATAGTCAGGCTCAAACAGCTTACCAAAACTTGAAAAAAAAAAAAAATCAATAGATTGGTTGTAGAATTACAAGAATAGAGTTTATTTAATGCACTGTCCTGCTCGGCATAGCAGCACCCCATGCCAACATTGACGAAGTATTTTATTGTGAAACTCGCATCCCGACCAAGACACGGTGCAGTAACTGTCCTACAGAGCGCCCTTACATATGGGGCTTCCATCAGTGGGAATGTACATGCAAAGATAAATGTTTTTAAAACACAACTTAATTTACATATTCATGAGTTTCGTTCACATTAAAACATTCCATCTACAGTGATGGATTACTGTCGTCATGCCACCAGCTGGTTGATCCAGAGAGCTGCCTTTTGTGTACTGCAATGGCTTGATGCAGCAGCTCGCTCCATATCTGTGAGTATTTATATCAGGCGGTACTCCAAGCTGCGGACTGCTGGCTTCACCCCAGATGTTCATCAACAGATCATGAATGTGCCCTTCGATGGCACGTCATCCATTTGGACAGCAGGTGGAGCAGTTCTGTAACTAGACCAACGAAACGAGAACAGCTCTTAAAACATCCAGGCCAGCTCACTATAACCCACAAAGGGGTAGAGGACGTGGCTCTTTTCACAAGCAGCTGTAAGAAGAACTCAAATATTGGTTTGCATGTCATGTAATACAGTCGAACCCACTTAAGTGAATATCGCTTAACTGCATATTATTCCCTGGTCCAGATTTCTGTGCTATACTTTTTAGCCTAAAAAAAAAACAAACAAAAAAAAAAATGTTAAATGTATAAGAAATCCTGCTTAAGTGGATTAAAAATGTGCTGCTTTCATGCCTTGCCTCAGTTGTTTCACTGCATTTCTTAATTGCCAGATGCCATGGAGCTACCACAATCCCATTTACAGCTATGCCACATACCCTCACGAGGTGTTAATAGTGTTAACTGTGCTAGTTAAAGCCTCGTCTCAATATCCTCATCCACTCTGTGCTCACAATCACCACAGCGATCAAAACACAATGGATCCCGAAAGCCCACAGCGGAGAAACAAAGCTCACCCTCAGCCAGAAAGTAAATGCTCTGCAAATGTTGTCCGAGCCTTGTAATGACACAGACAGCTGCTACAAGGCACCGGGGTGTCTCACAGCCTCGGATATACAGACTGATGAAAATAAAGATTGGATCCTAGCACAGTTTGAGGGAAACAGCAACCGCAACAGGAAAAGAGGGAGGGCAAAGACTCCACCGTTGATGAAGCCCTCCTGCTCTGGTTCGAGCAAGCCCAAGCAGCTGACATTCCCATATCAGGCCCCTTGCTACGACACAAGGTTAAGAAGCTTGCGGATGCCCTTCAGAAACCTAAGTTTGAGGCGACTAATGGATGGCTTTCATGATTAAAAACTCACCATAACACTGTTTTTAAGTGAGCGCATTAGGGAAAAAAGGACGCAGATTCCCCATCCGCTGATGACTGGGTTTGAACTGTCCTGCCTAATCTGCTTTCCGATTAGGGAATCAAAGAAACAGAAATGGAAATCATGGAAGATACGGATGCCACCATCCATCCACCCGCTATGTACCAGGAAACTCGAACATTTCATCACAGCACATGACAACACCCCATGCTACGGGGGAACTAACTGAAAATGACATTGTGGCACAAGTTCTTTCATCCCAAACGGAGGAAGAGAAGGATGACGATGTGTGCGAGAAGGTAGAACCTGTCCCCGCAATTACGGAAGCACAGGACTGTTTAAAACATCTACGGCGATTTCTGGAGGTGAATGCCACAGTAGAGGATGATTTCAAGCCGTACTACGAGCTTGAAGATGTCTGCACCAAACTTAGCACAATAAAAAAAGAGACAGCTGACTATAACTGAGATGTTAGCCACATGGTATCCTTCAGCTTACCCCTCTGATTAAAGTGCAATATTGTACCTGAACTGAACAGTACAGTATTACAGTAGGGACTCAGCAAGAGGGAAGGGGAAGTGACCAGTGGCACAGGCAAATTTGCATGCGGACGCACACCGCGGGGAGTCAGCAGCATAGCGGAGACATCCAGCGCCGGGTATGAAGCAAATACCCTCGCAGATTGGCAGAAGCACCGGACTTTGATGTCAGCCGCAGTGTCTTGTGTACTTACATCCCGTAAGTATGTTGACCGCATCAGTAAGTATATGTTGGTTTCAACGAAGATTTCAAAGTGCAGCACAAATGTGTCCTCACAGCTCCGACTCCCCGTTAGGTCGCTCACAGCACAGTAGACAGGCTCCTGGCGACTCCATTGTCCCGCGGCCCATGTTACAAGCACATTAAGCCACGACGAAGGTGGCATCTAATACGATTGATGCATGGCTGGGCGGTTGTTCGCCCTCGGGCCCACAACCTTCCCAACCATGCATCAATCCAGCATTAGATGCCACCTTCGTTGTGGCTTAATGCTTAATTTTTATTTTTTTGTACATGCTTCACTGCTAAAATTAAAATGTACTGTACTGACTGTGTATAGAATTTTTACTCCAGTAAACAGCATAATTAAAGCACGCTAAATCTGAGTGCCGTAGTGTTTCTATTAAACATCATCCAATACTGAAAATGTCAATTTCGCTTTAGCGTATAGCCCGCGTAAGTGTATAAATTTAGATGGAACAAAGGGTATACACTTAAGCGGGTTGCACTGTAGCATATATAAAGTGTATACTCTGACTCTGCACATTGTACTAGGCATACAGCCCCAAACAGGCCACAGAAATTCAGGTCAAAGACAGAATCCTAGCCTGAAATGCAGATTTCCAAAACAAATTATGTAATAAGCTTAAATCAGTGGCCTTCAGACTCAGACAGCAAGACAATCTCCTCCTTGAACAAAGTGAATTTAATTAGGGTTTGGGTCTCAGAAAATGAGGTAAATACTTTCTTACTGAGATATGTGAACACCTACATGTCTTTTATCACTTAAGAGTGATATGAACTGCCAGTCCGGTTGTGCTGGATGCCACACCAGCGACCCAGATTCAGTAATTGACTCGGGCCATCGGGAAGGGATCGAGCATCCAGATGACTACTCTCCATTCCTGGGGAGGGTTCCAGGGTCTGTGCCGCCCCCTGGGTGGCCTCCGGCAACAGTTAGTAGCGCCATGGAACATGCAGTGCAAGCGATTGCGGGGAGCGGAAACTGCGGCAGGCGTCTGACACACATAATACCCAGAGCTCGAGGGCAACAGGCAGAGAAGTGGAAAATCCTGTCTTGGGGATAGGCAAAGGCTCCTCCAGTGCCACAGCCACATTCGGGCCTTTCAACTAGGGTGCCCCGCCGACTCTGGCCCGGCACATTAGATTGTAGATAGAGCACCAGGGTGACGGAGGCCCCACCTCAGGTGATTCAGAGCTGGAGGATTCGCTGGGCTGGAGCGGACCCGGTGAAGGCTTCAGACGGGAGGTAAGAGTCGTTGGTGAGTGAGGTAGCTGGAGAGAGTTCCCCAAGACAAGAGCAGAAACAAAATTGGAAAAAAAGAGTGAAGCGAACTATTGTTTAATTGCTAAATAAGTCCTGACATCATAGATCTTCATATGCTGGTCACTCATAGATAAGTGGAATAGAGGTGGTTCACGGACTCTTCCCCTTCAGCCAGAATAGTCAGAAACATACCCTTAGTTTATGGAAGTTGGATTCGAACCTAGATGAATCCAGATCTCACGAAGGGATCATGAACTGTGATGAACGACGAGGGACTTGATCAAAGTTGAGACGGAAGCCACTTTGACATATCTGGCCTATGATAGCCAGCGTAAGCAGAGACAAAGAAGCCGAACCTAAGGCAAGCCAGCCTTCAAGCTATCTGCCAGCTAAGCTGTATATTGCACCTGCTTCCAGGGAAGGTGCAAGGAAACTAATTATGCATTCTACTGTCAAGATCCACACGCATTACCAGTGCAAAGACTCTTAACTGCCAAAGTCAGTGGTTTGGTGCCTGAGCTCCTGCTAGCCAGTGAGAGTGACATATTGTGGAAACAATCTACAATACAGGGATAACAGAGGCTGACCCACCAGAGTAGGTAGTCGAGATTCAAACCTTCAACTTCTGGGGAGTATCTTAGACTTTGTGTGACTATGTAAATGCCTAAATCTTGATCTGGACTTGTGCTTGTCAATCAAGGAGAAGGAGGGAGAGAAGATACCAGGATCAACTCTTAAGACAGTAGAAACTGGAACAGAGCTTTTTGAACTCCCTCCTCCCCTACTGCATCGTGCTAGCATAAAGAATGGTATACATTCAGGACTCTTTACTACTGTGCTGTGTGGTAATCTTAATATCCATCTCTCTCTTTACACCGTCTGTTTATTCTAAGTAAAATCTGATTAATTGAGAGAGCCATGTCTCAGTGACATGCTTATGTCCACTGTGTTTAATGAGTTGCTAGTTGTGTGCCACTGTTGAGAACGAGCTCACGTTTAACCATATGGGAGGTTACTGTTATGTCTTTGTGAATCTGTACTGTAAAAGCTAGCCAAATAACCGCAGAGGAGGCCGTCTTGAGCCCAAAACAATAAATTCCAGCCTCTCAGGCCCAGAAGTGCAGCCGAAGGCACAGACACCAAAAGCACTCTGTGCAAAAGCTCCAGCCTCAGGTCCACTAGCTGCCCAAGGCGGACCACTCCTTCTCAGTAGGGAAGTGCCTAACCCAGTTTAACCATCCGCAGGAGTCTTTCAACAGGTAAGTGGGTTCTAAGGATCAGAGAAGGATACTTCCTGGAATTGTTGGAGACTACCCTGGACAATACTCCCAGATGGCAACTCCCCTTGCAAGAGCATATGTCAAGAGCTTCTAGCACAGGAGATTGCAGGCCTTGAGAAACAGGGCAGTGGAGATCATGCCAGAGTCCAAAACGGAACACAGGATTCTACTACCATTACTTCCGAATGCCAAAAAAAATAAATTAAGGGGGCATGTGCCCCATTCTCGACCTCAGAAATCTGAACAAATACATGGATCAAGAACAACTTAAAATTCCCTGGGATCCTTGCTACCTTACCCAAAACATCTGGATTGGTTACCATCACTGGATATGCAGGACGCATCTCAGCATTTACTGGTGCACCCAACCATCAAAAATACCTCCGGTTCTGCATGGAAGGCAACACTACCAGTTCAGAGTCCTACCTGTTGAGTTTTCCTTGGTGCTGTGAGTCTTAAGCAGGCAGCTACTACTGCCTCTCAATTCCTAGCGTCCATGGGAGTCCTGCTAAACCCCTCAAAGTCAGAGCTGGAGCCCTTTCAGGAACTGTTGTTCATAGGAGCTGTTCTGGACATGACCCAGGCTTGAGCCTTCCTCCCAGAAAGCAAACTACATGCAGTCTTGCAGAGGGCATGCCACACCATGGAATGCAAGACTGTGCCCGCCCACTCCATGCAACGCATGTTGTATCTAACAGCCTCCTCAGTGTTCACAGTGCCTCATATGAGGACATCTCAGTGGATGTTCAGTGCCCAAAGATCACGAGCATCACACCCTCAAAACTATCCCATTTAGGTGACAAAACTCCTGGTGGGGTAGAAAGCCCACTGCCAGGGTATCCAGGCACAAGATGTCTGGGACGCTGTCAGAAACATCTCTACATCAGTGTGCTGCAGATGTGTGCAGTTCTGTATTGTCAGAAAGCCCTAGTGGACTTAGCCAGAAGACAGTTCTCTAGACACACAAGTCTGTCTTGTACTATTATCAAAAAACAAGGAGGCGCACACTCTTACCCTCTCTGCAGGGAGGCAATGAGAGTGTGGGAATGGTGCCTGGAGCAAGGGAATTTGCTCCAAGCATATCTATCTATCAGGGGTCCAGAATACTCTGGCAGACCAATTAAGTCGAACGAAGGCAGATCCGCACAAGTGGTCATTAGATCACTGTTCAGTGAGTGGGAACCCCAGATGTGGACTTTTTGCTTACCCACTCAACACCAAACTGCCTGGATTCTGCTAAAACAAGTCATGGCATTTTCTGTCAGGATGTATTCAGACTGCCATGGCAAAGACCTGTTTCTGTATGCATTCCCTCCAATCTCTCTCATCCAGAGTGTTGTTCAAACTGGAGGCACACGAGAGCAAGGTGATCCTAGTATATAGTTTTCTCTGCTGAATTGACTTTCAGTCAACAAACTGAGTGTCCTGCCATTCCGGACAGATTTACTAACCCAGGGTCAACTAGTCCATCTTAACCTGCACTCCCTTCACCTTTAGGCCTGGCTCCTGAAGAGACAGAAGTGAACAGGTTCCGAGATGCATTTGGCTGTGTGTAAACCTTTAACCAGGTACACATACACAGCCAAGTGGAAAAGGCTTTCCATCAAGTGCTCCAAATCCCTGTGGATCCCTTTAGGTGTCCACCTGAAAAGGTTCTGGAGTACTTACTGGACCTTTCTGATGCTGGCCTGCAGTGTTCCACAGTTAAGGTCTACCTATGTGCTATATCAGTATACTACGAACCTGTAGGTATCCTTTCCTTGGCACAGCTGCCACTGTTTAAGAGATTAAGAGATTCCTCAGGGGTACTATTTGTTTTTTGGTTTTTTTAAATACAAGGCCTCCAAACAGGAAGCCGGTGGCTCCCTGCGACATCAGCCTTCTGCTGGATATGCTCATTCAGTCTATTGTGACTTAAAGTTTCTAACGTGGAAAGCAGCATTTCTGCTAGTGTTCACCTCTGCATGCAGAGTATCTGAAATCCATGTTTTGACCACAGATCCTTTGTATACTGTTTTGCACAAAGGTAAGGTAATTTTCCATACACACCCCAAGTTTCTACCCAAGGTAGTGTTGGAGTCCCATCTCAATCAAGCAATAATCCTGCCCAACTACTTTGCCACTTCCAGAATGAGGAAGAAAGGACTCTCCACTCACTGGATAAAGGACTCCACTCCCTGGATGTTAAGAGGCTCCTTCGGTTTTACCTGGACAGAACTATGGACTACAGACAGTCAAAACAGCTCCTTGTCTCTTTCGACCCTAATCGAAAGGGTCCACCTGTCACACTCAAGTGCATTTCTGTCTGGACTGTAAACTGCCTTCACCACTGCTATGCTGTGGCTCAGGTTAAACTGGAAGGCATGGTACATGCCCACTCCACCAGAGCAGTTGCCACTTCTCTGGCAGATACTCCGTGCCTACTGGAGAAATTTGCAGAGCTGCAACTTGGAGCAGAGTGCATACCTTTACCAAGCACTGTGCCCTGGATGTCCATGCCAGGCAGCATGCCACCCTTAGCAGGACAACGCTGTATGCATTACTATCCTGAGTAAGCCCTAAGCTTCAGCCTCCCCAGTGCAGGGGACTTTCTCCGATGCTGGTACTCTGACCTATTAGTAGCAATCTATGGATAAGATTGATTCTTGGAAGATATGAAACTTAACTGATCTTCCTGAATATCTTCTCCATAGATTGCCACGCCCACCCACTGGACTCACTCTAGTATTGTTGTGTTAGTCTTCACCCCTTTGTACTTGGTTTGGGCTGTGAAAACATTTACTTGGTTTGGTAGCCTTTCTTACATGGGCAGCCAGGGCTATCGTATGCCTGTAAGTGGGCCACTAGTGCTATCTTATGCCCCTAGGTTAAGTGCACAGGTTACTCTTTAGGTTCATGCTGTTCACCTCCTCAGTAAAACATGTACTGAGGCGGTTGGGGGCTGGCAGCACTGTATACCAGTTAACACATGCAGTGACATGCACACAGGGCCTACTTGCACCAGCAGCCCATAGCACCTCCAGCACAGACCCACTCATGGCAATCTATGGAGAAGATATTTAGGAAGAGCAACAGTTATGGTAGGTATGTAACTTTCATTTCTGTGGGTTCAGTAAGAAACACTTGGGACTAGGAGCCACTAAAACAAGTTACAGGTTTGCCTTAAAGCTGTGTGTGTGTGTGTGTGTGTGTGTGTGTGTGTGTTGCTTTATTACTGTAGATCAGGTTCTGCCACAGAGGAAGTGTTGATCGGGGATCGGACGTAGCAGCAGCGGCATGACTTCTATGAACATGCCAGATCAGTAGTTTTCAGATAACAGTGTGCATCACCAACAGTATACTGAAGCCAGTCCAAGGATTCATAAAGTTGAAAAGGTACCAAGGATTCATAAAGTTGAAAAGGTAATAAACAATTAGTTTGTGCTCTAAGCACAAACAAACTGATAAAGCTACTCAGATCTGTAGGTTACCTTCAACATAATGAGTTCCATATAAAGGATTTCATCTTCAGTACAAGCACCATCTGTCACATAGGCAAACTCATACAGCTTTGGTGGGTAGATCTCCTAAAAGCACAAAGTCAAATTGTTGAACATGTATGTTAAAACCCCCCAATATATCAGTTTATAAATTTACAGTGCTAAATACACACACACACACACACACACACACACACACACACACACACACACACAAATTTAAAAGAGCAATGAATTAGGTATCTGATCATCAGCTGTACACAGGCAAAGCACAAAGCCAGGTACCAGCAACGTTCCACACAGTCATGGACAACAAAATTAGTGCCCGTTAATTAATGGAGGGCCGTGTTGAAAGATGTGCTAAAGGTAGAAAAGCATAAACTGGGCTCACAAAAAGGGAACATTGGTCAAGTCATTGGTCTCATCAGTTATTTCTTAAGAGTGCCATAGGATCTTTATAATACCTTCCATCTCAATAACCATCACACATGAGAAGTATTTGGGCACTGTGGGGCAATAACGTATCACAATGACTGGTTAATCCCCACTGTATGCAAAACAACTGTGTATAATGTTCTGTTATACAGCTTTTTTGTACAGTTGAGTGGGAGACCCAGACACTTCGGGTTTTGTGAGAAAGCATGTTGACCCTTTAAAACTGGAAAAAAATATTTAACCCACAGTCCCACTTCCTATCTCCAATAAATACCCCTTTTCAGAGAGACAGATAAACACTTTGTTTATATAAAAAGAGCACCTTTCTGATTTTTTTTTTTTTAAATCCCCCCTTATAATCACTGTAGCTCCCTCACCTACCCGGAAGTCCAATGCTGGATGTTTAATTGCGCCTGTATTTGGAGAGGTAAGGGATCATATTCTGGCTCCATGGAGCACAAAGCTGGACCCCTTCCACGTCCCGATTCCTAGACATGACCCCACTCTCATAAACCTAGGAAGAGTGCGGAGCGAGCGCCATAGATTTGTAATATGGTCACATTTTAAACTACTGTTTTGACTATTTAGAGGGCTGATTCGAACAAATTAAGGCCACTGTTCAACTAACAAGGGTCTTGCGGAAGTCTAAATAGAGCAAACCCCCTGCTTGTCCTTTGTCCACTGCCCTAGTCACCCAGTCAAAAAACACTAGCAGGTTGGTATGATAAGACCTCAGTGCCATGAACCCGTGCTGCTTACTGTCCTGGAGACTGTAGTCCACTGGGTCCTCTTTGACTGATGTCTCCATTACTTTACCTACTATGGAAGTAAGACCACCAAGTTTGTAGTGTCCTGGTTGTTCTTTCTCTTTCCTTGTACAGCAGGACCACATCCACCACCCTCCAATTCTTCAGAACCAGCCCTGACTGTAAAGAGCTATTAAAAAGCCCTGCCAGGGTTCAGCTAGTTCCTGGAGCACCCTCGAGTGCATCCCATCTGACCCGGCAGCCTTGTCTGTTTTCCGGGCTGCTAGATGTTTTCTGACACCCCCCCTCCCCCAAAACAAAAAACAAAAAAAAAAACGCCCGATTTCCAGGATCCCTTTTGCAGCAGCCTTTATGCCACTTTCAGGCAAGGGCTTGCTATTCTCTTAGGTTTTAAGTTTCAAGCAAGTGTTGACTCATGCCATGCTCAGTTTCCGATGACAGAGTTTTTAAGCTGAGTGCAGTTTACTTGACTGGAAAAAACAGAGCATGATGTGAATCAGTGATTACATAAACTTTAACAGAATGAAGAAAAAAAAAAAAACACACAGGTAGGATAAACCAGAAAAATAAAAATCAGCAATGAAAAAGGGAAAAAAAAAAAAGACAACATTCTTGTGTGCCAGCTCCCACAGGCAGTCAGATGATATGGGCTGTCATCCCAGTTAGCTGGGACAGGTTGAAACAACTTGAGAAGTCTTAGGACATACCCCTTCCCAGACTCTCAATTTTTATTATTTTTTTTTGTAATTATCTATCAGCCATCTCCCCTGCATCGAAGCACAGCAGCAGCCCCCCAGCAATTGGGCTCGGGCCTATATTTTATTTTATATTCCCAAGACAAGAGTGTCAAGAGTTATCCTAGCTAACACACAGGTTACCAAAAGGGGACTAGGTCAGAACCATGTCGGAAGTACGGCGTGGTCAAAAACTGCACGTCAGACACCAGAAAATGGGCGCAGTAAAAAAAAAAAAAAAACCACACACACACACCAACCCTGAAACCGCGCATGCTGTAATGTCAGCGCGGTTTTCAACCACGCATTCTGCCGACATGGTGTTCACAGGATACCACCAAAAGCACTGTTTTATTCCCATTCATCAGTTCCATCTCCAGTTTTTCCCTGTTATGTCTGTGCACGTGACTGAACACAGAGAGAAGGGCTTAAATGTTTATCCATATCTGAGCAGCTGAGTCATTTGAGCAGTCTCGGACTGCAGAGCAGGAGGTAATGTAGGCAGCCATATGACCATGATCTGAGATTGTCGGACAGCTGACAGCCAAGGAGGTGAGTAAGGGCTGGCTGCCGCTCTGCTTCCAACTGAACGGTGAGTGGTGATTGGGGTGAAGGGAGCAGGTACTCATCGGGTGGGCGGGTGACCACCAGGGATCTATCTTTACAAGGAAGGATGGGTGTTTGGCGGGGAAGGGGGCTTAGCACCAACATAGGATGCCGTTTTCAGCAGCAATAAACAGGGTGTCCAGGGGCTGTTTAGTGCATCTGCAAACCTTTTGAATATACCACTGTGCCAGAGATCCCCAGTTAGCAAAGATGTAGCACCTTGGCACTGCTGGGTTTGGGCAGCACTACAGGGGCCTCTGAATATGGCCCCAGTCAGAACACCAGCACAAACCCAGGTTAGTGCCAGCACTAAGCTAACCACATTCATGCTGCTGCTACTGTTTGAATATGGGGGCATACAGTGTTTGTGTGCTGTGCTCAATATACCATGGTTACAGCATTCAAAGCTAATCAGCCTCTCCTCATGGCTCCAACAGCCATGCCTGTGCTATACCAAGCACAAGCCAAACCCTTTTGGTGTTGTTACACATGGACCAGGGCAGTGTAAAGTGAAACCTAGTTAAAAAATGTGATGAAACTGAAAACTTACCTTTACAAAACATGGCAAAAGCATGTAAAGTAAAAAGATATTTACAGCATAGGGTGTGAAAAGACATCGCTCATAATGTGAAGGTTGGGGTGAAACAAAAGCAAGACGCTGTCAGCATGCTCTGGTGGCTGCACTTTGAGGCCACCAAAATGTCAGACTTCCACTGGGCCATCAAGTCTTTTAGGCTGTTAGTGTCAGAGGCCTGTATATTTTCTTAATTTCAGAACCCTTGTAGAGGTTTTAAACATTGGTCAGATACTCACCTCTAGTTTGGCAGCAATAAAAAGAGAGGTAATTCCTATAAGCTGAAGTCGACTTTTGTTGATCCCCATTTGTGTTAACATGAACCTGTCAAAGAAGTCCTGTGCTAAGTAGAAGGTTTCCCTGTTGAGGGAGTATACCTCACATACCTGAGGAGGAAAAAAAAAAAAAAGTAGGCATCACATATTATTCTAGTCTACTTACCCAGAGCAGCCCAACTAACCCTACCCCCCCGTCTCACTTCTCAGTGGGGTCTTCTACCTAGTGCCACAGCTGGAGAGGGCAGAAGCACAGGGAGGACAAATGACTTGCTTGATGTTCCTTGCTGAGATCCGATTTACAAACATATGAAACTGCCAGCAGATACAGGCCTTACGGTGTAGTCTGCTCGAGTGTGCAGCACTTTAGCCATTTAGACTGCAGCTGCTTCCCTTCCCCTTCCTCCCCCCCCCCACTGTTATTTTCTCCAGTTTTCTTCTCACGCACCCCCCCATCCACTCTGTTTGAATCCTCTCTTTGAAACTGTCCCCACCCCCTTGAAGCTGCTCACTGTCAGCAGTGATACCACCGCCTCTAGCAGCACGTGCCACACTGACAACCCTTTTGGTGAAATAATGCTTCCAAATTTCCCTCCTGAATCTGCCTCCTTCCAATTTCAGACTGTCCTTTAATTTCCTTCCCTTCTTTTAATGTAAACACTCTGGGTGCTTACTCTGTTTATGCCCTTCAAGTACTCAATCATATCCCCTCTATCATCCAGGGAATACATATTGAGCTCTCTCCCTCTCTCTCCTCGTATGGTTTTGCATATGCAGTTGGGTGGGTTTCCCTTCACCTCCGAAGGAACAGAAATGCAGCACTATGGATTTACAGAGCATGGTCAAAAAAACTTCCAAACTATATCCTGGACTGCTTCACCCAGACCTCTCCTAGCTCCTATGCCCTAAGAAGCAACAACATCATCCTGCTCAAATTGCCCAAATTCAACACCAGGCATGGGAGGGCAGCAATCAGCTATTCTCTAGCTATAGCATGGAACACCCTACAAAAATCCCTAAAACTGTCCAATATCATTCCATTTGCATCCTTTAAAGAGCACTGTACATTCTTCTTCAAAGAGAAATGCAATTGCTACCACTAGAGCTAGCATTGTCAGCTCACAAATCTCCCTTCCAAACCATATATGGCATATTCCTTCCAGACAGACACCCCATCTTATGGCCCCAGTAATACCTTCACCATCCTAGTATTACATTATGTTGAGTGTCTGCCATGCCCCCCCACTGGGATATGTATATACTGTACCTACTGTAAATATTAGCTTAACTTTCCTGTAACCGTTTTTTATCATGTGAATTTACTGTACATCACTGTGTTTATAAACATTATTTTCCCCTGTATGTATAACTGTCTTATATAAAGTGTATGATGTATCTGTTGTGTATCAACTATTGAACCTTGACCTAATCAGGTCCATCTTGTAAATGAGCCTTGCTCAATGATGTTCGCCTGAATAAATAAAGATATGATGATGATGAGGTTTATCTCCCAATCCCAGGATCATTTTTGTTGCCCTGCGCTGCACCCCTTCCGGTAGTTTGATGTTCCTTTTCCGGCAGGGGCACCAGTACTGCACGTAGTACTCCAAGTGTGGCCTTACCAGGGACCTGTACAGGGCAGGATGGTTTCTCCTCCCCTAGAAGTGATTCCCCTTGTGATGCACCCCAGCATTCTGTTGGCCTTTGCCGCTACCTTCCTGCACTGGGCTGAGCGGTTCATGTCCCATTACCAGTACACCCAGATCCTTCTCCGTTGACGTGGATAACTGCACTCCCCCCAACCAGTAACTTATTCTGGGGCTCCTAGCTACCAAGTGCATGACTTTGCAATTTTTGGCATTGAACCCTAGTTGCCATGTATTTGACCATCCCTCCAGTCTTGCCAAATCCTCCTGGAGTGCTTTACTGCCTTCCTCACCCTCCACTTCTACACAGATCTTAGTGTAATCAGTGAAAAGGGTTGATCTCACTTTTTATCCCGTCCGATATGTCGGCATTGAAAACGTTAAACAGCACTGGCCCCAGCATCGAGCCCTGCGGGATCCCACTTACCGTTCTGGGCTCCAATAATTCACCTCCAATATCTTCTGCTGCCTAGCCTGTAACCAGCCCTTGACCCATCTAGCCAGTTTCCTCCTGGCTCCCAGGTTGCTCAATTTGCTGGTCAGCCTACCATGAGGCACTAAGTCAAAGGCCTTGCTGAAGTCCAGGTAAAGGACGTCCACTGCATGACTCTTGTCCAGTGCCTGCGTCACCCAATCAAAAAAGTCAACCAGGTTCATCTGGCAGGATCTGCCCGAGACAAACTCGTGCCGTTTGCAGTCCTAGAGACCATTATCCTCTAGAAATTTTACCAGCCTTTCCTTGAGGAAAGGTCTCCATTAGCTTTCCTACAACTTCAGTAAGTCTCACTGGTCTGTAGTTCCCTGGTTCATCCCTGGGCCAACTCTTATGGAGGGGTACCACATGCGCCTCTCTCCAATCCCTGGGCACGCACCCTGTATTCAGAGAAGTGTTGAACAGACCCACCAGTGGCCCCGCCAGGACTTCTGCCAACTCTCTCAGGACTCTAGGATGAACCGTCAGGCCCAAGTGCCTTATCTACCCTCAGGGACTTAAGGTCTTTCAAAACCCTACCCACTGCGATCTCCCCATCCATGACTTCCTCCCCCCTCCCCATAGGTACGGACCCTTCCCTCTCCCTGGTGAATACTGAATAGAAGTATTCGTTGAGTACTTCTGCCTGCTGTGCTCCCTTTTCCACCCAACCACTGCCATTCTTGATCCCAACAATCTGATCCTTGCTCTTCCTCTTCTCCCGTATATACCTGAAGAAATCCTTTTCACCTTCTGATCCCCTCCGCTAGCCTCAGCTCTCTCGGTGCCTTGGCAGCCCTTACCACTCTACTCACCTCCCTGGATTTCCTCATGTATTCCTCCCCATCTTCCGCTCTGTTGGATCTTTTATAGATTCTAAGGGCAGCCCTCTTCCCTCACCCTCTCCTCAACTTCCCTGTTCATCCAGCTCGACTTCTTGTTCTGCTTTTCTTGTTCTGGCTCTTTACACATGTGCTAGTGGCCTCCGCCATGTCCACCTTTATGACTTTCCATTTTTGCTCGGCGCCCACATATGGGCAGATGCTAGCTATGTGTCCTTCTAGTATACCACCCCTCCTGCCAAACTCTGTCCTTTTGAAGTCCAGGACCTGAAGTCTTCCTAGTCGCTAACTCCTTTCCTAGATTGACAGAGAACCACACTGTGCAGTGGTTGCTTCCTACCAGGGGATTCTCCAACCCAACATCCCCAACTTGCTCGCCATCCACCAGCACCAGGTCCAGAATGTTCCCCTCCCTAGTTGGTTCTGTTACCTTCAATGCCAGGAAGCTGCCCTGGAAGGTTTCTCGGAGGATATGCTCCCTGGCACATGAAGTAGCTGGGATGTTCCAATCCACCCATGGCAGATTAAAGTCCCCAACCACCACAGTGCTCCCTTTGCCATGGAGATTCCTCAATTGTTCTGCCAGCTCTCTATCCATCTCCTCCTTTTGAGACGGAGGCCTAGATACTACCACCAGCAATCTAACCTTTCCACCTCTTGGGTTGTGTAGCTGCACCTATATGGCTTCCACCCTGCCCTTCACCCCCTCCCTGTTACACATTATCCCTTCCCTAATGTAGATGGCCACCCCCCTTTCCCTTGTTCTCTTACCCTCTGGTATAGCTTGAATCCTGGGGAAACTATATCCCAGTCATGGTACTGGGTTGTCCATGTCCCAGTGATGGCAGCTATGTCCACCTCCCCTTCCACTATTACTGCCTGCAACTCTGCCATCTTGTTTCCCAGGCTCCTAGCATTCAATTATACCACCCTCTGTTGTGATCTTATCTCCTCTGCGCCTTTATCCCCCCCCCCAATCCTCTCTATCTGAATTTGGCTCCTGCCTTGCTGTCGTGGGAGTTCCAAAGGACCCCCTCTCAATGGTGACTGCAGCCTGCCCCCCCCCTTACCTAGTTTAAATTATAATTCTCTCAAACTCCCCTGACTTCTGCTTCAATACCTGCAAGCCTTCCCTGCTAAGGTGCAACCTGTCCAGTGACTATCCTCCCAGACTCACAATCCTTGAGTCTAGTCCCACCCCCACCCCTGTACCGACAGGTCAGACAGTTTTACAGTATTGAGATGCCCCTTACTTGTTCTCTGCCTCCTCTCCAAGAAAACGCAACAGTTACTCGTGGACATTGTAACATTAGCACACTTGCTTCATACTAAAGCTTATGATTTATACTAAACAAAAAATTCTTATACATGACAAATGCTTACAGTTTAAAAAACCCAGATTTCAGCTCAATGTCTGGCATGATTTCAGTAATGGTTGTAAAGAAAGTACAGCATGTGAAAAACCACACCTCTAGAAGCCAGTCTAGGAGTATTGTCCTCATTTTTGGTTGAAGAGTTGGGTGTAGTATCAAGAAATGTTTGTAATGGACATACTTGGTCTCCTTCTTCACCATGTTTGACCAGACATCTTCAGAGCACCCCCAACTGCAAAACAGAAGAAATTCTGAGACTCAGTGTAATTTCTTTTTCTGTTAGCGCCACAACACAAAAAAGGCACAGACATGCAAGCCATGTTCCAGTTTTGTTTATATCAAGTAATTCTTTTTTCAACCCTGCTGTTCATTCTAAAGTGAAACCTCTCCACCAAACTCCATGTAAATGTACCATAATGTATCACTCGTCTTACTTGATAATCGCTGTATTTGTATTTCTCTACCACCTTGTACTACATGTACCCGGGTCACACCTGGAAACAAGCCTCGGCTCAGCGTGCTTTTCCCGGTCACCAACTTTAAATAAATAAATATCACTATGGCTGCATGCTTGTCTCAGAAGTCAAGGACGTAATGACATACAAATGCAGGTCTCACAGCCACCAGCACCCTATCTCAGTAGTTAAACTATTTTGCCCCTTTATCACACACACACACACACACACACACACACCCACCCAGTAGCAGCTCTAGCCATTATAGGTTACCAGAACACAGGTGGGGCACCAGATCAGGCAGCCAGAACACTGATATAGTGTATGGTGGAACGCTGTTAGGGATGGAAATCCATCCATTCAAAAATGTTGTTCTGCTGCAATAGCTGCATCAGCTAGTTTGTTATGATGCACTAGCTACGTAGCTACTGCAGCATAACTTAGAAAGCGGTCACGCATGCGTGTTCCAGCAACCTGTGATCCTCGTTGAACTGTAGTGGCGAACACCCGTTCAAAGTAAGAGTGACCATACGCTGCAAGCAAAAAAAAAAAACTGTATAATTGCTCATACGCTGCAAGGATATATATATATATATTTTTTTTTTTTACTCTCGCAGCTTCCATGGTAACTGACCTCTCGAGCTGCACTCTCGAGGTCACCAGTTACCACAGAACCCACTTGAGTGAAAAATATCCTAGTTGTGTATGAGCAATCATACACAATCCTCTATATGTTGTTGCTATGGGGAAAACTCTGTAACATATGTGGCACCAGCCAGGGCACAGCACTGACTACCAGAGCAAGGGCCCTGGTGTAAAGCCACCACTACCCATTCCTGGACTCCCCCCCTCTGCCTAGGCAGTCATACTCATCTGTAACCATGGTTCTAGAAGTCGTATATAGTTTACATCCACACTCTGTTTTTCAGTTGAGCAGCTAAACAGTCTGATTTGCTGGACATCTTTAAGCTAAGCTTTTCCCAACACCCAGGCAGCGTGCAGCGTATCCGCAAACTCTGCCCTGTGACATCAGATATTTGCAAACTGGAAGCAAGGATCTGTGTGTCACTTGCCAGGGAAAGTCAGGTGGTCTGTGTAGATGTGAGCCATACACCACTCCTAGAACTAGTTACATGTGAGTAACCCATTTTTTCTTGGAGCGTGAACATGGTTCACTATCCACACTCTGGCAGACTCCAAGCACTTCTACGGGAGGCGGGGTCAAGACGCTCACCCTTATTTGGCAAACAGACTGGAGAACCGAGGTACCAAAATCAGCATCCTAGTGTGACTCAAGGGTAAGTGCGGTAGTGAGAAATGAAGGTGTGTGCTAACTTCCAGGTAACAGCTCTGCAGATTTCCTGGATAGGGATGTCCCTGGAATCAGCCACCGAGGCTTCGGTATGTCTGGTGGAATGAGCTCTAAGACCTACAGGAGGTTCACCGTCAGCCAACCTATAGCAGAGGTTGATGCAGGATCTAATCCACCTGCCAATCATCCTCTTTGCTGCCAGTCTGACAGGCACAGCTTCAGTGTAACTGACAAACAGCTGGCAAGCCTCTCCCTGAATTCCAGCCATGCGCTCTACATAATAAGACAGCACCCTCTGCAGGTCCAGGGTATGGAGCTTCCGGTAAGCCTCAAAGTATACTGCCAAGTTAATCACCTGGTTAAGGTGAAACTCAGATACTACTTTCAGGAGGAACTTCAGGTTAGGGCGGAGGACGACTGTCCCAACAGAAGCCCAGATAGGGAGACTCCATGAACAGCGCCTGGAGATCCCCAATCCTTCTGGCTAATATAATGGCCACCAGGAAGGCCGTCTTCCACAACAGGTGACACATCTCACACCCGTGCACAGGCTTGAAAGGCTTGTCCATGAGCATAGCCAACACAAGTGATAACTTCCACGGTGGAGGTGATTCACCCACCGGAGGGAACTGGTGGTCCAGACCCTTGAAAAAGCACCAGACCACTTTCTCCTGGGCCACCGACAGCATACCAGCCTGCGCCCGGTAACCTGAGATGGCTGCCAGGTGCACCTTAAATGTCATTACAGTCCCAGCTGAGAGGGACCAGAAGTAATCCAAGATGCTCACCACAGGGCAGGCAAGGGAATCAAGCCCCTTGCACTGGCACCAAATGGAGACCCTCTTTCATTTAAAGGCATAACATCAGCAAGTCGACTTTTTCCAGGAGGCCTCCACAACGTGGAGCACTCCATCCGAAAGACCCAAGGTCTTGAACTCTCGCCACTCAGGAGACAGGCCATAAGGTGCAGGGACCACAGGTCCGGGTGCAGGACCTGCCCCTGTTGTCAGATCACCAGATCCTGCGTAAAGGCAACCGTCACGGAGGTCTGCTGCTGAGGCCAAGGAGACCCAGGTACCAGAACTGCCAAGGCCAGTGTGGAGCTACCAAGACCATCGTCGCCTTGTCCTTCTGGGCTTTGACCACTACCTTGTGGATCAGGGGGAAGGGAAGGAAGGCACACACAAAGTCTGAGGTCCAGGACCTTGTGAAGTCATACCCCAGTGTCCTGGACTCTGTGTGTGTGTGTGTGTGTGTGTGTGTGTGTGTGTGTGTGTGAGAGAGAGATAAAACAGCCTTGGTTTGGCGTTCTCCCAGGAGGCAAACAGATCCCCCAGAGGCGTGTCCCACAAAGAAAACAGGTGATTCACATGCTCCTCATTTAGGGACTACTCACGCAACATCTCTCCTACCCGACTGAGAGCATCCACCAACTGACTGTTCTCTCCTGTAACATGATCGCCAGGCATTCTGAACCCAGGCTGCACACGTGGGTCTAGGTGTGAAGGGCCTCCCGACACAAATGAAGGGAATGAGTTCTGCCCTGCCTGTTCATGCAGAAGATGGTCGTGGTGTTGTCAGTCTAGACCTGCACAATCTGACCCGACTAGAGAAGCAAATTTAATCCGCGCAAGTCGCAGTGCATGGAGCTTCAACAGGTTAATGCGGTGACAGAATTCCCAGGGAGACAGAACCCGTGGGCTCTGGTCTCCCAGGTGTGCTCTACACCCCACCAGAGATACATCTGTTGAGTGTGATGGTCAGTTGTTGGCAGACAAACAGGATTCTTTCCTCCAAGTGTTTGGGGGATCAGCCACCACTGGACAGCATTCCACACTGGCCGATTCACTGACCAACTGGGTGGCGAACAGACCTCCTTGGCTGGAGTACCCACCTTCAGCTGCAGTGCCCTGAAGTGGTGAAGCAATTGTGGGAAGCACCTGCATAGCGCGGACTGGTGGGCTGCCAGCTGACCACAGGTCCAGTGGGTGGAGCCCTATCCAGCCCGCAGTAAGGCATTGCTGCCAGAGGAGCTCCTTGTAGCACCAATGCAGCTTGCAACAGTGCCTCTACTCACCTGAGGACAAGGAGGTCAAAAAAGCATCGATGGCAACACCTCCTGGTTGAGTGGGAATGCCTCAACCTATACCAGACAATAGACGGAGAAGGAAGCCTTCAAGCTGGTTGTGGTATACCACATGCCTGTCCATGTTAAGTTGCACACAAGCATGGAAGGCTTGACTACCAGCGGAGGCTGCTCCTGCTGAAGACTTGACGGGGACACTGACCGAACCATGTCCTCTTGAGTGAGGACCAGGGTAGGTCTGTAAGATAGAGTCCTCGACCTCATTTAGCAGTAGAGCTTATTTATATCTGGCGCCCTTCCCGAGACTCAGGGCACCATTACAATAAAATACAACATAAAATAATGCAATACAGATACTCGTACAATTAAACCATAAAACATATATAAAAATACTACAATACAAACAAATGGCATACCTTAACAAGTCCCAAGATACATAATCCCATGAGATAGTAGAAATACTAAAAGGTATTTTAGTCTTACCATCAGGAGGCTGTCCTCAGAAGATTGGTGTGAGCGAACTGGGGTGTACAGTACATGTACAGAAGCTCTCACAGGTAGGTTGGGCCCAGTCTGTGCAGGGCTTTATTAGGTTAACGAACCCATTTTAAAACGAGATACAGCACGTCACTAGCAGCCAATGCAGATCACACAGTGCTGAAGTAATATGGCATGATCTTGACAAGTCCATGAGTAACTGGACCGCTGCGTTCTATAACAGCCGCAGGATTCATAGCGTCACACACACCACACGCATGAATCAGTGTGGTCAGGTCTTTGGGGGGGGGGGGGGGGGGGGGTTATAGGCATCTGATCTGGCAGATGTTCCAACGGTGAATAAAGTCATTCCAGTGTCATCTGATAACTGGTCGCCAAGCTCAAGGAAAATTTCCGCAGCCTGCTTGACCACAGTTAAAGTCGACTGGCTTGATGGAGGTACCAGAGAGCCCTCGACCTGTTCCTCAACCAAAGGGCACTTGACCACTTTCAATCGGTTGGGCAAGTCGAGAGACCAGGACACTGATCTCTCCTGGTTCCATGGCCGGCGCCAGTGGTGCTTGTGCTGAGAACCAGGTGGATAGGGTTCTCATCCAGGGTCTGTAGGGCCAAACACATGTCCAGGAAGCCTCCAGTGAATGACCCAACACTGGCCACAGCTGGAAACAGCATCAAGACTGAGAAGGTGCCACCATCGTTTCCACCTCAAGGGCCGCAAGCTGCTGAGCAGACACGGCCACAGCTGAAGCCCTCTTGCAGCCCTTAGGGTGGTCTTTCAGATCCCATTTTGATGGCCAACCCAGCAAGAGCCAGAGCTAGTCCAAGGAACTCCAGGAGCATACCGAGACAAAGGCAACACCTGGCCATGTCATGCTGCCCATCCAGGCAATACAAGCACATGTCGTGTGGATTAGTGAGCAACATATCTCCTGGCACCAAATACAGAATTTGATCCCCAGCTTCTGTTGCTCCATTAATGATTTACGAAGGGAGTCGAGGGAATAAATCTGAGAAACTAGAAAACTTTGAAAATAAAGTTCATTAGTAGCGTACTAAATACTAAGCAAGAGTCACAAAGGAAGGTGACCTGTTCATCTATCAAAAAGAAAGAGCCAACATTATAGGGCGGAGTCGGAGATATACTGCCCTGGTGGTGGGTGGAGCTAAGCTAAACACCCAGCATATTAGCATATTCCAGTAGAAATGCCAGAGTGTGGAGAGTAAACCATGTCCATGCCCCTAGAATTGCTTTTTCCTCAGTCAGCGCCTAGATGGCTTCTGAGGTAGACGGCAGGGAGGTGCAAAGGCACAGCAGGCATCACAGACATGATGTTTTGTTAAACAGAATAGCTGGGCGGCCTGGATGGCTCACTGGTAGCATCACGTCTTACCATACAAGTGACCGGTGTTCAATCCCTAAACACCCAATCCCTGCACTTAAGCAGCCGAGGGTCAGGGGCATTTCTGGCCACTGGGGGGCTGTTTGGCCTAGTGGTTAGATCACCTAGCAGTGAACGTGGAGACAGGTTTGAATTCCACAACTGGCACTCACTCTATGAACCAGAACAAGTTAATTAACCTCTCAGTGCTTAACCTGTCCACAATTTCTGCCTGTGCACCAGAATTGTTTGTCCCACTGTCTAGTAGGAGCATTGTAATCAGTGGGCCCTGCTGTGGGAGTAATCTAAAAAAAGGAAAAACAGTCAACGGTGAGTAGCTGAGGGCTTGAGGAAGCAAACACTCTGATGAGAGAGAAAAGGAGTAGCAAAAGCTGGCTCAGTAGCACAGACATTGGAGAATACCTTGCTAGCCCAGAGACCAAGTTTAAGTCCCTAGCCTGGGATGTCCTGAGGCAAGGATTGTGTTAGGAGAAAGAGAAGTGCCCACTGATACATGATGCCTCCAGTACTAGCCAAGGGGGCAGGAGCGAATGCAGGCAGATATGTCCCTATAGACATACGGTCATATAAGTGAGCACATATGCTTAGCAATGATATGGAGGGACCAGCACTTGAGTGCATGGGGTAGTACAGCTGTGTCAGATAAAGGGTGGAGTTTTGGGGTCCAGCCTGCCTGACAAGTCTTGAGACTGTCATGGGGCATACCCATGAAGGAGGAGGAGGGAGCTGGAGCGAAAATGGCTGGATCCAAAGAGATGGAAGTCCTGCTCTTCCCACACATCCACTGAATTACTGGGACTCTGTTCTAGCAAGATTTTCACCCTGGGCTCTGCCCACCATGTAGAATGTGTTGTTCTGAGGATGGGTAATCCTAGGGATCCCGCCATGGGGGTGGGTTAAGCAGTGGGTGGCTATGGATGGAACACAAGTGGAGTAACCTGGAGGCAAAAGGTGTGGAGATCTATAGGGTCCCTTAAGAACAGAAACTGGATGGAGGTAGGTTGTAGATCTTACCCCAGGGGAAAGAAATGGCTGCAAAATTAACAGGAACAGCTATAGGAAACCATAATTAAGAGTTATGTTCGATGATCTTACCCGAGCACAGGCAATGGTGATGCTGAGCTGATAAAAAGATTTTTGAACCTGTACTTTGTGAATTTGGAGGTGTCTTCTATGACCTCGATTTCCTTATGAGGTGTTTCAATGAGGATGCAGGGACTTACTCCCCCAGATATCTGAGGTGACCAACAATTCTAACAAAAGTAAAAAACAAAACAATTAGTGAACGTGGCTTGAACCCTCATTCCACCCGAAGCAGTGTGGGCAGATAAAAATACTACAACACTACAATGGATGCCATTTCATAAATTATTCTGCATGGTGTGAATTATCGTTAGCTGCAAGGCATGTCCGGGTGGGGAGTTGTAGATGAATAACTCCCCCACTCCTCAAGTCACATTACTGCTTCTGTATTATGAATGTGGCAAGGCATTCTGGCATGATCGATAAGTGTTAGAATAAAAAAAAAAAAAAAAAAACACATGCTGCTGTTGTACACCAAGAAAAGCCAGGGTGTGTGCAGACACATGGATGCTGTGTGGTATTCACACAGGTCTCAGTCAATCAGAAGGTTGCAGTTCAGTAGTTTCATAATAAGCATTAGGGCACAACCACAGGCAAGGTCCTGCACTTTTTTTTTTTGTTTTGTTTACTGGCTAGGGTACACTAGGCAACTACATGCCTAATTACAGGTATGACCCGGGAAATGGCACTTGCCACTTAACACATACCAAATACCGTTATTCTAGCATCCAGGAATGTGAAATAGCCTACACAGAGGGCACAAAGAGCAAGCAGTCACTCTCATTGGAATGTGTGACATTACTATGGTCATTTATGGCCCTGGTTCACATCTTCACACTGCACATTATGTAAAGCAGCCACATACATCCATGCTGTATCAAACTGACCACTGCAGCCCTCCGGAGAGTGCTGCATACCAGAGCTGCGTTCACTCAACTAAGAGGTTTGGCTGTGGGGAATGTTTTGTCCCTGGCATGCCAGCTTAAGGGGGCACCAGTTACTTTGAGGATTTTCTGATTGTATGTGAGGCTAGGGGTTGCATTTATTACTCCGGCTGCAGGCAAGAAAATATGTTACATTCTCAAAAAAAAAAAAAAAAAAAAAAAGCACTAAAATTTTATATCTTTTAACTGAAAAAAATGCACTTGAACATGTGCTTCACAGGTAAATATAGGTTTGCTAACTCCCACAAATTCCACGTGTATACTGTGTGACCCTGATCAAGTCACTTAACCTCCCTGTGCTCCAGAGATGCACCTGGAAACAATCTGCTCAGTGTACCTTTTATTTATTTTATTTAGCTTTTGTTAACCGGGTAAGTACACTAGACAAGTTGTATGCCTATTTTCAGGAACGACCCGGGAGAGTACAAACAGGTAATACAGGGTACAACAATACAGCAAAAGTTAAGTGAACAGTTACGTCTCACACTAGTTGAAATGATTCATCCATCAAACAAAATTCTACAGTGCGGGAGAGATGTATTTCCATTTGAAATAGAACGGAGGGCCAGCCCATTGGTGCAGCAGAATCACATCATAGTGTTGATTACTGTGTTTTATGTGGAAATATACACACAGCATTACCACAGTTGTGACATCAGTACTATGAACTTCATCACGATTTGTGTCGAATGTGCCATACGAACCGCAGATGCTCCTGTCACATGCTGTTACAAATACACCCAGGTTTTTTTTTCTTTTTAAGCCACCCCCACCAGTTGTTCAGTACACACTCACCCTGTGGCCCAAACAGTATTTGTTGATCTGCAGCCTCATAAAAATAAATGTTACTTTAGAAACATCCATCATCGAGCAACGATCTTCTCAAACAGTTCCATTTGAATGAACGATCATTCAAATGAAGCATTTATGAGGTGTTGTCGATGAGCAATGGGTGATTCAAAAGTTATGTCTATTTTTATGTAGCTGTGAATAAACAAATGCTATTTGTGCCACTAGGTGGGTGGGTTACTGAGCAGCTGGGTGCAAGCTGGAATTTGAGGTGGGTGCACAACAGCAAAACCATAACACTATGAAAATATGGGCAGCCATACACAAGTCGATTAAGCAATTAAGGTATGACCAGGGGTTAGATTAACAGTCTGTTAATCACCCCCTGGGGTGTAATGTGGCACGAGGTGCAGTAAAGTGCCATATTGCCCCTAAGGGGTGATTGACTGTTAATCTAACTCCTGTGAGTGCCTTATTGCTATTACAAAAAATTATTCCAAAAGAAAAGTGTTAAAAGTATACTTTTTGAATATTTTTTTTTCATTTGAGGGAGATTTTTAATAAAATAGTTCTTCAGCCAACAGTTTAAAGAATGCTGGGTTCAAAATCAGAATGCAGCATTCCAGTCATTAAGCAGTGCTAGAGGATGGAATGATGACAGGAAGAATCCATGTTCCATGGTGATCAGGCTGTACATGACTGTACAACATGGATTAATGCAAAGTTGTTGGAATCCTAACAGCCAATCAGATTGCAGCATTTCTGAGACCTTTTTTATAATGTATGTGTTTTTATCTCGGAGGTTGAGCTGACATCACATACCTCTCCAGCTTCCCCTAGTGGGGTTCATATGCCATCATACAAGAAAAAACAGCAGAGCTCACGGACAGTGGATTGCACAAATGAGACCAAAACTTAGTCGTATGACCAAATACTTTATTAATATTAAAATGAGAACTCACCCCACGTGGCCACCAACATTTCACATATCGCAGTGTGCTTTATCAAGAAGTCTTCATAAAGCGCACTGTCATTGTTCAAAATGTTGGTGGCCGCATGGGGCGAGTGCTATTCGTTTTAAATAGCTACAACCACATGTTGGTCTCATTTGTGTAATCAAGTGTCTGCAAGCTCTGCTGTTTGTTCCTGTATTCTTTTAATTGATGCGGTATCTCTGGATATGGAGCCCTTAGCCACCTGTACTGATCATACGGGGTCATCTTAACCCCTTGATGAATACACAGTCTTGCTGTGTATGGTTATTCTATATGTGCTGCCTGCCACCTGGGTGACCAGGGTCAGTGCAGCAGCCCTGGAACCCGTTACCCAGCACGAGGGCCAAGCCTGCTGTGGAAGGAGTTGCTCAACTGTTGGGTGGCAGGGAACAGGCCGCCTAGCATCTGTCTGCCACCTGCCGGCCAATTAAGAAGGGACAGTGGCATTAACTGTGACGGCAGCTACTTGCCTGCCCCATTAGCAGGAGGATGAGCGCAGCGATGATAATCCCGGTGTTGAGTGGGGAACAAATGGAAAAAGCGCACACCCTTTGAATAAACTGCCAGTCTCAAGGCTCTCGTGTCTGTCCTCCACACACCCACTGAATTGAGTCAGTATGCCTAGAAGAATTGATCATAAGCGAACACTCTGCAGATACGCGTCTCATTAAATGTATTCCTGCCTTCTGAATGGGTGATGGGTCCATTATTTACGACTCATATTTTACCAAGGGATGCAGCATATTCTTATCTCACAACATGACTTGGAAGACCACAGCATACACCACTGACCTAACTTCAAGAGATCAGTAGGAACATAGAATCTGACTGCAGATAAGGACCACTTGGCCCATCCAATCTGCCCATTTCTCCTTACCTTCATTATTACATCAGACTGTGACCGATTTGCAGCTCTTTCTCTCCCCCCCCCTTCCACTATGATTTTTTGGAGATAATGGAGATTATCAAACCACCAACGGACCTAAGCTATTAGTGTGGTATCAAGCTACACTACTTTCTCAAATCAATCTTTGAATTATTTTTTAGTAGTTTATTTGAGCTGGTGGGCTTCACCCTTCAACACCCTCATAAAAAAAAAAAAAAAACCAAGGGGTTGTCGTCCCCCCAACTCAAACTTATACAACCAACATTAAACAGTAAGCACAAGCAGGCACTGTATTCACGAAAGATTTGCACTACTTGCGTAGCGCTTTTCCAATACACTCCACTATCACCAATTCTTTTGTGCTTATCCCACGCATTCTTGAACTTCACCACTGTTTTGGCCCCCCCATGCAGGAAATCTGTTCCAGGAATCCACCACTCCTGCTGTGAAAAAGTACTTTCTCACATCTCTCCTGAACCTAACCCCACCCACCCAGCTTCCTAGCATATCCTCTTGTTCTTGAGCACCTTTTCTTCTGAAAAGTACTCTCCTCCTGTACCTTATTTACCCCTGTGAGGGAGTATGTGCTGCCTGCCACCTGGAAATACCCCTCCCTATGCACCCCAGCATCCCACTTGCCCTCCCTACTGCACTGTCTGGCCACCTTTAGGTCATCCGATATGATTTGCCCTCAGGTCTCTTTCTGTCTTGTGGTCATCAATACCACTCCACCCATTTTGTACTCCGCCTCTGGGTTTCTGTGCCCCAAGTGCATTATTTTGCACTTTTTCACATTGAAACCCAGCTGACGTACCCTTGACCACTCCTCTACTTCTCTCAGGTCTCTGCTCACCCATTCCATACACCCCCCTGGAGTGTCCACCCTACTGCAGATTTTGGTGTCATCCACAAAGAGGCAGACCTTCCCTTCCATCTCCTCTGCAATGTCACTTAAAGACATTAAAGAGGTCAGACCACCGGTGCAGTGGTTGGATTTCCGCTTGCGGCGCAGGCGACCTGGGTTGGGGAGCCAGCCAGGGGAGGAAGGATCAAGCATCCTAAGGACTGCTCTCCATCTCCGGGGGTGGGGGGTGGGTGGGAGGAAGTCCGGTGCATCATGGACCCCTAGCCAGGGCTGGGGGTACCACCACAACTGGCGCTGGACATCACCGCACTTCCCGCCCCCAAGGGTCAAGCACTTGAGAAAAGACTGCCACCCCGGCTTGAAGACCCACCCTACTCCGCCGTTCTCTGCCTCCGCCATCCACTGGAGGTCCCGCTCCTGTGGCCCTGACCCGCGGTGTAAGCCGGGGCTTTGCCCACAGTGTCTGTTGTGTGTGAGGGGGAGCAAGCCTGACATGGGGGCGGTGGGCAGGTCCAAGCTCAAGGGGAAGCAGGAACAAAAAACATGAAAACACACACCATTAAAGAGGACCAGTCCCAGCACTAATCCCCGAGGCACCCCACTAGTCACCCTCCCTTCCTTGGAGTGAATGCCATTTACCACTAGCCTCTTTTGCCTACCCCTAGCCAATTTCTTATCCAGTTTACCACCACTGGACCCACTCATGCGCTACCCCAGCTCGCTTACTAGTCTCCTATGTGGAACGGTGTCAAACGCCTTACTAAAATTTAAGTAGACCATGTCCACCGCTCCACCCTGATCTAGTTCCCTAGTCACCCACTCCAAGTACTCTATCAGGTTCATTTGACATGACCTCCCCCTTGTGAAACAATGCTGCCTTGGGTCTCGTAAGCCATTGGATTCAAGATATTCCACAATCCTTTTCTTCAGCAGTGATTCCATTAACTTTCCCCCCACTGATGTCAGGCCTATAATCTCCAACCTCCTCCCTGCTACCACTTTTGTGTAATGGGACTACATTCACCCCCCCCCCAGTCCTCCAGAACCACTCGTTTCCAGTGAACTGTTAAATAGATCTGTTAGAAGTGCAGCCAGTATTTCTCTGAGCTCCCTCGGTACCCTTGGATGCACCCCATCTGGCCCAATTGCTTTGTCCTCCTTCAGATTAACAAGTCTCTTCAGGACCCTTTCCTCCAAAAAAGGACTAGTGTCCACTTTCCTCCCTCCCAACCTGGTTACTTTTGTGGTCCCTAGCCTTCTCCTTCCACTGTGAACACTGAACAAAAAGTAAGTAGCAGACCAGGAAGGGACTGTGGACATAGCCTACCTAGACTTTAGCAAGGCATGTGACAGTCCCACATCAAACAAGTCAGCCAGCCTGGGAGCAGGTCCCAGGGTGGTAGACTGGGTAAAAAAAAAAAAAAAAAATTGGCTGGACAACAGGACACAGAGGATAATAGTAAACAGAGTCCACTCCGAAGAGAGTGCTCTTTACCCAGTGATTAACACTGTGAAATGCCAGAACTGCCTACTGCTTTTAGTCAGTGTTTCACTGTGCTTAGCCTGACATTTCTACTGTTTTCTAGCCTGCTATTTTACAGTGCTTGCTAGTGATGGTCTACTACATTTAGCCAGAGATTTCACTGCCTTTATTAGGTACTCACAGCAACTGCAGGCCCACCACATGGTTCTGACGTCCTCCAGTCTGCTTCTATGCCATTCACTCTCTCTCTGCGCATACGCACTGGATCGCAGGGCCTTCCCCTCTGCGCATTTGCACTACAGCCTCCTATGCCTCCCGCTGCATACCAATGAAAATCCTTTGTTCCGTTTCCCTTAACTAGGCCGCAGACCCCTCTCCAGCCCACCAGGGGAACATCGCTGGACTGTGGGGGTGCCTTAAAGGTAACTGCTGGCTCTCCCTCATTGCACCTTGTTGCTGAGGGGTGTTACAGTCTACACTGTGCATCAACTGCTCCGCCCCAGCCACCTACCCAGGGGTGTGTCTGCCTATATAGTCCTCTTCTGGTCACATGCCCTATCACATGACCACCCATGAATTTTTCTAAGTCCCTGTTTTCCCCTTTGTTCATTATACTGACTGACCACTCCTTTTACTGGTCCTCCCCGCTCCTCTCTAGCGCTCTCCTTTTCTTGTCTTTCCCCTCCCTTTCAGCTGTAATTTCCCCGTCTCTCCCTCCATGAGTCACGAACCTTGCACCCTTGGCACTAAAGGTGGTGACTACCACTGCACCACTCAGTTTCCCCTGTCGGGTGTCCTTTTCTCCCCTTCATCTTTTCTTTCCTCTCCTCTGGTCTCTGCATCCCCCCCCAGCATCTTCCTCCTCCATACTATGGCCAGTTTTCTCCTCCTCTCTCCTTTAGCCTCTCCCCCACCCAATGGAAATCGACTTCCATTACACCCATCTTCAAAAGCGGTGAGCACTTTTCACAACTTACAACTACTGCCCCATTCCATTCCCCCAGCCAAGGCATTGACAGCATAGTCTCTGATCAGCTCACCGACCACCTCACTAAGTACAACCTCCTCTGTAAAGAAGAGCACAGCTTCCGCATGTGACATAGTACCACTACGGCCCTCCTCGAGTTCACCTCTCATGTCCACTGTGCCATAGACAGAGGTCTCACTACAGGCGCCATCTTCATGAATCTAAGGTGTCTGACAGTCAACCACTCCCTCCTACTCACCACTCTCGCTACCCTTGGTTTCTCCCAATATGCCCTAAACTGGTTCTCCGACTATCTATCCGACAGGACCCAGCAGGTCAAAGTCGGAACCACCCTGTCCACCAGCCTCCCAGTTCAATCCAGTGTCCCACAGGGCTCTATTCTCGACCCTCTGCTCTTTAACCTTTACCTCAACTCCCTCCCTGTGAACTGTTCTGGCAACTTACTCCTCTATGCGGATGACACTGTCCTTTACTCCTCCAATCCCAATCCCACTCAACTCCACCAATCCTTCCAAACCTCCTTTGCGGAAGTGGAAGAATCATTCTCTACCCAGTGTCTAATACTAAATTATAAAAAGACCAAGGTCATGTTCTTCTCGCACCCACCGAGCACCCTTAAGAATCTGTGTCCCCAAATTCTTGATGCCAACCAGTCTCCACTTGAACAAGTGGAATCTTAAGTATCTGGGCATCACCCTTGACCCAGCCCTCAACTTCCACCAACACATCCATCTCCTGTCTACCGCTCTTAATGCCAGAATTGGCATACTCTATTGGTATAAACACCACCTCACTCCAGACGCCCTTCGGCTTGCCGTCACATCCTCGGTCCTCTCCCTCTTGGACTACGGAATACTTGTTTATAGTGCAGCGAACACCACTGCCCTTAGTGACTCCGACTAACTCTAAACAAATCCTGCCACCTCATCTTTGACTGCAACCGCTACACCCATACCTGCTCCCTCTATAGGTCCACACACTGGCTAAACCTAAACAGGATTAGGTTTCACACCTGCCTCATGGCCAAAAAGATTGTCCTTGATCCCTGCCCCCCAGCCTCTCCTCACTCATACAACCGGCTCACGCGGTCAGAACCACTCGTAGCTCAGAGAAGTCCCTTCTCCTGGTTCCTCGATGCTGGACCTCCCAGCTTCAAATAGCCTTTAATTACAGGGCCCCCTTCCTGGATGAATGCCCTCGGCAGCTCCATAGCCAATGAACAGAGAATTGGCTCCTTCAAATTTCTGCTCAGGGAGCACCTTCAATCCTCCAACCCCTGTGACTGCCTTTGACTCCCCCTCCTCCTCCTCCTGTAACTGCTTGCCCACCCGCTTTACACCAAACCTTCGACAATGGCCCTTGGCCAGCTCCCCCCACCCCACACTTGGGGTGACTATAAAACTAATTGTTAGCCTTTAAATGGAATTCAAATATAACAGCAACTTGTCCTGTTGTACAGTACCTGAAATTAGGTTGTCACTTATTTTGTCTACCTGACGTGGAACCTTTGTAAATGAGTCCCTGACTCAAAGATGCTTACCGAAATTACAAAAAAAAAAAGAAAGAAAGAAAGAAAGGGAGGTTACTAGCAGGGTACCACAGGATTCAGTACTGGGACTGGTCCTCTTTAATGTCTTTATAGGCGACACTGCGGAAGGACTAGAAAGAAAAGTATGCCTCTTTGCAGATGACAAAGATCTGCAACAGGGTTGATACAAAAAAGGGAGCTGAAAGGATGAGAAGGGACTTGACAAGGTTGGAGGAATGGTTAAAAGCATGGCAGCTTAGATTCAATGCAAAGAAGTGCAAATTAATGCATCTGGAAACAAAAATCCAGGGGAAGAGTACACAATGTTGGGGGAGAGAAGTGGTACTAACAGCAATAAAATGGAAAGGGACCTGGGTGTAGTCATATCAGATGACCAAAAGGTAGACAAGCAATGTGAGAAGGCAGCAAGGCGGGGATACGGGTGCACAGGGAGAGGCATCACCAGTAGAAAACAGGAAGTCGTTATCCCTCTGTAGACAGTTGGTGGGACCCATCTGGAGTACAGCATGCAGTTCTTGAGACCCCATCTCTGCAAGGACAGACAGAATGGAGGCAGTCCAGAGGAGGGCAACTAAAATGGTGCAGGGTCTGCACCAGAAGCCAACACAAAGAAGACTAAGGAGTTTAATATATATATACCCTCGAGGAAGGGGGGAGAACAGGATAGAAACTTTCAAGTACCTCAAAGAAATCAACAAAGTCCAAGAGGATAGTATCTTTCAGAAAAAGATGTGCAAGAACAAGGGGGCACAATTTGAAGACGGGGGCGGGGGCGGCTCAGGAGCAACGTGAGGAAGTATTTTTTCAAAGAGGGTGGTGGACACATGGAATGGCCTTCCTGAGGTTGTGGGGTCAAAAACAGTGGAGAAAATTTACTTATCTGCCATCAAAATCTGTTTCTATGAACGTCTGCCTTTTCCTGGCCCCCCTCTGCACAGTCCCCACTTCCCTTTTTAACCTTAAAATTCCTCCCCTTGTTTTCCTCTTTTCACTTACATATCTAAAAGATGTCTTGTCCCCTTTCATTACCTCCTGTGCTATTCTCTCTTCAGTTTGCACCTTTGCACTCCTTACTCAGTGGTGCAAGTGGTAGGCAAGAAGTACAGGAACTCACGCACTGACAGTTATGAAATGCAGAATGAAGATCCTCAATCTAAAGATAGTGGTGTCAAGACACATCTATCCAATTCGACACTAGTAGATTCAGTTAGAGATATTGAAGTATTTCTAGGAAAATAGCATTGTTGTACAAGTCAAATGTTGTTATGGAAACCCTGATTACAGATCACAGGTCCAGAAACTGCCACTATGTTGCTGATTTAAGAATTTCAGTTTCAGTGTCAGTGGAAAGTAGTATAGGAATGGAGAGCTTCCTGGACATAAAGTCTTCACCACTCATTCACACTAATGGGAGTTCGGAGGTACTAGGACCCAGCGGGAGAAAACTTTTTCAAGAAGGCCAGCACCAGAGATGGAGCCGCAAGGAAGCGGCACAGTGAGCCTCGGCTCATACGGTAAAGACCATCTCGGTGTCGACCTGCCAACCACCTCAGTTCCTCCCCCCCCCGCCATAGAGTACGCTACCAGTGACGGCTTCTCTCGCTAGGAGTTAAACTTCACTAGCAGCAATAGTTCAGTTTGTTATTTTGTAGTTTTGTTTTGAAAGATCCATTACATATTTAAATTCTACATCAAGAAGTCTTCAGCCCTCCATTGACTGAGTCGACCATAAGCGGGTCAGATGATGGTAGGGAGACTTCGCATGAAAGCTTTATAGTCACCCGGGCCGGGACTGGTCCGCTGCCCTCCCTGGGGGTCCAACGGACAGTCCGATGCCCCCGAAAGCATAAAAGGAAACGGTCCCATTCTCTGTGCCGTTTGGCCTCGAATTCCTCTTCGACGCACAAGTCAAAGAGAAAAAGGCATCACTCAAAGTCGCCCTCTGGTATGTCTGCATGTAGACGGTCAGTTGTTGGGGCCAGGCACTGGACTCCACCTCTGTCGGAGTCGCCGGTCTCTGTCTCCGATGGCCGACCTCTTAGACATCAGAGTCCCTCTCCACCTTTCCGAGGTGCTTCCAATGAGCAGTTTCATCAGTGGGCTGCTCCTGCGGAGCAATGGGCTAGGAGGTTGGTCCAGCTGCCTGAGCCGGTCACTCCAACGGCTTCAGCCCATTCAGCTCCGGGGGGACAGGTAGGGTGGTTGGGCCTTCCTAGTCACTCGCGACGCCTTCTTCGGTGCCATCGACTCTGCACACCGATGTTTATCCCCCTCAACTGGCTGCGGCACAGGGGTCCACACCGATGCTTCTATCTCCTGCCATTTTTCCCTCTTTTTTGTCAAATCGCAGTTTGTTGACCTTTGGGACACTCTCGGTGCTGTCGACAGAGCAGTGGGCTCATTTGGCGCCATGTGCGGTGCTGCGCGCTGTCGGCACCGAGAGCGGTCGGTGCTGTGAGGCTGTGTCAGCACCATGCACGCTGTCAGTGCCATCCTCGGCGCTGTGTGGGGCGCCGCCTCGGCAGGCACCTCCCTCCTTTTTTCTATGCGCCAGAGGCTAGCACAACGCCGACCGGTCTTCAGGGGTCTTCGACTTGATTCTTTCCTCTTCTGTTCTTCCTCCTAATTTTCACTCTTTTCCTGTCTATGTAGTCCCCCCTAGACTGTCAGAAGATGATTTTGAGCCTGACCCAGATCTTCGTCTGGGTGATGATGTTGATGATACTGCCCTTGCAGCAGGAATCAATCTTTCTGCAGAGCCTGTGGTGGAAGACCTATCCTTTAAGTCTCTGCTAAAAAATTTTAACTCTTCCCTTTCTCTCCAAACTTCAGAGATTTATCCTGGGAAGCTTTTACGGCTCCAATATCTTCATGTCCCAGAGATCCCTATGGATTTAACTCCTCCGGTACAGCCCTCTTTCGAGACTGTCTCTCAGAGAGTGTGGCAGAATCCAGCTCTCATTTCTTCCATGGCTAAGTCCATCGATAGGAAGTATGCTCCTCCCAAGCAGCGTCCTATTTTGGCCTCTCAAGCCTTTGATGCCATTAGGATCTTGGCACAGAATGATAAGGCCATCCTTCCTCAAGGATCTACGACCCAACCAATAAACAAAGAATCTCGTAAGATAGGCACCTTAGGTAAGAGAGTCTTTGCTGCCTCAACCCTGGGCATGCGCATTGCCAGCTACCAGGGCCATTTTTCTCAATACAAGTATGTACTTTTGCATTCCTTCAAAGAAATGGTGGAAGCTTTACCCGAATCGGAAGCTAGCTCAGGGTGGCTTCACACCATAAATAGGGGTATCGAATCCAATAACCAACAGGTCAAAGCTGCAATGGATGCCATCAATACTGCCTCCCGGGTGGTGGCGGCTGACATCTGCACCCACCGCCACTCTTGGCTACGTACTTCGGGCTTTGCGAACGACACCCAGAAGCGAGTTATGGCTTTACCCTTTGATGGTATGCATCTGTTGGGGCCTCAGGTGGAGCAAACTCTGGAGGCCACGCAGAAGACTAGGTCGGCCATCAAGACAGCTAGACCTACACCTTCTCCCTCTAGACAAGGTGTGAACAAGCTTCAGTTTCGCAACCGTCAGTCCTTTTGCGGCAAAGGCAGGGGAGGTTTTAATAAAAACCACAACCCTCAACCACAGAAGAAAGTGCAACAGAAGGCACAAAGCCCCAAAGCGCCCAGTGCCACCTTCTGAGTTTCTGGCCCAAGTCCCACCTCAGCTGTCTGAGGGGGACTCCTCCTTAGCGTTGGGAGGACGTCTGACTCAGATCTACAATCTGTGGAAATCTATAACATCAGACAAATGGGTCCTCTGGATAATCCGCGAGGGGTACCCTCTCAATCTTTCAGAAACTCCTCCGGATCATCCTCCTAAACAGCCCAGGCTGTCTACAGTTCAGTCAGACCTTCTTGCTTCTGAGGTACAAGGCCTTCTGAAAAACAGGGCAGCAGAAATAGTTCCACTGGATCAACGAAACACAGGTTTTTACTCCCATTACTTTCTGGTTTCAAAGAAAACTGGCGGCATGTGTCCGCTTCTGGATCTCAAAACACTAAACAAATTCCTTCACAAGGAAAAGTTCAAGAGGATTTCACTGGGTACCCTGCTACCTTTGCTTCATCAGCATGATTGGCTAGCCTCCCTGGACATGCAGGATGCCTACCAGCATATTCTCCTACACCCAAACCACCACAAATACCCAAGGTTCGTGGCATTGGGTCAACACTATTAGTTCAGAGTCCTGCCCTTTGGGCCATCCTCGGCGCCTCAAGTTTTACAAAGTGCTGTGCAATTCTCACGGTGCACCTCAGGAAAAATCGGAATACAAGTGTTTCCATATCTGGATGACTGGCTCCTAGCAAGTCCCTCCAGAGAACAGACTCTAGAGGCCGTGGTCACAGCCTCAGACTTCCTCACGTCCATGGGAGTCCTGCTGAATCTCAACAAGTTGCAGTTGCTGCCCTCCCAAGAAGCTCCTCTTCATGGGAACTCTTCTGGACACCTCCTGTGCGAAGGCTTTTCTTCCAGAGGACAGAAGGAGCGATATCCTACAAATGGCCAGATACAGAGAATGCAGCTCAGTTCGAGCCATCTCGATGCAACGGATGCTGGGCCTCATGGCATCCTTGGCGTTCACTGTATTCTTAGCTCGTCTCTACACGAGAACCTCCCAGTGGATGCACAGTACTCAGTGATCCCCATCCACTCACTCTCAGTCCTTTCTCGTCAAGGTGACGGAACCTCTGAAGAGGTCGCTAACCTGGTGGTCCCAGAAGGACAATCTTCTGGAAGGATATCCCTTTGCCCCTCTGGATCATCAGATCTCAATTTACCACAGACACATTCCTCATGGGTTGGGAGAGCCCACTGCCAGGATCTCCACACTCAGAGTACATGGACTCAGGACGAGTCTCAACTCCACATAAACGTCCAGGAAATGAGAGCGGTCCTCTATGCAGTCCGTGCTTTGAAGGACATACTCTGTCACAAGAACATTCTCCTTCAAACGGACAACAAAGCAGTGATGTACTACATCAAACAGGGCAGCGCACACTCTTACCCTTTATTCAGGGAAGCGATGAGTGTGGGAGTGATGCCTGGAACACAAGGGTTTACCTGCCAGGAGTACAAAGCAAACTGGCAGACCGTCTCAGAACAGAGACGGATCCTCATGAGTGGTCTCTCGATTCAACAGTCATTCAGTCACTCTTCAAAGAATGGGGAGCTCTGGACCTTTTTCATCCCCACTCAACAAAAAACTGCCTCTCTTCTGCTCCAGAAATCCAGAACCTGGCATTTTTTGTCAGGATGCGTTCAGGCTGCGTTGGGAAGACGCTTTCTGTACACCTGTCCACTCCTTCCTCTAATTCAGAGGGTACTTCTCAAATTGGAGTCTCAGGGGGGCAGAATGATTCTCATTGCCCCATTCTGGCCTCAACAAATATGGTTTCCGCTACTCAGACATTTGGAACCCCCCCCCCCCGAAGACGCTTCCCCTACAGACGAACCTTCTGACCCAGGGTCCATCCCAACCTGAGGTCGCTTCACCTTTTCGCTTGGCTCCTGAAGAGATAGAGGTGAATAGGTTCAATGTCTCGCGTAGAGTTTGATATCCTTTTGGCTGCACGGAAGCCAGCCACTAGAAAAACCTACACAGCCAAATGGAAGCGTTTCTCTATATGGTGCGCAAAATCCTCTTGGAATCCTTTATCTTGCACACCAAATAAGGTCGTGGAGTACCTCTTAGACCTCTCAAATGCAGGTCTGCAGTACTCTACAGTCAAAGTTCATAGAAACAAACATAAGACTTTGACGGCAGATAAAGACCACTTGGCCCACCCAGTCTGCCCATTTCCCTACCTACTGGATAAGCTGCAGATTCTAGTTAACCAACAGCCTACTTCCTGCAACCCCCAACTATAATTGCCTTGTGTCTGTCCCATGCATGTTTGAATTCCCCCACTGCTTTAGACCCAACGACCTCCTCAGGAAGGCTGTTCCATGTATCCACCACTCTCTCCGTGAAAAAAAATTTCCTCACATTACCCCTGAGCCGTCCCCCCTCTCTTTAAATTGTGCCCCCTTGTTCTTACACATCTCTTTTTCTGAAAGATGCTACCCTCCTGGACTTTGTTGATTCCCTTGAGGTACTTGAACGTTTCTATCATGTCCCCCCATCCCTCCCTTCATCAAGAGTATACATATTAAGCTCTCAGTCTCTTCATATGGCTTCTGCTGCAGACCCTGCACCATTTTAGTTGCCCTCCTGTGGACTGCTTCTATCCTATGTCCTTGCGTAGATGAGGTCTCCAAAACTGCATGCAGTACTCCAGATGGGGTCTCACCAACTGTCTGTACAAAGGGATAACCACTTCCCTTTTTCTACTTGTGATGCCCCTTCCTATGCATCCCAGCACCAATTTGGTGCATCATGAGCCAGTACTTTCCACGTCACTGGCTCAGTTGCCTGTGGTTAAAAGGTTTCTTAAGGGTATTCTGCATACTAGATCTCCCATCAGATGCCCAGTCGCAGCCTGGGACATTAGTCTTGTGCTAGACATGCTCACTCGTAAACCTTTCAAGCCTCTAACTACTTGAGAACTGAAGTTCCTAACTTGGAAAATGGCCTTCCTGGTGGCCATCACCTCAGCCCGTAGGGTTTCTGAAATACATGCATTGGTCACTGACCCCCCCACCGTACACTGCATTTCCCAAGGACAAAGTAGTTCTTAAGACTCATCCTAAGTTTATCCCTAAGGTTGTCTCAGTTCCATCTAAACCAACCCTTAGTCCTTCCTACCTACTTTGCAAACTTCCAGAATGAAGGGGAGCGTACCCTTCATTCACTGGATGTTAAGAGAGCATTGTGGTTCTATTTAGATAGAACAAAAGAAATTTGCAATGCTCAACAACTATTTGTTTCCTTTAGTGACATCTGGCTGGGTCAACCTGTCGCTATCAGATGTATTTCAGCATGGCTGGTGGCTTGCCTTCACCACTACTATTCTATGGTGCAGGTCAAGCTGGAAGGCAGAGTGTACGCTCACTCTACTAGAGCAGTCGCAGCATCTCTGGCGGAAATCCGCAACATGACCATTGCAGATATTTGCAATGCGGCCACTTGGAGCTCCCTACATACTTTCGTTAAGCACTACACCTTGGATATCCATGCCAGACGACATGTTGTTTGGCAGGACCATTCTTAATGGACTCCTGTCATAAGTATGTGAGCTCCTTATCTCCTGCCACCCGTCTTGGGGGATTATTTAGCTCGGTACTCTCCCATTAGTGTGAATGAGTGGTGGAGACTTTATGTCCAAGGAATATATGGAAATTATGTACCTACCGTAATTCTTGATCTGGGACGAAGTCTCCACCACTCATTCACACACCCACCCACCCACAGTCCCCCGAGCCCACTTCTGTTTTTGGTCTTCAGTCTCTCAATGGTTGGGCTGTGAAGACTTTGTTGACCCTTCTTACACGGGCCATTCGGACTATCTTATGTCCGATTTTTAGGTTAGTCCTTCTAGGTTAGTTACGCTGCACCTCCTCGGGGGCAAGAGTACGGAGGCAGTTGATGGGTTGACACAGAGATGGCCTTTACTGCAAGAGCTGAGGCTCGCAGTGCCGCTTCCTCATGGTTCCATCTCTGGCACTGGCCCTCTTGAAAAAAAAGTTTTCTCCCACTGGGTCCTAGTGCCTCCGGCAAAATCCCATTAGTGTGAATAAGTGGTGGAGACTTCGTCCAAGAAGATAAAGAATTACGGTAGGTACGCAATTTCCATTTCCTACTGCAAAAAAAGTACAGGAAGAGTTCCTATTCACTTTCACTGTCCTTACAGCATTCCTCGGTTTCCCACAATACACCTCCCCATCCTTCTCCCTCAGAGTCTCCTCATACCTTCTGAATGCTACCCTTTTAGTTTTTACCATTTCAGCCACCCTTTCTGAGAATCATAACAGTTTCTTTTTCCTCTTGCTTCTGCTCACTTGTTTGACGTAGAGGTTCCCAAGTAATCTCAGAAAAAGAGATGTGCAAGAGCAAGGGGGGCACAATTTGAAGATAGAGGGGGGGCGACTCAGAGGTAATGTGAGGAAGTATTTTTTCACAGTGAGGGCTGTGGATGCATGGAATAGCTTTCCTGAGGAGGTCATGGAGTCAGGAGCAGTGGGGGCATTCAAGAATGCATAGAACAGACATAAGACAGTCCTAGTGGAGGGTAGGAGGAAGTAGGTTGCTGGTTAACTAGGATCTGCAGCTTATCCATCAGGTAGGAAAATGGGCAGACTAAGTGGGCCAAGCAGTCCTTATCCACCGTCAAATTCTATGGTTTCTATGCAAATGTGGGTCAAAATGAAAAACATAATTGCAAGTAAAAATTTCACTAGTACAGAAGCTTAAATTTGTCAAGTGAAAATACTTTTCTGTAATTTACTCTTCCATCTTTCAGCTATTGTTACAGACCAAGTTCTCCACTTCGGACCCACTGTCAGGTGGAAACTGGGTCATTTATGGGCAAGGTGCAACTTTATCCCTATCTAGCACTGTCCCTGCCTCACACCCCTGTGTGGTTCAATTCTACAGCCATCCTTATATTGAACCACACCGTACGGCATCACTGGTCCCCAAGTGGCCTCCCATCTTGACATCTGCAACACTGTCCCCATTAGTCCCAGTAGTCCTTTCCTATATAAACCTTTGTTGGGGTAACACTTTGAGTTATGGGGGCCACTGAGGTCCACAGCATTAAAAGTGCCCCCCCCCCATAAGCCAATGGCAGTAATGCCAGGGCCACAGGTGCTCACTTCAGAGCTGTAGGGCACAGCCTTGGCATGTCCCTCTGTAATTCCAACACCCATGGCTACATACATTTCAAGACCCTCTCAAACCCAGGGTGTTCTGCCATGTACTTAACTGTGCTTTAAAAAAAAAAAAAAGATGTAATTTTTTTTTTTTTTTTAATGATGTATTGATTTTATTCACCCTGGTTAAATGCCCAGGGATTAGTCATGTTACAATCCTTGCAGCAATCTAATGGATGGCACTGAATAAAAAGCACAACACGTCAGATAACATCACAAACTGGTCCAACGCCCCGACCAAACCAGTTTGACCTTTACTCATCCAACCTAAATCACTTACATATAATAATGTAAACATAACAACTTGCAGCACGCCCTATGCAGCTCCATTCATTACAACATGCAACCAATAAACCCCAAACCCCTACTTGCTCGCCTGTGTTAAACTGTACCTATACCTTACCACCCTCCCCCTCTCCAATACCTTAGAGAGATGCCACTGAAATGCAAGCGGGGTCAGCGTAAAATGGAAACATTTGCGAGGGAAAAAAATCGCGCGGTATTTTATGTCCGTCTACATTTATTGTCGGTCATTTCCACATAGAATAAATGCAATGTATTTTTTTTGGGGGAGTAAGTGCACCAATATTCTGGATGCAGCAAGAAGCTGTCCCATGCCAGTGCCGTCAGCTCAGTTACTGCTCAGCGACAACTAGGAACGCGAAAGGAAACGGGCAACGCGACAAGGTACATACATATAGGGGACCAGTCGCACTTTCAGCTAATAACTGTCATGATCGGATGTAGCTTTTACTTCTCAATATATAGTGAAAAAGTAAGCCAGCTGCCGTAAACCTGGCACATCGATCGTGCAGCTGCAATGCACACGAGTGTTCGCTGTGTCGATGGGGGTCCGTTGTAAATACAGATGCAAGTACAGTACTTGACAGACCAATGAATTATTCTCTATGACAAAATCGATTTAATGTTTTCCATGATCTCTCCTTAAAAAATACCACAAAGATGTGACCCCAATTAGGCGGGCGCGCCAGGATAAGGGGAGGGACCAGCTGAGAACCAGGAACCGGCAGCAGCTGTTGCTCCACAGCGCAAACTCCCGGAGTGACAGGGGCTCACAAACAGCAGCACTGGCTGTATACAGTATGTTGGATGTGTGCAAGTATAACATGCAACTACAGAACAGCAACTGGCCTGCTCCCCTGACACGAACAGACACTTCAGCCAGAGCAGATGTAACCCACAGCAGATTAGGGATCTAGGAAGATCTAGCTTTATTAAAAAAACAAACAAACAGAGTAAATGTTATTCCAGACCCCCTGCCTATAGTGTCTCACTACTTGTCTGCCATGGACATTTCTAGCATGCCCCTTCCTTCTAGCCCTGTCTCAGGAGGGACAATTCGAACAGCAGTTTGCTCCATAAGGTGCATGCACAATGTGTGGCTGGGGGAAATGTAAAAAGGCCATCTGCCCAGAAAAAAAAATGAACCACTGGTGTGTACCTGGATCTCATAGTGCTGCGTTCTCTTAGTCACCTGCATGTCTTCCGTTGTTGTGGCGCATTCCTGCAATACATCACACAGCTCAGTTATCCTGGAAATACATACATTTTCACTGAAACAAAAACAGATGTTGTCATCAGCCTTACATCTGATTTCCTTTTCCTCGTTGGTACCGCCATATCACTATGTGCTTCTGCTTTTGCATTCTTGGCTTGTATGCGGCCACTGCAATTCAATAAAATACAAAAAAAAATAATAATGAAAACCCTGATCAATCACGTCCTAGCTTAGTGTGCATAATACACAGCAGTACCTCAGTAAAAGTTACCTGCGCCTTGACATTTTCTTAGATGGTTTCTTTCTAAAATGGGAACATGAATAATTCATGAGATTAAAAAAGGCACTCAAAGTGAAACAACCCTCGACCCACGAGAAGTAGAACAATGCACTGCAACTTAACGTTACATCCTGTACATCTACACATAGGAGCAGAACGTAAAAAAGTTTTAATGTTATTTTCATGATCTACTAAAAGCACAGTACTTTTAGTAAAATGAGGCAGGCTGTGCTATGACCCCCTCAGGAAAAACTCTGCAGCTTCGCTCCTTCTATCCACAACAGCAGCAATAAACGTGTATAAATTAATTTTAAAGCAAATGATCTTTAGAAAAGACCTTGATGTAAGAGCCACTTTCCAGTCTACTTTATATTTTTATTACTTGAAAATAGCCGTTCCGCGCCAATTTACATAAAGCGGGCAAAGGAGGACTGGGCATTTCAGTTTGTCACGTCCCCATCTGCCTTCCCTCCAAGCCCACTTATAGCTGAAAAAGGACATAAAAGCACACATTTGTATCCAAGATTCTTCAGCCCGAACCCAATATTATTTTAAACCATCTGGGAACTCAAAGTGGTAAACATTGTGCAAACACAGGCTGTAAACTACTGCACTGTGTGACCTGGCTCCCTTACACAACGCTGGCTTGTCCCTCCAAAAACAAAGTTCATCTCAGTTACGGACCAAACATAAAACTGCAATAACATAGAAAGATCCTGCTTTGTGGAAGTCATACCCACGCCATCATATATAGTCTCTTTGAAAAAAATAATATATATGGTATTTAGTTTTATGTAGACTATAAAAACCTCAGCGTTCTGTGATCCATATATACAGAATGTTAAGCTCCATGGAATCGTATGTGGGAATCACATCCTTTTTGAAAAAAAAAACGATCCTTCGAGGGAAATTATAATTCAGCTCCTACATTTCAAACACGATTTCTATGTTCGTTCATTCATTCACTAGGGAGCCCCGCTCTGCTGAAACTCACCAGCAGCTCTGCAACAGTCGGTCAGCTGGCGCCGGCGCCAACCCTTTTTATGAGGGAGGCGGGACGCACTACGCATGTGCAACTGCTGGCAACCCGCCGCTGGAACCGGCGCGCGATTCACTCACCGTTACTATTAAATATTTTAGGGCGGGAGGTTAAATCGGGCTGCCTGGTAGCAGTCGTTGTGGAGTTACGGTGTCGTTGCGCTTTATATTATTTTATGCTGATGCTTAGTGGCGTTCTTTCAACAGGGAAGATGGGGAGGCACTCAGTTGTGCAGCTGCTCCCCGGGAGTTACCTAGAGCTTTAGTGAGGATGCAGGCACAGTACAGACTCATGAACTGCTCTCCGTGGCAGTACTTGGAGCAGAACAACTGTCAAGCGGGCGAACTGTAGATAGCGGGGTTTGAGAGAGGAATCGCTTCCGAGCTGCATTGAAGCTAAAACGGGCAGGAAAAAAATATTAGCCCTTCTCAAAACTGGCGAACGGTGTCAGTCGTACTGAGGACGCATGGAGTCGTTTTTCTTGTCGCCTTTGATAATTCCGTCAGTTTAATTATAAGGGGTCGCTTTGTTTGGTTATAGTTACAGTCGACATTATATTTTTTTGAAATTCCGCGCTCTTCCTGAAATCTGTCACTCCTGATTACAGGAACGGTACAATCAAGTGGGGGAGTGTTGTAATCCCGCCCCTGGGGCGGGGACAGCGCAGAGTCTAGCCAATAGAAAGCACAGTGCGAGGCAACAACGTGGGTAGAGCTCCAGATGTAAACAGAACTAAACGACAGAGAATGAAATGTGGCTGCAGGATGATCTGTGGGGCTGTTGTGCTTCGTTAGTTGTACTCTAAATTAAAAGTTTAGTATTAGGAAGAAACTCCGATCCTAAGAATTCAGAAGAGGGCTTCGGAAAGTGAAACGGTTTCGAGACCGATACGTTCTTTCAATAAGATAATGTTTACAGCGCAAATAACAGCAGGGCATCACCTTTTTGTTTCAGAGAGTCTCTTAATCTTGCCATTTATCTCTTCTTCTCCACGGGCATCACCTTTTTTTCTTTCCACACATATATGTATCCTCCATTTTACCTCCCCTCTACACTAACTTTGTTTTTTTTCCCTCTGAGATAGTTCCTGAAGAAGACCTAAGGTCGAAACACAGATTTTTAACTCTTATTTTCAGTGTGCATTTAATGTAACCATTTTGTTTTGCAAATAATATGTGCTGCATGGAACTAAGCTTTCCACTTTAGAATTAATGCTGGGGCAGAAAAAAAAGGCCCAAGGTCCGTCCAGTATATCCTGGTACCTACTTAGTGATCCCAAAAACGCTAGTGGGTTTCCCTGTCCTGAACCACATTGCACTTATCCCACCCCAATACATTGCTAGCTTAGCTTTTGCCACCAAGCTGGGCAAGCTCAGCCATCCAGCACCCTCTCTGTGAAGGAACACTTCCACATGTCTTTTTTGAAATTACCCCCTCGTCAGCCTACAGTCATACCCCCAGTGACTGTGGCCCCAGGCAGTGTAAATGGCTCAACCATGCCCATCCCCTTAACTCGGTCTAAAAACTTGCATGTTTCTGTCCTGTCCCTCTTGGTCTCCAGAGAATACATGTTCAAGGTCTTTTACCTTTCATTATATGTGCTCTCTCCTGAAGACCACTGATCATCTTTGTTACCCACCTGGACTGACTCCAGCCCTTCCCAGTCTTCAGTAAGATGAGTTGACAAGAACTGGACACAGTACTCCAGGTGTGGTCTTACCTGTGATTTATACAGAAGCAAGATCGCCTCCATTCTTTAGCTAGGGATGCCCCTTTCTGTGCATCCTAGCATTTCACTGCTCCTCCCATATTCTTTATTGTACTGCACATTTGATATTAGTACATCACTAATGACCCGCAAGTCTGTCTCCTGTTATGTGTGCAACCCTTACCCTATCTATTAAATACTCCATTCTTGGATTCTTCCTCACTTTGGGGGCTATGCACTACAGGGCATATCCAGCCTGCACACCCACAGATAGGCGCACAGGGCTCAGCATGCGTGATTGCCGGCCACTACGGATCACCTGTTGTCTATGGCCTCACCCACCCCCAGTACACTGGTGGGGCGATTGGTAGACAAAGACAGGCATCGAGTCAGATGACTGTCCTGGTCCGCTAGTGGATCCTCTACTTCATGCAGGGCATTGTGGGACACTACATCCTTTACTAAGTGCCTGAATGGCTGCTCTCAGCCTTCCCTTCCTGAAAGGATTGCTGGTGCAGCGGGGGGATCTGGTCCACTGCAGCTGGTAGTTATATTCTGTGGGGGCGTGCAACAGATATGGCAGGTTGTCTGCTACCATAGCCTTCTTGCCTGTTGCACTAGTGAATGGTGTGGAGTGTGAGCACCCACTGGCCACTTCCTCAGAACGTCGGCACGTGTAGCTGCGTGAATGACTGAGGGATTAAATGCAGAAGTGGTATCCAGCCTTTCCATGAATGGTGTTGAGGGACTGTGGGACCCCTGATGTGTGGCTTTCTAACATACTGCTGCCTACCTGCCATGGCGCATATGCAGTTTGATTTTTATGTGCATGGTCCTACACTTTTGGTATTAAACTTAAGTTGCCATACATTCAACCAGCTTTCTAGCCTCTCCACATCCATGACCATATTTCTTGTTACCTCTGCACTGTCCACCCTTCCACATAGTTTGATGGCATCTACAAACCATATACCTTCTGATTGTCCTCTTCTTTGTCTTATATGTACATATTGAAAAGTGTGGGCACCGGGACAGAGCCCTGGGGAACCCCCACTAGTGAACTTCTTAAGTCCTGAACATTTGTCATTTAGGGCCACCATCTACATCCTCACGTCTATCCAACTCCTCATCCATCCATCCTACCAACTTTTTTCCTATTCTCAGCTCCCCCGCTTTTTTAACTAGTCTCTGATGTAGCACAGAGTCAAAAGCCTTACTGAAGTCCAGATAAAGGATATTCACTGCCTGCCCCTGTCCACCGCCTGTGTCACTGAATTAACACAAGCTGTTCAATTCATTTGACAAGACCACCTCCTAACAAAACTATGCTGTCTTTTGTGCTGCAATCCATGACGTGATAGGAAATCCATTATGCACTCATTATGGTCTCCCACAACTTCCCAACAGTGCAGATCAACTTCACAGGCCTGTATTTCCCCAGAGTCATCCTTAACCCCACTTTTATGTAGTAGCACTGTATCTGCCAGTCCCCTGGCATAACCCATTTGTAGGGAGCAATTGAATGGGTGCAATAGTGGTCCTGCCAAAATCTATGCCATCCCTTTAGTACCCTGGGATGCAAACCTTCCAGTACAGGGAGATTTTTACCTTTAGGCCTTGCAGCCCGTTTACGATTCTGGCCAATACAACCCCCAACTTCTACTCCATCTCACCCCACCTAAACATAACCCCACTCTTGTAGTGGATCCCTGCATCCACTGGGAAGGCCTAGCTGAAAAATTCCTTCAGGATGTTTGACTTCAGTGTCTTGCTTTGTGGCCTTCCCCCCCATGTCATCTTTGCAACAATTGTGAAGGATTCTGGATAGGTCCTGCACTTACTTTGCTGTGGAGACTTGACGGTACTGATGTTGTGATGTCAGGACATTATGACCTAATGCTTTTTTGACACACGACCTGTCCAGAGTGAGTCAAAAGCATAAAAAAAATCAGCAAATACCAGGCGATACAAAATCAACCAAGAAGAGGATATATTGTTTATTGACTAGAGCGCATGCTTTCAGCTGTGGGGCTCTGCTCCCCACTCCCCTGGTGCAAACAAAATCAACCAAGAACAGAACATACTGTTTACTGAATACGGCAACATGCTTTCAGTTGGGGGCTCCACACTCCCAGGTACAAAACAAAATCAACCAAGAACAGGACATACTGTTTCTGTAGCGCTCCACATTGTCAACAGGTAATCTTTACAAATGGGTATAGTGCACCCCTTCCAGGGGAATGGCACCGCCCAAGCTTTCGAATGTTGGGCACCTGAGGATTCCATACCCTAACGGCAGTTCCCCAGTTTCACTGTGTCATCGGAAGGGGAGAGAGCTACTTCACTTATCGGGGCAGCTGTGAAGACTTTAGTATGGGGCTACAATTCTGTTCTGCAGGTTGGGGCTGCCTATTTACAGGGAGCACCCCTCAAAAATCGTTCCTGTTAAGCTGCGGCTTTGAAATTGACTAACCTGCCTTTTTTCATTCTCACTCTCTTGTGGACTAGGAGCCACTTTCTGCCTTGCTAGGGTGTTTTTCATGGTCTCCTGGTATATTCGACCAAAAAAAAGCAAGGTGCCTCAGGTACTGTAGGTACATATTTATTTTTGTTTGGGAAGAGTAGGGACTCTGAGGGATCACTCGTCTCTGGCGTCGGTTTTCCTTATCCCCACCACAGCCCAGCTTGAGGTGATTTCTTAGGTTTACTGCGTGTTCAGTGCCTTTTTTCCAACGATAAAGTTACTGTGTGAAGGGTAGAAGGAGGCTGGTCGAATTCTCACCTTGTCCTCTATTCCCATTACAGTTGTGCCGCCATTAAGGCTGAGAACGCACCTCCTCGTTATTCCAGTTTCCCGCCAGGTTTTACTGTTTTTCTTGGTACCATGGCTTTCAGGATACCATACTGTACATTATGAAAGGATGTAAGACCTGCAGAAGGGTAATGAGGCCCTCTTCCATGGGAACTTACTGCCCTCGTTGTGTGGCCCAGCATAGTATTTCATGGTCCCCTCCCCCCAGCCAGTCCTCTGAGCTGGGGGGGAGGGGCACCTGGTCTTTCGCTTGGCAGTGGCAAAGCAGAATTGTGTAAGAATCTGTGGTTGCTCCTCGGTGAGCTTTTGAGCTGTGTATGTCCTGCAGTGCACCCCAGCAGGTACACCCAACCCCAAACCGGGCCCATCAGGTCGGAGGGGGTCCACACAGGCACGTCTAGGTGCAACACAGCATGACCAGGCTGTAGAGTCAGATATGCAGGCAGATCCTGATCCTGCTCTTTTGGAAGGCCAGGATGATGATAATGAGGATCTGGGGGAAACACCTAACCTTAGAAAATTACTTTCAGATGAGGAAGACATCCCTTCTGAGTAGGAGGTAAAGGAAGGAGAGTGGACGGAACCCAAGTCCAGGATACTGATGCCACCTTTTTTTGATAATAAGTCCCTGTTCTTTTTTATTTTAGTCTTTGGTAACTGGGTAAGGCCCACTAGACACAATTGCCTGTTTTCAGGGAGCACTGGGCGGTTAAGTGACTTGCTCAGAGTCACACAGTATGCAAGTGGAGGTTGTGAGAATCAAACTCGGGTCTAGTCTGCTGGATGTACCAAGTTTGTTCACACCTCGTTCCTCTAACCTCCATGCTATACTGCCAGCCCAAATAGCTGAGGCATGTAGATCCTTACTGCTCAAGGAGGAACAGTCTGTGGAGACTCTTGAGGTTAATCCAATTCTGTCAGCGTCCTCCTCTGCTGCAAAATGTTTCCCAAGTTTTGTCCACTGTGACCAAATTATTGAACAGGAATGGGCATATGTGGATGAGAGAAGAAATCTCCCAAAACCAAAGATTAGGAATGATCCTTTTCTAGGGGAGAGGTCTCTCAAGTGGGACCCTTCCCCCTTTGGCAGACAAGGCTGTTTAAACACATCACCCTTCCAATGGAGGGGGCTCTGGCACTATCCGATTCGCATGACAAGTGGATGGATATCGCATGCAAGAGGGCTTTTGCTGCTTCTGGCACAAACATTCATACATCCTATGCTTCTTTCATCATTGTCAGGGCCTTGAACCTCTGTGTCACTACGCTGACTGATTACAACCTTTCTGATTCTGAGGGTGTGAGTAGTTTTCAATTGGTGGCCACCGCGTCCTCCTTTCTTGGGGATTCCACAGTGGACAACTTATGCTTGTCGGCCTGCTCAGCCTACCACTCTGCGTTGGCCATGAGGTCCGTGTGGCTCAGACATTGGTCTGCTGATCTGTCTTCGAAGACAGAGCTGTTTAATTTTCCGTTTGAAGGAAGTTAATTGTTTGGTTCTGGTCTGGATTCTATCTTACAGGAGGTACATGATAAGAAGGGCCACCTACCTGTGTCAAACTAGCAATACAAGGCCACAGCTCCTCAGCGAGGCAAGGCTGCTGGTCAGCACAGACAGTACCAAGGAAGGTATTGTCCCTTTTGGAACTTCAGTACACAAAGGAACAGAGGTTCCTATTCAGGCAACAGAGGTTACAGAAGCAGAAGCTCTTTTCCCAGGTGCCATGAAGGAGGACGAGCACAAAGGGCTGGTACCTCACACTGGTGGTACGCGGGCCAATCCCTGCCCCCTTCCCCTTGATGGAAGACTACAGGAAGTTTTTGCAGATGGGCCCAAACAACGTCAGACAGCTGGGTTCTGGAAATGCGTCTCCTAGGCTATGCCATAGAGTTCTTAATGGTTCCTTCAAGGGGATGTTTTCTGTCATCCCTGGTTTCAAAGCAAGTGGTAAAACACCAGGCAGTGTTGGGCACTCTGACCCACCTCATTGAAATCGGGGCCGTAGTTCCGGTCCCACCAAATGAGCATGATCAAGGGTTCTACTCCCTCTACTTCACAGTTCCCAAAAAGTCCAGGGAGTTCAAGCCCATTTTGGATCTGAAGCATCTGAGCAAGTTTGTGCACCACAAGACATTCAAGATGGAGTCTCTGAGGAAGATAACCCAGGTTGTTCAACTGGGGGATTTCTTAGCCTCCATACATCTGATGGATGCTTACCTTCGCATCCCCATCCATCAGTCCCACCAGAGGTACCGCAGGTTCTCGATTCCACGCCAACATTTTCAGTACAGGACACTACCGTTTGGTCTTGCACCAGCTCCTCGAGTTTTTTCGAAGGTATTGATTGTTCTGGTAGCTCAACTATGACAGGAGGGTCATCTTGTCTACCCTTATCTGGATGACTTGCTAATTCGAGCACCGACAATGCTTCTTGCAAGGAGGTTGGTGTCCATGACCATGGAGATCCTGGAATCGCATGGTTGGATGGTGAACTGGGGGAAGAGCTCCTTAGAGCCTTCGTAGTCTTTGGAACACTTGGGGGCAATCTTCAACATGAATGTAGGAAGGGTGTTCCTATCACCTTCCTGGGAGGAGATGTTGATGTCAGAGATACAGTGGCTCAGGACTCAGTCCTCGACACTGGCCCATACTCTGCTGCGGATTCTGGGCTTTATGACGGCAACAATAGATTTAGTTCCCTGGCCCACTTCCACATACGGCCTCTTCAGACAGAGCTGCTGACTGCCTGTGATCCGTTATCGGAGGACTGTCAAGCCAGGATCCACCTCACCCTTCACTCAATGAGTTGGTGGCTGAATGTGAAGAATCTCGACAAGGGAATTCCATTGGAACTACTGCCAGAGGAGATTCTCATGACAGCTGCGAGTCTGCACGGTTGGGGGGAAGTCCTGGACCAACTTCCCACTCTGGGGGGATTTGGTCACTTCAAGAGCAAGGTCTACACATTACGGTGAGTGGAAGATAAACTTCGTGGTAATCACCATCCTTACGTCATCATGTCGAGCTAAGAGCAGAGACCTGAACACTGCACGTTCGCACAGGGAGTTCCGGCTGGAGGTTTTGCAGATTTCGTTTTTACACAAGCTGGGGACATTAATCCATTATTACAACAGGCCCACGGTTCGGTGGATTGCACAGAAGCTGGTGGTGAGTCTGATGTTAAATCACTTTTTCGAAAATTGGAGAAGTTAGTATTCAAAGGCCGTAGGATGTATTGGCACAAAATCACATTGGAAGCCTACTTAGCAGTAGAGTGAGTTCCACGTGGATTGCGCATAATGCAGAAACCATCCTATGGTACTGAGAATAAGGAGTTTATGACTCGCTGGCAAAAAAATATGCAGGATGCTTCTGTTAACAACATTAAACTGATTCTAGAGTTTGCTAAACCTATCCGTGAGCAACTTACATTAGAAATTGGGGAAGTAGAGTCATGACTCAAAGCAATTACAGATACATCTGAGTTTGAATGCTTAAACAAATTATTATTTGATAAAGTTACCCATTATGATGTGCGTTTAAAACAAGAGAAACAGAAGACATTTCAAAGGGATGAACATGACTAGCTTTATAGCAGAGTGTTTGATTGGGCTGGTACCTCTGTGGCAAATATATCTGGAGGTTTAAAATAAATTTTGAAGAAAGCACCTATTTCCATTGCTGGACCGGTATCTGGACAGACAGTATTAGATTATACTACTGGTCCGTCGGATATGGATGATTCAGAGCATACATTGGAAGATAATTCGGGGGAATTGGAGGAAGGACAGTTTCCTTTGCAGGTCCAGGAAACTAGGCGCAGTCAGCGCCAGAAAAAAAACGTTTCCAGTTCTCCCAGCAACAGTGAGGAAGGGGACGGGGGGGGAGGTGGCATGGAGGAAGAAACAAGAGAAGATACTAGTTTCTGAATGTTTATAGTCAAGAGTGACTTTGGACACCACCCTCCACCCTATTGAGACTGAATCTCCCACTAATTTAGACTCTGAAGTTTTGATTGTTACGTCAAATAATATGTCTAGCATTTCCCCAATTTTGAACCTTTCAATACATATTTTAACTCCTTATGAGACTACAGTTCTGGGAAAGGGGTTAGGTTTTTATCCATCAGCTGATAGTGATTGGTTTACTGCATGTGTGGATTTACACAAATTTGCTCGTCTTTTAACTTTCCAAACTTTTTTCAAGATGATACATATGTACAAAAAAAGTGTGAAGATGCAGGTGGTTTATTGCCTAGATCTGAATACTGTCCAGTACTTAATCCTATTGTTTCTTTGTTCATTAAGAAATGTGAATTGATTGGAAAAGTTGTGCAGTGACCCCCCCAAAAAAAAAATAGCAGAATGAATTGTAGTGGTAAAGAGATACAGGCCATTAAAGATCTGAAGGCTAATAATGTATAGTCATTAGGACTGCTGACAAGGGTGGGGCAATTGTTATACAAAATAAAAATGAGTACATAGCAGAAATAGAACGTCAGGTTGGAGGTAATTTTTTCATAAAAAGATACATAAGAGTGTGATACAAGGGTTTAAAAGGGAGATTGATTTACTGTTGAATGACGCATACTACAAGGGTTACATCACAGAGGCTTTATATAAAGCAATGGTAGTTACTAATCCAGTAATTCCAATAATTTATACCCTTCCTAAGATCCACAAGAACGTCACCCATGCCCCTGGTCATCCTATCATTTCAGGGAGGGGGTGGCTTCCGGAGCCATTATCTATTTTAGTAGATGGGTTTTTACAACCTTTAGTTAAAAATGTAAGGTCATACATTAGAGACTCCACGGAAATTATCAATGTCGTGGAAAATTTAGATATGGATCCGAATGTTTTTTTGCCACTGTAGATGTGACTTCTTTGTACACAGTCATCCCACATCATGAAGGTTTGAATGCCCTCGAATTTTTTCTAAACACTAGGACTGAGGAGGAGTTGTCTCATATACCCACCACTTTTTTGTTGGAATTGGCAGACATGGTTTTGATGAAAAATGTTTTCCTTTTTCAAGATCAGTTATATATGCAGATTCGAGGTACAGCTATGGGGGCCACTATGGCCCCCAGTTTCACCAATTTATTTGTGGGGGAATGGGAACTCAGTCATCTGTACAGCGCCACTGCAAATCCTTTTTTTCATCTGTTGGATTTGTGGCGGTGCTTTATAGATGACATTATAGTTGTCTGGAAGGGCACAGGTCTGGAAGGGCACAGAGACTGAGTTTGAGGCATTCATACAGTGGTTGGAAAGCACAAGTTCTTGTTTGCGGTTTAAATATCAATTAAACCATACTAAGATTCATTTTTTGGATCTTTTAATCTATCATAATCAGGCAGGCGATGTTTGTAATACCTTGTAACAGAAAAACACTGATAGGAATGGCCTACTTAAGTATGAGAGTTGTCATCCACCACATGTTAAGTTTAACATTCTCAAGGGCCAACTGGTTACAACTTTGAGAAACTGTACAAAACCGAACAATTTCAACAGAAACAAGCAGAGCAAGTTAAGAGGTTTGTAGACAGAGGGTATAACGTGCATAGCATTTCAACAGCTATAAAAAAAGTGGCAGTAATGGACAGGGAGAGTTGTTTGCAATATCATTATAAGACCAATGAGGGAAGACAGGGGGATTATCCTTTTGTCACTAAATATTCAGTGAGAGCAGACTGTGTAAGAGAGATCATTGCAAAAAATTGGTCCATGCTTGAGTTGGAGCCAAAGTTAAAACATATTGTTGAAGCAGGACCAAAAGTGGTGTTTAGGAGAATGAAAAATCTTAAGTATTTAATTGTAACAAATGCCGTTCCTGGGCCTGAATTATACAAACAAACTGTTCTGGCTCCCCCACCCACAGGTACACACAAATGTGGTAGATGTGTTTTTTGCAAATATATACACGCTTGCAAACTTGCAACTCCATCACACACCCCATTACAGGAAAAGATATTATGATTAAAGATTTCATTACATGTAGTAGTAGTAGTGGGGTGGTGTGCTTACTACAGTGTGACTGTGGAGCTTATTATGTGGGCAGGACCATTAGACAGTTTAAAGTTCGCATGGGTGAGCATATACAAGCTGTGCAGAAAATGGATGTTAGCTACGCTATAGTGAAATACATCTCTTCCAGCACACAGGGTGGACATAGTTTTCCCTTTGTGGGGTTGGAATTGGTAAGGGTTGGACCAAGAGGCGGTGACATTAAGAAATGAATTGGACAACGTGAGAGCTGTTGGGTTTTCGAATTGGGAGCTAGAAGCAATTTAGGGCTTAATGATAATATTGAATTGTCAGTCTTTTTGAATACATTTAGATGTTAAAAAGTCTGTGAGGAACAGTATTTGCTTTCTAGTGTTAGTCCAAATGTGTCATCACCTCTGGTTTTCAGTTTTTTTCATTGTTAATGTTTCTAGTCTGTCTCCAGCTATATAGAATTTCTGTAAATAGTTAATTTTGTAGTGAAGTATAGCCTTTTTAAATAATTGCATGTATTATTATTGGTAAAAAGTGTTGTTAGATTAGGGAGCATTACCCTTTTAGGTAAATTAATATTTATAGTCATAAAGATTGTATTTAAATTAGACTAAACAATATTGATTACATTTTTTTTTTAAATGTTTAAGTGTATCTGCTTAATTGTAATGGCTTTGCTGTTTGCATTTAGGGGACATTGGTTGCTCCTAGTTAAGATTACTTAATTAATGGGAGTGCAAGGTGATTATACTTGCCGGTTTTATACATGTGACCATATACTAGGGGTATTTAAAAGCCTTGAAAATGTTTATTTGATTACTCTGATGAAGCATAGTAGTTCACTAGGTGAAACGTAAGGTTTGTTCTGTGTCACCCCAGCTGTCTCTGAGGCTGGATGCTGAACGCTGTGCCATTTTATGAGAAGAATAAACAGTTTTTGGCATAATTTATTGCCTTGCTTCTCATTTAGTCTGGTTGGATGGGTGCTGTTTTCTTTTTGATTCTTCTTGCAAGGAGGTTGGTGTCCATGACCCTGGAGATCCTGGAATCGCATGGTTGGATGGCGGACTGGGAGAAGAGCTCCTTAGAGCCTTTGCAGTCTTTGGAACACTTGGGGGTGATCTTCAACACAAAAGTAGGGAGGGTCTTCCTATCACCTTCCTGGGAGCAGACGTTGATGTCAGAGATACAGTGGCTCAGGACTCAGTCCTCGATGTTGGCCCATACTCTGCTGCGGATTCTGGGCCTCATGATGGCAACAATAAATTTAGTTCCCTGGGCCCACTTCCCACATACGTCCTCTTCAGACAGAGCTGCTGACTGCCTGGGATCCATCATCGGAGGACTTTCAAGCCGGGATTCACCTCACCCCTCAGCTTCGTCACTCAATGAGTTGGTAACTGAATGTGAAGAATCTCAACAAGGGAGTTCCATTGGAACTACCGCCAGAGGAGATTTTCACGACGGCTGCGAGTCTGCACGGGTGGGGGGCAGTCCTGGACAAACTTCCCACTCGGGGGGATTTGGTCACTTCAAGAGCAAGGTCTCCACATCAGTGCCCTGGAGATGCAGGCAGTCTACCTAGCTCTACTTCGTTTTCAGTCCAGACTGAGGAACACCGCAGTAAAGGTGCGGTCGGACAGTGCCGTCGCAGTGGCATATATAAACAATCAAGGAGCAGGGAAATGCTTTGGGAGGCCTCCAAACTACTGAGCTGGGCAGAGGAGAACCTTCTCTGTCTGTCAGCGGTACATCTGGTGGGGGAACTGAACATTCAGGTGGACTGGCTAAGTTGTAAAGATGCTCACCCCGGAGAGTGGCAGCTGAACCCTGAGGTGTTTGCGCTTCTAAGCAATCGGATCGGGCCACTGCAAATAGATCTGTTTGCCTGAAGCCGCAATGCTCAGACCCACAGATTCTTCAGTCAGTATTGGTGTCCTCACGCAGAAACAGTGGATGCTCTGGCTCAGACGTGGCCCTTCCAGAGAGCATATGCTTTCCCACCAGTGCCTCTCCTTCAGAAAGTTTTAAGAAAAATAAGAGTGGCCAAGAAGACCGTGGTTCTCAGATCTAGTGAACCTAGCTCAGCAAGCTCCTTTCCGCCTTTCAGTATGAAGGGATATCCTGCTGCAAGGCCCCTTTCACCACCCGAATCCAGGTGCATTACAGCTCATGGCCTGGCTCCTGAAAGGAGGAGACTCTTAGATTAGTTTTTTCACCGAGGGTAGTTGAAACCTTGCCGGCAGCTAGAAAAACCTCTATTTCGGCTCCTAACGCCCGAGTCTGGAGAAAATTTTCCTGCCTGCAAAAAAGAAATAAGAATAGCCAAAGGCTCATACTGCAAAAGCTTACTAGTGAATGCCTCAGGTGACCCCCAAAAATTCTGGTCTCACATAAAAACCTTCCTGGGGTCTACCCGCTCCGCAACCCCAAATGACCTGGTCCTCAGCGGTACTCACTGTAACAATCCTCAGACCATAGCTAACTTTTTTAATAATCAATTCTCAGATCTAAATAAATACACATACTCCTTCCCCGCCTCAAAACACCACTGCCTTCCAGCCAAGAAGTCATTGACCCCTACTACTTTAAGGCTATCGCTTGACAGGAGGTCTCTAATCTACTTAGCTCAATCTCAGACAGCACAGCCACAAGACTGGACAGTCTTGAACCCAGACTACTAAAAATAGCAGCCCCGCGCATTGCTGCTCCCTTAGCCAAAATGTTCACGTTGTCTTTACGTCAAAGTAGTGTCCCTGACATATGGAAGATAGCCAGGGTCACTCCTGTCTTCAAAAAGGGTGACCCAGACAGTCTGGTGGTGCTGAGGGTTGAGGCGCTGGACGCCACACCTCGCACCACACTGGTGACATCAGCAGCAGCAGAATGTGACCCCACATTTGCAAATCAGGAAGGGAGGTGGGGTGAGCTTGCATTGTTGTGTTAAGCTTTCTGCATGCCCATCTCTCTGTAGTTCATGCATGTCGTAGGGGCGCATGGCAGGAGGACCAGTGTCCATCACCAACTTGGATAGGGGCACATAAACATTGCATACTTCAAATAAAAAAAAAAAATCAGTCAAACTCCACTCCAGCTTTTCTACTCTTCAGAATTCTTTAATGAAAGGTAACGTGCATGCTGTGTCCATATCCTTAAAGCCCAATGTTTCACCCTCTAACTGGGCTTCATCAGGGAGAACATGGTCCACGTGGTTATAAAAAAAATAAACAAAAATGAGCACTTTATCTTAAATTGCTCTGTGGAATACCAGTGGACCATTGACTTTTACAAGTGATTCATTATACGAAACTGAAGTATCAAATAGTAGTTATGTATGCTGGAAAGTACTGCCCAACAGGTCAAATGAAAATGCTAGTGCTTACTTTTCTGGTAGCAATGAATCTCTTTTTTTTTTTATCATGTCATATATTTCGGCCCCTAGCAGTCACTGACCTGCCGTTAATCCAGCCACCACTCCATCTCCACCTCCGATGCTGAAGTTGCACACCCAACTGGCATATGCAGCTCTGCCTTCGAGAGGGGCACCCACTACTGCCCCCACGCCAGACAAGGAACCATTATTGGCACACGTCATCCAGGCATCTTTGGCCAGTGGAGTGCGGCCATCAAGCTGCCGCCGTCTGTGCTGCTCCAGTTTTTCCGGTTTTCTGGCTCCAGGAGTGCGAGCGTGCAGTGACATCGGGGCACGTACGTGCCGACATCTGCTGCATTCCATGTTGCTATGCCAACTCTAGCAGTGCCCCTGGTCATCACTAGGGGTCACTGCAGAGTGACGGCTCCCTGAATCCCTCCACGGGGATAGGAGAGCAGTCCGCCGGATGCTCAGTCCTTATCCCCCTGACGGCTTGGGCTCGCATCCGAATCCGGGTCGCCAGCATGGCGAGAGGTGTGGCGTCCAGCGCCTCAACCCTCAGTGCCACTGGGCCATCTCTCATTTTTTTAAATGGCAAACCATAATCCTTGCTCATCGTCATTTCCTGTAAACAATGAATAGTGGAATGGTACCAATCAATTTAATGCTGGTGCTTACTTCTCTGGTAGCAATTCATTTCTCATTCAGGGCAGGAAGGGAATCAAATTGAACCAACGCTACAGTCATGGTCTTCAGGCGTGCGGACTTTGACAGGATGAAAAGGATAGTGAGGGAATCGATGGAGGGAACAGAGAATACAGGGGCAGTGGAGGAGTTATGGGAATCTATTAAAGGAGGGACACTGAAAGCCACAGAAATGAGCATAAAAAAGGTTAAGAAGAGCAGAAAAAGGAGATCACTTTGGTTTACAAGGGAGGTAGCGGGGACAGGAGGAGGACCTTCAGGAAATTTAAGAGGACACTCAGTGAGGAGGACAGGAAGGCTTATAGGGAGAAGAGGAAACTGGCAGGGCAAAGGATAAGGAGGGCAAAAGCAGACGTCGAAGAGAAAATAGCTAAACATGCCAAAAGGGGGGACATTTTTTGTAGATATGTGAGGGAGAGGAGGAGGGCAAGGCTGGGGGAGGGAGGGATACAATTGGAAGGGGATTGTGAAAAAGCAGAGGTGTTAAATACGTACTTTTGCTCAATATTTACGGATGAGTAAGAGGTCTGGGGACCTGAGCTTAAGGGGAAGGCGAGGGAGGGCAAATGGGTGGATTAGAGCCCATTCAGTATGGCTAGGGTTAGGGAGGAACTAGGAAGGTTGAAGGTGGACAAGGCAATGAGGCCGGATGGGTTATACCCCAGGGTGATCAGGGAACTGAAGAAGGAGTTGGCTGCTCCATTGACAAAGCTATTCAACTTGTCTCTGGATACGGGGAGGGTACCAGAGGACTGGATGAGGGCAGACGTGGTGCCTTTGCACAAGGGAGGAAGTAGGGAGGTGACAGAGAACTATCGCCCTGTCAGCCTAACCTCAGTGGTGGGGAAGGTAAAGGAGGCACTAATCAAGGAGAGGGTGGTGGACAACCTGGAGGAGAGTGGCTTGCAGGACAGCAGACAGCATGGTTTCATGAAGGGAAAGTCATGCCAGACAAAACTGGCTGAGTTATTCGATTCAGTGACTCAGGTGGTCGACCAGGAAGGGGCAGTGGACGTAGCCTATCTGGACTTCAGTGAGGCCTTCGACACCATCCCTCACAGAAGGTTGGTAAGCAGGCGGGAAAGTCGAAGGGTGGGTAGGAAAATAGCAAAGTGGGTGGAGGCCTGGTTAGTGCAAAGAACCAAGAGGGTGGTGCTAAACGGGGTGTATTCCAGTATGGGGGGTGAAAAGTGGAGTACCCCAGAGGTCAGTACTGGGACCTCTCCTTTTTGACATTTACATCAGCGATATAGCAGAGAGGGTGAGGATGTGCCTATTTGCTGATGATACAAAGATCTGCAATAGGGGGTTGGACATGAGGCAGGACCTGAAGAAGCTTGAAGAACAGTCAGAGACGTGACAACTGAAATTTAATGCCGGAAAGTGCACTGTGATGCACGTGGGGAGTAGGAACACACAAGCAGGATACACCCTAGGAGGGGAGACAATCAAAGTAACAGAACAGGAGAGGGATCTGGGGATTATAGTTCCATCCAATCTTAAGGTACGAAACCAATGTAGCAGGATGGTGGGAAAGGCCAATGGAATGTTGGTATGCAGGGGCATTACTAGTAGAAGGAGAGAGGTAATTATGCCCCTCTACAAAGCCGTGGTGAGGCCGCATCTGGAGTACGGGGTCCAGTTGTAGAGACCGCACCTTCTCAAGGACATAGGTGGGATGGAGAGGATTCAGAGAAGGGCAACCAAGATGATATGAGCAAAGGTGCAAGGAGCTGGATCTATACACGCTGCAGACTAGAAGGGAAGGGGGAGACATGATTAAAACTTTTAAATATGTAAGGGGGATCAACAAAGTAAGGGAATGGTGTTTACTTAAAAAGGAGGGGGCCATAACTAGAGGGCACAGCCTCATACTGCAGAGAGGAAGATATGGACGCAATGTAAGAGCGATTCTGCACAGAGAGGGTGGTGGAGGCCTAGAACAGAGTGCCAGAAGAGGTAGTGGCGGCTGAATTGGTGGAGGGATTCAAAAGGGCATGGGACAGACATATAGGACTGAGTAGGGGGGCCAACAGAAGGGAGGTGTGGGGGGATAGGGCAGACTAGATGGGCCGATGTGGTCCTTTTCTGCCGCCAAGCTTCTATAAATAAAGAAGTTCAAATATTCATTAATATTACACATGCAAAACCCTCACCATTCATACATGGGGAAAACACCCTCCTAGTGTACTGCACACTTGTGTTCAGTGTCTTACATACTTGTAGTGCAGTCTGTTGCATTGCATGTTCCTAATGCCCAGATAAAAACCTTCAGATTTGACTAGCTTAACTCTGCTTCCCTCCACAAAGTAAAGGTTGTGTGACAGCTACACCAGCATCCTGTTTTTAGCAGCCGCTGGTCTACTGTGATAATATATTTCACTCTGTAAATGAGCAGTTACCAAAAAGGTCCGACAAGGGCTGTCACACACAGTGCTTATTTACAGTTCATACCTTAGTGCAGAAATCTGTATCTCCATGGAAAACAATCATAAATATACATACAAAACATGTAGTATATATTTTCTTTCGGAGTGTAATTTGATTATACAGAAAATCTTTTAGTTTATGCTAAATAGTAGTGCTTATGTAGGATACCAAACTTACAGCTTCATTCTTGTAGTACTAATTTTCTATAATGCTAAAGATTCTGCAAATAATTCAATACCACCAGTTATGAAAACTTGCACTGCAGAGAAGTGCATAAAGTAGTACTTGGAGGGCTCAGAAGTCCCCATTCAATTAAACCATAGTGCCAAGAATGGAAGCAAAGCTATACTCACATTGCGGGACCTATAGGTTCCTTTCGATTTTACTAGCACACTGAGCACTGTGTTTTTGGTCTTTATATAGTGCTGCTGTGGAGGGCAGGCTGTGTGCGATGCTGGGGGGCGGAGCATCATTATGATGTCACAATGACCATACGTTCTCCTCTCTAGCACACATGCCATTGCCAAGCAACAATAACTTAATGCTGAGTGGCTTTGCTGCCAGGAGTGCATGCCATGCAACCACTTGAGTCGACTCACCACTCACAACAGTCACCATAGGATAAACTTGCCAAGCATGTGCAAGCATCATTATAGCCCAGTGTCACATAGGCTAGCTCAATGCCGACTTATAGAGGTGGAGTTCGCTGGCGAGACAGTACTCATTGAAAGAGGCAAATGGGGTCTCTCACAGCAAAAAACATATTCACAGTGCTGTTTGAAAGTATTCAGCACGTAAGTCAACTCAGAGGCATTTACCAACAAAAAGGATTATGTAAAATGGGATATGGGGGGGTGTTTCAGAAGGTGAGGGGGGAAGGAAAAAGGTGGAGTGTAAAAGGTCTACTAAGTAATATCTAAGTCCCAAAGTTAAAGGGACTGCTTACTTCAGGAAGATTAGTGTAATAAGATGGTGAAGGGGGCAGGCGGCAGGAGATGGGTACGGAGTAAGGGTTATTTCTGACATCAAATGGAAAGCAATGTTATGAAACTAGGAGTTTTTAAGAAGTACAGAAGGCTATATGCCCATAATGCACTCCTCCCAGAACTGGGTCAATGATCCCCATTATCACTGTATCGCATTAATTAAGTAATTATCCAAATTCTGTTTAAAGGAACTGAAAGTACCCACATCTACCACTGAACTAGGTAAAGTATTCCAGCAGGAAATGATGTGCTGGGTGAAAAAACTACACCTGAGGAGTCCCTTTGGATTGGCTAGCATTAGCTGTGACTGATAGCTTCTCAAACTTGTTTCTCTATGATTGATAATCAATGGCAGGTCATTTAATAAGGTTTTATCCTCCTGGATTTTGTACATTAATAATAGGTCCCCCCCCAAGGTGTCTGAGTCCTAGAGGATAAAGCTCCAAGGCTCTCAGTCTGTCCTCATAGCACATATGCTGCAGACCATCGATCACCTTAGTGAGTTGCCTCTGCACACCCTCCACTCTATCAATGTCCCTCCACAAATAGGGACCTCATAATGGTGAACAATAGTCCAATACTGGACAAACATATACCTGATATATAGGAATAATAACACAGGCCCTGTTTCTACTTGAAATAGACCTTTTATACAATTAATAATCCCAGAGGATTTATTGACTAGTTCAGTGGAATGACTACTGAATTTGAAGTCACTGCTAATAAGCACTCCAAGATTTTGCTCACTGGAAACAGGTTTTGGGCAATTTCCATTGAGGAGATAAGTGGAGCAAGGATTATTTCTACCCAGGTGCATGGCAACACATTGTTCCTTGTTAAAGAGTATTTCATGTGTTCTAGACCAGTTTTCCAATGTAATTAAATCCTCGCGAAGTTTTATCGAGCCGTCCACACTACTGACATCTGCCACCAATTTGATATCATCAGCAAATTTGATGGTGAAACTATTTAAATTTGCATTGGGGTCAGAGATAAGGATAGAAAATAAAATTCACAAGCAGCAGTACAAAATATGGTGTCACTCAGGTCCTTCAGTAATGCTACAGTGAGCCTGAAATATCCAAAATAATAGATAAGTTGATTGAAGACCACTACACAACCGTGCTCCTCTAACCACCCAGCGCTTCGACTCCTTGTGAGTCTTCCGCAGGGATGTGGTTTAGAGTGTGTGACAAGTCATTTAAATCCACTGTGAATTACATATTCATGTTAAACATTTGCATAATCGCTCAGTACTTCAAGTTACATAAAGAAAAGTTATAAATGGGGGAAGGGGGAGAGGAAAAAAGGAAACAAAGAAATGTTACAAATTGTATAATATTACATGTAAAAAAATCATTAAACACCTATTAAATCTGTAACAAATGTGCACTTATGAAAATTCCTATTCTTCTATAAAAGAACATGAAATATCGTAGTTAAGGCAGCCCTCTCATATGAGCCAAATTAATCAAATTTATAAGTTGCTGCCCAAGGCGCTTTTAGAATTAACTCGTATAATATAGGAACATCACTCATGAAAATTTCAAAGAGGTGAACAAATCAGTCCTGGACTTTTAGGAAAGTATTACTCACACTGATTAAAGTCCAATACAGAGTGGTGATCTGCATGTCCCTGGTTCCTGGTAAGACAAGTTGTCCTGAAAGGAAGAGAGCAAACAGAGAAGTTTAAAGTTGAAGGACTCAACAAACATCCTGACATATCTAGAGCCTAGCTTATTCAGAAAACCATATACACATTTCTACTTTTTCAGAAATGGTTTCAAATCCCATCTATCATTTAACCCAAATGGTTTAACACTGTTGAGCTTGTAGATCCACATGCTTTCTTTTTCTAAAAGCAGATTTGCTCTATCCCCTCCTGTTCGAAATGGAACACATTCTAGACCCCTAAACTTCAATTCATCTGGCTTTAATCCGTGACACATTGCAAAATGGTGACGTATTGGTGTATCTTATCCCTGATTGGTAATGGTTCTGACATGTTCCTGAATCCTTTGTTTCAAAGGCCTGACAGTTTTTCCTACATATATCAAGTTGCATCCACACCAGAGTACATATACAATATAGTTAGTGTCACAAGTGATAAGTTCCCTGATTTCTACTGTTTTTGCTGAAGGGTGTTAGAAAGCTTTTCCAGTGCCGGCCCGACGGCGCAGCGGTTGGATTTCCGGATGCGACGGCCGCGACCCGGAAGTTCGGGAACGGATCGTCGCCGGTAGGGTTGCCAGGGGAGAAGGATGAAGGTCCCAGGACTGCTCTTCTCCAGGGGAGAGGCGGATGGCGTCCGAGCACCAGCGACTTCAGCGGAGGCCGGAGTCGACAGCTACCGGGCGACACACGCCTGGAGGCGGGCGACGCCTGACGCCATTGCACGCACCCCGCCTCCCGAAAACCCGGAAAGGACGGCTGCCAGCCACCCTCAATGAAGCGCCAGCGGCTGATTAGCTCCCAGGCCAGCTCTCCGACCAATTCCCAGTACTGCAGCGGCGTTCCCCTGCCCGCTTCCGCAGCCCCACCGTGGGGGGTAAGCCACGGGGTATCGGAGAGCCCGAGGCCGATTTGGGGAGTGGGAGTCATGGCCCGTGACCGGGTCGATACTACCGGGTGGCTGGCAGCTAGGAAGGCGGAAAAAATGTAAATAAAAAAAAAAAAGAAAGAAAGCTTTACCAGCTATACCAAACCTGCATATGTTGCACCTCATACCTTTGTAAAAACCTTTGGTTCTGCATGGTAGCCAAGTGCGATTTATAGTATTGGGTGGAACTTTCGCAGTCTGGTATACATTTGTCACTAAGGTCATTGATTTTAATTTTTATTTTCATCCAAAGGTAATTGGGTGAGTCATTATCGTGTATCCAGCCCCACTCATAAAGTTCTATCAACACTGATCTAAAAATCAGCATCCCTAAAGTCCTTTGTCTTTGTTATTCCAATATTTCCATTAATGTGAGTATCCAGGGAAAAGGTAATAACATCATGGTCACTATTCAATAATGGCTCCTGAACTTTTAGATTAGTTATCTTGTCAGCAATCTCAGTAATCACTAAATCAAGTATATTGCTCCCTCTTGTAGGCATAGTAACCCTTTGCTGGAGCCCAATGGACATGCATAACTCTAGGGTCAATGCTGTGTGAGTGTCCCAATCTATTCCAGGCATGTTAAAACCTCCTAGTATGATCACATCCTTAGCTTTAAGGTTTTCTTCCATATTTTGCAACAGTAAATTATGATCATGTAATGAAGTGTCGGGGGTCTATAGCATATACCTACAGTCACATTTTTTTTATACTTTCTTTTAATCTCTATCCAGAGGTTTTCAAGCATACGAACATACGAAATTTGCCAGCAGATAAAGGCCTAGAGGTCTATCAAGTCTGCTCAAATGTGCAGCTAGCACCCCTTATTCTGCAGCTGCCCCTCCCTTCCATCCTTCCCCTTCATTAACCCTCCCCCTTGTCCTGTCCCATCCTCGTTTGAAGCAGTCCACTGTTCTACTGCATACCACTTCAGCAGGTAACGCATTCCACCCAGCCACCACCCTCTCTGTAAAAAGTGTTTCCTCATCTCCTCCTGAACCTTCCTTGCTCCAGTCTCATATCATGGCCCCTGGTGGCCCTCCCTTCCCTTACTTTGAACAGCCCCTCTGTACCCGTCTTGTTTATTCCTTTCATGTATTTAAAGGTTTCAATCATGTCACCCCTGTCTCTCCTCTCCTCCAGTGAGTACATGTTCAACTCCTTCAACCTCCACTCGTATGATAAGTCCCCCAGCTCCTTGATCATCTTTGTCGCCTGCGCTGCACCCCCTCCAGTAACTTAATGTCCCTCTTCAGATACAGACGCCAGTACTGCACGCAGTACTCCAGGTGTGGTCTAACTAATGACCTATACAGTGGCAGAATCACCTCCTCCCTCCTCGAGGATATACCCCTTGCAATACAACCCAGCATTTTGTTGGCCTTTGGAGCTGCCTTCCTACATTGTGCCAAGTTGTTCATTGACCCTGTAATGAGCACACCCAGATCCTTCTCCTCCTCTGTCTGGGCTAGCTGCACTCTCCCTAGCTGGTAACTCCTCCTTGGGTTCTTCATCCCAAAATGCAGCACCTTGCACTTTTTGGCATTAAAGCCCAGTTGCCAGGTGTCTGATCAGGTTTCAAGCTTTGCCAGATCATCCTGCAACCCCTGCCATCCCCCTAGGTCATCTACCACCGCACCTACCTTGGTATCATCAGCAAACAGACTGACCTTGCTCTTGATGTCCCATGATATGTCTGCAATGAATATTCCAAACAATACTGGTCCAAACACCGAGCCCTGTGGAACACTGCTCGTCACTGCCCTTGGGTGTGAGAGCTCCCCACCCACCACCACCCTCTGTTGCCTTTCCTGCAGCCAGTTTCCTACCCATCTCACCAGCTTTGCACCCGCCCCTGTGCCTACTAACTTCCTTCCCAGCCTTCCATGTGGCACTGAGTCGAATGCCTTACTGAAGTCCAGATACAGGACATCCACTGCATGGCCCCTGTCCAGTTGCCTAGTTGCCCAGCCATAGAACTCCACCAGGTTGGTTTAGCAGGATCTGCCACGTATAAAGCCATGCTGTCTGCTGTCCTGTAGTCCTTTGGCCTCTAGGAGGGCCACCAGCCTCTCCTTCAGGATAGCCTCCATTAGCTTACCCACGATGGATGTGAGGCTCACTGGTCTGTAGTTTCCCGGTTCATCCTTGGGGCCACTCTTGTGGAAGGGCACCACATGAGCCATCCTCCAGTCCTGAGGTACACACCCTGAATGTAGTGAGGCATTAAATAGGTCTGCCAAAGGTTCTGCAAGGACCTCTGCCAGCTCCTTCAGTACCGTGGGGTGGATGCCATCTGGGCCTGGCGCCTTGTCCACCCTCAGTGCCTTCAAACTCTCGAACTCTGCTCCATGATTTCCCCATCTGTCTCACTTCTGCTTCTGCCATTTCTCCCACCTTGGGTGTCACCCTCTTCTCTTTAGTAATACTGAGCAGAAGTACTCATTTAGTGCTTCTGCCTTATCGCACCCTGCTTCCACCCAACCCCTCCTCCTAATCCTTACTATGTGGTCCTTACAGCTCCTTTTCTCCTGATGTACTTAAAGAAGTCCTTCTCCCCCTTCTTAATGCCTTGTGCCAGCCTGAGTTCCGTAGATGCTTTGGCTCCCCTTACTGCCCTTGTCACCTCCTTTGATTCTGTCAAGTACTCTTCCCTGTCCTCCCCCCCTCCCTGTTTTCTTGTACTTCCTAAAGGCAGCTCTTTTCCTCCTTACCTTTTCCATGACCTCCTTGCTCAAGCCCTTCATTATGTGATGGATTGAGCTCACAATATTCCAAATCACTTTTGATATGAAAAGCAATGCCTCCGCCCTTTTTGTTTAGCCTATCTTTGCATACTAAATTGTATCCAGGGACAGATTTGCTCCATGAGGATCTTTCGCCCCACCATGTTTCAGTTATGGCAGCAAGGTCAATATTTTGTGAAGTTAATGCTTGCTCTAATTCATCCTTTTTAATATAATGCAAACTTCTTGCGTTAGTTAACAAGAAGTTAATCTCATGTCTTTTTAGCATGACTTTAGTAGCAAGAGCAGTCTTTACACTTGTTTTGTTTACATTAGTTATCTCCCCTTAGCCCCCCATTTATGAGTTTTTTTGATGTACAGTACTACTTGAAATTGCTTGATAGAAAACTTTGCCAAGTAGTTTAGCCCCCTGTCTATTTAAATGCAGACCATCTTTACTGTAGTAGTCATTTCTAAATACAGAAAATTCCCAAATCCTTAAGCAGATAATACAATTTTCCAGGGACCACTTTCTAAGCCAGTTGTTATATAGCTTTATTTTTTCTGTCTTCTGCCTTGATGCACGAGGGACAGGTAAGAGTTCTGAAAGTATTATCTTTACACTGATTATTTTTTTAAGATTTCAACTCTTCTAATCATATCATTAAATGGATGCAAAAGAAAAAAATGTTTTTAACAGAGACATCAAAGCAGGTAATTAAATCTGCACATACAGAGGAGCATTGTTAATTTTTTTAGTTAGGAATTGTGACAAAATGTTGCACAGTTTTAAATTTTTACCCACCTTTTTTCTATCTTGGGGACAATCTGGCTCGCTGTTCTAACCGTTTTCCCCTGCTACTTTAAGAATATGGACTTTCTGCTTCATTATGACCCATTGTTTTTTTTCATGTAACCTCTACTTTTTATGACCAGTGGGCCAGTGTCCCACTTAGGTAAAGAACTGTGAGGAACCCTGAAGGAGAAAAGACAAGCAGGTTACCAACAGAGCTGCCAGTCCTCCTCCTCCTCATTCATGCCTATCTCTGTGTTAAGTGCCTGCAGCATGTATATCCAAAACATTTCTCTCCAGTCCAATTCCCTATCCCAGTCATCACTCCCCTCCCTGTCTGTTTTAATTTTTACTAGTTTGATTCCCTCAAATCTTAATGAAGTGGCATTATGTCCTTTGTTAAAAGGGATTGCTACTGATGATATTTTGTGATGTATTCTGATATTACTTTTGTGTTCCCCTATTCATTTTTGTAGGGGGAGAGAAGTTTTTTCCCCACATATATTTTGCTGAAGGGACACATACGAAAGTATATAACATGATGCGTATCACAGTCAATATGTTCCTTTATTGAAAAATGTTGGTTTGTATGTGGGTGTTCAATGTAATACTTCTTTCCAGTGTTACTGCAGTGGCAGCATCTATTGCAGGGAGTCATGCCTGGTCTCAAGGGCCCCAAGGGGAGCTGTTGCCCTGCTTCTGGTCCTTTGTAGTGATCAGTATGGACCAGTGTACCTCATATTATTTTGGTCTTTTTGGGCCTTTTCTTAAATCGTGGCCCCCAGGACTGTCCAGTTTTTTTATCCACAATTTGGTTTCTTTGCTTTTTCCTGAATACTCTAATGCCAAGACCATGTGGTTAATTTCCCTTTTTCTTGTGGATTTTCAATTGTGAGCAATTGCAACCTGTTCCGCTCCTTAGTCTTGGATATAGCTTTCATTGTTGTGGTGTTGGGGCACCCTCTCTGAGCAAATCTTGTTCCCATGTTCTGAAGCTCCTGTTCCCTATTTCCTCCTTCACTACAATTTCTCATCATCCTAATCATTTGTGAATATGGTATGTTTGGATGGAAGTTTGTGGCATGTAACTGAGTGTTTCAGTCTACAAGCTTCCTATCAAGTCCAGTTTAAATTCTGTTGTTTTTTTTAACACAATCTCAGATCAAGAAAAGGTATCTCAGTGTTACTGTATTATAATATGAATATCAAGTGGTCTGTTGTAGCACTGGAATAACTAAAATTCCAGTAGTGATGTCTCTGTTCCCTCCCAAATGAAACAGAGATCATCTATATACCTCTAATATAGTCTAATACATTTGAAGTATGGATTATAGAGAGGCTCAGAATGAAATGTTCCTAAATATGTTACCACAGTGGGCCAGTGGCCACTAAAAACAGGATGCTGGTGTCGATGTCACACAACCTTTACTTTGCAGAGGGAAGCAGAGTCTGGCTCCCCAAATCTGAAGGTTTTACTAGGACCTGATGGAGACCCACATATCAGCAGGGTGAAACAGGCATTAAAACACAAGTGCTCTTACACATGACAGAAAGGAAGGAACAGTCAGGTTCAGGCCTTTATAATGGATAGAATTTCAGTTATTTGAATACTGCGGAGACGAACAGGGTGAAATTACTCAGAAACAAAAATCCACAAGAAAAAGGGACAGGGAACCACGTGGTAGCATGGGCTTGGCATTAGAGTATTCAAAAAACAGCAAAGAAATCAAACAAATTGTGGATAAAAATGGACCATTATCGGGGGACTAGGTATAACCAGAACTGGAGAAAAGACCAGTTTTGACTCCCAAAAAGACCAAAAGAATAAGAGACAGACTGGTCCACACTGATCACTACAAAGGACCAGAAGCAGGGCAACAGCTCCTATTGGGGGCCTTGAGACCAGGCATGACTCCCTGCAATAGATGCTGCCACTGCAGTAACACACAAAAGATGTACTACATTGAACACCCACATACAAACCAAATATTTCCAAAAAGGGAACATATCAACTGTGATTCAGATCATGTTATATACCTTCTTATGTTTTCTTTCAGCAAAATTTATATGGGAAAAATGTCTCATCCCCCCAAAAAAGAATGGGGGGCAGGGTCAGCTGCTGAGCCGTGTGCAAATTTTCACCAGAGCTCTGCAAGCTGTGCAACATTAACAGCAATAACTTCTTTAAAAGTTAAAAATAGCAAGAACAGCTGAGATAAAGAGATTCATTAGACTGCCTGAAACACAAGGATATCATTCTCTTTCAAATCAGAACTGAACTGGTGCAGTTATGGTCCAAGGCAATAAAGCCGGACTGAGTGATGAGGGAGCCTGACCAAAGGAGCAGCACTGGGGGGTGGCATGGACCTGACTCCCACTGTGGTGGAAACAGAACTCAACCAACCTTTGAATGCAGCTTTGCAAAAGTGGAAACAGAGGAGGTGGCAGGGAAGGTTAAGGAGAAAAGGATAGGATTCAGGAAATATAAGGAAACACAGAAGGAGAAGGACAGAAAACGTTATCAGTTAAAGCAGAAAGAGGCTGGGAAGGCAGTCAGAATAGCAAAGGCCCAAACCGAGGAAAGGATAGCCAACTCTGTTAAGAAGGGCGATAAGACCTTTTATAGGTACATTAGGGAGTGAAGAAAGACCAAAGGAGGGATACTGAGGCTTAATAAAGGGGAGGGAATGTGGGTAGAGGGTGACAATGAAAAAGCAGGGATACTGAACGAATATTTCTGCTCAGTATTCACAAAGGAAGAGGAGGGTAGGTACCTAAACCAAACAAGAGAACCACTCTGAAGACGAGGGTCGATACCAGTCCATTTACAGAAAAAAGGGTTCTGAAAGAACTAATAAAATTGAAGGTGGACAAAGCAACGGGGCCTGATGGGATTCACCCAAGAATTCTAAAATAACTAAGGGTAGAACTAATGACACCGCTGACTACTCTCTTTAACAAATCATGGGAGGATGGGGTGGAACCTGAGGACTGGAGGAGGGCGGATGTGATTCCTCTTCACAAAAGTGGGAGCAGGACAGAGGCGGAAACACAGACCAGTTAGTTTGACCTCAGTGGTAGGTAAAATGATGGAATCACTTCTGAAGGAAAGAATTGTTGAGTACCTAGAGGCCAGTGGGGCACAGGACCCAAGGCAGCATGGATTCACGATGGGAAGGTCGTGTCAGACGTAATCTAATAGATTTCTTTGACTGGGTGACCAAAGTAGTAGACCAGGGAGGGGCTGTGGACATGGCTTACCTAGATTTTAGCAAGGCATTTGATACAGTCCCACACAAAAGATTAATACACAAGTTAGCCAGCCTTGGAGTGGGTCCCAAGGTGGTAGCCTGGATAAAAAATTGGCTAGACAACAGGACGCAAAGGGTAGTAGTAAATGGAGTTCACAGTGAAGAAAGGAGGGTTACTAGCGGGGTACGGCAGGGTTCAGTACTGGGACCGGTCCTTTTTAATGTATTTATAAGTGACATTGCAGAGGAACTGGAAGGAAAAGTATGTCTCTTTGCAGATGACACAAAGATCTGCAATAGGGTTGATACACCAGATGGAGTGGAAAGGACGAGAAGGGACTTGGCAAGGTTGGAGGAATGGTAAAATGTATGGCAGCTCAGATTCAATGCAAAGAAGTGTAAATGCACCTGGGAAACAAAACCCAGGGCAAGAGTACAATATGGGGGTGAGATACTGACAACAGTAAAATGGAAAGGACCTGGGGTAATTATATCAGATGACCTAAAGGTGGGCAAGCAATGTGAGAAGGCAGTAAGGAAGGCTGGGGGAATATTGGGATGCATAGGGAGAGGCATCAATAGTAGAAAACAGGAAGTTGTTATCCCTCTGTACAGACAGTGGGTAAGACCCCATCTGGAGTACTGTGTGCAGTTCTGGAGACCCCATCTTTGCAAAGACCTAGACAGACTGGAGGCTGTCCAGAGGAGGGCAACCAAAATGGTGCAGGGTCTGCACCAGAAAACATACGAAGAAAGACTAAAGGAGCTTAATATGTATACCCTTGAGGAAAGGAGGGAGAGAGGAGACATGATAGAAACGTTCAAGTACCTCAAGGGAATCAACACAGTCCAAGAGGGTGGCATCTTTCAGAAAAAGAGATCTGCAAGAACAAGGGGGAACAATTTGAAGATAGAGGGGGGGATGGCTCAGAGGTAATGTGAGGAAGTATTTTTTCACAGAGAGGGTTGTAGATGCATGGAACAGCCTCCCTGAGGAGGTCGTGGAGTCAAGAACAGTGGCGGAATTCAAGAATGCATGGGACAGACATAAGGCAGTCCTAGTGGGGGGTAGAAGGAAGTAAGCTGTTGGTTAATTAGGATCTGCAGCTTATCTGTTAGGTAGGAAAATGGGCAGACTAGGTGGGCCAAGCGGTCCTTATCTGCTGTCAAATTCTGTTTCTATGTTTAACTACAGACCAGTCAGCTTGACCTCAGTAGTGGGGAAGATCATGGAAACACTACTAAAGGAAATAATAGTGGAACACCTGGTTACTAACAGTCTGCAGGACCCAAGGCAACAAGGTTTCACTGGAGGGAAGTCATGCCAGACTAACCTCATTGAGTTCTTTGACTGGGTGACAAGGGAGGTGGATTAGGGAGGGGCAGTGGATGTGGCCTAGCTGGACTTCAGCAAGGCCTTTGATATTGTACCACATAGAAGGCTGTTAACAAGCTGGGGAACATGGATGTGGGTAGATGGTGGTAAAGTGGGCAGAGAATTTGCTAGATAGCAGGACACAGAGGGTGGTGATAAATGACTGTCATGCCACAAAGTGGATGCATAGGCAGAGGTATCACCAACAGGAAAAGGGAGGTCATAATTCCACTATGCAGGACACTGGTGAGGCCACACTTCCAGTACAGTGTCCAGTTCTGTAGACATTACCTACGTAAGGACATACACAGGGTGGAGGCGGTTCAGAGGAGGGCAACCAGGATGGTGCAAGGATTGCATCAGAAACCCTACGAGGACAGGCTGAAAAACTTAAATACAGTATGTACTCCCTGGAAGAGAAGATGGAGAGGGGTGATATGATTGAGACATATAAATACCTCACAGGGAGGAACAAGGTGCAGGAAAACACAATTTTTCAAAGAAAAGGATGCTCTAGGACTAGGGGACATGGGATGAAACTGGAGGGAGAAAGGTTCAGAGAGAATGTAAGGAAGTACTTCTTCACAGAGAGGGTGGTGGACAAATGGAACAGCCTACCATAACAGGTGGTGGGGGCAGAAATGATTACAGGATTTAAGAATGCATGTGATAGGCATAAGGAGATCCTGGTAGTCAGGGGAAGGGGACAACCTAGTTTCAGTAAAACTTGAAGAAGCATAGTTAATTGCATTAATAGTCAGACTAGGTGGTCCAAAGGCCCTTATCTGTCAACAAAATCTATGTATGTATCTTACTTAAAGCTGTCCAAAGCCTTGACAGAAAAATAGAAGATTTTACAACTCAGATGAAGCAAATGGATACGAGGATGGGACTAGTCAGAAGACACCAGGGGAGCCACAAGAACAGCTGACAAGGCTTTGTCAGTCACAGCAGGTCTCACAAAAGAAAAGGGGCTATTTTGTCAGATGCTGGAGCATTTAGAAAGTGTAGTTAGAGCAACCCACCTTCGGTTGTTGGGACTCCCAGAGGGAACAGAGGGGGAACCGTCAGACTGTACATCAGTCAGTGACTGAAAGATATATAGCAACTTGAAAATTTGATATCTTAAAAACTGTCTGGATTACACCATGTGGAAAGAGAAGCCTTGCTGCCTCAGGGGCATCTAATTCATGCATGCTCCCAGTAGTTCTGCAATCGACTCTAGACAGGGACAATATCCTGCAAACTGCAAAGAGTAAAGGCCCCTTAGACTGGAACATCAGTCAGGTCCATATCTTTCCAGACCTGAGTTATGCTACTAAGATGAGCAGAAAAAGGTTTGACGGGGTCCGGACCCATTTGTAGGAACTGGACATTCACCACCACTTACAGCTGATGCCTGCAAGCCTAAAAGTGTTGTATGGCTGAAAGACTTTCCAATTTGCCAAAGCTTCAGAAGCAGTGAGGCTACTTGAAGAAACTGAGCACTAATTCATTGCTCGAGGAGAAGAGTCGGAGTCAGAGGAAGAAGAGCATGTGTGAAGACTGTCTAGACTTCTCGGAATGTATGGTAAGGAGCGAAGCTATGAAATTGAATCTAATGTTGCAACTTCATGCCCTTGCCCATTCTGCTGAATAATGTCCTGTTTTTTTTGTTTGTTTTTTTATTGGTTTCAATACAGTGAAACAAAACATAAAAACACACAGAACTACTGTGCTTAGGGCACAGGTCAGTGTAATAAGAAAAGTGCATTAAAAAGATAAGTCCACCTTGGTATAACAGTCTCTTGGCTGTTAAACTTAAGAGCGCCCAAGTGGATGAAAGTTATCCATTTATTCTCGGATTTCATCTAGGTCGCTCCATCTGTGGCAGACTGTTTCTCTCTGTAACAGAAACTTAGCAGAGAGTAACTCCATACGTTTCACATCTTTAAGTCTGTTTAGAACAGTACCTAGAGTAGGTGGCAGAGTGGCAAGCCATTTGCTAGTTATGCCCTTAACAGCCACTGCAGTGATTATTCGGCACAGGTAGCATTCCTTTTTCTATGTTTGTTTGTTTTTCAGCTCTTTGTGGGTATGCACCCAAGTATGAGGGCCTTAAAGGTTTTAGGTACAGTGATGGGGAAAGTTTAGTTCAGGAGAGCATGCACCTCTGTTCAGAATGTCTGTAAATGAGGACACACCCAGAATATGTGATGTAGGTTACCCTGCTGATCGCAGCCCCTGTCTGACTTGTTTAGAGAGTAATGCTTGGTACACGTGGGTGTGAGAAAAAACATCTAATCAAGATCTTCCATTTAAACTCTCCGTACCCCAGGGATGTAGAAGTTTTGGTGCACACCTTTGATGCCCTTTTCCAGGTTTCCTCATCGAATTACTCTCCAGCTTCCCTCTGCCAAACATCACTGGCTGTCTGCATCTGCAAGGGACACAGTTCCACATCCTGAAGCAGTGCAGCTATCCCAGTGACAGTTTTCAGCAGTTGACCAATCTGTTTTATTTTTTTTATTTTGTAGAAATCGGAATTGCAAACCTTTGAGTCAGAGACTCATTTGCAAAGGCTCCTCGTCAGGAAACAGATAGTATAAACAAATACAGACATAGTTACATAAAGTACAGATCAACATGGAGAACACTTTACATGTATGTACATAATTACAAGATATAAAATTCATATGGGATCGAGCCTCTATACAGGTCCTGTACAATGAAGTAGTTAAAATCATTGAGTACACCAGAGACAGCAGTTTCGATTCTGTTATAAATTAAAAAGGGGACTTAAAACAGACGTGGTGAAACTTGAGCAGGCACTAGTTCTGCCAGAGCATGAGACAGTTTGGGGGGTGGGTCCCCCAAAGCAGATATGTGCAGTTACAGCTGCGGGTGGTGATTAGGAGTTGTCTGAGGGCAGATTTGAAGGGCCATATTCTTAGCTGAGAGGCGATAACAGGGGGCGTTGCTCCAGGTTGGAGCCTGGTAATGGAAGGACCTTTGGGCCAGGGATGTCCTGACCCTGGGCACTTGAAGTGTACACTTGAGAGTGCTCCGGGTGGAAATAGCAGGGATGGAGGGGGTGAGGATGGAAATTGGACCTGGGGGTGCATGACCTGCAACAATTTTCTTGGTTAGGAGGCAGGTTTGGTAGCGCAGCCTCTCCTCAAGGCTGAGAAAGTCAGCAAGGTCATATAAGGTACATGTGTGGGTGAGTCTGCTGGATCCCGTAAGTAGGCGGCAGGCTTTGTTCAGGGACATTTTGATTTTATTGAGTGCGGTTTTGTCTCCTGCACCGTACACCAGGATACCGTAGTCGACTAGGTGATTCAACAGGTGCATCTAGCAGGGATGGGGTCTAAGAATCTGTTGTTTAATTTGTGGTTGCAGAATAAAATGTCTCAATTGAAGATATCTAAAAAAGTGTGTTTCTGCCTAAACCAAAACCTGCCTGGAGCTGCTGTAAGGACTTAAGGGAGATTATGTCTGAGTTTTCTAACTGTTGGAATGAGGCTATTCCTTTCATTTACTATGTCCATAACCATGGATCTGTCAGCCTTAGGGTGCTTTCAGGCGAATATAATATCTCGGACAGTGGACAGATGACATTAGCATCACCCATGTGTTGCCGAAATGTGGCCCACATTGTGAAGAGTTTTGCATCCATGGGCTTGATAGGTGCTTGAGGGTGTTGTGGGTGACATTAGCATGGGGCAAAGATGCCTTCCATCCTTTATGGCGGCTTGTGGCTTCTGATTCGATCCACCCCCTGTTTTTGTGCCATAACAGCCACTGAAGCAATGGTATGGCTTGGGCAGCCCAGTAGTAATGTTTAATATTAGGTAGCCCCAGGCTCCCCTTATCTTTGTGTTGTCTTAGTATTGGTAGCGATTCTCTTGGATGGCAAGAACCCCACTCAAACTTGTGGTGGCTCTGTCTAGCTGTTTCCATACTTCCAAAGGCAGTGCAATGTAGCACATATGAAAGCAATACAACAACCCTGGTAAGACATTCATTCAGTCTGTACTCTGCTCCCACTGACAGTGGGAGGGAGGCTCACCTGCAGTAATCTGTGTGTAGTTCTTTAAACAGTGGCGCATAATTCATGTTAAAGAGGCTAGAGGTGTCTTTTCACTGAGCTTAAAAGCCTCAGATTTGTCATGGTTTGTTTTAAACCCTGACAATGAGCCATACCTCTCCAGGGTATCCAATGGGAGGGGGGAGGTCAAGTGGGCAGGGTCACTGACAAGTGGGTGGGTGTCGTCCACATATAAGGACATTCTTTTGGCCTTGTGGATCACAGGAGGCTTCCTTTTTGTCCGGGTTTCCTCAGATGGCTGCAGCAAAGGATTCAATCCCCAAAACAAAAAGGAGAGTCGAAAGTGGGCATCCCTGCCAAGTGTCTTTCCAGAGTTCAAAAAAGAGTAGTGTGAAGCACACATTAAGCATGGGGCTTAATGTTTAGCTGCCGCCCCTTTAAGAGCACTTAGAACTGCATGTATCTAATTGTTGCACTGCCTGGCAGTGCCATGTTGGTCTGTCAGTCAGAGTATAGTCAGCGTGGGGCTTGTCCTCATGAAGAGAACACCTACTGAACTGAATAAACCTGCCTTATTCTTTATTTTATGCGTCCGACTAGTTATTCGCATGGTCCAGATGTGGTCCTCACCAGCAGCACCCAAAGGGGCTGGCAGACCACAGAGAAGGTAAGGGGTCTTTTAGTGGTGGACCATACAAAAAAACACCACACATGGTGGAGAATGTGGCCCTTCTTCTGTCCAGACCCCCATCTCTCATTGCCTGCGTTGCTGAGTACCCCAAAGTCATCACCCCAGTATGCCTGAACTGTTTGAATGCTATTTTAAATGCAGCACAGAACAGAAGAAAAAATTAACTGTCTCCTGAACTATGTACAGCAGCCTGCAGCCCTCCCCTACCATCGTGACTGTGAGAAAAAAAAAAGGTGTTCAGCATTGCTAGCCAGCTAAACAAATGGACTTTGGGCAAGTAATTTTTTTTTCCCAGTCTGAGCACCATGGAGCTGCAAGCTGTACCCTCCCTCCCACCTCATGGCAGGGCCTGTGGAAAAGCTTCCTCAACTACTACAGTCTGCTCCATTCTCAAAGCAAGCTGCTCTAGGTATACAAAAAAAAAAATCTCCAATTTAATTGCCGCTCCTATACCAGTGCATATCCTGGGGCCCTCTCCTCGCTCAAACAACTTGGTGCACACTGATCCCCGACACAATGCAGCAGCGCTCCCCTCGGAACAAAAGAAGAAAGCTGCCCAGCCAGGACCACTGTTCCTTCATGGAACCCTCCCTCTGGTCAGGCCACAAGCCTATTGCCTCCTGCTCAGGTCCATAGTTCCCCGACTCCCCAAGGGTGGCCCCAATTACAGTCGCAACAGACTGTTACCTCCCTGCAGCCTCCTGCAAAAGTGGCTCCACACCTCTGCAGCAGCTTCACGGAGAGCCCTCCCGTAAGGCCGCAAGCCTCTTGCCTGCTTCAACCTGCTGCAGTGTGCCCCAGAAGGCAGCCACCCAGACCCTTTACAGCCTTCAAGAACTGTACCTGCTTGAGCCAACCCAGCTTCCCTGCCACATGGAGTGATCCCGCTCCCCGACTCAAGTGCCTCCCACACTGCTACAGCTCCCATCTTGCCACAACGGAGCACTCCTCTCTGCATGCTGCTCAGCCCTCACGAACTGCCACAACTCTCCTTTGCTCCAGCAGTCTACGGAGCCTTCCTGCAGTGCTTAACCTGGGCCTTTTACCCTCCTCGCACTTGCAGCTCTGCTCTACCCCACCCTCCAGCCACTCAGCAAGACAGTGCCACTCCCCACAAACATCGCGGCTCAGGGCCGCCTGGCAATCTCCACGATCTGCCATGCTTTCATAGGGCCCTCACAAAATAAAATATATACACATGGGGCGCTCCACATAAAGGACCAAACAAGCAACAGAGCTGGACAAGCAGGGAGCCTCGGGCTGCAGCTCTACATGCGCTTACCACCCGCTCTGCAGCGCCTCACAAACTGCAGCTTCCCTTTCATTCCTGGAGTCTCTGGGGTACTCAGCCACCTACACAAACGGATGGTAACGGCAGGAGGCCAGTGAAACGAATACAAAAAAAAAAGTAAAGTAAATGCTGCAGTGCCGCAGGAATCGATAAATAAATACAGGAAAAAAAAAAGGGGGGGAGGCATTCAACAGACAGTTCTGGGGGCACATCAATAAACAAAACCTGGGACAAAGAAATAAATAATTTCAGTACAAATCCTGGGAGACAGCAGAAAACTAAAGCACAAGCTCATTTTAAACAAAACGGAGAGCAGTCTCATAAATATAAAATTCCTCCTGCAAGTTGCCACTCACCAAAAGCCCGCCACTTTTCTGTGCCAGGGTTGGGGAAGAAGCTCAGCAGCACAGCAATCGCCATTTTGGACATTGCAGAGCAGCAAGGTAGCCTCGTGGAAGAAATCCTCCATCTTGAGCACAGCAAAAACAACAAGAAAGGAAGTGAACCTTGACCCCTTGCTGGCGGCCATCTTGCTACAGTCAGACCAGTCAAATCCCACAGTACCTGCATATCACAGTTTAGTGGCCATCTTGGGAAGGGCACAAATTGACCTCACTCCATTGAAAACAATGGGATTCCTATTTAAATGAATGGACACTGCAACAAAAAGCTGATTTTTGCAACAAAACCTTTATTTAAATAACAATCAACACAGAACTGAGTGATAAATATTTTATTCAGACGTCATTGATGAACTTTGCTACAAAAAAAACCTTGTACTTTTGTCTACAAAATTAATTTTTGCTCGGCAATTCATCTACGACACGACGTCCTGTCTCCTGCATGACAGCAACTCCTTCTCACCCGTACGACCTTCGCTCAGTGAAACGAAGCTCATCTCCAACCACAATGTCTGACGACAACACAGATATGGGTGCCAGAGCATTCGGAGTCTTACCTTCACCCACCTCTAAGGCATGGGGCTACAAAATCAAAACAATCCTCCATGACATCCAGTCTTCTATTTCCGCTCAAGGAGCACCAGCTATGCAAGCTATTCAAGACAACTTGGCCTACATTAAAGCCATTTCACCACAGTCCACGGTCCATGCCAGCCTACAACCAGTACCATTCTCAGCCCTGCCTCATGAAGATGCTGTCGACTGGCTGGAACACTTCAAAGCATGGATTTCCTTCAACAGTTGGACTGATCCCTTGCGCATCTCTAATGCCTGGCGCTTGCTTCTGAGAGGGACTGCCATTTCCTGGTTCGGCGTACTTCCAGATCAAGTCAAAGCAGATGCTGCCACACTGTACACATCCTTCAAAGCTCATTTTCTCCAAGCCCATCCACCCTGATTATTAGAGCAACAGTGGTGGGAGCGCACCATGCAACCCTAGGAATCTCTCGAAGCCTTCATTGTGGACATTGAGACTCGATGCAAATGCCTACAGAAATCAGAGAAAGATCAAGTAACAGCCTTTGTCTGGGGACTGCCTCCTCAATTTCGTACCTATGACATACAGCAAAAACCAACCACCTGGACAGACACCATCCAAGCTGCACGGCTAGCTCAAGAGTCCATTTCAATGTTCCAGTCTGCCCACGCTCAGGCGCCCCAAACCTCACAACTGGCTGCACTTGCCACATGTGTCCAACAGCAACAAGCAATGATCGACAAGCTTATTTCTACTGTCAATACCTTACACATCAGCTCAACTGCCTCTGCGATACATCCTAATGCTATGCAACCACCTCAACAGCGACCGGATCCACCTCCACCTTCTCAAGAGCCAGTGACTTGCCAGTGGTGTGGATTCAGGGGACACACCGCCGTTGTCTGTCGAAAGTTAAAATATTACCACAGGATGGAAGAGGACCACGGACGCCCACCACAGTGCACTCAACATGATAACCGCAACTACTCCCAGGATCAGGGAAACGAGCGCCACCCAACAGACATGGGACTTTTGTTGGGCTGGGGAACACAGCAACTGAGTGTCCCTCTGACTCTCGCAATTCAAACAAAACGCTTCCTCCAACTGCAAACTCTCACACACTCTCACTTCCGGGGCAAAGGTACCCGTCATCCGCTCACCTCTCCTAGCAAACTATGTACCTGTAACCATTGGAGAGAGGTCTACACATGTCTTGGTCAACACTGAAGCAGAAATATCAGTTATCAACAGCAGTATTTTAAACAATCAAGCTATTCGTCACATACCTAATGTCTCTCCAACTGACATAAAGTACATTATCACAGCCAGTACAGATACAGTACCTATCACAGGCATGGTCCATCTCAAGCTTCAGTTTGGCTCACAGCAAGCTAGTGTCAAATTTTATATCGTGTCTGATCTTCAACCTGCAATAATTCTAGGCCTGGACTTTCTCAAAGCTCACAAAGCCATCCTAGACTTTGCCTCAAGCAAACTGTCGCTAGATCCTCGGAGGCAACTTGCAGCTATAGACTCAGTCACTGTGCCTCCTCAGTCAGAAATGGTTTTGATTGCCAAGATTCGAGGTGAACCACTTCCACAAGGTGTTTTTGTCATCGTCACAGGATCCCCTGCACTGCATTCATCAGGACTCCTTCCAGGAAATACCTTATCAGCGGCGCATGATGGCGCAGTCTTCCACAAAAATGCTGCAATTTCACAGATGAGCCAGTGGTCATTTCAAAGGGTGCCAATGTTGGAAAGTTTGTCTGCTTGTCTTCAGGGGACCATCTTCATCTCATGCAAGAACCTCAGCCTGGTTCCACCATCACTACTCCTGTCAATACTATCACGACCACTCCCACTTCAACAGAGTTACCCCTCAGTCAGCGACTATCCTCTTCCAAACTTCCAGCATCTCCAACAGAAAAGCAACAACGTTTGAAATTCCTGGAAAATTACCCAGATGTCTTTGTTAGTACAGATAACAAGCTCGGATGTTGTGATATCCTGCAACACACCATCAAAGTACTGCCCAACCAGAAACCAATCCGTCAGCGAGCCTACAAAGTGGGACATAAACAGAAACAAGTCCTCGAGGACATAATCAAAGACATGCTTGACCAAAACATAGTCGAAGAGTCTACAAGTCCCTGGGGTGCACCTTGCTTGCTGGTGGTAAAAAGGGACAAAGGGTATAATTTTGTGGTAGACTACAGAAAACTCAATGCTTACACGGTGCAGGATGTTGCCTACAACCGAAGATGCTTTAGAGAGTCTTGGTGCAGCCAGTCCTGCTTACTTCGCCACTCTAGACCTTCAGAGTGGGTTCTACCAAGTTTCAATTGATCCAGCTTCTCGTCCATATACAGCATGGTGCTGCCACTTGGGACTTTTCCAGTTCAAACGTCTGTCTATGGGTCTTCGGAACAGTCCAGCCACATTTCAACGTGTTATGGAAGCCGTACTATGTGGGTTGTCTTGGAAATCTTGCCTAGTCTACCTAGATGATGTGATAGTCTTAAACAGAACTTTGCCAGAGCACCTCCAACATCTTCAAGAAGTGTTCGAACGTCTCAGACAAGCCAATCTCAAGCTTCGCCCAGAAAACTGTTGTTTTGCACAGCATCAAATTCATTACCTGGGACATGTGGTTAGTTCTCAAGGCATCTCTCCAGATCCAGACAAGCTCTCAGCAGTCAAAGACTATCCAGAGCCTAACAATCTCAAAGACCTTCGAGCTTTCCTGGGCTTGTCTGGCTACTACCAAAAGTTCATTTGCAACTACGCCAAGATTGCAGCTTCCACTGTACGCCCTCACCAAGAAAGGATGTGATTATATCTTAACGTCTGAATGTAAAAGGACCTTTGACACCCTAAAACAAAACCTCATCTCTTCTCCAGTATTGGCATACCTAAGGTTCGAGCAACCATTCAAGCTCTACTCAGATGCTAGTTCCTTTGCAGTGGGTGCTGTGCTCTGTCAAATTCAAGATGGAACAGAACGAGTTGTCTCCTATGACGGGCACTCTCTCTTTCCTCAGCTGAGCAGAACTATGACATCATAGAGAAAGAATGTCTAGCCATGGTATTTGCCATGAAGAAATTTGGCTGCTACCTTCGCTACTCCTTCTTTACAGCTATCGTCGATCATTCTGCCCTCAGGTGGTTATTTGAAATGAAGGAGCCAGTAGGCAAGTTCGCCCGATGGATCGCCATGCTGCAGTCCTACACCTTCAAACTCCAATACAGACCAGGTCGAGTTCACTCAAATGTTGATGGTGTAAGCCAGGGACGATATCCTTCTGCATCCTCCTCAACAGATGACGAATCCTGTTTACAAGCTCTTCCCTTCCATGCCACAGATGTGCTTCCTGTGGACACTCCTTCAACACCTCAAGTTGCTTTGCTGCTACCAACTGCCTGCTCAGAGAGACACACAAATCCTCAGTTACTACAAGCAGCTGAAGAGCTTCTCATCTCCTCTGCATCTGATCTGTCCCTGGCAACTGTTAAAATGCAACAAAGAATTGACACTCAATTTACGGACATCATCACCTACTTAGAGTCTGGAACATTACTGCAACAAAAGAAACATCACCAAGATGTACTTTTCATTGCTTCGCAGTACTTCCTCAATGACGGTGTGCTCTTTCACATTTGGACCAAGGAAGGCAAGGGTCATCGCATGGATAGAACTCGTGTACAGCTAGTTGTGCCAGCCTCTCTCAAGTTCTTCTCTCCACTCATGCCTCTCCACTCTTTGGAGGTCATATGGGAATTCACAGAACTCTGGAAAAGACAAGGCTTCACTTCTTCTGGCCACACATGAACAGAGACGTTGTCCAGTTCGTAAAATCCTGCCAGCCCTGCTCCCAGAGAAAGCCTCCATCCAAACCAACAAAGGCACACATCATCCCAATGCCTGTAGCCGCTGAACCATTCCAAAGAGTCAGCACTGACATTCTTGGGCCCTTGCCAACATGCTCTGACTCTGGGAACAAGTATGTTTGTAGACTTGACAAAATATTTGGAACTCATCCCTCTGAGAGACACTAAAGCCACCACTGTGGCCAATGCATTTCCCAACACAGTTATTTGTCATCACGGTACCCCATCGTACCTACATTCAGACAGAGGCACTAACTACCTGTCCACCATTGTCCAAGAAACTTGCAAACTTCTCGACATAAAAAAGACACATACCACAGGTTACCATCCACAGTGCAACAGACAGAGTGAAAGAATGATGTCCACCATTCTCGGCACACTCTCCAAGTATCTGGATGAGACTCATGACACCTGGGACCGGTTTGTTCCCTTTGTGCAGTTTGCGTACAATACCAGCCCTTGTGTCGATAGCACAGGACTACACCCCCTTCTTCTTAGTCCATGGACATCACCCAAGAACTCCACTGGACAGGAATCTCTCGCTGCTAGAGGTGCCTAAGTCAGCTTCTTCTTTTATTATCCCTCTTCTAGAACAGCTGGAATTTGCCTGACGAGTTGCAATCACCACATTGAACCAGAGAAAATCGGCAGTGAAGAAAATGTCTGCAGCCAAGGCGCATGAGCCTTCATTCTCTGTTGGGGACATTGTCTATTTGTACCGTCCTGTTCTTGTTCTGGGCGCCACCAAGAAACTACTTTGCCCCTAGACTGGTCCTTTCTACACTGTAGAAAAGCTCCCTCTGGTCCACGTTCGTCTGCAACGCAAATCAGATGGCAAGCTGGTACACAACAAAGTCCATATAAACCGACTAAAGCATGGCTACCTCAATAACAACCTTCCAGATGACCCCAGTCCTCCCACAAATGAAGCTGCCCTTGAGCCTGCCATCCTCCCTGAAGCTGAGATTCCACCAGATAACTTGCAGCCAGTTCCTACAGATCTTCCCACTCCTGACACTCTCCAGCCGGATTCCGTTTTTCCAGAGGATTTGCCCGGGACTTCCTCTTTTTCTTAATCTTCTTCTTCTTCTCAGAACTCTCTTCCACATACCCCAGTGTACCAGATCGAGAAGATTCTAAGAAAGAAGTTTGTCAATGGATCCTGGATTTACAGAGTAAACTGGTGTGGATCCAATAGTGGACAGAACTCCTGGGTCGCTTTTAACGACCTGACCCCCTCTTGTCAGAAACTGGTGCAGTCCATGCATGCCTCCATTCCCACTGACCGGAAAAGTCAACGGAGGTCTTGAACTTTTGTTACCAGACTCAGTGAAATGTGTCAGGACTAATTCATTTTCTGATTTTCATTGTTTCAGTAAATATCTTAGAAACATAGAAACATAGACTTTGACAGCAGATAAGGACTGCTTGGCCCATCTAGTCTGCCCATTTCCCTACCTACAGGATAGGCCGTAGATCCTAGTTAACCAACAGCCTATTTCTTCCTACCCCCCACAAGAATTGCTTTATGTCTGTCCCATGCATTCTTGAATTCTCCCACAGTTTTAGACCCCACAACCTCCTCAGGAAGTCTGTTCCATGCATCCACTACCCTCTCTGTGAAATAATACTTCCTCACATTGCCCCTGAACGGCCCTCCTTCTGTCTTTAAATTGTGTCCCCTTGTTCGTGCAAGTCTCTTTTTCTGAAAGATGATACCCTCTTGGACTTTGTTGATTCCACTGAGGTACTTAAAAGTTTCTATCATGTCCCCCCTCTCCCTTCTTTCCTCAAGGGTATACATATTAAGCTCCTTTAGTCTCTCCTCATACGGCTTCTCTTGCAGACCCTGCACCATTTTAGTTGCCCTCCTCTAGACTACCTCTATCCTGTCTATGTCCTTGCGGAGATGGGGTCTCCAGAACTGGACACAGTACTCCAGATGGGGTCTCACCAACTGTCTGTACAGAGGGATAACAACTTCCTGTTTTCTGCTGCTGATGCCTCTCCCTATACATCCCAGTATACCCCCAGCCCTCCCTACTGCCTTCTCACATTGCTTGCTAACCTTAAGGTCATCTGATATGATTACCCCAGGTCCCTTTCCTTTTTTGTTGTTGTTACTACACTCCCACCCATAGTGTATTCTTCCCTGGGTTCTTGTTTCCAGGTGCATTATTTGCACTACTTTGCATTGAATCCTAGCTGCCATACTTCTGACCATTCCTCCAACCTTGCCAAGTCCCTTTTCATCCTTTCCACGCCTCCTTGTGTATCAACCCTGTTGCAGATCTTTGTGTCATCTGCAAAAAGGCATACTTTTCCTTCCAGTCCCTCTGCAATGTCACTGATGAAGACATTAAAAAGGACTGGACCCAATACTGAACACTACGGTACCCCACTAGTAACCTCTCTTTCTTCAGAGTGGACTCCATTTACAATTACATTCTGTGTCCTGTTGTGCAGCCAATGTTTTACCCAGGCTACCACCCTGGGACCCACTCCCAGGCTGGTTAATTTGACTATTAATCTTTTGTGTGGGACTGTGTCAAATGCCTTGCTAAAGTCTAGGTAGGCCATGTCCACAACCCTTCCCTGGTCTACTATTTTGGTCACCCAGTCAAAGAAATCTATTAGATTCGTCTGACATGACCTTCCCACTGTGAATCCATGCTGCCTTGGGTCCTGTGCTCCACTGGCCTCTAGGTACTCAACTATTCTTTCCTTCAGAAGTGACTTCATCACTTTCCCTACCACAGAGGTCAGACTGACAGGTCTGTAGTTTCCTGCCTCTGTCTTGGTCCCACTTTTGTGAAGGGGAATCACATCTGCCTTCCTCCAGTCCTCGGGTACCACACCATCCTCCCATGATTTATTAAAAAGAGTAGCCAGTGGTTTCACTAGTTCCTCCCTTAATTCTTTTAGAATTCTGGGGTGAATTCCATCAGGACCCATTGCTTTATCACCTTCAGTTTTAGGAGTTCTTGCAGAACCCTTTCTTCTGTAAAGGACTGGGATCACCCCCTATCAAGAGTGCTTCTGTTAATTGGATTAGGCACTTCCCCCTCCTCTTTTGTGAATACTGAGCAGAAATATTCGTTCAGTATCCTGCTTTCACTGTCCCCTCTCCCACCCGTTCATTCTATTCAGCCTCACTATCCCTCCCTTTGTCTTTCTACGCTCGCTGATGTACCTATAAAAGGTTTTATCCCCCTTCTTAACTGAGTTGGCTATCTTTTCCTCAGTTTGGGCCTTTGCTATTCTGACTTTACTCCCTGCTTCCTTCTGCCTTAACTGGTACAGCTCTCTGTCCTGCTCCTTCTGTGTTTCCTTATACTTCCGGAATGCTATCTTTTTCTTCCTGACTTTCACAGCCACCTCTTTGGAGAACCATAGTGGCTTTTTCTTTCGTTTTGATTGTTTATTTGCTTCACACAAAGGCTTGTTGCCTCTGTGATGGCAGTTTTGATGATTCCCATTGTTGCTCCACACCTCCTTCTAGCCTGTTTGCTAGTGCTTTCTGAGGCACTCTCCCATCTTGCCAAAGTCAGCTCTCCTAAAGTCCAGTACCCTCACTTTTGTGGCTTGACTCTGTAGCTGAGTTGCCGTGAACCACACTGTTTGATGGTCACTTGTCCCCAGATGGCAACCCACTTCTAGATCTGAGATCCTCTCACTGCCCCAGTTTGAGAGTATGAGGTCTAAGATTGCTCCCTCACGAGTGGGTTCTGAAACTAGCTGTCTAATGCCTGCCATCTGTAGGGCATCAAGAATGGCCCTGCTCTTGGATGTGGCTGCAGCAAATGTGCTCCAGTTAACATCTGGCATATTCAGGTCTCCCATCAATAGTATCTCCCCTTTCTCTGCCATTCTAAGAATGCCTTCTATCATATCCTTGTCCATTCCTTCCCCCTGACATGGGGGTCTGTACACAACCCCTGTGCGGATTGTGGTGCCCTTTCCAGTCTCCAAGGTGACCCACAGTGCCTCCTCTCTCCTGTTTACTCTTCTGTTCAGTTGCTTTTATCCCTTCCTTTACATAGAGAGCTACTCCTCCCCCTCTTCTCCCCTGCCTGTCTCTCCTGTAGGTTATGTACCCTGGTATGTCAACATCCCAGTCATGGTTCTCTGTGTACCATGTTTCTGTGACTGCTATGATATCCAGGCATCCCTCTTCCATCAAGGCCACCAGCTCAGGGAGCTTGTTGCCCAGACTACGGGCATTGGTACTCATTACCCTCCATTTCCTGATGGCTGCTCCGGCAATCCTGAGGATTCGCTCCCTGTCCCTCCAAGCCATGGCGCCAGGCAGGCACCTTACCTCCCTCTCCCCTTCCTCCCCCAGTTCTACCTTCCTAACAATGGAGTCCCCCACCAGGAGTTGTTTCCTTCCCCTGCAGGGTCCCCTGCCACCCTCCTGTGGGTCTCCTTTGTGGAGGTTCCCAGCATCCTCCTTGGCCTCCACTGCGGGTGCCTCCATAGAGGAACCACACTTTGCCAGAATGGCATAGGAATTGTGGAGAGGTACAACTGGAGGGATGCGCCTCTGTTCCACCCTCACCCTCCCTGAGCCCACTGTGGTCCAACCGCTCCTCTTTCTTGGCAACCTCTGAGGCAACGGCAGTGACACTGGTGGTCCCTGGATGGAAGAGGAGGTCCCACAAATCCTGGTCAACTCAGCCTGGAGATGAGCAACCTCCTCCCTCAGCCCAGAGAGGTGCCTGCAGATGGGACAACACCGCATCCTCCAGAATGTCTCCCGGAAGACTGCTGCTCCACAGCCACTGCACTGCACCACTCCAATCATGTCTTATTTCTGGCCCCTTAACTGTTTTCAATCCTTACTCTTTCCTCTGTTTTTTTCTCTTTCTCTCCTTACTTTCTGCCTGTGTGCCCTTTAAACTCCTGATTGTCCTGTTCTGAGACAAGAATATCCTATATTTCTCAGTGGACCACTTACTTGCTCAGAGGCAGACCTCCAGCAGCTAGAGGGGGCAGGAGAGCTACTCTTGCCCTTCTAGGATGGTGGGTCTTTGGTGGTTCTGTGATCACTCACTTCCTGCTCCCAAACAGGAAGTTCCTGTTGTCAGTCAAATCCTGTGCCTATAAAAATAGAACTAGCTTTGGCTGGAGGGGAGGGCAATATAGTCCCAGCAGAGAAGTCCAGTCATACAGCAGTCCTTTCTCCTGGTGTCTTCTGCCAAGATATTAGCAGAATCTTTCTAAGACAGTCTTTAAATGTAGCTTCCTTCTAGCTAAGCCACTCCCCCTGCTTACTAGATCTTTCTACCAGTAATTTAAACCTCACAGCAGTTAAGTCCTTTCAATCACCTGATATTTACACCTATAACTGTTCAGATACCCATTCAGTTCAGTTAACCCAGACAGACACACACACACACTTTTTTTTTTGTTTTGTATGTTAGTTTTTTTTACCCTAAATTAAAGGTCCAAGTACAAAAGTTCTTCTACTTTAGTCCCAGCAGAGAAGTCCAGTCACACAGCAGTCCTTTCTCCTGGTGTCTTCTGCCAAGATCTTGTTGTACCTCTGTCTTGCACCTGTTGCCATGGTACTATTTACCTGCACTAACGTTTTCTTCCCCTTAGGAATGTCTCTTTCAATGGACAGTCCACCTGTTTATGCAACTGTTATTAAAGTGTGAACCTGCATTCTGGGTATCCTCGTGCTGCTACCCTACTCTCTCTTGCCTGTTCCCTTCCCCCACACTTTAGTACTTGTGGCATGACCAAGTCTCAAGTACTATTGTGTTTCCCTCCTCTCTGGTGCTACTCTGACTGGTCCCCAGGGTAGTCCAGGTTCTCTCCCCCCCCCCCCGCAGTGGAGTAATGTTTTGTTTTGTGAAATCTGATGCCTTGTAATGCATGACAATGTTTTTGCCTTAAATTATTTACTTAAAAATTCTTAGAAATGTATAGATTATTTCTTGTTCGAGTGGTGCTCACATTCACTGTTCCGGCGGTGATGTGAAGCACGTATTAAGCATGGGGCTTAATGTTTAGCTGCTGCCCCTTTAAGAGCACTTAGAACTGCATGTATCTAATTGTTGCACTGCCTGGCAGTGCCATGTTGGTCTGTCAGTCAGAGTATAGTCAGTGTGGGGCTTGTCCTCATGAAGAGAACACCTACTGAACTGAATAAACCTGCCTTATTCTTTATTTTATGCGTCCGACTAGTTATTCGCATGGTCCAGATGGGGTCCGCACCAGCAGCAACTGAAGGGGCTGGCAGACCACAGACAAGGTAAGGGGTCTTTTAGTGGTGGACCACACAAAAAAACACCACAGTAGTAGTATACCATTCGCCCTGACATGCACCCTAGGTTTCCTGTATAGGGCGTGTATCCAGGATAGGAAGTTAGGTTCAGATCCCAGTTTGTGTATGGTGAATAATAAAAATCTCCAGTTCAGGCAGTCAAACGCCTTTTTGGTGTCAAATGAGTTGGCCAGGTTTATGATTTTGGAATGTATGACCACATGCGTAACAGTGAGTAGTCTGCGATTATTATCAGAAGATTGGTGATTAGATATATAGCCTGTTTAATTCTAGTGGATAATTTTCCTAATTATTTTTTGCAGTATGTTAGCCAGTATTGCAGTAATTAATTTTTGATCAGCATTAATGAGTAAAATTGGATAGTATGATCCACAACAGAGTGGGTTTTTGTCCTGTTTTGGAATAATAGTTATAACAGCCTCCTTCCATTCACCACGGAACTGCTTGTTTGCCAAGCCCCAATTAAAAGGGAACTGTCAGCAATAAGAGCCTCACACCCAAGTGTGAGGCTGATCCCAATTAGCCCTTTATGTGAAAAAACACTTTTTTTTACCTAATGATTATTGCAGTATAGTAGATTATATCAGGCTATTTGTAGGATGACATTTTCTGTAACCAGAAATGCCAGACTTCCCTTCTGCTGATATCAGAGGAAGACTGCAGCACTGGGAGATTCAGTAGCCTACAGTGAATGTCAAAGTTTTTTTATAAGCTATCATCTTCTGTTTGCTGGTCTGCTGTTCTCCTGGGGCTAGATATAGTCACAGAGGACTGTACTAAGTCCTGTGAGCACAGCAGGACCAGCAAACATCTGATTTTAGCTTACAAAATATTTAACATGTATACTGCGGGCTATTGAATCTGTCAGCTCTGCAGTCCTCCTCTGATGTCAGTTACAGGGGATTCTGGGATTTCTGTTTACAGGAAATGGAATCTTACAAGTCAGCAAAATTGGCCAAATACATTCTGCTATACCGCAGTAAACAGTAAATAAAAAAAATGTTTTTTTATACAAGGTGCAACTTGGAATCAGTGTGTGAAGCTCGTATTGCCAACTGGTCCCCTTTAATAGCTCTAGTAAGGGGAGTCAGCACAGCCTCTTTACATACCTTATAGCATTCTCCCAGGAACCCATCCAGACCCAGGGATTTTCCATTCTTTATTACTATCACCGCTGTTACTTCCTTTTCTGTAACTGAGGCATCAAGCATATGTCCTCCTGGGCATTGAGGCATGGGAAGTGGAGAGGAGCAAAGAAACTCTGCAGCTCCCTAGTGGTGCTGTGCTGATGAGATTCTGTGTAGAGGGCCTGATAGAACGAGGCAAATTGCTGGGCTGTGTCTTGTAGTAGGGTATATTGTGGTGAGTGCAGAGTCGGTCCAGAAAGAGATGTCACATACTTGTCCGCCTGCTGTTTTCTCAGTTGCAGGGCTAACAAATATCCTGCTCTATTCCATGAGCATAGTATTTCTGTCTAGTATAACGAAGCATGGCTTTGGCTTTTTGCATGTCCATATCAGCCTGCCTATGCATAGCCGTGGTAAGCTACCTAAGAATCTAAGCATGCTTTGTGTCTTTTTTGTAAACATTTTCTAATGTTGCTATGTCTCTTTCCATCATTAAGCAGTCTGCTACTGCCTTGTTTTGCTGGGCACTAGTAAGGGATATGAGTGTTCCACGAAGAACTGACTTCAAAGCATTCCACTGCATCTTCTCTGTCGTCCCCCCATGTGGCCAAGTATGCATAGATTTCTTGCTTAATTTTAGTCAAATTTGCTTCATCAGCTAGAAAACCCACATTCATATGCCAAAAATTGTGTGTAAGCACAGGATGGATTTCAACCTCTAAGGATACTGGGGCATGATCAGAGTGGGTAATATTGTGAATGTGGCAGTCTGTTACCACATAAAGCCAGTTTTTGGGTAGAAAACATAGATCTTTATGGGAGTTCGCACTACGCTGGCGACCGGGGTTCGGGAGCGAACCCGGTCATCGTTGGGTCGGCTGGGGAGAAAGGCTTGAGCGTCCAACGACAGCTCGCCTTCTCCGGGGAGGGATTCGGCCGATGCCTGACACTTGCATGACCCCGAGCGGAGGCTCGAGGAACTGCAAGCTCCACTTGGGGATGGGCGGCCATTGAGCAGCATGGACGTTGGCGTGTGCGTCATGACGTCGGGGGAGGTTACCTGCTGCTCGGGAAGGGAGAAAAACACGGAAACAAGCCTGCCTCAGCCGGGAAGATGGGAGGACCATGGCCGTGCCCACGATTTGCCTGTGTCCACCCAGCAGATCTCAGACCGACAAAACGTAAGTAACGGGGTTTGAGCCCCCCGCCTCGTCGCCGCCCGGGGGGTAATCCGCGGCTCCATGGGGCCAGGGGTCTGCTTGGGTAGGGTTCTGGGCAGTGGGATGTCCAGTTGTCCCCCCTGAAGGGTCGGAGGTGGCAGGCTAGGGAGGAGGAATAAACAGAAATTTAAAAAAAAAGATCTATATGGGAGTAACTTTTGTGAGGGTGGGAGTAAAATGTGACGTCCCACACAGTTGAGTGCAGGAATCTCCAGACATCTTGTAAATCAAGCTGCTTCACCAATATCTAGCAACACCTGTGCCATGCAAAGGCATGGGAGATTTGAAGGAGGGGATTTGTCAAGTTTAGGATTCAGGACACAACAGAAGTCCCCCAGGAGTAAGTACATGCCCTAAATGTTACCTGCTATGAGCAGGTGTTTGATGAAGGCAGCTGAATCTGAATTCGGGGTGTACACATACAAAATGATACTGATTGATCTTGGTATACTACATTTACCAGGATGTACCTGCCCTCTAGATCTGGATAGTGGGACAGGATTTTAATCAGAAAGACTATGCCACATTTTTGAGTTGTGAGAGAATCTGCGTTCTTTTCTCTGAATTCCATAGGAGCCATGATGACAGCTGAACAGAATTAACATACCCTAAGGTGTTGCAGTGCCCAGAGGCATTGCACTGTGTCCAACAGCACCAATAGGTTCTAAATAATAAAACAAACACATCTGATCTGGAATTTCAGCACAATAATCAGTAACAAGACAAAGGAAAACTGAACATAGTGTAAACACTCTCCAACAAGGAGGAAATGTTCCCACGTACAGAGAATCTCATGACACAAGGGAAGGGAGTATGTTCTGCCCTGCCTGTTTAGCTAGAACATGGTTGTGGTATTGTCTGTCTGGACCTGCAAGACCGGACCCCTGACTAGAGGAGCAAATTCTGTCAGAGCAAGCCGCACTGCATGGTGCTCCAGCAGGTTTATGTGGTGATGGGACTCTGAGTGACCAGAAAGCACTGCTTCTGTGGTCTTCCATGCATGCTCCCCCACCCCACTAGAGACACGTCCATCATGAGCATGATGATCAATTCTGGGCAGACAAATGGGATTTCTTCCTCCAGATGTTCTGGGATCAGCCACCACTGGATGGTGTCCCACATCACCTGGGTGAATGTGACCAGCTGGCCCAACTGGCCTAGGTGCTGGGACTACTGATGGCCCAACTTCCTCTGCAGGTGGTGAATCCACCAGTGGTCCCAATGGACCACACTGGTGCAGGACACCATGTACCCCAGCAGTCCAGGAACTCCAGGGCAGGGTGCCGGAGTCCAATCTGAAATGATCAGGTAAAGGAGACAAGATCCAGTACCTTGTCCACAAGAAGGCGTGCCTTGGCCTGCAGAGATTCTAGTTCTGTCCCAATGAACCTGATCACCTGCGAGGGTACCAGCTCAGACTTTTCTGGGTAGACCAGCAGGCCCAAATCTTGCCAGGTGTGAAGATCCAGATCTCTGGACCTCTCTATGGTTCCTTTGGACGGCCTGGCCAGTTGCCCAGGTAGGGAATACACCCTGCTGCCTTGGCACTGCAGGAAGGCTGCCACCACTGACATGCACTTGGTGAAGACTCTGGGTGCCAAGGAAAGACCAAAGGGCATGATGATCTGGAAGTGGTACTGGACCCTTCTGCATGGAACTGGAGGTACCGGCGGTGGAACAGATGCACTGGAATTTGGAAGAGCACATGCTGGAGGTCTAGGAAGCAGAAGCACATGCCCGGCTCCACAGACGGAATTATCTCATTCAGGTAACCACCCTGAACTTGCGCTTCTGCATGAACTGGTTCAGATCATGCAGATTCAATATGGAGCACCACTCCCCTGTCCATTTCGGAACCAGGAAGTACCTGGATACATAGCCTTGACTGGCCTGGCATCCAGGACATGGGCTATGGCTCCTTTTACTATTATTATGTTTGTTTATTATGTAAAATTAATTTTATATATTGTTTCCTACTGTTTCCCGGGTCACACCTGTAAACAAGCCCTGGCTCAGTGTGACTTTCCCAGTTACCAAACTTTAAATAAATACATTTTACAAGAAGCTGAACGATGTCCTCCCGAGGGTGGACAGTGTGTCCTGTGACACCATGGATTCCCAAGGAGCATGAAGTTGGTAAGGCAAGAGAGGATTGAAGTCTAAAGGCAACCCTCTTCTTACCACTTCTAACACCCACTTGTGCATTGTGAAAGCAGACTAACGTGGCAAGAAGTGACTTAACTGACCCCCAACTGTGAGCACAGACAGGGACAGGACAGGTGGAGGAATGATACCCCACCCCCAACCTGTCAGTGTGCAGCTTTTATGGGAGCACCGGCCACTGTGGCCGGAGGGGCAACACCACCACTCTGCCCCACCTCTCTTGGGGTTCTGGCCACCAAACTTGGATTTCAGATGCCAGGCCCAGTACTGCCCTTGCTGGGGCTGCTAACTACGAGACTGTGGCTGAAAGGATATGTAACAGTCTTATTCTTAGGCTTTTGTTTCTGTCCTTCTGGGATGATGCCACAGAGTCAAGGGTGGCACTGGACTTGTGTATTCGGGTGAGGTGTCCCTTCACTCCATGGCCAAAGAGGTCAGTTCCCAGGAGGGGGACATTAGCCAGCTTATGCTGGCTGTCCATCGTAAAGGTGGACAGACACAGCCAGGCCCTGTGACACATGGAGATGGCACTGCCATGGCACAGTCGTAGGAGTCGCCTCTGTTGAAGGCCATCTGAAGCTGGTGTTTAGCCAGCAATTGACCTTCATTACCAACTGCGGGTCTGCAGGGAGGTGAGAGAGGATTTTATCAAAGATTCCCACCAGGGAGTGCCCAGAGTTGACCATTATGATGGTGTAGCTTGCTGATGGAGACCCAAGGATGCCGCAGTGTAGACCCTTTTTATCAGCATGGTCAGTCTTTCTGAACTTATTGTCCAGAGGCTTGTCCACGTCCCCGTGGCTTCCAGATTTCTGGAAGGCCAAGTCAGAAACCAGCCCTTCAGCCAAAGGGTGGTCTGAGAATCCAGAAAGTGACCCAGTGGGGACTACGTACTTGCAGACCATATGGGTGCAGGGTATGGGCAGGATACTGAATACTGCCCAAACTCTAGAGCCAGTCCCACTATGGCCTCAGTCATGGAAAAAACAACCACTGGGGATTCGTACCTGTCCAAAATGCCCATGGAAGGGTACTTGCCGTCTTCCGGACAGGTTCTAGAGTGGACTGCAGTTTTAATCAGATGATAACCCTGAAAGACACTGGCCCGTATTTGGCAGTCAGTTCCTCAACCAATCCCCAGTTGAGCATATGAGCCCCAGAGGACGAAATGGATGTTTGGTCAGAATTGTCTGAGGACCCCTCGAAAACAGCCCTCTATCATTTCTCGCTGCAGATCACCCAAGCATCATACGAACATACGAAATGCCAGCAGAACCGGGCCTCATGGTCTATCAAGTCTGCTCGATTGTGCAGCTGCGCCACCCTCCCCTCCTCATAACCACCCCCTCACTCTGTCCCACCCTCTCTTAAATCCTTCCACCGTTCTACATGATACCACCTCCTTGGGCAGAGTGTTCTACTTATCTACCACCCTTTCAGTGAAAAAGTGTCTCCTGACTTCCCTCCTGAATCTCCCCCCTCCAATCTCAGCTGATGCCCTCTCGTGTCCCTCCCCCTTCTGATCTGAAGAATCCCTTCATATCCTCGGATTGGGTTTTCTCCACCGACAACTGGCCTGGCAAGCCGGTTGCTGACTGGGCCTCCTTGCTCATGGTGCCCACCCTCAACTGTGGTGGCGGCAGCTCCACCCATGGGGGTGGGGAAGCAGATGCCAGAAGCACCTGCAAGGTATGGACCAGAAAGGGCATCACTGGCAGCTGCCAGGTAACTGATGGTCCGGGGGGGGGTAGAGCACTACCCATCCCCCCCCCACAATAGTCCACTGTTGCCACAGAAGCTCCTTGTAACACCAGCACATCTTTTGATGGTACTTCTCCTCACCTGAAGTTGAGGAGCATCGATGGTAGTGCCTCCCAGTCATGGTGGATTGAGAGTGAGAGTGCCTCGATCTAGACCGCGACCATCAAGATGGTCGACGACAAGGGTGAGCCTTCCTACTGTTTGTGGTATATCACATGCCTGGCCACATTGACAAGGACAGGCTTGGAAGACTCAACCATCAGTGGAAGCCACTCCTGAGGTGACCCAATCAGGGACACTGACTAGTCCATGTCCTCCTGAGTGAGGACCAGGAGCAATGGGGTCTGGGAGATAGACTTCTCGATCTCATCTGGACTGCTTGAGTGGAGTCAAAGTTGACAATCCCAAAAGAGGTACAGAGGAGCTTTCAACCTTCCCCTCAACTGAAGGGGTCTCAACCAGAGTTGAGCAGTCAGGGGAGTTGAGGGATCGGGAGGACCTCAGGTTCTCCCAGTCCCACCACTATTGCCAGCGGCACTTGTGTTTCTTACTGTTGTGTGTAGGGCTTTCCCTCAAGGTCTGGATGGCCACGCACATTTCACGGAACCCTTCCATGAATGACGCTGGCCCCAGTTAGAAGCAGCACCAAGACCAAGCAGGTGTCTGCCACAGTGACTGCTGCTTCTTCCTTAAGGGCTTCAAACTGCAATGCAGACCCTGCAGCCGCCAAGGCCTTCTTGTGGTCCTTAGGGCGGTCCTTCAGATCCCGTTCCGAAGGCCGTCCATTGGTAACCCGATACTTCTGATCCTCTAGGGATTCTGGGAGCATTAAGAGACAGATACCACACCTGACATTGCCGTGCTGCCCACTGAGGCAGTACAGGCACATGTTGTGCAGGTTGGGTACCGACATCTTCTGCCAGCACCAAATGCAGAACTTGAATCCTGACTTCCATTGCTACCACTGATAATGCCACGGAGTCGTAGGGACTGAGGAAACAAATGTTAACAAGTTTGAAAACTTTGAAATAAAGGACTCCCTTGTGGCACACTTATTCCTAAGTGAGAGCCGTGGAAGGTGGTGAACTGTTCTTCCAGCAGAAAGAAAGATCTGAATTACGGGTCAGAGTTTGGGGATATACCACCCAGGTGGTAGGAGAAGCTTAGCTTCAAAACATCTGATGTATCAGCACTTCCAGTGAACTGCGGGAGTGGATAGTGAACTGGATCAATGCCCCCAGAATTTGTACCTTTCGGGTAGAAGAGGTGGTTCCATTTATCTTTTACCATTTGCTGCCTAGCCTCTAGGTAGTATGTGATCCACAACAAAGTTAGGTTGTGTAGCCCAAGGTCTGTAAGTTTCCCTAGGAGTTTGCCAAGATTAACCAGGTCAAAGGCCTTGGTTAGGTCCACGAATACCAGGGCTGTGTCGACAACTGTGAGGGCCCCCTGCAAGATATTTTGTGGGGCCCTACTCCCTTACCAGTAAGTCAAAATGCGCATTAGCACATATAAAATATTTATAGCATAGGTTCTTTTGTAGTAGTCCTGCTGAGGATCAGCACTTTATCCATGATGTCCCCATTCCCCCTTGCTGGCATCATGATTAAGGAACAGAACAACGTAATTTGTCCCTGCTCCTCCTGTGACACTGGCACCAAGATCAGACATTTTGAGTAATGGGCCCTATTGCTTCTTTATTCTGGGCCCCTTACCCCATGAAACTGGAGTTGGAATCTCAAACACAGACCCCACTGCTGATGGACCCAGTTTCAAATGGATAAGCAATGTACAAAAAGAAAGTTGCAAGTTTGTTTGTGACAATAACAGTTTTTTTTTCAATGCTGACCTCTAAGGCAATGGGCCCCTTGACACTGTGGGCCCTACTGCAACTGGATCTTTTGCACCCCTCTGGTCACAGCCCTGACAAATACTGCTCAAGTCATTAGCACTGCATCAGATGCACAGATTGTATCACTGGTGAGTTTGGCCAGTGCTATTGCAGTGCTGTTTTTCTTGAAGCCATTATTATAATGAGGAGTCCAAGCATGTCAGTGTTGGTTTGTAGTGTTATACTATCCAGTCCTGTATTTTTGCTAGGGTGGGGAGGAGATATATAGGCCTGTAGTTTGAAGGTAGATTATTAGGTCCCCCCTTAGCGTACTGGGACCACGAGGGCAGTTTTCCATTCATCTGGGACATTTCCAGAGATGAAACAGATGTTAAACAACCTTGCACTGGAGTTGCAATTGCACAAGCAACCAGCTGAAGCGCCATAGGCTCTAGTTTATCAAAACCTGTAGTCTTTCCTTATTGATTTTACTCAGATACTTCGGTAGCTCACTGGGTAAAACCAGATTTACATGAAATTCCAAATATATACAGTACTGTTAATCCTGCATTGGTCAGGTAAGTATATGTGTGTGTGTTGTAATAATCACGCAGACACCAATGTGGAGTGAGCTGATAGGTTTACTGTATGAAACACACACTTGAAACAACTGCAGAAAATGCAGGCTTCTGCCCGTCAAGCAAGGGTTTGTGTGTATACATATATATATATATATATGTTAGCGCATGCACATTAGTAAAACATACGCAAATCACGTATGCTAATTAACTTCCTTACATCTCCCTTCTTAACTGAACTTTCCCCTCAAAGCAAAATATTTAAAGTTCTATGTAGCTCAAAGTTTTGTGAGTCTATATAGTCACGATGCCAAGGTGGCCTTTGGATCTCCCATCCACTGACACGGCTGATTCTCGGGCTGGAGCTGGTGCCAGTCACTTGGTCCCAACTACTCAGGGGTGGGGCCGACACCAGAGGCACACTTTGTGACTGCTCCAGCGTCACTTGTGAAGGGACCTCCATTGCAGGCACCTCGGGGATCTCATCATCCTCCATACTGTCGTTCTGCTCACTTCCCTCCTCCTCTCCTCGGATGTGCAGGTTTTATGGGCCACAGGAGCGGCATGGCTCAGGGGTTAACAAAAGGTCTCTACCGTTTCTGCGATACAATTTCCCATTTGCTTGGACTACATGGGAACATGGCTCTTCTGTGTGGTGTTCCACGACTGTGGGGGTCAAGGTATTCTCAGGTGTTCGCAGGTAAACAGGTGGTCCCGGCTGTAAGGCTGGGAGTGGTCAGGCATGCAAATTGTAATAAGATTTTTGTTTTTCTTGAGCCCTTCACAATGCAGTTCGCACCTCAACTTCTGGCACTTTTGGCTTAAGTAGCTCAGATCTGGTAGGCATTAAAGTTCTGGTTCTGCAGCCCATAAGCAGCCGTGCTGGAGATCCTAGCCCCTGCAGTGGGGTATTTCTCAATTTCAAAAGTGCAAAGTAAGGGTCTTGATGGTCCACTTGTGCTTTCTTTAACAGTCTCTTTATTGTCTGAATGGCCCATTCTATCATGCCATTACTCTGGGGGTATCTTGGTGAAGAGGTTACATGTTTAAACTCATACATTCATTGAAAGTCTCTGAATTCAGTACAGGCAAATTGCATGCCGTTATCTGTTACAAGTATTTCTGGGATACCATGTCTTGCACATTGTGATTTAATATGGTTAATCACCATTTTGCTTGTTGTATTTTGCAACTCGGATATCTCAATGTATTTGGAGTAGTACTCAACCATTGCCAGATAACTTTACCTTTTAAATTCCAATAGTTAAGCCCTAACCTTTTGCCAAAATCTGTCTGGTATCTCATGTGGTTGCATCGTTTCTCTAGTTTGTGCTTTCCTGAATTGATGGCAAATGCCACACTTGACCACCATGTCACTAATCTGACTGTTCATCCCTGGCCAGAATAAAAGATCTCTGGTCCTGCGCTTGCATTTTTCAATGCCCAAGTGGCTGGTGTGTAATTTGGTTAACATGTCTGATCTCTGTGACATGGGGACTATCAGTCTCTACCCCTTCAGCACAAGTCCATATTCTACTGAGATTTCATCTCTGAACTGCCAGTACTGCCTTATCTCGGTGTGCACTGATGTTTTCTCCTGGGACCACCCATTCAAAACAGTGTCTCTCAACTTGACCAGTGCTGAATCATTATCCATCTCTCGCTGAAACAATTTCAGTTTTTCATCACTGATAGGCATGTAGTCCACCGTGTGAACCTCATACTTGTCTAGTTCAGTTTCTGGCATATAATTTTCTCCCACAGCCCTACTCAGGACATCTGCTATATGAAGTTCTTTACCCACATTGTACTGTACTCACAAATCATACCTTTGCAGTTTTAGCATCATGCGTTAAATTCTCGTTGGGGCTGTGGCCAGTGTTTTTTTGAAAAGGCTTTCTAGGGGCAGGACCCGGGTCTGCCATAAATACATTGGTGGAACTTTGAACAACCAAACACCATAGCTAGTGTTTCTTTCTCAATTTGTGTATAATTTCTCTCAGCTTTATTAAGTGATTTGGAAGCAAAAGCAACAGGCCTGCCTTCCTGCAACAGACAGACACCCAGCCCTTCAGAGGATGCATCAACAGATAATTCAACAGGTTTCCTTAGATCAGTGGTTCTCAAATGGTGAGGCCAGCCTCCCAAGGGAGGCCTCAGACTGTTCCAGGGGAGGCCCAGTCAAGTCTGAGAATGTGCAATATTTAAATTGTAAGTTTTGGATGTTTTGTGTGAACAGATGAAGCAAACCAAATACGGATAATGGCAGGTGAATTTCTATACTTATGCACCAATTTACGACCGGGAAAGGCCCACCGAGACCAAAGCTAGTTTCTAGGTGTATATTTACATGAAAATTGATGACTAGTAAGGCACACTGAGTCAAGACTTGTTTCTGCAGTAGGGGTTTATGTGTTAATTAGTGACTGGGAAAGACGCAGTGAGTCAAGGCTTGTTTCTACAGTATGTGTTTATTTATATGTAAATTGGTGAGTGGGAAAGGCACACACTTACTCAGTGCTCCTTTTAGGTGTGACCTGGGGCAAAGGGTATAGGAAATTACTTAACAACAGGAAAGGGGGGAGATGAGTGAAGTGGCTAGGTTAGTTGCTCAAGCTTGATAAGGAAACAGAGTAACTAGGGCCCAAGAGTCAGAAAAGTGGAGTGACAAGAATAACGTGGGGTGTGGGGTTGCGGATGAAGAACAATAAGTTGAATAAAAAGAGAATATACAGTCAACTTTATTAGTCTCAATTTATTCCTGCTGTAGTGTGCAAAATATTGATGTTTTTTCTTTGGGGAGACGCATGATTTTTTCCAAATTTGAGGGAGGCTAGAAATATTTTCCATGGTTTGGGGGAGGCTCACTATTACAAAGTGTGAGAACTAATGCCTTAGATCGTAGTAGGCCAGCACCAGGGGATAGTAACAACTGTTTTTAGTTCTTGGAAGTCCTGTTGGTGGCGCACCTCCCAATGCCATGCTGTTTCTTTCTCTAATAACTCTCTCAATGGCTTATTTACAGTTGATTGGTTTAGAATAAATTTTGCCAGGTAGTTTACTATGCCCATAAATCTCTGTAAGTCAGTCTTATTTTGGGGAACAGGCATCTGGATAATTGCTTTAATTTTCTCGGGGTCTGCCAACAACCTGTTGTTACTTAGTTTGTGTCCGATACATTGGACCGCTGACTTTTGGATTTCTTTAGATTTCGAGCCAAATGCTTATCTTTGGCTCTTTGTAGAACATGCCATAACCTCTCATTGTGCTCTTGTACATTAGCGCCCCATATTAGGATGTCATCCATAATGACCACTGTGCCCTTGAGCCCTTCAAAAATGTGTGACATTTTCTTTTGGAAGACTTCTGGTGCTGAGCAAATCCCAAAGGGGAGACGCTTGAACTTGTACCTCCCAAAAGGTGTATTAAAAGTCACTAGATCAGAGCTGGGCCCATCCAGTTTAATCTGCCAGAAGGCATGCCCAGCATCTAACACTGTGAATACTTTGGCCCCTGCTAGTTTGGCAGCAACCTCTTCAACTGTTTTCGTCAGATAATGTTCCCTTTAATTGCTCTGTTAAGATCTCTGGGATCTATACAAATTTGTACTTTGTTTTTTCTACAACCACCATCGAGTTGACCCAGCTCATGGGTTTCTCCACCTTCTCAATAACCCCCAGTCTTTCCATGTTCTCTAGCTCAGTTTTCACATTATCTTGTAATGCGAAAGGTATTTTCCTAGGAGGGGTGGATCACAGGGCTGACTATTTTATCTATTTTAGTGTGGTATTCACCTTCTGAGCATCCCAATTCCTCAAATACATCAGCAAATTTGGCCAGTATTCCTTCTGCGGTTTCCCCTGCACTTCCATTTGCAGCACCTACTGAAAATAGCTTCTTCGTAAAGCTTCATTTCCAAGCAAGTAGACAGGCCCAACACTGGGGTCACGTTTGCATTAACCACTTGAAATGGCAGCAGGTAATACTTTTGTTTAAAACATGTTAGCAACATCAGTTTGCCTTTTGCATCCAGTTTATGTCCAGAATAGGAAACCTGTCTAGCTGCTGACCTTTGAATAGCTTCTCCAGACAGTGTCTTATACATCTGAAAAGGCATCACATTACACTGTGCTCCTGTGTCTAACTGAACGTCACCATTTTCCCATTTATACTCAGATTTACTTTCCAATCAGACTCTGGCTTATAGGTAGTCACAATCTCATTGCTGAAAGTATTTTCATCCTCCCAGAGCATCTTCTCTAACAACATGGATCTCACTGCATTTGCCCACATGACATACCCTAGCAAAGTGATTTTTCCTGTGGCACAATCTACAAAACTGTCCATATGCTGGGCATTTATCTCATGCTCACGACCACGCTTTTCACATTTGACTTTATTCGCTTGAGGTGCATAACTCCCCTTGTTCACATTGGCACTTGCTTTGACTCTTTCTTCCTGGACAGCTGCTACTTGCACTGTGCTTTCATCCTGAGCATTCCCACTTAAGCATTTTATCTGCATTTCACTCATTTCAGCGGCGGCCCTGCACATATCTATGGCATCATCTAATGTTAAGTCTGCTTTTCTCAACAGTCTGCATCTCACATGCTCACGCTGTATAATACCGCATACAATTCTATCTGTGATCAACGATTCTGTTAAATCTCCAAATTTACAAGATTTAGCCTTTAGCCTCAGTTCAGTTACATATGAACCAATGGACTCACTCAGACTCTGGTTCCTTGTATTGAACAAATGTCTTTCATAAGTAACATTCTTTCTTGAGATACTATACCTCTCAAATTGTCCCATAATTTTATTCAGCTGCCCCTTTTCTTCCTCGTTTTCCCAAATAAAAGTACTGAATACCTCTAAGGCATCAGGGTCAGCCACATGCAAGAAGGTCATAGCCTGGATTTTCTGGGATTTTTCAGTGAGTCCATTGGCAACTGAGAACATTTCAAATTGCTGCTTAAATCTTCTCGAGTTTTCAGATGCATTTCCATGTAAACTGAGAGCATGGGAGGCTGCAGTTGGCCCGTTCTGACAGCATGTAATAATCATGCAGACACCACTGTGGAGTGCGCTGGTTAGTTTATTGTATGAAACACACACTTGAAACAACCACAGAAAACACGAGCTTCTGCCCGCCAAGCAAGGGTTTATACCCTATATACAGGTGTTAGCGCGTGCACAATAGTAAAGCATATATTCAAATCACGTATGATAATTAACTTCCTTACATGTGAGTGAGCATTGCATCTGTGACCTTGGTTAGTCCTCATGTAGGTGATCAAATCTGTGGAGAATTTGTTGAATATGTTAGCCATGGATACTGGGTCCATTTCCTCTAAGCAATTTATGACTCGCCCCTTGATTTTGGGTTTGTCTTTGCCTTCGAGTAGCTCATTTGTCTGTGAACAGAAATGCTTGGGTTGTGTTGAGCAACCAGTCTGTAGTATGGACTTATAGTTTTTTCAGTTTGTTTTGCACTTGTTTCTCAAGTACTATATCTACACTCTTGGCAGTACTGTTGCAGCCCCGTGTGTTTATGGATAGCCCACCTCTTGTACCCAAGCCTCGTCATGGCATATTGTTCCCTATTTATCCATTTAGCACTTGTGCTTCTATTACTGCATTTGATGTAGAGGGCATATCAGTCTGCAATGTGTGTGAAGTTACTGATAAAGAATTCCAGGGCAGGGCACATAGTTACACACTAATCCATGTCAGACCATCAGACCAGTTTAGATTAGCCGGGTCTTCCACAGATTCACTCTTATTAACATTTATCAAATCTCTGAAGGTAATCATTCTTGCTAGGTGGTCTCCTGGGTGTGTTTTTCCAAATGCAGAAAATGGGTGAATGGTCACTGAGGGAATCTCAGAAAAATCCTGCTGCACAGATTCTGCCTTCCCTATTAACCTGCGTCCAGACCAGTGTCTACTGGTCCAGTTATTCCTACTCATTGGCTTGGAGATTGCCTGGGTTAGGTTGAGTTCACCCCACACTGGTTTTGAGTAATTTCCAGATTCTTCACCCCAGTTCAGGTTCAGATCCTCAAGTATCACCAGTTCACCATAGTTTGTGTCAGCTAGGTGGTCTGCCAGGTCCGGGAACCCTGTTTGGCCCCTTATGGGGGATTTTAGACACAGCATATTGTCAAAACAAAAACAAGGTGCTGCATCAGCATGTGGTCTGAAAGCAAAACAAAATGGTTATATTAAATGCACACTGAAAATAGAAAATAGAGTTAAAAATCTACGTTTCGACCTTAGGTCTCGTCAGGAAATATCTAAAAGAGAAAAAAACAAAGTTAGTGTAGAAGGGAGGTAAAATAAGGCATATATATGTGTGTGTGTGTGTGTGTGTGTGTGTGTGCGTGTGGAAAGAAAAAAGGGGAGGCTCAGGGAGAAGAAGTGATAAATGTCAAGATTAAGAGAGAATCTGTGAAACAAAAAGGTGATGATGGGAAAGGCAAAGCATAATAGGAGTGAAAGAGCTAGAAAAGTCCCCAGGTGGAACTAATAAACAGGGCCTAATAAGAAAGCTGAAATGTGACAAATGTGGGGGAAGGAGACAGATATGGAGGCTTATCTTGAAAATGAAAAATAAATGAAATGTGTACAGATACAACCAGACTTTAGGGAAAACAAGGGGTGGCTGAAAGATGTTAGTAGAAAAGTCTATTATTAAAACCGAAGGGCTGCTGGGAGCCAAAGCGGATGATCAGCTTGTATCGCTGCTACACCTGCAAATTTGTTTCTAGTGTGACTGAAATTTGGGGGCCTACAGGTGTTTTTCACATCACGGAGGAGTTCTCGTGCACCTCCACTAACGTGGTATATTGTATTCTTTGCAGGAAGTGTACAGCTACTTACATCGGAGAGACAGGTAGGCGCCTTGCTGACCATTTCAGGTAACATCACAGAGCAGTCAGGAATGGAGACACTGCTAAACCCATTGTATTCCACTTTATCTCCCGGGACCACAGTGTCAATGACCTTTCTGTTTGTGTCCTTCAGCAGGGCCTCTGGGATTCTGACCACAGGAAAATTACATGGAAACCAAGCTGATCATCCGACTTGGCTCCCAGCAGCCCTCTGGTTTAAATGATAGACTTATTTTCTACTAACATCTTTCAGCCATTCCTTGTTTTCCCTAAAGTCTGGTTGTATCTGTACACATTTATTTTTTTTCATTTTCACCATAAGTCTCTATCTCTGTCTCCTTCCCCCACATTTGTCTCCTTTCAGCCTTCTTACTAGGCCCTGTTGTTTCTCAGATTCTCTCTTAATTTTGACATTTATCACTTATTCTTCTCCCTGAGTCTCCCCTTTTTTCTTTCCCCACATATATATATCCCTTATTTTACCTCCCCTCTACACTGACTTTGTTTTTTTCTCTTTTAGATATTTCCTGAAGAAGGCCTAAGGTCGAAACATAGATTTTTAAATCTATTTTCTATTTTCAGCATGCATTTAATATAACCATTTTGTTTTACTGATAGCATATTGTCATTTTTTTGCCATTTCTAAATTTTAGCTGGAATACTAGATTTTTGCTGAAGGATTTAGCAGGGAATAGGTGGGAAGACACCATTCCATTCAGGTCATTCCTTACATAGAACAGAACTCCCTGTCCCCATTTACTTTCTTGATCCTTCCTGTACATGCAGTAGTTAGCCATGTTTACTTTCTGGTTCTTCACTGATGGTCTTAGCCAAGTTTGAGAGATGGATGGTACATCTTGGGAGTACAGTTTCAGCCATCCTTCCAGCTCAGGAAGTTTGGGCATTAGACTACCAATGTTCATGCATACCATGCATAGCCCTTTGTAGACTGCCTAGCATGGATCTGTTCTTGTGCCAACTATGTCATTCCAGATAGGGCTGGGGGGGATCCAGGGATTGACTCAATGTCTCCTGCCATCATTAGTAACAGGAGCAGGATTATTTCCATAATAGGGGTGTCAGGATTGAGGGAATTATTAAGACATATTCACTTGGATGACCCTAGTGGTCCTTGTCTGCCGACAGCATCTATGTATCTATGGTTAAGTATCCCATTTGTAGGGCATCATTTTTGGGTAGGAGACGTTAAGCCAGCTGAAAGCTGTGGGTGTGAAGAGGAGTAGTGACAGGTGTATTGTGGTGTGGTGTGTTCCTGCCTTGCTCCCCATGTTAACCTGCTTGTGACAGCACTGCAGCAAAGCTGTCTGCTATTGGAATATAACTATATAGAAGGAACTTGCAGTCAGCCCTTTGGTAGCCATAGCTGTGTGCACCTATTGGTTATATGCACCTCTCTGATAATAAGAGGAAGGGTGAAAGACTCCCACACTTTGTGGGTGGGAAGTGGCAACAAAAAATACAAGGCCTGAAGACCTATCAAACCTACCCCTGTACACCTCAGATCATTGGAGGGGATGGTGGTAACTAGTATCAATGCATGGAATAACTGTGATATTAACTGGCAAGAATAAGTAGATATTAACTAGCAGCAATGTAAGACTTGACCACCCCCCACTAGCAGCAACATATGATATTAACTGGCAGAAATTCAAGAATAAGCAGGTATAAATTAGCTGTGATACATAAGCCTTCCTGTACTAACAGCAATACAGAGTAGTATACAATGACAAGAACATTTCTTGCACTCTGATTGGTCAGTGGCCACATTGTACAGTGATGTTATCCCAGCACAACATCACTGTATCAAGGTCCGGCACACACGTGACTTCCTCACATGTTTAGCATCAAACATATTATTGCACTCAACTTCCCTTGCAAGATGCGAACCATACAACCTCATTACCCCCCAAAAAATAAAATTGTTCACCAGCCTTCTTGACAGAGTGTAACTCACACTTCAAAATCACTACCAAGCTAAACCAGAATTTTTGTTTTAAACTGCCACTACAATGGCTTGACAGATACTCAGGGCTTATGTTTATTGAGTGCATGTGCGTTCGCCTCACAACATTCACTTGAACCCGCGCCGGGAGGCTTACTCCTTCATCGCTTCTGAGAAACTGTTCCATCACCAGTAAATGAAGTTAGTTAAAAAGCACTGGCTTGTTACCAGCACAGTCAATTGCCTGATGCACTTCTGAAGCAGAGCAAAGAAATGCAAAAACAAACCCGCTCCACTCAAACAAGCTAAACTTTCACTTTTAGCATATGTGCTTTTCAAAACCAGACAGCACAAGTGCCGGTTACAGATCGCCAACTGCTTGTAGTATCTGTCTCCTTCTCATTTCCTCATGATATGCTGTAGCAGGGCAAAAACAATGGATTGGGAGGAGGGAGAAATTGAGAGAGAGACTCACAGGCAACCCATTAAAGCACAGCACAATCTAATCAACAAAAAGAAAAAAAGGAACTTATTTTTTAAAATATGCTTCCACAGTCAAAAAAACTGCTTCCAAACTCTTAAAAATGTAGTTTTTTTCTTTTTTTATTGTATACAAAAGGAGCCATTGTATAATGGCAATAATTCACTCCAGGAGTGTATGTCGTGTGTAATAATGTCACTTCTTGGGTGTGGATTGCAAACGGCCTGTGGCCTCGTGCTTCAACCACCCAAGGTTTGATGTTATCCCAGCAAGAATAAGTAGATATTAACTAGTATTAGCAGCAATAAAGAAAGGGACTACATTACACTTTACATCTATCACTGAGAGGCTAATTAAATAAATCCTAAAACAAACTGTAAACATAAAAATCAGGAAAACAAGTAGAAATAGTTATAGTATCTGGTTTAGAGTCCAGACCTTCAGAGAGGGAAACATGCAACACTCATAGGCAGAAGAAATGTAGGATGATGGGATGAGCTTCTAGAGGTTTGTGCTAGTAAGTGTGAGCCTTCTAAATTCATTCTTAACCTGGAGAGTTTGAGCAGATTGGCTGGTGGACAACTATGAGCAGATACCCTTATGCAGCTGCCCTTACATGGATGGCCATAGGGAGTGGAGTACCTCATAAAGGGGGGAGTGAGTCTCTGCTGCAGTCCAATTGGCTAGAGCCAGCCAAGTGCATTCCTGGCTGAGTCAATGGTTCCAAAAGCAGCAAATTCTGTGCTTGAGGGTGGGCTCCTGGACATACCTGTGCCCTTCTGAAGCTCCATCTGGCTGCGACTGGATGAGGGAGATATAGCTCCAATGAGCTATTTATAAGTTTCAAAATTGTAGCTCTTGCATCCCAGTGCAGGCTGATTGGCTGGATCCAGTCAGGTGCACTGCTGGCTGGCTAAATTACATCAAAAGTACTGAATCCTGCATTGGGATAGGTGTGTGTGTAGGGGGGGCTGATGAACCTGTCTGCGCTCCACTGAAACTCATCCCAAGGCAACTTTTCTATTCAAAATTCTAGTCTCTTGCAAGATGGAGGAGGAAGGGCGGGTTTCTGCCCAGTTCTCTGGCGTCCCCTCAGCTGGAGGCATCCTCTGGCAGCAGTTCTTTGGGCCTGACTGGCCAAACAGTAGAAACAGTAGCAGGTCTGAACAGGGTAAATGATTATGTGGTCCCAAGAGATCCAGATAAATATTGCCATGACAAGGTGACTCGGGAGAATTCCAGGAGCATCAGCAGATACAGCAGCTCACCCAATGCCAACAAGCCTTTCTAAGAAGGTGTTAACTACAGACCCAGGACAGGAGCATCAAGATTCTTTGTCCATTAAGTGTTACAGATCATCAAGGTTCCAGGCCAGACAGGTTTGTGTATTCCACACAGTTTGAATCAGGCTGAAGCAACTGTTTTCTCTTTGCAAAAAAAGAAAAACAATAAAACAGTTTTGAACTCACTAGAGAATAGAACAAGGATGTATATTTAATAACATTTTCCTGTGTTCAAAATTAAAAAAATTCACATAAGACTAATGAGTGCCATGTCCAGATGATCTACATAGTGGTTGAGAAATGCAGATCAATTTGAGCACCAAAAATATAAATAATTAGGAAAGAGACAGGCTAGCAGAGAACTTTCTGCCTCAGTGTCCTCCCTCCATAGAAGCTCCCCCTGAACTAGACACCACTCTCTGGTAATGGTCTCATTGCTTCCACCTTGAAGACTGGGTGAAAGAAATCAGTCAGTGTTTGCCTTCTCTGTGTCATCCTCTATGGGTTCTCAAATGGTGAGGCCAGCCTCCCTGGGGAGGCCCCAACCTGTTCCAGGGGAGGCTCAAGCAAGTCTGAAAAAGTACAGTATATAAATTTTGAGTTTTATGTATTTTGTGTGAAGAGATGAAGCAAACTGAAAGAGGATAATAGTAGGTGAATTTTATGTATTTGTTTACTAATAGGTGACAAGGGAAGGTGAATGAGCCTAGGGTCATTTCAGGTGTACCTGGGGAAGAGTAGGCAGTGAATACATTTCAAAAGGTAACTGCAAAACAGTCAAGAAATACACAGTGAATAGTGCAAACAAATATGAACAATAAACTGATAATGAGTGGTGGTAATTGATCAATTTGTAGACTGATGGCAGAACAGCCCAAATACAAGGATTGAGCATAGAAGTTCTAGGACCAATAGCAAGAAGGAGCAAAGTAATCCCAGAGAAGTTGTTTAGGAGCAGGGAAAGAGGGGGAGAGGCAAAGTATGTAGGACGGTTATTTCATATAGAGAGGAAACGGAGAAAGTAGTCTGACCCATGAAGGTGCTGCAACAAGGGGTAACAATGGTTCAAGAATGAAAATAATGGAGCAAGTAGGCTGGCCGGGGGGGTTACAATAAACTGAATAATAATATTTGTTTATTTTATTTATTTGTTATTCAGATAATGCCTTTGAGCACAAGAGCTCAATACATCAGTATAAGACAAAGAACTAAATGAAAGAACTGAATGTGAGCCAAGTACTCAAAGGGGTTTCAATTTATTCATGGTGTACTGCGCAAAGTACGGCATGTTATTTTTCCTCGGGGAGGCCCAAGATTATTTCAGTTTTTGGGGGAGGCTCAAAAACTTGTCCATGGATTTGGGGAGGCTCACTCTGACATAGTCTAAGAACCATTGCATGTGACTCCTCCCCACCTGTTCAACTTTTTTATACCTCCATCCCTTTCTTGCTTATGTAATGAAATGGTTTGTCACTATCTGTGCCCCCCTCCCCTACACAGTCATCAGCTCTGTGTTTTTTTTTGCCTTCCTGATCAGTTGTTTTCAGCCAGTTCACATATTCCTCCCAGCTCCCCTCTGTCTGCTCTTCTTTGTATTTTCTGAGTTTTGTTTATTTTATTGATTTAAAAATTGGTAACTGGGAAAGGCACACTGAGCCAAGACTCATTTCCAGGTGCGACCCGGAAGAGGGAAGTACAGAAGGAGTAAAGTTACAAAACATCAAAAATGCGGAACACGGGGGGACATTCTGGAGCCCGAGCAAGATGCCTGCTCCTATTTATTTATTTAGGAAATCGGAATTACAACCCTAGATAGAGCTCTGCATCTACCAGCAAATAATTCAGTATTTGAAGGTATTTTTCTGAACCTGAAGCCCAGCAATTTGCCTCAGTTTATTCCTCTGACCCTAAAACTCAGTATGGGTAATCCTTGAAAGGATAAGCCCCCAGTGGAAGGCTCTAAATATATTACTTTCTTGGGTGCACCAACCATGGGGTTGGCCCAAGGCTGCAACACAGAGGTAGTGGAATCTGTGGGAGAGGAAATCTTACAAATGTTGGGAATGAAGATCAGCCATCTGATTTCCTCTGTGACTGGGCTTTCGAATAAATTTGATACTGTGGCAAACAGGGTGGCCAGCATAGAAATGTCACTGAAGTCTGTCAACTTAGCCACTACCAAGGCAACCAAAAGAGTTGACACCACCATGGGAGTCATAACCTCCATAATTAAGGAAAATGCTCACTTCAAATCAAGGTTGGAAACCTTGGAAAACCAGGCTCATGCCTCTAATATCCACATGTTAGGACTACCAGAAAAATGCGGAGACCACTTATTGCTGTTTTTACAAGAATGGATGGTGCAGCAACTAGGGGAAGAAGTGGTGCCCATGACCCAAAAATTCCAAAAAGCTTATCAGGTCACTTCTTGAGGCCTCCCAGACAACCCAGAAGAACTGAGGACTGTGGTCATTGTAACAGAGGGAGTAGGAGCTTGGGATTATATATTGGCAAAGGCAAGACAGCAGCAGAACCTCTTGTTTGATGGCCAACCCATCTTGATGTTCCCCAACATCAGCTGCGCTACTTGTCAAAAAAGGAAAACGTTTGATGGTGCCAGAGCCATGTGAGGTGGGAGTGTCGCATGGCATGATGTTCCCTGCAAGGCTTCAGATCGTTCACCAGGGGAAGGTATTCCTCTTCTCAGACCCTGCCGATGCCATAAAATGGTGCCAAAGAAACGCAATTATGCCCTGAGAAAGATCTGGAGAAGATCATTTATCAGACGACAAAGAAACGTGAAGCGATAACATTTTCTGGACTGCCTAAAAGGTTTTGTCTACCACCTGGAATATGGGGGTAGTTTGGAAGTTCTTTCCCAAAGTTCTGATTTATTAAAATAAACTTTGTTTATTGGTGTTTGCTGAGACAGGAAGCTCCAAACTCCTGATAGTCTTTTGTTATTCTTAGCTCTTGGGGCTTAGAATGTTCAATACCTGTACTAGTTTGTAAGTTTATCTATTTAGTTCAAAGCACCTAAGTTTTATGGTGAATCTTATACCATGCAGTGTTATACCTTTTTAGCACCTTATTCGACTGTAGTTGGAGGCAGCTACTGAGGGGTGTCATAATAGACTGGGTCCTTTGCATTTGATAAGGGTTGTTTGTGACGGATAAGGCAGAGCTATGATCTAAAAGTATAAAGCACTATCCAGCGCTAAGAGCTTTGCAATGGCATGGTGGATTCTTTTAGCCCTTTCATTGGGAGGGTAAAGTATAAAGGACAGTATCCTGTACTAAGACTTTTTGCAACTTCACCATGCAGCTCATGGGCTCATCCCACAGCCTACATTTTCTGTTTAATTACTTACTTTTGTGGATTTATTACAGGAGCCCCCCTTATGACATATCTTTAGTTTTTGATGCATCAACAGAATATATTAAGAGAAGTGGCGCCCTATCAGTTTTAAATGTAACATGTCATATCAAACATTGGTGATCAAACTGCATGTTTGTTTATCTACATAATAATAAACAAAGTTAAAAAAAATGCTGGACACAGTTTGAATCAGACTAAAGCAACTGTCCACAATTAATTTGCAGGAGCAATAAGGGGAGTGAGGTGGATACCCGTCCATTTATGGAGGGGAGAGTTGTAAAGGAACTCTCAAAACTGAAAGTGGACAAGGCAATATGACCAGACGGGATACGTCCTAGAATATTAAAGGAGCTTAGGGAGGTGCAGGCAGCACTACTGGCAGCCCTTTTCAATGAATCGCTGAAAACAGGAGTGGTTCCAGAGGACTGGAGGAGAGCAGATGTAGTCCCTCTACACCAAAGTGGGAGCAGAGAGGAGGCTGAAAACAATAGACAAGTCAGCCTAGCCTCGGTGGTGGGGAAAATAATGGAATCACTGCTAAAAGAAAAAGGATTGTGTAACATCTTGAATTCAGTGGAGCACAGGATCCGAGGCAGCACGGATTCACAGCAGGAAGGTCATGTCATTTTTTTTTTATATACTTTATTTTTATTTATTTTTCAACTGTATATATTACACAGATAACTACCCACGTAGGTAGGCTTACAACATTGGGATATACATTAAAAACAATGCTTAACCACAGTATTGCAGTAAGGATTCTTTAAGCCCTTACAACTTGATACTACACATGGGGGAATATACAAAAGAGCTGTTAAAAATTCCCAGAAATAGTTATCAAATTAGCCATTGCTGTCATGAGCAGTGATTTACCAACACATCTTGCAGTATAATCACATCTTTTACCCTATCTAATGGGTTTAGTCATCCTCCTACTAAAATGATCATTTAAGTAAAGATCAGCATTACTCCCAACCCCAACAGCCCAATACATTTTTTCTATTGATTACTTAGCAATGAAACAAACACTTTTAAACATTCCGTTATATATATTCAAATACCATATCATGTTTGAAACTTCTGCTTATTCTAAATTAGAGATTCAGGATGCCCCCGCTCTAAGTGAGCATAAAGTAAACTTCTGCTTATCCCACAACAATTACTGCTCTGCGCGCATTTGGGAAATCAATGGCATCATCTAAATCTACCCCAACAAGTGTCTGGGTCTTCGGTGTAAGTCCTGTTCTATCTGTGAGAACACCCTTTTAAGTTTAATTATTTTTCACAGCGAGATATCGCACCTATTCGTCCCATAGCCACCTCCCAACGACACCCTATTCAATTTTAAAGTTCCAAACAGTAACAGAGAAAAGTTCTTGTAACTATAAACAGTGGTGGTACAGTCCCCACCTCTTATAACAGGCAACTTTGTGTATTAACATTTTGCCCATTATAATCAGTGGTCGGTTTATCCAAAAGAAAAAAAATTTGACAAACTTGTTGTTTTTACGATTAAAAAGCAAGACTTTATTGATTATAATTAAAATATATTAAATTAAAGTACAGTACTGTATAACTAAATACTGTTACAGTGGAAAAAAAAACAAGGTACATCAGGTTCACATATTTTCCCCCAAATAGTGAATTACAGCCTTTTCAAAGTCATTTTTGTTTCATTCTTTAGATTCAAAAAACTCTGTAATCTGCTTCTGCACCTTACGTGTCTCGCAGTACGGTTTCCACACTCTCTCCACCCTTGTCAGTGTATCCCAGTACGGTTCTAGTGCATCATGTTGTTCCATCACTCTCCTCAGCGTCAAGATAGCCAATCACACATCAGCTGCAGTAACAATCGTTTCTTCCTGGATTTGCTCGTCCTCGCCTGCATCATCGCCTGCATCATCATCTGCATCATTACTGGGGCCAATTGAGTTCAATATCTCGGCTATGATAAGCGCCTCTCTCCCCCGAGCATTTTGAAACCACCGCAAGAGAGCATCCTCAATCTCAACATCTTTCCTTTCTCTTTTTCTCTTCCTATCTGGGTTAGAGTTTGTGTCCCACTCTGCCATTTACTGATCTCACTACTTTTGCAGATCAGCAACTGTGGATTTTGCAAGTCTCAATTGAGCTGCGATGTCCCTCTGGCTCATTTTGGGCAACTGATCCATTTTATTCAGCAGCTCGACTTTATCGGACAAACTTAATGTCTTGCGCTTGGCAGACATACTATAGTAGCGTGCTAGCAGTGCAAGAAGACAATGCTTCTTTGGTGAAGTTTTGGGTCTTAAGCACTCATCAATTACCGACAAGGTACTGTAGCTGTGAAAAAATGACACACCCTTACACACCCTTGATTAATTGCAGACAACGCTGAGAACGCTGACAGCTTCCTGAATTCTTAATTCATCCCAAAAAAATACCCGCTATGTATGGCGGGCAACAACCGCTATAACCATGGGTTTTAATAACAGTTTAAGTTATGAATGGCAAATGGAAACACCAAAATGCCCGCAATATCCGATTGCCCGCATCATCAGTGGGCGGTATAAGTGGTGGGCACTGTATCAGTTCACTGTGTTCTTTTAGTGACTTGCCGATGAAAACCACTAATTTAATCGACGTTTACTCACTGTCACTCAAATCACTCTCCAAGCTGTTTTCCTTAGCTTGAAATTCCTTCTTGATGTGCTCCAATAATTTGCCTGTATCTCCAGCATCTGCAAACTGGTAGGACTTTCCACCATAGAAAACCTTTAAACTCGCAAGTACCAGTAGCACAGGTTGAACTCCCAATTGCCTCAGTGTAGCTCATACACATCAAAACTTTTCCTGCATTGTCTGGTGGTGTAACTTAAATCAGGAAAAAATATGTATTTTTTGTACTTCCCACTTCATAGCACCTTTACTTTTTGCTTATGCTATAATGATGTCCTTGTCTTTTACAGACCCCAACACTACTAACAGTGTACAAGGCAGGAGAAGGTTGGTAACGTTGCATTTTCACACACTACGAAGCATAATCCTGTAGGCCTGGACTATGGAAAGTTCCTCCTGTATCTGCATAGATTCTGAAAAAAAGTATTCAGGAATCCCATACAATCCTCATCTTCCACTCCTTCTGGTAATCCTAATATCCATACATGGGTTGCTCTGGATAAGTTTTCAATGTTTTCCTGTCTCCTCCTTAGTAATATATTTTTCTTCATACAGCCGTAACAGTTAATGCTGTAGATGCCGACTTGGTTACCGTTTTTGTCTCTTCCTCCAATAAGGTGACTTTAGTGTCCAAGATTTTAAATTGGGCCGTAAATTCTTCCATTTTCTTTTTTTTGTAACTTCTTATTTATTATCAGATATGTTTCACAGTTCAAATTTGTAGTTCATACAATAATTTCATCTGATTGGCAAATGTCTATTCATAAAAATACACATACACATCATTCTGTATAAGTCTAAGTAAATAGTTTCAGGTTATCTTTATGAACCTCTCTGTTCTCATGAGTTGATAACTCTCATTTCTAGCTTAGTCTTGAAGAAAATGTATGTATGTTAAACTCAAAATACATTTAAAAGAGAAAAACAGGCATGAACTCATATCCTCTATAAGTAGTAATCTAGACCATGAAGATCTAATCTCATATCTTAAACCTTATATAGAGGTATCTACCCGCCCTTGCAACTACTGATGCCAAGAAGACCATGTTTGTACAAAATTCTCACTTTGTAATCTCTAGTACTGGTGATCTGTTCCATAGCTTCCAGTTGTGTCATTCTGGACAACCAGTCCTGCACGGGGGGAGGGGGAGTGGAGATAGCCATCTTGAGGTAATGCACTTCAGTGATGCAACCCTCATCATATGAGCTAATTTGGTGGACTGTCTGGGGCCATAAAGTAAGGCCGGGAGGCCCAGCACGAGATCTGACCCCGTAAAGGGGATTTGTAAGTCTGTAATGTTTTGTATCTGGATGTGTATTTCCCTCCAGAATGCTAAAAGTTTAGGGCATCTCCAGAACATATGCATCTGCATTCCTATATCCCCATATCCCCTCCCACACATATTAGACTGGTGATGCCCAAAGTGTTTCACTGTTGTGGGGGTGAGAAAATATCTCAGTATAACTTTCCAGTGGAACTCTTGCCAGGTTGGTGAGCTAGTTACTGGCCATCCTCTGTTCAGTCTTTTGTCCCAGACAGACTGCGATATGATGGCTGATAATTCTATTTCCCATCTTTGTTATACCTTTTCTAACCCTGAAGGATTATTATTAAGTAATAGTTTATATAACTGCGAGAGAGGATGGGCGTCGTCTTTACTTGTCATGGTAAAATTAAAAAAAGTTTTCAAGTTCTGTTCTGTCTCTGCTTAACATTCGCATCCTGTTAGAAGATAATATGTAATGACGGACCTGTAAATATCTAAAATGGCCTTCCCTGCGAAGATGAAATCTGTTAGTCAGCTGTGCGAAGGTGAGACAAACCCCATTGTCTGTACATTGTACAAAGGTGGAAAGCCATCAAGTGGCCCAGGTCTGAAAGCCAGAGTCTGATTTGGGTAGAATAAAGGAAGGTTCAAACCTGATCAGAGAAAGAGAGCCTAGACCTTCTGGGGTATGGGTAAGCTTTCTGAGCTTTCTCAGGATTTCAAGGGAATGAGAGACCCAAGGGTTTGTCAGCGATCCTTGTATTCCCAGTGGTATGCTATTGGTCGGCAGGGCCCAAAGTGCCCCACCTTTAAAGATTCTTCTTCTAGAGGTACCAGCCTGAGTCCTCTCTGCGTTTGGCCCAAGTGCATAACTGCGTCCTTCTGGCTGCTATAAAGTAAAAGTAAAAATGTGGGAGGGCTAAGCCAGCTTTCTCCCAGGGAGCTTGTAATATATTTCTGGCTAGTCGAGGATGTTTGTTGTTCCAAAGGAACCTCTGTGTCTCTTTTTGAAGAGTGATCCAGAAGTCTCTAGGTGGTTGTAGTGGGAGGGTTTGGGAAAGAAAAAGAAGCCTTGGTAAAGCATTCATCTTTAATGTTTGTGTTCTTCCATATAATGTCAGGGGCAATATCTGCCATCTGGCCATATTGGCCTATAGGATTTGAAATAGTTTTAAATAATTATTTCTGTAGAGTTGAGTGAGGTCCGCGGATACATTAATACCAAGATAGCGGATGGTGTTTTTATTGGCCCAAGCGAAGTGGAAGGTTATCTTAAATTCCCGAGAGGGGGTGCCACTCAGGATAAGAATCTCACACTTACTATGATTAATTTTATAGCCTGCTTAGGTGCCATATTCTTCTAAGACTCTAATGAGAGCAGGAACAGAAGTCTCAGAGTCTGAGATAAAAAAATAGGGAGTCATCTGTGTATAACGCAATTTCTTGAGTGTGGCCCTCTAACTTGACCCCTTTTATGTGAGGCTGTGTTCTGATAGCAACCGCCAACAGTTCTAGGGACAGTACAAATAGCAATGGAGAGAGGGGACAGCCCTGTCTTGTTCCCCTTAGGAAGGGATATCTGTCAGGGAGGTGGCCGTTCACACTGATTCTAGCCTCTGGTGCATTGTAAAGGGCTCTGATGATGGCTAAGAATTTATCTCCTAGGCCGAACCTCCTTATGGTCTCCTCTAAAAATATCCAATCAACCATGTCAAAAGCCTTTTTGGCATCCATACTAATGGCTAATTGAAAGAGTTTATTGTTCTTTTGGGCTGAGATTACATTTAATAGGTGATGTATGTTGTCCCGTGGGTAACGGCCAGAAATAAAACCTGTCTGGTCATTATGAACCAGGGCCCTTACTACTTCCAGCAAATGGTCTGCCATGATCTCCGTGAAAATTTTAGAGTCCACTGGGAGCAAGGAAATAGGTTGATAGGACCTACAATCTTCTGGGTCCTTGCCCAATTTAAGAATAACTGAGATCTGGGCCGGGTTCCAAGATCTTGGGGCTGCCCCCTCTCCCCGCAACAGCTTGTTAAAGGCACCTTCAAGTCGGGATAGCAAAATATCATTAAACTCTTTATAAAATTCCGCCACATAGCCATCCATTCCTGGAGCCTTCCCATTCTTTAGCTGCTTAATTTTCTGTATAATCTCAGTGTTAGAGATAGGGGACTCTAGCCCTAGTTTCTATGCCTCCATTAGTTTTGGGAGTTGGAGTTTATCCAAGTAGGAAAGCGTTCTCTCCTGATGCATGAGGCCTCTTTCTGCTTGATAGAGGGCTTCGTAATATTTCTGGAACTGGGCCATAATGAGGGTGGGGGACGTGATCGTGGAGTTGGTAGCTATAGTTCGCAGCTTCGGCACTGCCCAGGAAGACGTTTCTTTACGGAGCTGCCAGGCCAACAGCTTCCCTGCCCTATTGCCTTGTTCGTAATATTTTTGTTTTGAATCTCTCAGCTGGCCTTCAATATGCATATCTAACAATTTTGTTAAGTTTTAGTTTTAGGTTATCCAGTTCTGGTTTGGTAGAATGGTCCAGTGTTTTTTGGTGAGCTGATTCGAGTAGAGAGATTTTTTGTTCTAGTTCGCACCGTTCCTTGATTTTGGATTTTTTATACCAGGAAGCATATTTGATAATGGCACCTCTTAAGTAACATTTGAGGGTGTCCCATCTGACGCCAACCTCTGTGTCTCCTGGTGGGTTGGTATCCAGAAATTCTTTTGTGGACCTCTGGATTAAGTCTTTAAAGTCATTGTGAGTCAACAGGCTGACATTTAGTCACCATATAGACTCTGGGGGTCTGGGGGTCAGTTCTATATCTAATGAAATTGAGGCATGATCTGAGAGACAGATGTTGCCTATATCAGCCCTGTTAAGATATTGTAAGGTGTTAGATGATATTAAGAAGAAGTCGATTCTAGAGTACATTTTGTACTTAGGTGAATAGTATGTATAATCTCTTTCCCTTAGGCGGGTGAATCACCATGCGTCTACCAAAGATAGCTCCGAACACAACCTGGATAAAGCCCTGCTGGCTCGGGCTGGGCCTGTAGATTTAGAACCAACTCTATCGAGGTGTAAATCTATTACAAAATTAAAATCCCCTCCCACAATTATGAGACTATGTGGGTCAGAGACAGATTCTGAGATGACTTTGTTTAAGAAAGGTACCCTTTCTTGTTCTTCATTCGGGGTGTATAGATTTAAAAAAATACACTTCTGACCCTTATATTCACCTCTGAGCCTCACATATCTGCCCTCAGGGTCGGAGTGCACATGCGAGACCGAGAGGGGAACATCTCTTCTTATTAGTATGGCCATTCCTCTCCTATTGGCACGTTGCTGATACTCCGCTGCATACACCTCCCCCACCCAGCCCCTGCGCAGCTTTCTGTGTTCTTCAGCACTCGAGTGCGTCTCCTGTAGGAAAGCAATAGCGGCATGTTGTCGTTGTAATTCCTGAATGATTCATGTCCTTTTAACAGGGCTGTTAACACCCCTAACATTCCAAGATACTAATTTTAAGTCCCCCACAGTAATTTCTTCTTCATGTGTCGAGTTGTCTGAGGATATCTAAGTGCCTGTATTAACAATCTAAACAGTTGAAAATAGGAACAAAGAAACATAAACCTTTCAAAACTATTTACAAGCTGCCATACAAATAGCAGGTCATACATTTGTGGTACTTCAGGGTGTATATATACCCTGTTCCTCACCTCTGGATCACTTCTGTGAGGTGAGGTAGGAGACTATGTCTCTAACCTCCCCGCCAGAATAAGCCTACTACAATGTGGCATGCTCCAACTGGGTTGTTACAGGTCACCCTGGGAATCAGGAATAGCCCATGGCCAGGGTCCGACTCAAGAAAAGTAGGTAACTGTTCTGTCACTATGGGGTAGAGCGTGAACCAGTCCGGCGGAACCGCCCCAGCTAGCGGGGCAGAGCCCCAAGGGGCAGAGAACTTGAGAGAGAACTGATAATTTCTGGTTTATGGCAAGGTCACTCATACCAAGGTGATAAACATGCCCGACCTGCCAGGACGGATGCACGACCCCACCCACCAAGGAGTCTCCCCCACCTTTGCTCCCCACTGCCCCCCCAGGGCACACCGTGCTCACAGTGAATGTCAGCAACTGTTCAGAAGATATAGTTGAGGGGTGCTGAGTAGATGGTGCTGTAGTTAAGCTTTCTCGGGTTGTATCAGAAAGAGGCACTGATACCATATGTTAGTAAAGGTCAAATTTGGGGGAGATGTTGTGTGGCACCCATCAGTGCCTCAATTCTATCCCCATTATGATTGTTTTGTGTTCTGGTTGAGTTGGCCCGAAATAGAAAGTTGTGTCTTGAGCATTGCACATTAGTGCTTCCAACATAAACAGCATCCACTCTCAATCACCCCCCTTCTCTGTTAATTGAGTCTGGTGTCTACCTGGAGAGCGAGGCCCAGAGCAGCGGGGAGGAGGACCAACCCCCCAGCATCAGGACGCCGTGTAGGCCACCCCCATCAGGCCAGGTCTTGAAACCCCCCAGGCAGATGAACCTCTCCCGGAAACTTCCGCCTCCCCAGCCTCCCACCCCCAAAGGAGGACACACGCTGCCAACCAAAATCCCCCCTCCCCTGTAAAGTCTATCCATCGGACCCAACTTTGTTAGACTGTATCATATGTGAGGCTTCTCTGTGCACCCTGGAAATGTAAAACTTTTAACTAGAAAAATTAAGATCAGCAGGAACCATCTGTATAAAAAGCAGTAAAATTATGCTATCAGTAATATGCCCAATACTCTCCAATATTGTTAAGTGAGTTTCAGTACATTCATAATCCAGAGGGTTGCGTTGCTTGTTGTAAGGAACCAAAATAAATTTTGGTCACAGCCATGCTCCCAATCTCTACTCCATCCTCCACCCATGTTTTTTTGGGCAGTCATCAGGATGGAGGCCCTAAAGAAATCCCTTCTTCCTCTAAAGAAATGTCAGTGAACTAGAAGGATTGAGTTGTACAAAATGCAATACTCATCCAGTTTAGGTTGCAGCATCTTCCAGGAGAGAGTCCACGCGAGGAGCAACTTGTTGATCCATTCCCTGGGGGGCCTCTTTAGTACACACACTGTCCCACACAGCATTTATTTCCACTGCTGGCGCCACATGGGTGTTTTTAGGGCCCTTCAGTTGCCAGCTTTTCCTCACGAAGGATCCATCTGTTGCTATAGCACCATCCTCAAGGATGAACACGCCATGTTTTCTGGCCCAGCTTACAGCTTCTGCTACCTCTTGGAATCACTGCCACCCCTCCGAGGTATTTATTTTTATTTTTGCTGGATACTCAAGTTGTGCTTGGTGGCCCCGCTTGTTGGATTAGTTTTACTGCAGCATATGCTTTCTGCCTGCGAGCAAGGGTCTGGGGAGCATCATCTTGGTTGAAAAATAGACAGACATCGCCGAAGAGAACTTGTTTTTTAGACCAGGCTGCACGTAATATTTCCTCCTTGATCCTATAGTCAATGAAGGCCATAATCACTGAGCGGGCTCGATCCTTGGGACCTTTGGGTTTTGCAGTCAGCGATCTGTGGGTACACATGATACCCAAGTCTCTGTCCCTGTCTAGATTCAGGATTTCTTTCAAAAAGCTGCTCATAAACTGTGTCATGGCTCCAGTCTCAGTGCCTTCAGGGAGGCCATGAATATGCAGATTGTTCCGCCTGTTGCGGTTTTCCATGTCCTTGAGTTGTTGTTGCAAGGCCATCTCTCTATGATGTAGATCTCTCAGGGCTGTATTGTGAACGTCTGAGACTGAGGTATACTCTGACACTGTGTCTTCCAGACAAGCTGTTCTTTCACTCAGATCTGTTAAGCATTGTCTGTCCTCCATGGCTCTGTGCTCTAGTCTGCTCAAGGTATCGTTCATTTGTTGTAGGGTACTGCATAAGGTTTTGGATGTTATAGTGAAGTCTTCCTCTGTGCTGTCTGAGGTCATGGGAGTTTGGGTTATTAAGTCAGCAATTTCGGCAGAGAGCACGGCCTGCTGCTGAGAGCCCTGATTATGAAATTTCAATTTGGGATGTGATCCGTTCACTCCATCTTTGTGCTGCGGTTTTGGAGACATAATGAAGTTTGCGATGCTACAAATTTTAGACAGGGTATCAGTATTTAAAAGCTGGATTCTGATGGATTAATGTTGCTCGAGTTGGGAGGTTTAAGATTAGGCTTCTATTTTCTAGGCGACCAGAACTGGAAGTCAGTTCTTCAATTTTCTGGTCTAGCTTCTGTATAGCTTTTAAAAGTGCTGCGTTGGACAGTTGGGAGGAAGGCTCTTCTCCCACCCCCGCACTGGAGTCCTTGCTAGTACCTGATTTTAAGTCCTTTGCACGGGCTCCTTCCCCACTAGCAGCCGTTTTGTTTGTTCTGCCCATTATTCCCAATTCGTAGCAAGGATGAGGAAAAAACTTAGATCACTGGTTTTCAGGAAGCAATCTAGTTTCAGGTGATATAGGTTGCTTATATCGTTACGAAGTATGAATTTCTAAATTTATAAAATTAGGCTGTTGTAGCTGGAGCTCCACCAGAAAGCTGCTGTAAGCTCGGCTACTGGCCACGACCCCTTCAGGAAGGTCATGTCAAACAAATCTGATAGATTTCTTTGACTGAGTGACCAGGGAGGTGGATCGGGGGTAGTGGTGGATGTGGCCTACCTGGATTTCAGCAAGGCCTTCAACACCGTTCCACATTAGAGGCTTGTAAACAAGCTAGGCAGCCTGGGAATGGGTCTCAAGGTGGTAAACTGGGTTAGAAATTGGTTGAGGGATAGAACACACAGGGTGGTGATAAATAGAGATCATTCCGAGGAGAGGAGGGTGACCAGTGGGGTGCCACAGGGATCGGTTTTGGGGCTAGTCCTATTTAATGTCTTCATAAGTGACATTTTGGAAGGGCTGGAAGGAAAGATATGCCTCTTTGCAGCTGACACTAAGATCTGCAACAGGGTTGACACTCCGGGAGGGGTGAAAAGAATGAGGCGGGACCTAGGCAAACTAGAAGAATGGTCAAGAGAGTAGCAGCTAAGATTCAATGCAAAAAGTGCAGAATCATGCATTTAGGGCACAGGAACCAAGGGGAGGCTTACCAGATTGGGGGGGAGTTACTGACGGCCACCAAACAGGAAAGATATCTGGGGGTAATCATATCAGATTACCTAAAGGTGGCCAAACAATGTACCAAAGCTGTGGGGAGAGCCAGTGGGTTATTAGGGTGCATTGGGAGAGGCATCACTAGCAGAATAAAGAAGGTGGTGATGCCACTGTACATATCATTGGTGAGACCCCATCTGGAATACTATGTCCAGTTCTGGAGGCCACATCTCCGCTAAGACATAGACAGGTTAGAGGCAGTTCAGAGAAGGACAACAAAAATAGTGCAGGGTCTGCACCAAAAGTCATATGAGGAGAGACTGGAAGACCTCAATATTTATACCCTAGAGGAGAGGAGGGAGAAGGGGGATACGACAGAGAGGAACAGCAAAAACTGCTCCACTGTAGGAAGTGTACCTGGTGCAGAGGAAGGACTGAAGAGAAGCACAAATGCTGGCACCACTAACATACAAACCGGCTGTGACCTGGTCTGTTGGACTGTTGGATGATTAGTTCTTTTCATCATTAAAAGACTTTTTGGGATAATTTAGTGGTGCCAGCATTTGTTTTTCTCTTTGGATATGATAGAGACCTTCAAATATCTCAAGGGCATTAATAAGGTACAGGAGGATAGCAACTTTCAGAAAAAGGGATGTTCAGAACAAGGGGTCATGACATGAGGCTGGAAGGGGGTAGACTAAGGGGTAACATGAGGAAGTACTTCACAAAAATGGTGGTGGATGCATGGAACAGCCTCTCAGTGGAGGTGGTAGGGGCCAATTCAGTAGGGGAGTTCAAAAATGCATGGGATAGGCATAGGGGAATCTGAGTGATGGGAGAGCAAACAAAACCGGAGATCAAGTAGTCTGTGGTTTTTGCAACAGGTAGAGAAAATGGGCAGGCTGGGTGGGCCTAGTGGTCCTTATCTGCTGTCAATTTCTATGTTTCTATGCTGTTCCATAGGTAACATTAGATAAGTAGTAGCCATGTGGAGACCAATAAATACAGTATCAGCAAGGATTAATGCAATGGTAAGCAGAACAATAATGAGAGAAAACAATAAAGTATGCAGTACCTGCTGGGGTATGAGACAGTGCTAGGTGTGGTCCAAAAACAGACCTTGGGTGGAAAGAATAACAAATAGCCTTGATTAAGGTGGGGTCCAAGCAGCAGGGGTGTCCGAAGAGAGAGGATGAAAAGTCAAGAGGGGGATTGGCAGAAGAGTGAAGGAAAATGCCTTAGCTGACGTCTAAAGGCAAGAAGTGAGAGGCGGAGAGGAGAGAGGAAGTGATTCTAGAGGGAAGGAAGCTGGTGGGAGACAGCAGCTTGTCCAGCAGAGGAGTGAGGGTGGGCAATGGAGAAGGTACAGGAATCTCTGGAGTGGAGAGAGTAAGAAGAGAAGGGAACGGGGGAGATGAGTGAGGAAAAGCAGGAGGGAAGGGACCCAAACCAGTATTTAGTAATGAATGAGGCACAGTGGGACTGATGAGGTGACAGAAGTGGGAGGATAGAGAGGGAGGAACAGAAGGAACAGAGATGAGTACGGATGAGAGAGTTATAAATTAAAAGACAGAAGGCATTGCAGGATGTTATTCATGTGACAGGACTGAATAAGGCCCAGTCCCATTTGTTATGCAGGGAGAGTTAAATGCAAGGATCTGTTCTGTCCTTTCCTTTTCTGTCTCTTGTCAGGTTGCACAACCAAATCTTCTCGTGAGATCTAGGAACTGACCACTTTGATGGTCTCGCGATTCTCCGCCTCTTGCTATCTCTCTGCCTTCACTTGCTGCTTCTGTCTTTTCTTCCCCCTTGCATATCTGCAGTTATAAAAATAAGTGTGAATCTTTATGTGAAACTGGGATCCTTTGGTTTGAAAATGTGAATTGTTATACTGTTGAAATGATTGCAAAAAGCTATTTGGAATTTAAGGGGTTAAACTTTCCATGCAGCACAAACTTTTGCAGAGCTGTCAGCAGGAGGCCAGCTTGGGGCCCTGTTCTATTTGTTGTGCCTGCAAAGAAACTCACAAGAACATTTTTGTGAAAAACTGGATGTCTCCTTAACAAGTTCCCAGGCAAAGACCTATAAAAAGAACAGCAATACTTCTGCTAGAGGGTGAACGAGAGAGACTGAAACTTGGAATTAGAGATACCCTCAGATGAAGGACTTTGTTTTTTCTGTTTGTACTGCCTTTGTAAATAGTTCTACTAAACAATTTTAATTTTTTATTTTACTGTTATTGATAATAAAACGCTACTTGCGAATTGTATAACTGCTCCTTTTTTTCCTATGTTTCCTGACCTGTGCCTCAATGACAATCCAGTCTGGCAAGGGAGGAGGAAGGGTTGGTGCCATGAGCCACATTCACATAATCTAAGATTGGGAGAACCATTTTGGTTACCAGCTCCCAGCAGACAGAGCAGAGAAGTCGAACTTGTTATCGAGCCACACGCCAAAGTACTTGAAGGCAGGGACAACCTACAGAGGGGTGTCATCTAGTGTGGAGAAAACAGTAGAGGGTGAGAGCACTGCAGGTTTCTGGCCAGAGCTGATGGTCATAGACACAGTTTTCTTGGTGCTGACCCTGAGTTGGTTGGCATGGAACCAGTGCAGTACATTGTGGAAGTCCTGCTGGAGTGAACCTTTTACAGCAGAAGCTGAAGGGCTGGAGGTGTTGACCATGTCGTTCACATACATGTGGATATGCGACAAGACACAGGCAGAGGGAAGGTCATTTAGGAGAACAGAGAACTGGATGGACCCAGGATTAAGCCCTGTGGGACCCATGCTAGGATGGGGAGGGGAGGGGACAGGATGCCTCCCACCTGTACCGACTGCTAACAGCCCATTAGGTATGAATGGACCCAGTCAACAGCAGATGCTGAGAGGCCATTAGAGCTCAGCTTATCGAAGAGGAAAGGGTGGGTCACAGAGTCAAAGCCTTTGGCCAGATAGATGAATATAACTGAGGTGATGTGTCCTTGATGGTACCATGTACTGTGGGTGAGTCAAACTGAGCAACTCAATTTGACTGCCCGTAGAAACAGCAAGTGAGGAAGTGTAGTGAAGATTCATGTATAGCGAATGTAGCAGTGAGATGCACCCGCTGCAGCAGGCTATGGGGCTGTGTTCGGCCATTTGTTTCCAAGCTGACCATTTGCTGCAGTGGCTTGAGTCACTGCCACTGAAGCTGGTAGACCTGGGTTCGGGTCCAGCTGTGGTGTCCTTTTTTTTTTAGTTTTTCTTTCTTTTCCCTGTGGATGCCACCCCCTGAGTTGATTATAATAAAGTTGGGGGCTACGGGGGCATAACCACCCGCATAAAACCACATAAACATGTTTTTTGTATTGCCGCAGGTGAGATTGTAAGCGACTGTCGCTGTTTTGTCGATCACTGTAATTCTGGTCACCCTTTTGATATTGGGTGATGTTTTCTTCGCTTTTTTTGGTTGGCGCTCTTATTGAGTCACCACTATCACATAAAACCATCCCTGATCCATACCAGTGAGTACAGAGTCAGTTACTCACAACAAGGAGGAGACAGTCGAGTGGTGCTTCCTAAAACCAGACTGCAAGGGGGAGAGGAAATCAGAATAGTAAAGGAAGTCAGCAAGCCCGGAGTAGACAATGGTCTCTTGAAGCTTTGCAAGAGAGGGGATGAGTGAGATCGGACAGAAGTTGCCTGGGGAGGAAGGGTCACCCTCTTTGTGCAGAGGCAGTACCTTTGCAATCTTCCAGGCCTGAGGGACAATACTAAGGGAGGAGGAGAAGTTCAGAAGGTGAGCAAGCAGAGCGGCAATGGCAGGGGCTGAGATATGTAGAAGGTTTTGGTCCAACCGATTAGTGCTGGATTTAGAAAAGTTAAGGGAAGTTAGGGTGAGGAAGACTTCTCGGGGGAAACAGGAGGGAAGTGGAAACCTTCAGGTGATTGGGATGGGGGAGAGGCAGTAGGGAACAGAAGGTTGGGGGTGACCAAGAGATGGAGGAGAGGGTAGAGCATGGGTGGTGAAAAATTTATTAAAATGAGTGGCAACTGAAGGAGGGTCGGAGACCAGTGAGCCATCCACCGGGAGGATAAGGGGAGTGTACTGGGCTGGGGAACCAAAGAGAGAGTGGATGACCTTCCAGAATTTTGAGGGGGAGTTAAGGTTAGACTGGAGGTTTGATTTGAAGTAGTGGGCCTTTGCAGTGCGGACAACCTTCATGCAGGAATTCCTGAGTGACCTGTAGGCTAAGAGATTGGGAGGATCTAAAATGTGCCCAAGCTTGGTCCCAGGACTTGCAGAGATTGATGAAGTCAGATGTAATCCAGGGGAGGTGGGAACATTTAACCCGCAACTTTCTTAGGGGACATGGATGTTCCAGGTGTGGTTAAATATGGCATGGAAGCAGAACATGGCAGTGTCAATGTCCAGGGCACAATAGAGAGGCGACCAGTCAGAGGCTGTAAGGTCATTCAGGAGGGCATTAGTGTCAAGTGACCTGAGGGACCGGGACCAAATGTATTTGGGGGCGGAATTAGTGGGCCTCACTTTCCTGATACAGTAGGTCATACAGTGGTCTTTGAAGGCATCTGGTAAAATGCCCACTGCAATGCGGTGGGGGTGGGAGTAGAACACCCTGTCCAGGAGGGAGTGATTAGCAGAGTGAGGACTGAGCCAGGTGGGTTCAGTGACTAGTTACGAGAGTTTTAGGGATGCAGTTCTGTGGAGGGTGGGCCTGGAGGCAGGGGAGAGCCAATTTATGTTGAAGTCTCCAAGGAGGATTAGCTCACTGGAGGCAGCATTGGAAGCGAGAGGTGAGAGGAAGTCAACCAGGAAGGAGGGAGAGATTTCAGAAGAGGCACAGAAAACACCAACAAAGACAGTGAGGGCAGAAGGGAGGAAAAAATAGCTTGGCTAGAAGGAGGTCGTGAGAGGAAGGGACTGGCTCTCTGAAGGTGATGGAGCAGGATAGGTTCCGACAGACATACAAGGCAACTCCACCACCACGCTTGCCACGATCCTGACAGAAGAGGTGGTAGTCAGGGATGGCCAAGCTGGAGTCAGGTACCCTGGAGGAGAGCCAGGATTCAGAGACACACAAGAGGCCAGGAGAGTGCTGAGAGATCCAGACTTTATGGGGGTCAAGCTTAGGGAGGAATCTTCTAGCATTAAGGTGGAAATTGCTGAGGCATTTAGGGAGAATAGAGGGAGAGAAGGGGGGCCAGGGTTAGGTTCAACATCACCAGCAAAGAGGAGGAGAATGAAGAGAAGAAGGAGAATAGAGTGGGACTTCCACCCCCTTGAGTGAGGGGAAAAAGGAGGAAGGGGGGAGGTGAAGGGAGAGGAAAGCATGGTGGAGAAATTCAAGATTTAGGGAGGGTGTCTGGAGGAACCCAGGGTTGATGGCGGGGTGAGAGTAGGAGGGGGAGGGTGAGAGTGGGGTGGGGGGTAAGTCAGAGGCAAGGGAAAGGGAGGAGAAGTGAAGAAAAAAGGGCAGGGGAAGAGAAAGGAAGGTATGGGGAAGGGTCGGGGGAGGGAGGGGACAGAGATAGGAGAGAGAGAGAAAAGTGATACAGACAGGAAGGATATGGAGCATAGTGAGGTGTAATTAGAGGCAGATAGATCAATAGCAGATACCGTGACAGTGAAGACAAATGCAACAGCTAAACAACTTGGATAATCAGACAGGGCAATAAGTAAACTGTGAAAGTAAAATGGTGGCAAGCCTGGAGATAAGAAGTAGAGCAGTCTTGATAAGCAGATCTATGACTTCAGAGGTGGAAGCTGCAGGAGCAAATAAACCAGGCAGTAAATTATACAAGCTAGGGGTATGTAAGAAAAACTCAAGTTCAAGGTGACCCAGCCTGGGAGTCAGCAATAATCAGCGTTATAGCCTACAAACAAACAGGCTCAATACACTGGAATCAAAGCACAAAAGACACAGGTGACCTGGATAGGGAGAAGGCAATAATTAGCATTTCGGCATGAATGCGAAGAGTCTTAAGAGTATGGTGCAAATAAGCAAACGTTCATGTAGAACCAGATGGGATGAGAATATAGCTAGTGTTTCATTAATTGGGGTGTGCAGAGATCTGAGGCCGAATCGGTGTGTCAGAGGTGGAGCTGCATGCCAGCCGATGGTAGACTCCAGTTGATGTCTGTAGTGCTTGTCTTTTGCACGAAGACTGCAGTGCAGAGGCTGCTTGAATTTGAATTCTTGAAGAAAAGGAAAGCCCTGCCCTGGACTCTGAAGGCAGTTGCTGTTTGGCTGGCTCCCGTGGAGGGGGTTGGCCATTTGCAGGGGTCCTGATGCTGAAAATCCCGAGCTCCACAGGTGATCATGGAGGGGGGTAGTCTGTTGTAGCTGGGACTACCCTCTGAACTAGCCAGGGGTCTGCTGTAGTCCTGCTGGTGCCATGCTACAGTCCTAGCCCTGTCAGTCTCCCTAACCTGACCAACAAACCTGATTTGCCTCCCGGACTTCCAGTGACGTCACCCACGCAGTGGCTGACTAGCTCCACAGCTCCAACCCCCAAACCACCTAAACTCCCCCAAATACAGCATTCTGGACTTTTTCTGAGCAAAATACTTGTTGGGGAGGAATGGCCACATCCTCTACAACTGGGACTTGCAATAAATTCTCACTGCTAGCCCAGGATGCCGAAGATATAGAGGCAGAGAATTCGGACTCGGTGACTTCTACACACACGCACTGTGCTACTCGAGCTACTAACCTCAAGGCAGCCAAGAAGCAGACCAAAACAAAAGACAAGCCCAATCCACAGACAGTACCAAATAATCAGAAAATGGACAGCAAATTAGATTAAGTCTTATCCAAACTCTCAGACATCAAGACAGACTTCAAAACATTTAAAGAATCTCTTACTGAATTACGGACAGATGTGTCGGTCATAGAAGGGAGAGTCCGTGCAACTGAAGAGAATCAAATGGCTACTACCTCCCAAATTGCAGTCCTACAAGACCAAGTCACACAACTGGTGCAAATTTGCAAGATGTCCATTGACTGACAGGAGGATTCAGAGAATAGACATAGAAGATGCAACATCAGGATCTACTTGGGAGCGGAGGGCAGACGTTGGTGATTTTGTGGATACACTCCTACGCACTTCTCTACTATTAGATAATGATCTACAGCTAGAAATTGAATGGGTACACTGGGTTCTGGGACCGAAGCCCACCTCCCCCACGGCTAGACTACACTCTATTATAGTACGCTTTCTAAGCATTTCCATGAAAGAACTTATCCTACGGAAAGCTTGGTCCCAGAAAAGGATTTTCTACGGATCCACAAGAATATTCATGGACCACAACTACGTTTCCCTACATAATGAGGAAACATAGGGAGTATATACCATTGTTCACAACATTACTCCAGAATCAGTTAAAATTCTAGACACCGTATCCTGCACTATTGGTGGTCCAGTTTTCTAACGCACAGCAAATATATTCATCTGCGGAGGAGGCAATGATGGACTTTAAGAAGAAGGGCCTAGATATCCCAACTAGGATGAACCTCCCACAACATTCCTCAGCTCAAACTGTAGAGGGCACACTTACAGACTCAGGCCATAACCTTCTGCGGCAATCAAAGGAACTCCTCAAGGGCCCACAAAGAACACCAATCCCAGACTGAGAACAGTGCCTGTCCTGAGTGAACATCTAGAGACACAGTGAGTACCCTGACTGGAGCGGGATCCACACTACATAATATCAATGGGAGGGGGAGCAGCTTTATACCCTGTGCTGGGTGGTCTGGCCTGTTCTTGGGCCTTTAGGGGGTCGCTGGCTCACGGGGGGGGTGCTGGGGCTCGGCTTCTATTGGGAAGGATGGCAGGTCAAATATCTTAGGATTTTCAGTGAGAGAGACCATGGAATAACAGGGGAAGCCATGCACATAGATATATGGAGACATTAGATATTGGAGATTTGCCAGATGAGAGGGGGCTCGGGAGGGGGTCGGCTGGTGCGAGGTGAAGGCAACTTAATATGAAAAGATAAAGGCTTACTTAGCCATCTTCTCCAATGTGATGGGCCTTATTGGTGCTCCCTCTGACCTCTTCAAAGAGATAGACCACTCAGAAGACCCACTAAATAGGGGGGTGCAGGGGAGGTCAGAGGTAAAAAAGAAGACTGTGAGATGGGTGGGACTCTCTTGAGGGGAGTTGGGGCGTAACAGGGGAGATTCACACTCCCTCAGACCATGGGACTTCTCCCAGAGGAGGGGTAAGCACCACCAAAGTGAAGCCTAATGTACCAGGCCATCTAGCAACTACATTTAGAATAAAAATAATAAAAAATGTGGATGGGTTGCCTCCCTCGGGCTGGCAGGGACCGCTCCTCACACCCCCCTTGTGTTTCTCTGGACTGTGACATGGTCCCCCAAAATTATTGTAAGCAAAAGAAGACACTGATGGGTTTGGTCCGTCTGTCTTCCCTCACCCCCTCTCCTTCCCTTTTCTCGGGTGGGGGACCGGCCCTTTTCCCTGGGCGAAGGGCTGGATTCTTGGGGTCCGGGGCGACCATGCCCAGCCAGTCCCTGCTAACTTACTTTAGGGCAGGAATATGCCCCATGAAGGGGCTGCCCACCACAAGATCCCAGGGTGGTGGTGGGGGAACCCGATCCTGGAGTGGGGGAACTCTACTGCTGTGTGGGGCAGGGCTCTTTCAACCCAAACTTGAGGGAAAGGGTCACATTAGGGGAAGTGATTTTTTTTTTTTTTACCTGGACAGATGGATAAGATACTGCAGAGACTCTTATTTACCTTGCATTTATAAATCAACAGGAACTGGATGTCCTCGAACTTTATTTTTCAAAACCTTCCCCCAGGGATTGGTCCCCTCTCCTTCATAAAGAGAACTTTGGGTAAAATCCTTCAGAACTCTGAGAGATATGGTCTATATGATTTTGGGGATATGTTGAATAATCTCTTTAGGTGTATCTATTTAAAAATAGGTAAAGTAGCTGTTATAGAACTGAGCATTATATATCTCTAATGTTTCCTTTCTGTACTTTTTCTCTTTTTCTTATCCTTTTATTGATAATGCTTGTTACTAAATACTAGGATATAGGGGAACTATTGTGGATAATCTCGTTGGTAAAACAGAGAGAGCTTTTAAATACTGAGTTGGAGAGCACTGTAGGGTTATTAAAAAAAGATCAGACCTATACAATGGCATTTCATGTAACAAACTACTGTAAATACAAAAGGATTTACATCAATTTACTTTTAAGGCCATTGAGAAAGTTATAAGTGAGAAAAGAGGTGGAGATTATAAGAATTTGATTTTAAAACGAGAAGGTTTTTGGATTTATACCTTAGGAGCTTATTCATTTCCTGGGTTAAATGAGAAAACTACAATAATGTGTATATATATGGTGTGACTCCAGACCTTTAAAAATTAAAAATGAGAATAAAAATAATATTTAATATATGAATATGTTAGTATATGTACATGTTTATTGGATAATATTTATTGAAATTATATTAGAAGTATTTAAATATATATGCAAGTTTAGCATTTCTAACCTTTATGTGTTATATGTGTATGTTTTAAGATTTTTCTATATAAATGTTTAGTCACTTTATATACTGAATGATTCACTCTACACTATTTGCTTTGGGAGACACTAATTGATGACGTCATGTCTAAGTGCCTATATAAAGTGATGCTTTTAATCATGCAGCATGTCTTTTGATAAAGAACGATGGTTTGAAACTAGTCAAGATGTGTTGTCCACTGGAACTCTAATAAATCAATGTTGCACTTTATGGAACTACAGCTAGCAGCGTCTGTTTAATGGTGGTGAGTGCTGGACTGCTTGACAAATTAGGTAAGAATAGATATTTCTGAGACCTTCTTATGCAAGATGAGATGTTTATGTATTTAACCTTATCCATACTTCCCTTATGATTTTTTCTTTTGTCAAGTGTTATTTATTATTATCTATTCTTCCTATATTTACAGTGACAAGATTACTCTATGGTTATTATTAATATGCACTAGTTAGTGTCAAATATGTACAGCATATAGAGATATTCACTTTGCTAAAACTTCTAAAATTATTTATATGATACTGTTTATTATGGTTATACTGTACCTTGCAGTACCTTATAAGATGTGTCAAGTATATATCTGTACTGCGTTTCTTTTTAACCCAATAAAAATCTTTATTGAAAAAAAAAAATAGAACTGGGCATTATGGCTATCAGACTTCCCAGGCCTTCTATACATAACCAATGTGGAGCGGGGGTGGTACCTAGGACGGACATGGGACAGATGCACCTTTTTTCCCCAAATGTTACTTTTAGAAACATAGAAGTGGATGGCAGATAAGGACCGCAAAGCCCATCCAGTCTGCCCATTTCTTTTTCTACCTTATAAATGTGCCATCGGCCTTTGCTCTGTCAATGGCCTATCTATTCGTACTCATCTGTATAGCTCCCTTATGCCTATCCCATGCCTGTTTGAAGCCCTGCACTGTTTTCATATCCACCACTTTCTGAGGTAGGCCGTTCCATGCATCCACCGCCCTTTCTCTGAAAAAGAACTTCCTCACATTACCCCTTAATCAGCCTCCCTCTAATCTCATGCTGTGTCCTCTTGTCCTGCTATTTTTCTTACCTTGAAACATGTTAGACTCTTTTGCCTTGTTAATGTCCTTAAGATGTTTGAATGTTTCGATCATATCACCTCTCTCCCTCCTGTGCTCTAGGGTATACATATTGAGCTCCATTAATCTGTCCTCATATGTTTTCTGATGCAGTCCCTGCACTATTTTGGTTGCCATTCTCTGGACTGCCTCAATTTCGTTAATGTCCTTGTGAAGGTGTGGCCTCCAGTACTGCATGCAGTACTCCCAGATGGGGCCTAACCAGTGTCTTGTAAAGAGGGATTATTACCTCCCTCTTCCGACTTGTGATACCCTACTAATACACCCTAACATCCCTCTAGCGTTACCTACTGCTTTAGTGGTCTGCTTGGATGATTTCAGGTCATCGGTGATGATGATGCCCAAGTCTCTTTCTTCCCTTGTGACTGCCAGCAACTCCCCTCCCAGCCTACAGGTGGCTTCAGGGTTTCTCTTCCCTATGTGCTTGATCTTGCATATCTTTGCATTAAACCCCAGCTGCCACTCTTCCGACCATTTTGCTAGTTTATCCAGCTCTCTTCTCTCATTCTGCCCACCCCATCTGTATCATCTACTCTGTTGCAGATCTTGGTGTCATCTGCAAACAGACAAACCTTACCCTCCAGTCCATCTGCAGTGTCACTGATGAAGATATTGAAGAGGACTGGCCCCCAAGAATGATCCCTGAGGTACCCCACTTGTGACTTGCATCTCTTCTGACTGTATACCATTTACTACCACTCTCTGTTTTCTGCCCACCAACCAGTTTGCCACCCAGTTGACCAACTTCTGACCCACCCCGAGCCTACCCAGCTTATTAATCAATCAACCCTATTACTACTCCTTATGTCCCCCTACCTGTTTCTTTCATTTCCTACCCCATTTTTTCCATCCCCCTCCACTATTAAGGGTTACGATAACCCTATAGGAGCATTAAGTACATACTTAGGGGAAGTTCTCCCTTGGTGGCCCACTGGGCTACCTAACTTGGGTTGGCTGCAAATAACAATCCACAACTTGGAAGTCACATCTGTAAATGGTTTTAGAATTTTCAGGCCCTGTTGGCCATTGGACCACTGGCTATGGTCTCTTATTAGGGACATAGCAGAGCGGCCACATTTTAGATTTTTTTTCAATAAGGTTTCATCAGTTCAGATTTACCCTTTATTTCCTTATTTCCCAGTCCCCGCCAGATGATGGGCAAACTATACAACTAGAGTGTGTAATTCTGTGCTGCTCTACTCAGGAGGTACACTGGCTGATCTTGGGTAGGGATTATATAATACTTAAACACTCAGGGTGTGATGGGGGGACTGCGAGGGCAGCGTTGGGGGGATACAAGGTCATGGATAATTTTATAAGGTTAGTCTTTCATAATGTAAATGGACTGGCTGGCCCGGCGAAAAGAAGTAGAATGATGACCATACTTAAGAAATACAAACCGGACATACTATTGCTGCAGGAGACTCACCTCTCCTCTTTAAAACATCAAAAACTATTGAAGTTTGGTTACACACAAGTAATAGAATCAGCATACAAAAGGGGTAGACAATAGGGAGTGGTAATTCTTATCCCTAGGGGTTCACCCTTTGAGATCTTGCATCAATACACAGATTCAGAAGGATGATGGGCACTGGTTGTGGGCAAGATACATAACCAAGAATACACTATAGGCAATCTTTACATCCTCCTGGGAAGCGATGCCTCCACAATACAACAAATTATATAATAGCATTATCACAAACAAAAAGGGCACCTTGATTCTTGGTACTCCTTACACAGCAGTCCATACAAAAGATACTAACAGCTAAAACTGAACAGGCTCTCCTATGGCTCAGGCAGAGATATTTCGAGGGAGGTGTCCGTGCCTCTAAAATATTAGCCTATAAGTTTAGAAAGCAGATACAGAAAACCACAGTTATAAGGATTAAGGACCCTCGCTCAGGACAAATGGTCAACACCACCCCACAAATACTGCAAGTATTCAGCTCCTACTGTGATAAATTATATCTAGCAAAGTCTACACCCCCAGAACAGGAGACTGATTCCTTCTTAACTAATTTAACTCTCCCAAGCCTGACCCCTACACAAGCCCAGACCCTGACGAGACCCATAACGCAACAAGAAATATATATAGTCATTAAAAACTTGAAGAATGGCAAGACACCAGGCCCAGACAGCTATGGTTCTGAGTTTTATAAGGCCACCTGGCAACACATTAAAGATCCCTTAACTGAAACTTTACAGGAAAGCCACTCAACAGCAGAGTTTCCAAACTCCTGGGCCCAGGCCATAATATCAGCAATTTGAAAACCTAACAAGCCAGCACATATATGTGACTCTTATAGACCTATATCAGTCCCAAACCAGGACTATAAAATATAGACCAGTATTCTTGCATGTCGCCTGGACGACATAATGCCTACACTAATACACCCAGATCAGGCGGGTTTTATAAAGACATGCCAAATGGCTGATAACATAAAAAGAAAAATTTTTCTGATTGAAAATGCATCATCCACCCACACCCCCCTACTACTTCTGAGCTTAGATGCTCAAAAGGCATTCGACAGAGTATCTTGGCTATTTTTAAAATGTATCCTAAAAAAATTTGGTCTCCCGGAGGAATTCGTCAGCAATATTATGGGGATCTACTCGAATCCAGAGGCGGTGATCAAGATTAATGGATCCTGTTCCCAACGCTTCCCACTCACCTGGGGAACAAGGCAGGGATACCCATTATCCCCCTACCTCTTTGCACTTGATGATTAACTGACTGTGCAATACCTTCAGCCAGCACTTAAAGGGTAAACTATCTCTGAACAAGAACATAAGGTGGCACTCTACGCGGACGACCTTATGTTATTTATAACAGAACCTGAAACCTCCGTAGCAGTGTTAGAACAGAGTATGGGAAAGTAGAGCATTTAATAGGCTATAAAATATACTCCAATAAAACGGAGACACTGGTTATTGGAGGAGATCTATCTCAAACCTTACAATGAGAATATAAGTATAAATGGCACAGTACATCCATAAAGTATCTGGGAATAGATATACCAGCAGACCTTAAAGGCATTTTTTCCTTAAACGATAACAAACTCTTCGCACAGATAAGTGAGGAGGTCAAATCCTGGATGTATTTACCAATACCCCTAATTAGTAGGGTGCAATCAGTGCAGATGAACCTCCTGCCCAGGGTGTTACACTTGATACAAACCATTCCCATGTCCTTTAGTCGTAGAGAAGAACAATGATGGAACAGACTGATCACTGAGTATCTCTGGCAGGGGGGGAAACCACAGATTTCTCTGACCAGACTTCAGTCACTGAAAGAACGTGGCGGTCTGGCCTTCCTGTGCTGGTCGGGATATGCATTGGCTGCCCTATTAACCCACATGACAGCCTGGCTACCCTCCTACTCACAGAATCCTCAATGGGTAATGATCGAATGAGAGATTTTCTGTGCCAGTTTAGATCACACTACCATTTTCCAACCCATTCCTCAAAAATTAGAAATGATTAACTCAATATATCTAAAAGTTACATACAAACATGGATACTTTACTGAAAAACATCAAAAAATCGCCTAGGGACACAATGGATAGGGATCCCAACAAAGAACCCCAGCTTCACCCGATGGAATTAGATCAGGGATTTAGGTGATGGGAAAAATGAGGATTACTATATACATACCAGTATTATGACCAAGGGGAATTTAAATCCTTCCAAGCCCTTCAATCAGAATGCTCACTAATGAAACAAGACTTTTTTAGATATCTCCAATCAGACACTTCATGAACTCAAACTTAGGACTCCATGTACAATCCATGAAAATACCCCCTATATTTACTCTACTGATCCAGATCGGGAAAGAAGGGACCCCCAGGCATTTAATATCCAGATATTATAAAGCAGAAAGGGCAACTCTTGTCTTCCCCACAGAAAGGGTCCAGAAGACCTGGGAAGCTGATCTGATGATTGATCTGTCAGCAAAGGAGTAGCTGTGGATGTGGCGCTGCCAGCACTGTATTGCCTGCTCCTACACATGGCGGGAGTTTGGGTGGAAGATAGTGGCTAGATACTTCCACACCCCACAAGTGACAGCTAAATTTCACCCTCACGGAGACTTCTCTTGTTGGCATAGCTGTGGCGCAGAGGTGGCTACTCAGGCACATATCTTCTATCAATGTCCAGTGATCCTTCAATATTGGAATAAAATTTCACAGACAATTTCAGAACTGTTCCCGGAACTGGGCAAGCTTACACCAGAGATAGCCCTCCTGCTACACTCCCCCCCAAAATTAAAAGCAAACAACATATATATATATTTAGTATCTTCTTCTAACTGCAGCAAAAAAAATTATCACCAGAAATTGGCTAAAATCTGACCCACCTCTGATAAGGAGTTGGGAAGACCTTGTTTATGACATTTATACATTAGAATCCCTGACAGCTAAAGTTCAAGGCACATCAGATAAAATACGGAACTGGTGGACTACATGGTTCCTTAACATAGCCACCAGAAGACCGGACATAGTTCTCTGATAGAAGAGATGAGATAAAGGGGACAGGGTGTGGGAGAGATCTGAGGTAAGGGCCAGAGTGGAGACTTTTGAAGGATCTAGAACAGGCTTACTAGAAATTTAATCAAAGGAGGTAGTTTCAACACTGGGCTAGCCAGCCATAGCCAAGACTACATATATAACACAGAGGGGGTGGGGGTGGGGGGAGCCCCGATAATTAGGGGGCCCCCATTACTCCTTGCAACTGACAACTGCGCCTCCATCCCCACTCATCCAGCAGATAACCACACACACGTTGGAGGTATAGTCTTCCGTAACCCCCTCGGGCACTTTGGTAGTACACATATGTACTTTTTTACAAATTCAGATAGAATACATTGGAGCACCTGTTTGATGACTGGGGTGGGGGGGGGGACTATTGGACTCTCCACATAGAAGAAAATCATGCCCATGAGCAGATGTGATTAAATCTGATCTAAGAGAGATCTTTTGTAAGGTATTGATAACCTGAAGCAAAGAATGTACACCTAACAAGTTATGCTACTGTATAATTGTATAGCCTGTCACCCGGATAAGAAAAAACTTAATAAAAATCTAAGTATCAGATTTGCCTCCCATCTTTTTTACCCTTTCTAAGATAACTAATATTTTCCCTTGCAGCCCTTAACATTTTTTATATCCTCCCATATGCTTTTCATTCCAGATACTTTTTCTATCCCCTTCAGCTTATTCTGGAGTATCTCTTCTCAACCCATTGAAATCAGTGTTTTTGAAATCAGGGTCCAGCACCAAATATTCCAGCTTCTAGTTCCCCTAGGGATATACTAAATGTCAACATATTGTGATCACTTGACCCCAGCATCTCTTCTATCCTTATGTTGCTTATAATATCCTAGTTGGATAGTACACGATCAAAGAGAGGAAAGTCACTTACTGTAACTCTAGATATTCAAAACTTCTTAAACGGTGATATTATGAGGGGGGGCCACAAGCCTTAAAGTTGTTGGCTTGCTGACTTTGGGCTAGGTGGGCTAGGGCCCAAATCACTCTAATTTTACATCCAGTAATGGGACTTAGAGTAAACTGGATGGAAGACATATCAAATGCTTTCACCTCATATTACCAGAAATTGTATGCCCGGAAGTCAAGGCCCCCAGCCCACAAAATACAGACATTTTTGCAGCGTCTCAACCTACCATACCTGACTGATGCCCAAAATGAGATTCTGGGTCGCCCGGTCTCTGTTGTAGAAATTATGTCAGTGATAAGGGACAGTAAAACTGGAAAGTGCCCGGGCATGGATGGATTCCCCTCTGAATTTTATAAAACATTTATATATAAGATCGTGCCACTACTTCAGACGGCATATCAGGAAGTTATGACTGAGGAAGGTGCCCTCCCCCATCCTGAAGACAGGCAGTTATTTTGGTTATACCCAAGACTGGCAAGGACCCTACTTTGTGTTCATTCTACCACTCTATATGAGTCCTTAATGTGGACTACTAAGTTCCTGACAGCCATATTGGCCAAGAGAGTAGAGTAGCTCATTCCCACCTTGGTTAATATCAATCAAACAGGCTTTGTAGCAGGGCGTCAGGTGGCAGACAATGTCAGATATACCCTTCACATTATAGACTAAGTAAACATCGCACTCCAGTCCTGATCATGAGTATGGATGCTGAAAAGGCTTTTGATCAGGTTGGCTAGGAGTTTCTATACGGGATGCTTGCTGGGATTGGTTTTTCAGAAGCGTTTTTGGGTACAATACAGAGATTGTATCTTGCACTGATGGAAGTTCAGGTGCCACCAGTTCGCTGGTTATGATGGGTCCTGAGCCTTTAACCGAGCTCGGAGAAGAAAGAAAGACATCTAAGCTGTGCAATGCTTGTTTTGCAACCTTCTTCAGTCCCATTCTTTTTCAGGACGATTGCAGTGAGTCACCGTGGTATCTTAGAAGGTTTTAGTTTTTTGAATCAGGAGTTATTTACACTTTTAGTTAATAGAGAATCGGAGTTGCTTTAGGATGTTGCCGCCATATTGCTGCTCTGCAGTGCCCCCCCCCCCATAGGAAAGGATATTAAAAGATGGTCACTACTACCTATACCTCTTTATGCCCGTATCCAAGCTGTTAAAATGAATACCCTGCCCCGATTTTGATATATTTTCCAGTGCGTCCCAGTCAAGCTGACCAAACAATGGTTTTTAGATATGCAAACAAAATTTTTTAGATTTATTTGGGCAGACAGGAGGCCAAGAGTGAGGCATGTTCTTCTCCTGGCAAAGAATAAGTGGGGAGGCTAGGCTGTCCTAGACTTAAAAAAATATTGGACTGCAACACAGGTGTGATGGACACTGTTCTAGGGGCAACCACAGCACATGGCCCATTGGCAACAAATGGAGGAAACTCTAGTGGGCGCAAGATAACTGAGGTCTATCCTTTTCATACCGCACAAAGACGGCCATGTACAACAGATTGATTTTCAGCAATGTGTATGATGATCTATGCCTAGGACACATTTCAGCGGTACCCCATGGTACAGAGGGATCACTGGGGGTACTGCTGGTTTACCTGGAGTGTGGATTTCCCTCCAGGGATAATGGACCAGTGGTATTCACGTCATTCAAAAAGGGGATTACAGTACCCTGCACAAATGTTACAGGGTGACTCCATCCTTACCTTTGAGGAGTGTTTGTGACTGTTTTGGCTGGGCACAGATAGGTTTAGATATTTTCAAATAAGGGCCTATCTATGGTCTAAGCTGAAGAGTCTTCAGAACCTCTAAACAACCCTAGTGGGAGGCCTGTCTCTAGAATTAATGGCACTCTCAACACCACAAGGTGCCATATCCCATATATATCAGTTTTTAAATTATCATAAACTAGTCTCCTCACAGCATATAATCTCAAAATAGTAGGCTGAAGCAGAGTTTCATCTCACCACTAAAGAGTGGAATAGAGTCTGGGAAGGCACCTTTAAAACAACCTCCTCACCTCATTGGCAGGAATTTACATGGAAAATGAAAACAAGATATTTTATCACTCCTATGCTTAAAGCTAAATGGGAACTAGCAACTGCACCTCACTGCTGGAGAAATTGTGGTGAACAAAGGGCTTCATACTTTTATGTTTTTTACGCCTGCCCAGTATTGGATGGCTTCATGAGGGAGATAGTTAACAGACTAGATGCCGTTTTTCAGCCTATTAATTCAATCCAGTTCCACAATTTGATTTTAGGATTACCCCCAGTACAGGCGCAAGGACCAAATGCTAGATATTTATGGTACATATGCATTGATGCAGTAGGTAAGACAATAACACGTAAGTGGCTTAACTCGGAACTGCCAACGGTTGCTGAATGATGTCAAATCATTAATCAAATTCAGGAAATGGAGAGAATTACTTATCTTACTCAGGATAATGGAGGAGTTTCTGGAACGCTGGCCTAGGTGGACAATTATTATGGATTGACAGGTTCATTGCCCTGGGGGAGGGGAATGGGAGACTGATACGAGTGGGCAGATGGGATGGTCAAGGCATTAATGGGTGAGTCAACACTAAACTATCCCATTGCAGGGCCTTTGCATGGAATGGATTGTCCTCCTCTCTCTGCACCAGCCCAGTGGGGGTCCCAAATGAGAGCCATGCCACTAAGTTACTGTATTTCAGTCTCAGGTTATATTGTTCTGTTTATGTTTTTATAGTTAGTTTCCGAAATATTAGGTATTATCCCATACTTTTAATGATGTATTGCGTGTTGTAAAAAGTGCAATACAGCTTATGGGAGGTTTATGTATAAGTTACCTATATGTTTTATAAGGGGGGGGTTCAAGAGAGCATGGGATAGACATAAGGGTCTGTTAGTTCCGGGAGAGGGGTGGGCGGAAGGCAACAGCAAAGTCCTAGCGGCTTGCTAAGCAGACTGGGTGGGCCTGGTGGGCCTTTTCCAATGACACATTCTATGTTTCTATAGTATGTCAATAGTATGTCGTGTTAAATATGTGTTGTAATGGAAAAAAGATAAAATCACCAATAAAGTAAGTATAAAAAAATATAGATATTCAAGAATATTTTCTCCATAGAGCCACACCCTTTGGTCATGGGGAAAAGGTACTAGGTAGGACCACATGGGGCAAACTTTTCTAGTGAGGGTGTTGACAGTGGTGCCGGTACTGGTGCATGCACAACACCATATGCCAGATCCAAAAAGTATCACCAAGACCCTAACTGCCTTAGTTGTGTTAGCAAGGGCAGAGGAATAATTACCGTGTATAAAATAGGGAAAAGAAAAGGCAACAGATATAGACAGGAAAAATGTAAAAAAATAAATGAGCAACAAAAATTAAAAGAAGGGAGAGGGAAGAGCTTTCCTCCCCAAAGGTACCCCCCCCCAAAGGAGTAGACAGGTTCTATAATCTCAAGAGAAAAAGAAAAAAAGAGTTTTGAGTCAGGGCTGTCCCCTGTGCAGCCTAGGATGAATGCAGCAAGATGATAATGTCGCCTTACTGCTGCCCAACATTCCAAAGGTATAAATGCACATACTCAAAGGGTGAACTGTTAGATTCTAAAGAAGTCCAGGGCAGCCTGAGGATACCATGTGACAAGACAGACGATAACTGCAAGTGCTGTACCCTATTTACATGGGCAGTGCAGATGTTTGGAGGACAAAAGATGTGCCAGTTGAAAAAGATCAATAGCTTCTTAGAGAAATTGGTTAATGATGCTCAGTTACAAGAAACCAAATTAAAATTAATACGTTCGGAGCACCCAGAGTACCAGTGACACCTATAAGGTATGTACTCCCCAAACTACCCAAGGACTCCCAGAATCCACCGGGGAGACCTATACAACCTGGGATTGAGACATCTATGGGCAATTTTCCGTGTTTATGGATTCAGTCCTATAACCCAGGGTGAAGTCCCTTAGGTCTTTTCTTCAGGACAGCACTGATGTTTTGACACAGGAGACAGAGATCAGGGAACCTCTGGGTGGCAATGACCACAGTACAGTGTGGTTCAGTTTGGACATGGGCAGTGATAATATCCCCACCAAGACCAAAACGCTGGATTTCAGGAGGAAAAATTTTAAAAAGATGGGAGAAGTGCTAAGTGCACACCTAGTGGGCATTGAAGATGACATGGGGGGGTGGACCAAACATGGGCTATCATCAGAGAGGTGATTCTAACAGCTACATCAGATTACATCAAGCTAAGAGGGAAAAAGCCAGGGGCCAGGTCACCCATCTAGCTTAACTATGAGGTAGCCAGAGTGGTAAGGGAAAAGAGGGCTGCCTACAGAAGATTCAGGAGAACTGCAAGGGAAGAAGATAAGGAATACCTGAGGTTGGCTAGGATGGCAAGAAGGAAAGTGCAGCATGCTAAGGTGCAAAAAGAGCTCCAAATAGCTGAACGGATAAACGGGGGAGAAGGCCTTCTTTTATTATACAAGTTAGAAAATGGGACAAAAAAGGAAAGAATAGTTAGGCTAAGGAAGGGGAAGGATAGGTAGAAGAGGAAGTGAGCAAAGCAGAAGTATTAAATGAATACTTCTGCTTTGTCTTTACAAGGGGAAAAGGACAGGCCAGTGCCACACATGGGGAGAAGGAGGGAGGGGATGGAGGGGGGATTGAAGCAGTAATAGAGGTTGAAAGAGTGAGGGAGGGGCTGCTGACAATGAAGGTGGACAAATCCCCTGGACCAGATGGCATACAACCTAGGGTGCTGAAAGAGCTGGTGGGGCTGCTGGCTGTTCTCTTCAATCGATCCCTGGAGTCAAATGTGATGCCACTGGACTGGAGAATGGCACATGAGCAGACCCAAGGATGACCTGGGGAACTATAGGCCAGTCAGTCTGACCTCGATAGTATGTAAACTCATGGAGACCATAGCTGATGGGATACATTAAAGAGAATGGTCTACAGGACGGGAGGCAGGATGGGTTTGTGGCAGGTAGATTGTGTCAAATGAACCTGATCAAATTCTTTGATTGGGTCACAAGGGTGGTGGACAGTGGCTAGGTGATGGACATCATATACCTGGACTTCAGTAAGGCCTTCAATTCTGTACCACAAAGGGGGCTGATCAGGAAACTGACGGATCTAGGTGTGGGGGAGAAACTGGTACAGTGGTTAAACAGCTGGCTGAGAGGCAGAACCCAGAGATGGGGGGAACAGTTATCCAGCACCAGGAAGGTCACCAGTGGGGTCCAGCAGGGATCGGTGCTGGGGCCTGCATTGTTCAGTGTCTTCAAAAGTGACATTGGGGAAGGCATTAAAAGCAAGATGTTCCTGTTTGCAAACAACTCCAAACTCTGTGGGAGGGTGGACACAAATGAAGGAATACAGGACCTAAGGGAGGACCTTGGTAAACTCAAGAGATGGTTGGGAATCTGGTAACTTGGCTTCAGTGCCAAAAAATGCAAAGTGATGCACATCAGGGCCAGGAATCCTAGGATGGAGTATTACCTGTGGGGGAAGGGTTCGGGTAGCTGCTTCAGAGGAAGAAAAGGATTTTGGGGTGATGATTACTAGAGACCTAAAACACACCACACAATGCAAGAAGGCAGTGCAAAGGGTAACATAATGCTGGGGTATATAGCCAGGGGATTCAGTAGTAGGTGGGGAGGTTGATACTTTTTCCAAGCACCTAACTCTTCTCAATGACTTAAAATAGAAAACTGGGCAGTAAATAATGGAATGTTCTTCAATATTGATAAGTGTACTGTTCTGCATCTTGGTGTAAATAACCTCAACTATAAGTATATATTGGATGGCAAAATAATTAAATCTAGTAGCTCAGAAGTTGACCTGGGGGTAACTAACAATAATAAATTTACCTCATTAGACCAATGTAATATTATAACTAGGAGAGCTATGGGGCTTATTAAAAGAATACAGAATATCTTTATCTGTAAAACCGAGCAATGCATCTTACCCTTATATAGGAGTTTTGTAAGGCTCTTTACAGACTATGCATCCCAGTTGTGGTCCCTTTATCTATTAAAAGCTAAGCCAGTGATCGAAGGTGTGCAACAAGCTACAACCAGACTTATTTCTAACTGTAAAGGACTAACATACGAGGAAAGACATAAAACAGGTTTATTTTCACTGGAGTGTAGGAGACAGAGGGGTGATCTTTTGTTGTTGTATAAAACTCTGCAAGATCCCATATTGAGTAGCCAAATGGAGCTACAATTCAGTGTTTCTAGAGATAATATGAGATCCCATAACAGGAAGCTAATAGTACCCAGGGTTAACAGCAAGAAACGGGATAATTTATGTACAATATGAGCAGCTAAAGCCTGGAATAGGCTGCCACAATATCTGGTTGAGATAAAGAGCTTTGAACTCTTTAAGAAATCATTAGCTACAGATTATTTCTCTAAGAACAAATTGGTCTAATTTTCCCATTGTTATGGGGGGACAATCATGATGGTCTGTTGGCCTCCTTTTGTCCAATTCACCTAGTAAACCTAGGCAGAGCACGGTCATTTTGCTATTATACAGGTCAATGGTAAGGCTTCATTTGGAATACGGGGTAAGGTATTGGCATCCATACCTTAAGAAAGACATCAGCATGCTGGAGAGGGTCCAGAGGAAGGCAACCAAGATGATCAAGGGTCAACAGAATAGGTCCTATGATGAGAGGCCGGGAGCCCTAAGGATGTACTCCCTGGAGGAGAGGAGAGGAGAGGAGAGGAGAGAGAGGGGTGACATGACAGAGAGCTTTAAATACTTATAAGTGATTCACAGAGTAGAAAGAGACGGTCTCTTTAGAAGGAGTGACACCAGAAACAAGAGGGGGCATAGTTAAAAGTTGAAGGGAGGGAGGTTTAGGCGGGATGTTAGGAAGCATTTTTTTTTACGGAGAGGGTAGCGGCCAGCTGGAATGCACTGCCTGAAGAGGTGGTTTCAGTAAAGATGGGGGCGGGCCTTTAAGAGGGCCTGGGACAAACACATAGGAAACTCATGCGACAGAGGAAGGGTGGAAGAGAGGGACGGGGTGATGCGGGAGGGGGGGCCAGGGTCATTGGCATAAGCCATGAACCCTGAATAAGTTACCAAGCAGACATGATAGACCAATAATCCTTCTTCTGCTGGCGTTTTTCATATGTTCGTAAGCAGCATGGGTTTGTGGCAGGGAGGTCTTTTCTGACCAACCTAATAGTATTCTTTGACTGGGTAACCAGGGTAGTTGACAAGGGGCACACAGTAGACTTACTATACTACGACTTCAGCAAGGCATTCGAGTCAGTGCCATGCCAAAGGCTACTGAATAAGATATGGGATCTGGGTACAGCTAGGGAAATTATAAAGTGAGTAGTGAGTTGGCTGGAGAGGAGGCAGCAGAGAGTTCTGGTAAACGGGGTCAGATCAGTGGAAAGAGGGGTCACCAGTGGAGTGCCACTAGGATCTGTCCTGAGCCCAGTCCTCTTCAGTATGTTCATCAGTGACATAGTGGAAGGGATCCAGGGCAGACTGTGTCTATTTGCAAATGACACTAAACTCTATGGTAGAGTTGACAACATAGAGGGGATAAGGCAACTGCAGAGAGACCTGCAAAAGCTAGAAAATTGGTACAAAGTCTAGTAACTGAAATTCAATGCCAAGAAGTACAAACTTATGTACTTATGTACTGATGTACTGTGTTTGTATCTCAAACAGCAAAGGGGTCACCCTTGAACAAGTACATCTATTTAAATATCTTGGGGTGATTCTTGACCCAGCACTTGAATACTCTGAACATATCAGCTACGTAGCAAAAACTGTGAATACCCGCATAGGCCTGCTCTATAGACATAAGAACTCCCTCACGGATGAAGCCCTAAGCACTGCCATTCACAGTTCAGTAATCTCTATAATAGATTATGAGCTTGTGATCTACAGGTCTGCCACTGACACAGCTCTCCGACGAATCGCCACAGCACTAAACAAGGCATGTCATCTCCATACATCTGCAAACTGCCTTACACACACCTGTGAGATCTACAAACATGTAAACTGGCTCCAACTATCTGGCAGAATTAAATATCAAACCTGCATCCTACCAAAAAAGCAAACATAGGACCTACTACCCCCTGGATCTCAGGCACCGCTAAGACCACATAGTGGCCCACGACAAACCAGGAATTCAAACACCTCTCCTTCACTGTTTCCCTTTGCAGGACTACCCAAGGCCAACAATCCTTTTTCAGAGCCTCCTCCTGGTTCAACACCCTGCCAGCAGAAGTTACCAGCAAAGCAACCCTGGGTGCCTTTAAGCTCAGCCTGTGTCAATACCTCATCTCATGTGCCTCCTGCGACTGCTACACCTAAATGGTTTATCCCTCCACCCCCCCATACCCCACCTTTCCCTCCCTACTCCTTTCCTCCTCCTGTACTCCCTCCACACACCTCCTCGCTGACCCTGCCCCTGACCCACCCCCACTCCCTCTTTACACCAGCCTCTGGCCTTGCCTTCCTCTGTTGGATGGCTACTTATATGAATCTACATTGTTTAAATTGTTATAGAAGTGATTTGCACAATTGTGGAGTTTTGGTAATTGACAAAGCCCTCCAGCCGCTATGTTTATTTCTCTTTTGCACAATACCACTGCCTGTCCTAATATTTCAAGTAACCTGACGTGGAACCTTTGTAAAAGAGCCCCTGGCTCAAAGGTGTATCTGATTCCCTTAAATAAATAAATAAATTAGGGAACAAACCCCCCAGAAAAGAGTACTGGATGAGAGGGGTTGATCTGGACACAACATCAGAGAAAGAAGACCTAGGAGTCATCATCAGTGACTCCCTTAAACAGATCAGCCAATGTAACAAGGCTTTCAGCAAGGCTAACAGGATGCTGGGGTACATTGGAAGAGGGTTTGACAGTAGGAAGCAGGAGGTGCTGTTCCCTCTGTATAGGTCACTAGTAGGGCCACACCTGGAGTACTGTGCCCAGTTCTGGAGTCCCCACCTAAAAAAGACAGGGACAGGCTATAGATGGTACAATAAGGGTGACCTGATTGAGAGCCAGGAAAGCAGATTCTGTGAGGAAATGCTAAAGGCACTGAACATATATTCACTCAAAACCAGACAAGAGAGGGGGGATCTAACTGAGACCTTCAAGTTCTTGAAAGGAATAAACAAGGTGAACACTAAAGAGCTATTTACCACAAAGAGAGAAGCTAGGACACGGTGTCATGAGTGGAGATTAATGGAGGGTAGATTTAAAAAGGATGTGAGGAAGTATTGTTTTACAGAAAGAGTGGTTGAACCACGGAACGGTCTGCTGGCAGAGGTGGGGGTGCTTAAACCATAAATGGCTTCAGACACAGTTGGGATAGAACTAAGGGTACAGTAGTTATTCAGCAGGGCAAGGGAGGCAGAAACATGCAACAAAAAGGGGAATAGGGTAAGCATAGATCCCACAGAGAAAATATTTATATATTTATTAGCTTTTGTTTACCGGGTAAGCACGCTAGACAAGGAATGCCTATTTTCAGGTGTGGCCTGGTCCCAGGGTAAGATAGGGTAATACAGGCAGATCCGATGGACCATCGATCTTTTTCTGCTGCATTGTCCATGTTTCTATGAATTAGCCACTGCTCATGCCAGCTTTGTCCAGTCTGAATAGATACAGGAAAAATCTAAAAACATCAATTCTAATAGCAAAGGTTGCATAGTTAGTATCAGTTCATTCTGTAAATGTTTTCTTTTTTTTAATACTTCTTTATTTGCAAAAAGAAGACATTTTAGGAACATTATACCATCATACAGAGCGCATACACTGTTTACAAATACATTACTGTTCCATCTCATAGTTGTTGAACATAGGATCAATTGATAGAATTCTTACAGATACAATTAAAATGATCATAGATTATTTACACTAACTTGTTTTTTTTCTCTTTTAGATATTTCCTGAAGAAGACCTAAGGTCGAAATGTAGATTTTTAGCTCTATTTTCTATTTTCAGTGTGCATTTAATATAACCATTTTGTTTTGCTTATAGATTATTTAGACTTGTAGTATAAGATTTTCATACTGGTAATAAGTCTGTATAACAGGAATTAAAGATCATAGAAAACAACATAAAATCCAATGTAATAAGGGGGATAAGGGGAGAACAGGGAGTTAATAATAACCAAAATGAGAAACCAGCAATATTTATAGTTTATTTCATCCTGGTTAACAGCACCAAGAGTAAAGAAAGCTCATGCTTTAGCTTATTTACTATAACATATAAAATGAATAGATGAGATGTGATCTCAGAGGTCAATTGTGAAAAGTTTATCTATTTGAAACCTTGAGGGGGGGCCAAGAGGGTTAAAACGCTCTACTAGTCTAGTGGGGGCCTTCTACTAGATAGAGGCCTGCAGAGATTTGGAAAGGCTTTGCCTGGAGTTCAGTGGCCAAGCAGCCAGCCCTCCCACTTCCTGAGCTACATAAGCAGTTCCTCTCAGTCTCACTGTGAAGCATTTTTTCTTTGCAGTCGAAGGCTCTATCGGTTTGTCCTCTGAGCTGGTTGGGCCTCCCTCCCTAGCTGGCTGGGGCCTGCTCCACCCTGCTCCTGCTTGTCTCTGCTGGGCTTCTGTGTTTATTTTCCTGCTTCTGGTTTGTATTTTGCCTTCGGCTTTGTGTGCTTCCTTCCTTTCGTGGAGGGGGGGCTTTTCTAAGCTCCTAGCATACTGCTACTTCAGGGCTCATACTGCTTGCTTTCAGTTACTCACAACTCCCACACTACTTGCACTGCAACTGCAAACCTGATCTGTGTGTTTCAGCTCAACTATAGCTGTTCTATGTGGCATACTCTATTACTTTCACCTGATTCAGATTTACTTGAACCTAGCTTTACAGCTCACTCATGCTTGTTCTAATTACCTCATTGCAGCAGTCTCATTGCACTGCCTATTGACAGTGCTTTAAGAGCATTATGCCTCCTTTTATTTATTGCAGTTACAACTCAGTGTGCTCCTTTGTTTTTACTACTGCTGCACAAGCCTACTTGCTTCCTGCTACTGCTTTGTTTACTCCCATTGCTATTGTACATTGTTTTACTCTGAGGTTAGCTAAAGCTCCTTCTGAGGCTATTAAATTAGTTTTTATATCTGCATGTGGCTCCCGGTCCTTCCATCACTTCCTTGTTTGTCCTATGGCGGGGACTGGGAGGTGTTTGGGGGGTTGTGGCCTATGTGGCTAATTAATTCTGTTCTAAAGCTTTTCTTCGCTGCCAAAAATCCTCAGAGTTTGTCACCTTGATTTGGCTTTGAACTGCCTGGCTGGCTTGCCCCACTATTCCATGCTGCTTGCCCTATGTTATGCAGACTTACGTGTAGGTCCAATTATTACTGCTCTGTTTACTGACCTACCTGCAAGTCCGCACTTGCTTATGCAACCGTTGCTCCTTGCTTAAGCAAACCATTGCTTTATGCCTACTGCCATCCCCTTGGCTTCAGCTTGTGATTCTGCTGCACTCAATCTGCATTCGACCTTGCAAGGTCTCAGCACTCAATGCTCATTATGATCTCAGCACACCATGCTCATTCAACTCATCAGATTTTCAGCTCTCAATCAATTTCTGGGGCATGCCAGCCATTCTATTCTTGTGCAGGGTTCCTGCAGCCGATGGTCTCACTCTGCATTTAGTCCGCATTTCGAGCGTGTCCAACTTGGGGCAGGATCCTTCTCACCTGGCCCATAGCTGGAAATGTCATCACCCATGGCTTGGCTTTAGCTGCCTGCTACATGATAGCAGCTCCTGGTGCAGAAATTAAGACTAGCGGTGAAGGGTGGTTATGACGATCTCCTTTGGCTCTAGTGTTTCACTATAATGGTTAGCCATTGACTTTAGTGGTTTCTCTAGCAAGGCACCTTCACTGCATTCTCCCTACAACTGCCTCTGGTTCACCTGGTTTGATTTAGAGTGGGTAGGCCAGGCGAGTGCCTCAGCAGTTGTTGCTCTCCTCCTGCACCTTGGATGCACGTGTTGTTGCAGAGTTTTCTCGCAATCTTCCACGGCATTCCCACTAGAGGGTTTGAGTGAGAGCCTTCCTCTAAATTGGAATATTTTCCACCTCCCTTTAATTGGGTTTTCCAAATTACAGCTGCAGAGTTGTCACTAATTAAACTATCCCAAGCCTGGAGGGAAGGCGACCTAGGCCTTGGCTCCCCAGAGATTTCCTCCTTATAGGGTTTTTTTCTCTCCTCCATTGTCTCAGGTCATAACACTTAGCATAGTTGTTTCTCCTAGTTTCTTTAGGTAGGTTCAGTTATTGGATGGGGATGGAGGATGTCCTGCCATTCCCTCTCTCCTTAGGGGATCCCCTAATCTCAATGCAAACCATCAGTATCATGCTATGCAAGGCTGGGTATTCATTATAGGGTGGTAATTCCCCTGGAATAGAGAGTGCGAACAGCCAAAACCAAACTAACACAGTTGCACAAGCATAGCACTATACTGGCTGTGTAGGTCAGTGAACCAAGTGTTTTTAGGTGAGGTGGGGAGGCAGGATTGAAAACACTGGAGGGGACTATCTATCCCATTTATATTTTTATTTATATTTTAGATTGGTAAAGGTCCCACCTCGTCCATCTATTTGTATAAGCATCTGATCTATTTTGTAGATTATAAGAAAGTTGCTCAAATCTCTGTATGTGGCTTATAATAGCTTTCCATTCTGATAATGTGGATGGGGGGTCTCTCTGCAACCATTTCCTAGATGTCGATTTGTATACTGCTGTTAGGAGAATGGACCATAGGTAATGGGCTACCTTACCTTTTACTGAGGCTGGGGGGAGGATCCCCAGGAGAAGATTTATAGGGGAGAGGGTTTCTGTATGGCCCAGGATAGCTTTTATATGGTGGATAACAGACTGCTAGTATAGTTCTATCTTAGGACATTCTAGAAAGATATGTGATTGAGACACCGTAGCAGTTCCACAGTCCCTTCAGCAATGAGAGGGGACTGAGGGATTCCTCCTGGCTGAGATCTGGGGAATTAGGAAATATCTGGCCCTAACTTTCCATGTGAACTCTCTCCACAGGGGGGAGGAGGTGGTGGACCATGTCATCTACCAGATCCTGGGCCATATGTTTTGGCTTAAAAAGCAGCTGACGCCTTCAGGGCAACTTTACCAAAACATAATATTTAGACTTTAGTTCTGTATTCCACCTCCCCATTATTTATTACTAAGGTCACCTGCATGAAAACAGGATATTTGCTCCTGAAGAGTTCATCTATTCCTACTGATGACTCCCAAACTGACATCATAATGCACTGCTTGTGACATCACAGTTAGTACCATGGCAACAGACTATGATGTCACAACAGAGGATTATGACTTGAAGTATGGAGTCAGCTGTAGAGGTAGATGAACCCTGAGGGATAAAGATCATGTATTCATGCAAATGTTCTTGGTAATAAATGCTAGGGATGAGGAATCTTTAGAATATATGTGGAATGGAAGCTGAATTGCACCTAATTATTATTTTTTTCAAAGTTATTTTTAAGGTGTTAGCAGCTCTTTAATGCTAGGTGTAGGTATTTCTCCCATCGAATTTTGAGCTTATCTGTTTCAAAGGTTTGTTGGGCTATGAGGGATTTATAAAGTAAGGAGATGGTGTGGTCTTCAGCCTGGGAGATCCAGACCTTTATAAAGGGCCACTTCTCCTCAAAAAGCAGGGACTGAGAGTCATTTCTCCTTTGTTGTGAAAGTATGTAGTCTGTAACTTGATAATAGTGTATTAGGTCCCCTACATGCCAGGAGAACTGGAGCCTTGCTTCCTCGAAAGATATGATGGTATCCTGTCTTAACATTTGCCAAGAGGCAACACAACCTCTGGTGGCTTGTGAGGAGTACCATGTGTCCACCCTGGCCAGTTGGAAGCGTGGGTTAGAGATAAACCAAGCGTATTTCCATAGGTATGCTAAGGATAATCCATGGTGGGTCCCTCTACTCCAGCCCTCTAGAATAGTGACTGTCACTTTGGGAACTGCTGGAGCAGTTTGTTTTAAATAAGAAGAATTATACAGTACCATTGAGAGGGGGTATAATAGTGGTCTGGATAGATCAAAAACCTTCCAATGTGTTTTGTAATTTGGATTGCCCCAGAGCAGTGCTAGCCTCATCTGGGAAGTCGTTCAGTAATACGGTAGGTTTGGTAATGCTATCCTGCCCATTGCCTTGGGGAGAGTCAATAATTGATGTCTCATGCACGTTTTTTTTTGTACTGCCACACAAGGGAAAGAAATATCTTCTGTCAAGCTAATAGTTCTTTTTAAGGGAGCGTGTAGGGTATAGATTGAAACAGATATAGTAGTCTTAGGAGTGCATTCATTTTAAGAGCTTGTGTCCTAGTATGAAGTGATAAAGGGAGTAGGTTCCATTTTCTCATATCGGTCTTTAAAGTAGTTATTAAGGAGAATAATTTAAATTATATAGGAGAGTCAAATCCATTGTTTTTTTAATTCCTAGATATTTTTAAGGAGGAGAGATTCCATTAAAAGGGAATATATTCATTAGTTCAAGATGAGGGGTATAATTAAATACTAGAGCTTCAGTTTTAGTGGTATTTAGCACATAGCCTGAGAGTTCTGAAAAAAAAATGTTCAATTGCATGCATAGTACCGGTAGAGAAATATCTGGATTTGTCATGTAGATGAGTACATCATCTGTGAATAGGGCCACTTTGTGCTCAATAACCGCTATAGTGATTCCTTGTATGTCTGTGGTTTGTCTGATGAGGTGGGCCAGGGGTTCAATATAAAGGGCAAATAAAAGGGGAGATAAAGGGCAGCCCTGGAGGGTGCCCTCTTTGTAATATAAAGCTTTTGGAAATGTGGCCATTTGATCATATATACCATTGGGGTTTATTGTAGAATTTGAATAATAACTGTATAAACTGATCTGGGAAGACAAATTTAACAAGGACCTCTTGGAGGAAAGACCATGAGACCTAGTTGAATGCTTTTTCAACATCTAAACTTAGGAAGACAGAGGGGCATTTTTGCTTTTGAATATAGTCAATTAGATAGATAGCTCACCGAATATTGTACGAGGCCTGGTGTTCTGGTATAAAGCCACACTGGCCCAGATGAATTAAGGAGGGGGAAAATTGTTTTAAACTGTTAGCAAGAATTGCTGCTAACAGTTTGTAGTCTGTATTGAGGACTGAAACTATGTGGAAGGAAGAACATTGAGTGGGATCTTTGCCTGGTTTAGGAATTACAGATATAATAGCATAGTTCCACGAGGGGGGTATGGTTCCTTGTGGAGGGAAGATGTACAAGAATAAATGTTGGAGGAGGGAAGTGAGCTTAGGCTTAAATGCTTTATAAAATTCTCCTGGGAGACTGTCCAATCCTGGACATTTCCCAGTTTTAAGGGAGCCTATTTCATTCATAATCTCCTGAGAAGTGATAGGAGCCATTAGTTCTTTAGCGTGTTTTTTATGTAAGATTGGAAGTTCTAGGCCTTCCAAAAAGGATTGGATTCTTAGTTGGGGTGGTTGAAGGGGGATGAATAGAGTTGAGTGTAGTACTCCAAGAAGTTGTCTGAAATTTTTCCTATAGAACGATGGAGGTGACCAGTTTTGTTGTCTCTTATACTGTTTATGGTTACTTTAGCCCTTTGTGCTCTGAGGCGGCCCACTAACATTTTGAGACAGCGAGGTCCTCCATCATAATACTTTTGCTTAAGGAGAAGTAGTTTTTGCTCAACATAATAATCTAGTAAAGTGCTTAGTTCCAATTTTAGGGCTTTTACTTCTTTAACTAGTTGAGGGGTGGTCTGAAGCTTTTGTTGGTCTTCAAGGCTCTGTATTCGGGTTGTCAGCGAGTCTCTTTTCTCGTCCCTAAACCTTTTGTTCTTAACAGATATTTCTATACATTTACCCCAGCATATTGCCTTGACTGTGTCCCATGGTATGGATGGGTTAGTATTTAAGGAATCGTTCTCTAGGATTGCTTGGGATATAGTATCCTTAAGTTGTTGGATTGTCTCGCTATCCCTCAGGAGTGAAAGGTTAAGCCTCCAAAATGTATTTCTCCTGAAATCATCTACCCACATCTTTAAAAATATGGGTGCATGATCAGAGAGGACAAAGTCTCCCACCCATGATCTCTGCGCAAGCCCACGGTGTTCTTGTGAGAGCAGGATATAGTCTAAGGTGGAATAGCTAGAGTGGGCCTGAGAGAAAAAAGTGTAGCGATTGTCGTATCTATTTAAGAATTTCCAAGTTTCTACAAGCCCCAGTTCTTTCGATAGTAAATACATTTCTTTTATTGACCTCCTCGCCTGTCTCATGACCCTAGTCCCTTGCACAGAGGCCCAAGCAAGATCTATATTCAAGTCACCCCCACATACAATTGGACCCTCTGCCCAATGTGCCAGTTGGAGAAGAAAGGTTCTATATGTTGAGAATCCAGTATTAGGTGGAAAATAAACTGAGGCTATTGTGACCACTGTGCCATTAAGCCTTCTTTTTGCCAATGAGTATCTGCCCTCCTTATCCATAAACTGAGCAATGCATTCAAAGGATATTCTCTGGGGATCAGTATAGCAGTACCTCTCCTTCGTCCTCCCCCATACGATGAGGTCACCACCTGGGAAAAACCCAGTCACTCAAATTTTTTATGTTCTAAAGGGGAGAGGTGGGTCTCTTGCAGGAGGGCGATATCAACATTAGAGCGTTTTAAAAAAGCCACAGTTTTTGAATGCTTAACTCGGCTAGTGAGCCTATGTCCATTATATGTACATATTGTGTACCCCATTAGCCTTTTTTATCACACATTTTGAATATATCCAAACATATACTAAAATGATAGCCCCTTAGTATCACACTTTGCCTGCTATCACATCTCTGCAAGCATATCTTTTTAAAACCACATAGTTTTGCTGGTTTGAACAATGTAGAACAACCTTGTGCCAACTGGGCAAACTTCATACAAAACTTTTCCTGAAACTTCCAAGGTTGGAGGTCATTTATGGACAATGACCTCTGGGCCCATCTAGTTGTTAAAGGTAGGTGGAGGAGTGAATTTTGTTTCCCCCCATCTTGGGGGGCACCCTCCTGAGCTGAAATTGCCTTTGGCTCCATTTATCTAGCCGCTTACGAGAGTTTAGCTAACTTCACCTGTGCTCTGTCTATTTAATTGAGTAGGTAGAATGCAGCCCGTTTCAGGGTGGGAGAAAAGAGAAGAGATTTTCCCCTCCCTCCCCACCAAAGGGCATGGGCTATGAGTGGTACTATCTGGAGGGGAGGGGAGCCCGGTGATAGTACCTCAACGCCAGGGCTCCAAGAACCCACAACTAGTCATCGCAGTGCTTCATGAACTGCTTGCAGTAAGGTTTCTAACAAATTAGAATGTATGAGTGGGGGAATATCCTCGTCAAGGAGGCAGCACAGGGGCTAATTAACAAGCAAGCCCTTCCCAGCTCATATTCCCTTTTCTAGATCATATACCCTGCTAATATTAAATCTACTATTTAATAGCAACACTTTATATTTCTGTAGAAGAAGAGCTAAGGGTGCTATTTCTCATAAAAGTTCAACAAAGAGCAAGTAAGTCCCAACACATGTGGTTTTACTTTAGGCTACACCGTGAAGAGAGCAATGTGCAGCACATTTCTAGTACGAGTCCCATAGAATGACTGAGAAAGTACTCTCCCAGGCCCATCTGTGGGAGGAGGTCTTCAGCTCACATCTAAATGTTTATTATAACTGTAGACTCACCCCCTGCTCGCTCCACACAGTCATCTACAAAATGGGAGAAAGCCCTCTGTTTAGTTCTTTTATTGAAGCAAGCATTCGAAAGGGGGGAAAGGGCTGAAAGAAGGCCCCAGCTGCAGACAAAGCTCAAAGCCCGGGAGTAAAGTGGCCTTACAGCGTATTCACAGCACTTGCCCACAGTCGGAATCTTGTTCCGTTGAACTGTCAGCCCTCAAAGTCAGCCAAATCTTCTTCTGTGATGCCGGGCAGTTTCTTGATGAGGTCTCGGAGATGCTGTATGGACTGGGAGGTGGAACTGTTGGTGAGTAATCTTGACTTTCGAGGAGAAATCAGTTGCCAGTCATGGTCCAGTTCTTTCCTCTTCTGGGGGGGAGCTTTTTGTGGGGCCTGCACATCCATGCCTCTACTCTGTAGTGCTTCTTTGCTGCCTGTGGAGAATCGTAAACATCGACTCCTTCCTTCCAGAATACAAGAAGGCGAGCTGGATATGGAGTCTGGATTCAGATCTGATTACTCCGTAGAGTTTTGATGGCCGCAGAGTACTCCCGGTGCTGTTTTTGATTGTCAGGTGGGTAATCATGATCGAAGAACAACCTGGAGTCAAGATACTTTACTTCTTTTTCTTGCCATGCTCTTCTCAGGATGTCTTCTTTTGCTCGGAAGCTATTAAACTTTATTATAATGGAGTGGGGGCATGCAGATGGGTTCTTGGCTTTGGCATTAGAGCTCAGTGCGCCCGTTCAATTTTCAGTTCGTAGGCCTGCGGGAGATACAGCACATCTTTTAGCATATCTGTGAGGAAATCCGCCATAGAGCCAGTTTCCGCTTCTTCTCTGAGGCCATAGAGACGGATGTTGTCTCGCCTCGACCTGCTTTCAAGGTCTAGGCATTTTTTGCTCCATTGTGATAGCATGCGAGCACAGGGCCTGCACTGTACACCCCAAGTGCATGACATTATCTTCGGACTGTGAAATGCGGTCCTCAGCTTCTTGAACCCTCCACTCCACATGGGTGAGTTTCTGGTTCAAGTTATTGAATTCTATTTTGTTCTTAGCCCACATTTCCTTGATTTCCTTCAGCAGGGTGTCAGATCTGTGCTTGATTAAGTGCTCATTTTCTTCATCCGTGTTGTAAGGTGTACTTAGTTCTAATGAGCGCGGCTGGTTGTTGGAGTGGTTCGGGAGCTGGTTTTCAATCCGCTGCCATCCCTGTCTTATCAGGCATGTGGGGGTCAGCTCCTGGAGACCCTCTCTCATTGGGATCCTCCACCTGACATTGTAGATAGTTTGCACTGTTAGTTTTGAATAATTCGGAGGATTTTTTTATACAGCCAAGTGGGAGCCTCTGGTTTAGCTGCGTTTCCTCTTTGTGACGAAACCGGAAGTCTCTGTAAATGTTTTCTATCAAATAAATTAATTATATTTCTGTGGAGAGTTCTAGATTAGGTAATGTGAAACCATCTAGTAAGCTTCATTGAAAGGAGTACTAGTTCTGGTGATTTTGTATGTTTTTATTTATAATCATGTTGGGGTTAGTTTATATAAGTTTATGTTTCTCACAGATTCAGCACATTACTGGCTACAAATAAAAAAGGTTCAGCAGTCCATTTAGGTATAAAAAAAAATTACAGGATTTTACCTAACTTGCTTACCTACTGTGGCCGCCGCTGCTTCACTCTCCCAGGCTCCTTCTCGGACCCCCACCTGGCTAAGATTGTCCGGGCCCTGACTAGGCCACCAACCTCCAAGTGGTTGGCGCGGCTTGCTTCCCTGCTGCAGCCGCTGCTGCTTCACTCTCCCCAGCTCCTTCTTGGACCACCACCTAGCTAAGATCATCTGGGCTGTGACCAGGCCACCAACCTCCAAGAGGACAGTGCAGCTTGCTTCTCTGCCACTGCTGCTTCGCTCTCTTCAGCTCCTTCTCGAACCCCAGCCCAGCTAAGGTAATTTCCTCACGCGCCTTCACTTGCAGGAGTCTGACTGGATGGTGCCAGTTACCCCGGCCAATCCGCTTATCCCCAAGGCTCCTTTGAAAATCAGGGTGCTTTTCTTTCCAGCACATCTACTCTGGACCCTCTGCCAGGGAACTGTACTGGTTTTGGACTTTTTTGGCCCACCCACACTCCCTCGCCCGACACTCTTTAAATGATCTCCTTCCCCCCTCAGTCATAGTTTCCCTGCCCAGTGCAAATGACTACTGACACATCTTAAAGCAGCAAGCACCTATTCTGGCACTTGAAGTTATTTTTCCCCCTACTCTAGTGTAACTTATTATTTGCACCTCATTCTTTGCCCACCTCTAAGTAGTTACTTGGAAAATGAATAATCATGTAATCCTCCTTACCCTTGGCTCCTTGCCTGGGCTACTAATGATGACTGACTTCTCGGCCACCATCCTGGCCACTGATCAAATCAGCCTACAATCTTTTACGGAATCATTTAAACCAACCAACCCCCTTCCCAGCACAACTTGGCATGAGTTGTCCCCTATGGGATTTGCCATGCTGTCCTTACTATCAAACCTTGAACGTCGGTTGCTTGGTCTTTTTGTCCACTCCCTCACATACCAGTCCCCCGCTGGCTCACCCTTTCCTGTCCCCTTCTCGCACTCTTTCTCCTCACTGGTGATGTGGAAAGCAACCTGGGACCCCCTATCACACACATTGACCATACAAATGCTATCTGGGCTGGTCACTTGGGCCTCAGGATTGCACACCTAAATATATGTAGCCTCCCATCTTAGTTCTCCAAACTCGAGGCATGGATGGCCCTATATAAGCTGCATATCCTGGGCCTCTCAGAGACCTGGCTGAAGCTATACCTCACCGATACCTCATATCAACTCCCTGGTTACTCCATACTATGATTAGACAGGCCAGGAAGAAAGAAGGGTGGAGGCATAGCACTGTATGTGCTAGACCATATCTCAGCCACCATAATCGCTTACTCTTCCCCCACTTCCGCTTGTGAATGGCTTATTGCTGAGATTGTTCTGGGGGCCACAAAAAAACTTCACCTAGACTGCTGCTGTACCTCCCCCCACACACACCGTGGGTGTCCAGGGCCTATCCAGTTTTCTGGATGGCCTTGCTCGCACCTCCCCCTCCAGAGACACAATCCTACTAGGGGATTTCAACCTCGACTGGACTAACATCCCTATACCTGAGTATGGACATCTCCTAAGAACACGCCAACTAGAACAAGTCATCTCTTTCACCACAAGATATAACATACGCTCAGACAACCATACCACCTTAGACTGGATTATCACAAATGAAGTGGACCTGGTCCTACAAGCAGGCACAATGTCCAACTCAGTCAGCAACCACACCCCTACTTACATTGTTCTAACCACCAAATCAATCCGGTCTCCCCCAAAACTCCTGTCTTTCAGGAAGTTTTACCGCCAGGACCTTGACTCCATCCTTACCAATTCCAAGACTATAAACAGGTCCGTACTTTACTTGTGCTAGGATGTCTCAACTGCAGTCACATACTTTACAGACATCCTACAGAAACTTCAGGACAAACATTTCCCAATTACCACCAGAATGGGTTAGAGGTAGCAGCACCCATTGTCTATCCAAGGAACTACTGGCTCAGATGAAAATCGGGGACAAATCTTGGAAAGCCTATAAGTCATCTTCCTCCCCCCAGCTCTAGAACTCATACAGATAACTGCGCAATTCCTGCAAGCAGGCTGTTAAGTTGCTAAAGTGCAAATATTATTCCAACTTTCAAAAAGACATGCTCAGTAACCCACACAGTTTCTGGGCCTCGATAGGGTCTCTCCTAAATCCTAAGTCTAACAAACAGACAAAACAACTAAACTCACCCTCAGGTCCCATCACTGAACCTGGTGCAATTGCAGACACTTTCAACAGAATGTTTGCGGACCTCTCTCCCTATCTTAGCAAGCCCCTACTCAGTCTCCCTCTGACCTATACAGAAAATCTCAATGCTCCTAGCCCTCTCCTAGTACTGCATGTGCTCCTCCATTTTACGTTAGGGTCACTGGCATAAAAACCACTGCCAAACTCCTAAAGATACTTCCTACACAAGGTATCCCAGGTGGTGATGGGCTATACCCCACCTTCCTGAAACTGCTCTCCCCAGTTTTTGTAAAGCCCCATACCTACATTTTCAACCTCGCCCTTTTTTCTTTTTTTTTTCTACTTATTATTTTTCCATGCCTTATGTCCCCTCAGCCCCCTCTCCTTCCATGTTCAAGGAGTGACACCCTCCACATCCACCACGGCCATCTGGGTCTGCCCCTAGAATGCTACGCTGCTATCGGGACCTATTAAATGTCCTGGATTACCCCCTGGGCAGAGCGAGGAGAGATCTCCCCCTTACCTCCCCTCTTGTCCTCTGCAGCGAGCTTGCACAGCGGGATCTGCACTTGGTCAGCTGATGCTGAAGGTGGCTCCAGAGAACTTCATCTAGGCGCTGGAGGGCATTTTCCTCCAAGCTTGCGGTTGTTACCTGTAACTCAATTCCCTGAAACGCCGGCGCGGAGAATCGATGTGCTGACGCAAGCTCCTTCTCAAGCACCTACCGCGGCCTCCTCGCCTAAGATATGAAGCCACGTGCTCCTCAAGAGTCAGTGCATCCACCAGCTCCCTTAGGATGTCGGGCACTAGGCAGCACCCCTGGCATCCCTCCCCGAGGGAGGAGAGCATCCGTGGGGACGCTCTATCTTCCCTCCACCAGCCGACCCCCGCCGACCCGAATCCGTTCTCGAACCTGAACCTCGCCCTTTCATTTGCAACAGTTCTTAACTCTTGGAAGGACACTCATGTTGTACCCATATTTAAGGCTAGGGATCCCCTCGCCCAAAAAAACTATAGGCCCATCTCCCTACTTCCTCACCTGAGTAAATTACTTGAGAAAATCATTCACCACCAACTATCCGATTATCTAGAAAAATACCACCCCCTGTGTCCTCTCCAACATGGCTTCCGTAAACACCATAGTACCTCCTCCACCTTGGCACTTTTCTCAAACTATATCCTTAGAAATATGGACAAGGGCAGGGCCACAGGCACAATATTTGTGGATCTGTCGAAGGCTTTCAACCTCATAGACCACCATCTCCTCTATCTGCCCTGTTAAACTTCAACTGTTTACCAGACAAGGTCACATGGTTCCGCAGTTACCTCTCAGGCAGGTCCCAGTCCATCTTGATTGGTAAAAATTCCACTGCCCCACTACCTACCCACACCGGTGTACCTCAGAGTTCAATACTGGGACCTCTGCTTTTTTCTATGTTTATTAATGACCTCCCTGCTGAACGCATCACTTGCAAGCCATCCTCTATGCAGATGATCTAGTCATATACCACAGCAATAATTCCATGGAGTCCTTGCCCACAACCCTCACAGCAAACTTTGGGGTCGCACAGAGCTGGTTCTTCTCCAGAAAACTTCTCATTAATGAGAAAAAACAAAGGCTATGCTCTTTGGCTCTAAGCCATTCCTAGCAAAAGTAGCAAGTTCAAAAACCCCACTCTTGATTGCTACCCCTGCTGGCCCTCCACTCGAAATTGTCCCTACCTTTAAATATCTAGGTGTCACCCTAGACCCCTTCCTTACTTTCAATGAACACATCAGCAACACTGTGCTGAAAATCCACCAAAAATTAGGTGCTGCCTACCGCCAAAATCAATTTCTGTCCCTTGAAGCTTGCCTAGCCATTGCTCAAGGAAATCCTCTGCCCCTCCTTGACTACTGCTAAATCTTCAACCCCTCTCTTGCCATACCTAACTATATCCTATTCCTCCAGGACCGTGGAAAGCGGGGCGGGGGGGTAGCACTGTATATCAAACACTCCATTAAGTGCTCGGTAGTTTTCAAAGAATCGCGCCCATCCTCCCACGAATCCTTAGTCGTTCACCTATCTCTCCCCTCATCCACCCCTCTTTATATTGGTGTTCTATATACCCCTCCGAAACCCTTCACCTGACTCCTACATCTCAGCCATTTCCTCCATCTCTTCAACCTCCTCAAATGGCGGAACTCATCTCTATTAGCGATTTCAACCTAAACTGGCTCTCCTCTTCCACAAAACCATCAGCCCTGAGGATTGAAGCTCTAATCTCACTCAGTTAATCCAGGAACCCACCCGTCTAAATCATCGGTCTCAAAACACACCCCACTCGACTGGATTCTAACCTCCCACCCCATAGGATCACTGCCTCAGGCATCCTTTCTGATGCCCAAGCGACCACTGTATAACCTATTGTATCCGGAAAATCCATTCACTTCACTCCGCCCCAAATTCATCGCCATCCTTTACACCTCCTAGACAACCGCTTTTCTCCACAACCTGTCAAGCACCCACTGGCTCCCCAGTCTCTGCCTGGCCACCCACGGCATACACCGCCTCCTCTCCCACTTCCGCAGCATCTTCCTAAGCATTTGGACCACCACGCACCCCTCAGGAAAGCCCGAGTTAGTAACACACCACCGTTGGATCACAGCCGACCCTAATCTCCTGGGCGGTCAGGATAAGGCCAAGAGGCTTACAAATCCTCCTAGCTACCAGCCACCTGCCTCTTTACAAACCCTAAGAAACAACTTCATGAAAGCTATTCGACTATCAGGTGCCCACTTCAAGGCCCAACTCACCACTCACCAAGCTCTCTCCAAGGCCCTTCTGGAAGGTGATAAACTCTCTTATAAATCCTCGCACAAAACAAGCCAGCCCTAGCCTAAAAGTTGATGGTAATATAGCCCCGACCCGCCATTGTATCCAAACTTTTCAACCTATTCTTTTTCTCCTGCGCCAAGTCCGACTCTCCCTCCCTTCTACCTCCTCCAATAATCCTCCCTCTCACCACGGCTTCCACTTTCCCCTTTCACACCCTGGAAGTTTACACTTCTCTCCTCCCAAACCTGTCAAAGTCCAGTCCAGGCGGCTTGCATCCCAGTCTGCTCAGCATCTCTGCAGCTGCCATGGTCACTCCTATTACCCACATGCACTAAATCTCGTCGACACAGCCACCCGTCCCCTCCGCCTGGAAACTCGCCAAAATCCTATCTCTCCTTAAAGGTATGACCCTCCTCCCAGGAAATTATAGACCCATCTCTCCTCCTCCTTCCTTGCAGACTCCAAGAATCCTTATGCTATCAAAGCTGTCCCTTTTTCTCTCTACAAATAACTCCCTCTCCCCTTATCAATCAGGATTCAGAAAAGCTCATTCCACCACCACCACCTTGCTACGAGTCACCGACTCCATATTTTCCACCATGGACACAGGGCACATAACTACTGCCATTTTTATTGACCTAGCCAAAGCCTTTGACTCAGTCTCCCACCCTCTACTGCTAGGCAAATTGCGCTCCTTCGGCCTTGCAACTCAGGCCATAAACTGGTTTCAGTCCTACCTCCAAAACAGGATGCAGCAAGTACAAATCGGGGACACCCTTTCAAACCCTCATCCCATCCTCGTGGGCGTCCCCCAAGGCTCCATCCTTGGCCCTATCCTTTTCTCCCTTTTTATAAATGACCTCCCCTCAGCCTGCCTCACCTCCAGCGTGCATCTATATGCTGACGACACCGTAATCTATGCTTCAGGCCCCTCCCATGGCAGTGTTCACCCAAACCTCCAAAGTGATTTCAACGAGTATAAGCCTGGCTCCAGAAAATCAGCTTAAACTAAATGCAATTAAAACTGTCTCCATGGTTTTGGCACAAGACAAAGCTCGCCTCCCTGCCTGCCCCCAATCTACACCTCTGAAGAATACCCTCGAAACTGTACCAAGTATTTGGGAGTCTGGCTGGACTCAAACCTAAATTTCTCCTCCACCCACGCGATTTATCTGCACCAAACTCCTCGCCCAAACTTGCCATCCTCCCATCCTCTACCCACAAAGCCTGCCTCCTCCCCAACTCGAGTGAACTCACACGTAAAACCGCTCTACCAGTACTAGACTACGCGGACGCCATTTATGGCACAGCTCCTTCCTCCTCCCTTGCTAAGCTTGATGTCCTGCTGCACCCATCATCCGCTTTGCCACGGCCTCCCCACTCACTCATCACTGCTAACTACTCAACTCTATCGCTGATGCCACTCTCACATAGGCGGAAAACCCATAGCGCCTCTCATGCGAAATATTGGCTCGGCTTCTTTCCCCCACCTCTCCTCCCGCCTCTCTCAAGCCAACCCTTCTGGCTACTCACTGCACAGACATGCCTCGAACTGCCCACCTCTCACGCCCCTCTCAGCCTCCGGCAAGCTGCTTTTTCCTACCAGCTCCCCACTCCTGGAACAACCTCCCTCCCAACCTTCACCTGGCCCCCTCAACGGTCTTCAAACAGCTTCAGGCCTCCTCCCTCCCACCCCTTGCCTCAGCTGTGCACCAAATTCCCTTCCAGGACCTAGTGCAACCCTCGTTTTTGAGAAGTCCACTGCAGGAATCAAACTATTGCATGCACTTATCTGAAAGTCCAGGGAATTTTAAATGGTCTAGAGAAGAAATATATATAGTTCTCACTCTGATGCCCTTCATAAGTGTAACTGTACCCCCAATTTCTCCATGAAATTTACAAATACTGTACCTTTTTATCTTCTTTTAAGTGTCTTCATTTCTGTATACCTATAGTTTATCTATATCTATGCTCCCTGTTGTGTATTATGCACCCGGGTCGCACCTGGAAACGAGCCTCGGCACAGCGTGCCTTTCCCGGCCAACAATTTTAAATAAATAAAAAAATAAATAAAATATACTCTACTGCATCCTCTTCCCCACGGACCCACTTACATACCACATACAACTCCATCTGCTACTCTGTCCTTCAAGTCCCTTTTACCACCCACCACTGCTCGCTATACCAGTCCCTAGGGTGGCTCTCATTTTGACTTTGCTATGGGCAGCCTCATTGACAGTGCACTCAGGAACCATCAGCTGTCCCCCTACTCCTCCCTACTCACTGATAGAGCGGTCTCTCGGAGTCTCTGGGCCTCCTCTGTTCCCCAACTGGAAGTCTCTCGCACTACTATTACCATGGGTAGTAAAACTTTCTCTGTCTCTGCCCCTTCCTTCTGGAATAGACTTCCTTTGTCCATCCGATCATCCCCCTCCCATCAGTCTTTCAAGGCAAACTTATGGGCATGGCTCCTGACTAAGATAAAAAGGCCACTGATGTTTGTAGTCCCTGTCCCCTGACAAAGCTTCATCTGTAAAGAGGCACATCGCTTGGGTAAATGTGTTAGCTGCACGTTTGTTTTTCTTGGGTGAATAGAAGTTTTTTCTGGAATACTTCTGGATTATTTGTGTGATGCCTTGGTGTGCTGTACCTGTGCTTCTGTAATGCTGTAGGAGGACTGATAAAGGGAACTATCCAGTGACCTACCTTAAGACTGTGTGTGTAGATGTTGTCCCAGTAGTCTGGGATGGGGTACCCTATCTTCATAGAATCATAGAGATTTGACGGCAGAAAAGGACCCTTCTGGCACATCTAGTCTGCCCAATCCTCCCCTTTCACATACCCCCTCCCACCTGCCCCCACCCTCCCTCCAATACTCAGTCCCATATGCCTGTCCCTTGCCCTCTAAATTCCTCTGCCATCTCATCCCCACCACTCCATCCAGTAGTCTGTTCCAGGGCTCCACCACCCTCTCTGTGAAGAAGCGCCCCCTCACATTGTCCCTGAACCTATTTTCTTGCAATCTGAGGCTGTGCCTCTAGTTCTGGCACCCTCCTGCCTCCTCATTTGACCACCTTCACCTGCTTTATTGAGCCCCTTTATATATTTAAAGGTTTCAATCATGTCCCCCCTTTTCCTCCTTGCTTCCAGCGTGTACAGATTCAGCTCCTTACACCTCTGCTTGTATGTCTTCCCCTGCATACCCTGCACCATCTTTGTTGCCCTTCTCTGAACCCTCTCCAATGCATCTATATCCTTGCAGAGGTGTGGTCTCCAGAACTGAACCCCATACTCTAACTGTGGCCTCACCATGGATTTGTAGAAGGGCATTATAATCTCCCTCCTTCTGCTAGTAATGCCCCTACCTATGCATGCCAGCATTCCATTGGCCCTTCCCGCTGCCCTACTACATTGGAAACCTACCTTAAGGTTTGAGGAGACTATGATCCCCAGATCCCTTTCCTGTTCTGATTCTTTGATCCCCCCCCCCCCGGGTGTACTCCACTTTTGTGTTTTTCCTCCCTAGGTGCATCACAGCACACTTCTTGGCATTAAACCTCAGCTGCCATTTCCTTTCCCATTCCCCAAGCATCTTGAGGTCCCTCCTCATGTCTTCCATCCCCTCTGGGGTGTCCACCCTATTGCCGATTTTTGTGTCATTGGTAAACAGGCACACTCTCCCTCTCAAACCCTCCGCAATATTACTGATGTAGATGTTAAAGAGGAGTGGACCCAAAACTGATCCCTGTGGTGCTCCACTCTTCACCCTTGCCATCTCAGAGTGCACCCCATTAAGCACTACCTTCTGAGTTCTCCCTACTAGCCAGGCCTCCACCCAGCTGCCCAACCCCATGCTTTCCATCTTGATCACAAACCTCCTATGAGGGACGGTGTCGAAGGCCTTGCTGAAGTCCAGATAGGCCACGTCCACGGCCCCTCCCTGGTTGATTACCTGAGTCACCCAAACAAAGAACCCAATTGCGTTTATCTGGCATGATTTCCCCTTGGTGAAGCCATACTGTCTGCTGTCCTGCAAGCCACACTCCTCTAGGTAATTCAACACCCTTTTCTTGATTAATGCCTCCTTTACTTTCCCCACCACAGATGTGAGGCTGACTGGGCGGTAGTTCTCCTTCAGCTCCCTGCTACCTCCATTGTGCAAGGGCACTACGTCAGCTCTCCTCCAGTCCTCCGGCACCCTCCCCATATCCAGGGACAGGTTGAAGAGCCTTGTCAAGGGTGTGGCAAGCTCCTCCCTCAATTCCTTGATCACGCTGGGGTGCAACCCTCCGGGCCCCATTGCCTTGTCCACCTGTAGTCCATCCAGCTCAGCCATGACCCTATCCCAGTGAATGGGCTCTGATTCACCTATTTGTCCTCCTCCCCCTTAGGTGCTAGTATCAGACCCCTGCCTTCCACCTCCTCCATGAACACCAAGCTAAAATACTCATTTAGTGCCTCTGCCTTTTCATAGCCCTGCTCCAAGTGTATCCCTCCTTCCCCCCTCAGTCTAGCAATTCCTTGCCCTACTGTTTTTCTGTCCCTCACATATCTAGAAACATAGAAACATAGAATTTTACGGCAGATAAGGACCACTTGGCCCACCCAGTCTGCCCATTTCCCTACCTAATGGATAAGCTGCAGATCCTAGTTAACCAGCAGCCTACTTCTTCCTACCCCAACCCCCTAGAACTGCCTTATGACTGTCCCATGCATGCTTGAATTCCACCACTGTTTTTGACTCCACAGCCCTCCGAAGGCCGCTCCATGCATCCACAACCCTCTGTGAAAAAAATACCTTAAATTACCTCTGAGCCACCCTCTCTATCTTCAAATTGTGCCCCTTGTTCTTGCACACCTCTTTTTTGAAAGATGCTACCCTCTTGGACTTTGTTGATTCCCTTGAGGTACTTGAAAGTTTCTATCATGTCCCCCCTCTCCCTCCTTTCCTCGAGGCTATACATATTAAGCTCCTTAAGTCTCTCTTCATATGTCTTCCGGTGCAGACCCTACACCATTTTAGTTGCCCTCCTCTGGACAGCTTCCATCCTGTCTATGTCTTTGTGGAGATTGGGTCTCCAGAACTGCACGCAGTACTCCAGATGGGGTCTCACCAGCTGGCTGGACAGAGGGATAATAACTTCCTGTTTTCTACTGGTGATGCCTCTCCCTATGCATCCCAGTATCCCCAGCCCTCCTTGCTGCCCTCTCACATTGCTTGCCCACCTTTAGGTCATCTGATATGACTACCCCCAGGTCCTTTCCATTTTTATTGTTGTTAGTATCTCACCCCATTGTGTACTCTTCCCTGGGTTTTGTTTCCCAGGTGCATTACCTGCACTTCTTAGCATTGAATCTGAGCTGCCATACATTTGACCATTCCTCTAACCTTGCCAAGTCCCTTCTCATCCTTTCCACCCCACCTTGTGCATCAACTCTGTTGCAGATCTTTATGTCATCTGCAAAGAGACATACTTTTCCTTCCAGTCCCTCTGCAATGTCACTTATAAAGACATTGAAGAGGACCGGTCCTAATACTGAACCCTGCGGTACCCCACTATCAATCAATCAATCAATCAAATCTTTATTTATTCAGGCGAACATCATTGAGAACAGCTCATTTGCAAGATGGACCTGATAAGGTCAAGGTTCAATAATTGGTACATGTATAGGAAGATTTAAAACACGTATATACTTATATACAGTAATCAAGGTTCAATAATTGGTATATGTACATGAATAATTAAAACACTTATATACAGAAATCAAGAACAGAAATTGTTTAAACATAACAGGATATGGTAGGAACATATGAGATGCATTCTAGGTAAACCAGTATATACATATCAACATTGGCAGTAAACATGGCATACATTCAACATGATATACCCAAGATTCCAAAGATCCAAGGGAAGTCAATGTGGACAAAGAGAAATAGTGATTGGATGACTGAAAGAGGTGGTCATAGACTGAGACAAGTGACATGGTAGGAAGGGCTACGCATGACTAGAGCAGGGTCTGGTGCTAGAACTGGGAGGTGAAAGGCAGTGATAAGGGCTAAGGTAGGAGCCTGGAGTTAATAGGAGAAGATTATAGCCAGGGGGGTGAGGTATCTGTGGAGATGAATTCTAGGGAAGTGAATTGCCATGATATGATGGCAGCCTGAGAGGGGGAAGGAAAGAACTGCGAATAAACTAGAACTTGTGGAAGCAATTGCATTTTTCAGGGAAGAGACTTAGGTATAGATGCTTGAAGGATGCTAAGGATACCCGGTTGATCAGCTTCAAGGACTTTTGAATCGTGTTCCATGATATAGCTAGATTATAGCTGATAGCAGATCTCCCATGCTGGGTGTTGACTTTAGGCACTTTGAGCATAATGAAATTGTAGCTTTCTTAGGGCGTAGGTGCCAGCTGTGGCCTGTGTGAAGCAGTCTAATATATAGTTTGGAAGCATCTTAGTCAAAATTCTGTATGTCCACACTGCAGCATTTCTGTTTCTTCTGAGATGTTGAGATGTCCAACCGACTGCTGCATAGAGAGAGCAATGGTGAGTGTTACTTGGTAGATCTGTTATGAACCTCGGAGCTCTGTGGTATAGTGTATCCAATTTGCATAGGTAGGAGATAGGGCAGTGACTATAGAGGAAGTCTGCATAGTCAATTACTGAGAGAAATGTGGCCTGGACCAACCTCATTTTGGAATCTCTGTTTAGAAAGTGCCTTATTCTAAAAAATAGACCAAGTCTCTGGCAGCTTTTTTAAAAGTTCTTCAATATGAACTGTGTAGTCAAGTTTGTTATCTATCCACACCCCCAAATACTTGAATTTTTCTACATAATCAAGGCTTTCACCAAGGATAGTGGATAGCTGGGGGAGGTTGTTTAGTAATGAGGGATTTGTATGGCTTTGGGTGGAGAAAAACATTGCTTTTGTTTTCTTTGCATTTAAAGAAGCTTTTTCCAATAATTGATGTTGTAGTATAGAGAATTCTGTTTGTAGAACTTCACAAGCTGTAGCAGGCAATGGGTTGCTGACATATAAAACAGTGTCATCTGTGAACAAGTGTACAGTGGCTTTGGTAAGATTCAATCAATATTGTTAATATAAATGGCAAAAGGATAGGGCCCAGGATAGATCCTTGTGGAACTCCTCTTAGAAGTGGTTTAGTGGAGATAGGTCTCTTCAGCTTTCACTTGCTGTGTTCTTCCTGTTAGGTAACACCTGAACCATGTAAGGGAGGATGGATCCAAGCCTATGGAGTGCAAGGAAGAGAGTAGCAGCTCATGGTCCACTGTATCAAATGCCTTGCTTAGATCAAGGAATACAGCACAAACGCTATTCTTTTTATCCAGTTCGGTTTGCCAGTCGTTTGTAACTTTAGCCAGTGCAGAAATAGTACTATGCTTAGACCAAAACCCGGATTGTGCTGGATTTAAAAGATTAGATTCTTCAAGGTAATCTCTTAATTGGATGCTTACCAGTTTTTCTATCAGCTTAGATAGTACTGGAAGGATAGAGATTGGCCTATAGTTGTTAAGGTCCATGGGGTCCCCTGATTTCAGTAGAGGGAAAACTTGGGCTGTTTTCCAAATTGCAGGAATAGAACCAGATTTTAAGGACAAGTTAAAAGGTGTGTTAAAGGAACTGCAAGTGCATGCATTGCAATCTTTAGAAAGTAGGGTCAAGGTCAGCACCTGCACTTTTTTTTTATATCCATCTAAGTAGATTAGATCCTCCACTTGTTTCAACAGAATCGGTTTGAAGAAGAAGGAGGATTCAGCTAACTGAGATCCTGTATACTGGGAGCTTAACTGAGCACGTAGCAGATTGGCTGGAGAGGTATCAAATGCAAGGCCAGCTGTTATAAAATGATTATTGAATGCATCCAGTATTTCCATTCTGTCCAAGATTGTCACCTTGTTGTGGTGCATTTGAGCTGGTAGTGAAGTGCTAGGATCTTGTCCCGTATGCCTTAATAGTGCTCCAGAACCCGGCAGGATTGTGGTATGAGGAGTCGAGTTCAGCCATGTAATGGCAGCCTTAGCATCCTGTACTTTCTTGGTACAGCTATTCCTGGCTTTCTTAAATATCAACCAGTCATTTGGGTTCTTAGTCTTTCTTGCCTTTTTCCAAAGCTTATCTCTCTCAAGCAGGGCTGATTTAAGGTCAGGTGAAACCAACGACAAGATTTGTTTTTAATTCGAACTCTAGTAATTGGTGCATGAGTGTTAAGGGCATCTAGTATTATGCTATTTAACACCTGATGAGCTTTTTCCACTGAATCTGCTAGGTAGAACTCTTGCCATGTTGTAGAGTGATTTAGATCATGAAGATATGCCTCAGAGTTGAAAGTTTTCTTGGATCTCCTCAGTAGGAATTTAGCTGGGGGTGTTAGTTTACCGGATGACCTTATTCCAGCAATAAGGCAGTGGTCACTTATGTCACTGAACAGCACTCAGCGTCGCGTGAAGAGGTGGGGTTTGTTCACCAGCATGATGTCAAGTAATGTGCTGTTGCTCAGATTTTTTGTTGATTCTTGTTGGTTCATATATAAGTTGTGAAAACCATATGTATCACAAAATGATACTAAAGAAGCCACGACCTTGGATAGCCAATTAAGGTTTAGATCACCTAGGATTATGGTCTCTTCAGTATCCATCTTGATTTGATTCCCCAGGTGGGCTAGAAGCTTATGATCCGCTGAAGGGGCCTGTAGCAGCCAACTAGCGAAATGCTGCAGTGTTGGAGAGAGCCACTTTGAGGATGAACATTCAATTCTTTGGGCATAGATGTTGCATCTAAGCAAGTTACAGATATATTGGATTTAACATATATAGCAACTCCCCACCCCTTGTCTGGCGATCCGCTCTGAATATTTGATAATTGGGTAAGTTTATGTCTCTGTCTGCTGTGGCGGGTCTGAGCCATGTCTCTGATACCACAGAAAGTCTGGCAAAGTATGGGCAACCCAGGATTGTATCAACGTGAGCTTTTTAGCAGACTGCAGGCATTGATATGTAGAAAGCTTAGACCTTGGTCGAGGCTAAGTCTGCTGGTGAGGTAATGCACTGTGGAGGTCCGAGGTTAATTTCCACATTTCCAACACAGATCAGGAAAAAATTAAAAGTTTCATAAGGGCTTCAAGAGAGAAATGAGGTGACTATCTTTGGTCCTCCTTTTTCTATTCAGGGCTTCTGTTTAAGATAAGCCAGTCAGGGTTATGGGTTTGTGCCAATACACTCAATAGCAATCTGGTGGTCAGGCATAATGGGGAACTGTATACCCAATAATGGGGTACCGGCGATATGTTGATAGAGCAATTTGTGTCCCTACATGGAGGTTACCACTGGTTAAATTGTGGCATAGGTAGTGCATAGATAAGGATCCGGTCCTTCTTTAATAATGGTGAAATAGCGAGACTAGGAAGGTGGGATGCACTTTTCAGTGTGACAGTGGCAGGGAGGATGTCTTTTTCCCTGAACAACATGAAGAACATAGCCAGGAGTATCCAAAGGATCCCCCATTATGAAAGCAAGGTTGATGATTAAATGGAACTGGAAACAACAGTGTAGTAGCAGGGAGAGCAATAAGGAAGGTTGCTGATTTGGCAGTACAGCAGTGGCAATGAGACAGATTACTGGATAGCGTGGCGTTGGGGCAGGAATTGTAATTTGGCGGGAAAATGCCTATAAAAATAACATCCGAGGAGGGCAGGGTGGGTGAGCATAATTTTGCGGCTTTCCTGTACCTTCCCTGGCTGTCCCTCCGGTTTTCTGGTCCCTAGGCGCACGGCAGTTGCTGCCCGCCCACTGGCAGAGCGTAGCCTCTGGCTCCTAACGAGGGCTTCCAACAGGGAGCTCGACTGGGAAGAGACAGAGGATGGCACAGGAGTTAATATTTAGGCAGGAACAAGCGTTTCTGCTGGGCATTCAGACTTAAATTATCACAACAAAAGGCTGTGGGGGCTGGGGCGCCGTGGCGTCTGGCCCACTTTAAGTTAACAACAGGATGCTGTAATCACTTAACCACAGTTACACTTAACAAAAAGCCCCAAGGATTTCACAAGTACATGAAAACAGCTCTTTTGGCAGGATTTAACAAATTAAACTTAACCCAACAACAGCTTTTGCATGAAAAATCAAGCAATGCAAGTGAATGGAGTAAGGGACCAATAAACAGCGAGGGCCGCAAAATGATAATGCAGGCCATATGCCAAAGCAGTGAGTACAGTGATTTATGTAGAAGACCAAGAATCCCTGTAGTGGCAGGTCTGTATAACCTGCTAATGGAAAACTAGCCAAAAAAAAAAAAAAGGTAGTTAGACTTATCGGAGCCAAGGCAGAGTGCTTGGATGGGGGGCACTGCAGGAATAGCAGTCAGACAGAAGAGGTGTAAGCACTTTAAAACAGTAGTAGAAATTACAATCCAGCTAATACAGTTGAAAAACTTCTAATAACACAGTTAAAATGTGCTTAGCTCTATTGAAAATCTAACAAAGTGCCAGGTGTCTATAGCAGGGGAAAAGTCCTGGCCAATCAGAGTGGGTTTGCTGGAAGCATCCGTGTTCCGATTGGCTGCGCTGTCCCGTACCTTCCAAGGAGCTGCAGGTGGGTGTCCTGATCTTGGTCGGTGGCTGGCTGAGTGCCGGCTGACCATGGGTGAGCTGAGCAGCCCTGTTCAGGGGCAGGCAGCTTCCTAGGAGCTGCAGGTGGGTGTCCTGATCTTGGTCGGTGGCTGGCTGAGTGCCGGCTGACCGTGGGTGAGCTGAGCAGCCTGTTCAGGGGCAGGCAGCTTCCAAGGAGCTGCAGGTGGGTGTCCTGATCTTGGTCGGTGGCTGGCTGAGTGCCGGCTGACTGTGGGTGAGCTGAGCAGCCCTGTTCAGGGCAGACAGCTTCCAAGGAGCTGCAGGTGGGTGTCCTGATCTTGGTCGGTGGCTGGCTGAGTGCCGGCTGACCGTGGATGAGCTGAGCAGCCCTGTTCAGGGGCAGGCAGCTTCCAAGGAGCTGCAGGTGGGTGTCCTGATCTTGGTCGGTGGCTGGCTGAGTGCCGGCTGACCGTGGATGAGCTGAGCAGTCCTGTTCAGGGCAGGCAGCTTCCAAGGAGCTGCAGGTGGGTGTCCTGATCTTGGTCGGTGGCTGGCTGAGTGCCGGCTGACCGTGGGTGAGCTGAGCAGCCCTGTTCAGGGGCAGACAGCTTCCAAGGAGCTGCAGGTGGGTGTCCTGATCTTGGTCGGTGGCTGGCTGAGTGCCGGCTCCCTAGTAATCCCCCTTTCTTCAGAGTGGACTCCATTTACTATTACTCTCTGTGTCCTATTCTCCGGCCAATTCTTTACCCAGGCTGTCATCTTGGGACCCACTCCCAGGCTGGCTAACTTGTATATTAATCTTTTGTGTGGGACTGAGTCAAATGCCTTGCTAAAGTCTAGGTAAGCCATGTCCACAGCCCCTCCCTGATCTACTACTTTGGTCACCCAGTCAAACAAATCTATCAGATTCGTCTGGCATGACCTTCCCACTGTGAATCCATGCTGCCTTGGGTCCTGTGCCCCCTCTGGTCTCTAGATACTCGACAATTCTTTCCTTCAGAAGTGATTCCATCATTTTCCCCTATCACTGAGGTTAAACTAACAGGTCTGTAGTTTCCTGCTTCTGCCTTGCTCCCACTTTTGTGAAGGGGAATCACATCAGCCCTCCTCCAGTCCTCGGGTACCACCCCATCCTCCCATGATTTGTTAAAGAGGGTAGTCAGTGGTGTCACTAGTTCTACCCTTAGTTCTTTTAGAATTCTGGGATAAATCCCATCAGGCCCCATTGCTTTGTCCACCTTCAGTTTTAAGAGTTCTTTCAGAACCCTTTCTTCTGTAAATGGGCTGGTATCAACTTTTGTATCCAGAGTGTTTCTACTGTTTGTTTTAGGTACCTCCCCCTCTTCATTTGTAAATACTGAGCAAAAATATTTGTTTAGTAACACTGCCTTTTCACAGTCACCCTCTGCCCATCCCCTCCCCTTTATTAAGCCTCACTATCCCTCCCTTGGTCTTCCTTCGCTCCCTGATGTACCTATAAAAGGTTTTATCCCCCTTCTTAACTGAGTTGGCTATCTTTTCCTCGGTTTGGGCCTTTGCTGTTCTGACTGCCTTCCCAGCTTCCTTTTGCTTTAACTGATACAGTTCTCTGTCCTGCTCGTTCTGTGATTCCTTGTACTTCCTGAATGCTTTCTTTTTCTCTTGAACCTTCACTACCACTTCCTTTGAGAATCATAGTGGTTTCTTACATCGTTTTGTTTTGTTTATTTGCTTCACACAAAAGCTTGTTACCTCTGTGATGGCAGTTTTTATTATTCCCCATTGTTCTTCCACCCCTCCTTCCTGCCCATTTGCTAGTGCATTCCTTAGGCACTCATCCATTTTGGCAAAGTCAGCCCTCCTAAAGTCCAGTACTTTTGCCTTTATGGCTTGACTCTATTGCTGTGTTTATTGTGAACCATACTGTTCGATGGTTGCTAGTTCCCAGATGACTACCCACTTCTACATCTGTGATCCTCTCTCCATCTCCATTTGAGAGAACCAGGTCTGAGACTGCTCCCTCTCAAGTGGGCTCCAATACTAGTTGTCTAAGGCATGCCCCCTGTAGGGCATCTTGAATAACCCCACTCTTCGAAGTGGCTGCTGCAACTGCACTCCAGTTAACATCTGACATATTCAGATCACCCATCAGCAATATCTCCCCTTTTTCTGCCATTCTAAGTATACTTTCTATCATTTCCTTGTCCATTTCCTCCCCCTGAGAAGGGGGTCTGTATACAACCCCTGTGGGATTGTGGTGCCATTGCCTGTCTCCAAATTGACCCACAGTGCTTCTTCTCCTCCCTGTTTACCCTTTGCTCTGTTGCTTTGATTCCTTCCCTTATGTAAAGAGCCACTCCTCCTCCTCTTTTACCCTCCCTGTCCCTCCTGTAGATAAAAAATGTTTTATCCCCCCTCCTGGCCCTTTTGGCTATTTTCTCCTCAGTGGCTGCTTTTGCCCTTCTGATCTCCCTCCCTGCCATACTCCTCTTCTCCCTATACTCCTTCCTATCCTCCTCTCCAAGTGTCATCTTAAATTTTCTGAAAGCCTTCCTCCTTTCCCTGACTGCCCCCACCACCTCCTTAGTGAACCAAAGTGGTCTTCTCCCCCTCATATTCTTCCTGACCTTTTTTATGCACATTTCTGCTGCTTCCTGAATGCCTCCCCTGATAGCTTCCCAGAGTTCCTCCACTGCCCCATCTTCTCCGTATCCTCCATTTTTTTCCTGTCTTTCTCATCTTATTAAAGTCTGTGTGTCTGAAGTCCATGACTGTCGTATTAGTCTTACTTGTCTCCCTCCCTGCACTGACCCTGAACCGAACCATGCTATGGTCACTGGTGCCCAAGACTTCTTCCATTTGCACCTCCTTCACACTCTCCCTGTTAGTCAGGACCACATCCAGCAAGTTGCTTCCCTTCAGTTCCCTGACCAGCTGTTGAAGGAATACCCCCTGCAACTCAGCTAATACCTCCCTGCACCTTGCCGACACTGCATCTGGGATTTCCCAGTCAACATCTGGGAGGTTCAGATCACCCACCAGTAGCAGTTCACCTTTCTGTGCCAGCCTTGTGACTGCCTGAGTTAGCCATCTGTCATCTTCCTCTCCTTGTGCAGGGGGCCTGTATATGACCCCCAGCCGCTGGGATTCACCCGTCCTCCTACCTAGTGTTACCCACAGCAGCTCAGTCTCCCCTTCCTCCTCCTGCCCTTCAGTAACACTGATGTCTTCCCTGATGTATAAGGCAGCCCCTCCCCCTTCTTGCCTTCATTGTCCCTTCTGAACATTCTATAACCTGGAATGGTTGTTTCCCCAGGTGTGATGCTCTGTCCACCAGGTCTCAGCTGTTGTGACTAAATCTAATCCCTTGTCCCTCATGATGGCCTCCAGGTCCACCATCTTATTTCCTAAACTCCTGGCATTCACTGACAATCCCTTCCACCAGTCTTCCCCTTTGTTTCTCCTTGCACCCGTCTTCCTCTTCCCCAGCTATGTAGTACTATCCTGGGGGGGGCCTGGTAGCCCCCCAAGCGTTCCTCCTTGTGGAACAGATTTGTTCCCACCACTTTCCCAACCTAGTTTAAATTGTAGGTATCTGCTATGTATTCTCCTAGCTTGCATTTCAGTACTGCTACTCCCTCCCTATTCAGGTGCAGTCTGTTCGGTGCAAATAGGCTCTCGGCCGCCCATGTAGATCCCCAGTCCCGTACCAAGCCATATCCCATTTGTTCACACCACCTCACCAGCCACTTGTTGAACTCCCTAATCCTTGACTTCCTATCAGTGCTTGCCCTTGGTACTGGTAATACCTCTGAGAACGCCACCGATTTAAACCCCAGACTGCTACAGCATTTAGCTAGAGCTCTAACATACGAACATATGAAAATTGCCGGCAGCAAAAGGCCATCATGCTCTATCTAGGCTGCTTGTGAATGCAGCTAGCTCCTTATTCAGCTAGCTCCCTATCCTTTGAATCTATTCTGCACCTCCAACAGGCTACTTCCTGCCTTCCTGCCAGGTCATTTGTTCCCAGGTGGAACAGCAGGTGCATTTTCTCATCTTGCTGCCTCCCCCTTGAGGGGATATAATGAATGACCTTCGCCACTGTCATGTCCGGCAGACACTCCACCCACACTGCGCTGTTTTTGTCTCCACTCCCCCCAACCTAATCCCTTTCATCATAGAGTCCCCAACCAGTAGGACCCTGCGCTTCATCTCCTTCTGATCGCATCTCCCTACCATCCTTCCCCCAACCCCCTGAATCAAATTTCCTACCTTATTGTCAGTAACCCCTTTGCCTAGTTCACTTCCTGAAGCACTATCCTCACTCCGTGCTCCCCCAGCTTCTTTGCTCTGTGCCCCCCAGCTCTGAACTCCCCAGGCTCTATCTGTCAGGCTGCCCGCCTCTGCCCCTCCATTTTCTTTTTGATGTTGGAGCTTGAAGCTCCAACATACAGAAATCAAGGACAGTGCAGAACTGCATATTATGTGTGGATTCAAGGCGGGCAAAGCAGAGTATATTTTTGTTGGTGCAAGCGATGTCCTAACCACATGGGCAGTGCCAGAGAAGTGGCCCCAAGGGGTTTTGGGGCATGGGATTTTTCCACCCAACATTTTTATTTTTTTGTATATCTCTTTCTTCCCCATCTGACCTGTCCCCTTTTACCAGTCACCATAGCTCCGACACCCAGGCATTCTCCAGGGTTTATGTGCCCACATCTGCCCCCAGGGCTTGCCCACCAGTGGGGTCAGCAGGGTTCCCCAAAGCCTGCCATCGAACAGGCTCTGGTTCACTGCACAGAGCTTGGATAGCCAGGTGCAGGGCCTGTGGCTAACTGATGTCTTCCTACCGTCTAGGAGTTTCCTGAGTTCTCCCTAGGAGGTGCAGACATGCAATACCGTAATGATGCATGTCAATGGCTGCTGCACCTCCGTACACTTCTGGCAGTCCCGGACTCCCTTCCTCCCAGCCTCCACTACTGTATGCCGGGTTCCACATCCCCCCATGAGAGCAGTCCCTTGGATGCTCGATCCTTCTCCCCCTGGCCTACCCTCCAACACTCTGAGTTCAATTGTGAACCCTGATCATCGGTGCCACAAGGGGTAGCACTACTGACGCACTGACAGGCCGGCCCCTCCACCCGAGATTTAACGCAAGGAAAATAATTAAAACAAGGAAACAAAAAACATACTGTGATACTGAGACAGTGTGGTGTTTGCTCCCACAGTGCACACTCGATGGCAGAAAACACAGAACTAAGGCAGTTGAGGTGCTGCCGACAGTTACTAGCTCTGGTGCCAGTGTCATGTATGTTCCAGTGCCAACCCAGTCATCAGCACCCCCATTAGAACAGGTTGCTCTGACAGGATCCTAGCACCTATGACGCTAAGATCAAAGTGTAGGGCTCTATGGAGAAGACTGATTTTTGAGAGATAGCACCTTCCCAAGTCCCTTCCCTAACCCATTAACTTAAAAAAAACATCCTGCATGGCCTCTGTAAATGCCTGTCTTTTAGGATTTCCTTCTCCTGGGATATCTCATTTTACATCTGGGATACTGAAATCTCCCATATTGAAAACACGATCTGTGCCGGATGTCTTCCCTTCCCACACACATGGCCTTAATTTTCTTAGCTATTTGACCTGGCAGACTGTAGATGATGGCAAATAAGCAGAAAACCATCATCCACAACCAAAATAAGGTCTCCTTGATGATGCGCATGTGCACGAAGCCAGTCGGAGGACCTTAAACTCAGGTGCTGGCATCTCCATGTTCCTTAGTGGCTGTAACATTTGTGAGTGTTTTTACACTATTTTTTCACTTTAATAAATTTTGGCGAACCTCATTGTGGTTTTGGATGGTGCTTCTGTGTTTGATTGCCTTACTCTGGTTGTTTGAATTGAGCACATCCTGTGGGGGGGGGCATATTTTTCTGTTCTTGCTGGTCTGTAGACCACCCCTACCTTAGGCTTCTTTCACCTTGTCAAATAGCTAAACCCACAGTGATTCCACCCCTCTTGCCCTCCTATTACCCTATCGCCACCCATCTTGATAGAGTCCCTTATGTATTTTATTTTATTTAAAGTTTGTTAACTGGGTAGCACCAAGAGCCTCAGATGCCCATTTTCTTTTTTTTTTTATGTTCTCTATTTATGCCCCCTTACTCACTGCTCAGGAACCTATCCTCAGGGATCCCTAGGCTGTGTGCACTCCCATAGGTCCTCCACAGATAACTCCTTCTTGAGTCCTGGCAACACTGCCCCCATCCGACCTCGGTTTGTCCCCCGGGTGGGGAGGAGAGAGACCCCCCATAGTCCCCTCCAGTCCATGAGTGTGCGTTGGGTATGCTGCACAGGCCCCATCTGGAACCTGGTTGTGGGTTTCTCTCAGGCAGCCAGACCCCATCTCCAGGCATCCATAGCGGGGTTTTTCCTCTTTTCGGTGCCATACCTCAGGACGTCAGTGCACTAGGGGAACCAAGGGGCAGAGCACATCATAATATGCCAGCACTCCAGCTCCTGGCTGACGTCCTCCCACCCTGCTTGCATGCTGTCCCGCTTCACCTCCACCCGTGGTCACCCAGGTGGTGGTAGAGCAGTGGGACATGCAACCCTCTCCTCCTGGAGGAGAAGAGCTGCCTGTGAGTGCTCAGTCCTCCTCTCCCTGGCTGGCCCTCCAGCCGCCAGAGTTCATTCCTGAACCCGGGTCACTGGCACCATGAGCGGTAGCCCTATCACTGCGCCGGTGGGCTGGCCAGATGCCCATTTTCAAGGAGGACCCAATGTGTGCAGTGACCCCTCTCCCAATGCCCTTCCTGTCTTCTTCGGATGGTTATGTGTCTGCTTGTGTGACCACAGTATTCTGGAGAAAAACTATTTTTTTAAGTGAACGGTATAACAAATGGCTTAGCAGAGCTAATGAGTGGAGCGCCATGAGAAATGTAGTGTGAACACTACTGATGCCATTACCATAAGCACAGACAAGTAGCACTGACAATAGCTGTGCTGTGCTTTAAGTCCAGGACAGATTGGGAAACAACAACAACAAAAAAATATGGGTCGAGAAGACAGCAACACATTCTGGTTACAAGTGTCAGCCACAGTGGTGTAAGTGTGACTTCATTAGCGGGTTCTCGTCGTGGTTGGAGCCAACGGTGGTCACGGCAATAGTGATTGGTTACATTTTTTTATTGCCTGTGGCGCAGTGAGGGTGGGTGAATGGCAAAGGGGGGTGGGGGATTATGTAGTTAACAGTGAAACTAGAAAAGAAAGAAGTTGTTGGGTGGGCATCACTTGCTAGCGTTCTTGCTAAATGAGAAAAAAAATGTCTACTAGCCCAGGGCTGAATGTTCTTTATGTGCAGTGATTGCAGTGGAAAGGCAGTCAGGCACAGGGACTAGTTATTTACTGGTCTCTGTTGTCTGATACCTGCCTGGGTGCTGTCTGCCAATCAGAATCCACTATTGTCCTGGCCCATTTTCTAAAACATGTTATGTCATTCAATGTGGGACAGTAAAGATATAGCAGTCAGGAACTAGGAAGGGAGGTGACACTGGTGAGTTGGTGAGGGGCAAGGTCGGATTAGGTTAGGATTAGAATCTGACTCAAGGCCAGATTTGCATTAATGGAATGGGAGGGCAAAGATTAGAACCACAAAGACAAGGATTAGAATGTATCCCTCCACCTTCTGTCACTGAAATGTGGACACTGACTGCTAAAATGTGGGACAGATGAAATCATGGCGCTACAAGCTCAGAATACTGTGGAAATCAGTGCTTCTATTTGTGTAACATTTAATTCTAGTTTGGTTTTGGCTTGTTTATTTAACATCTGGTAAATCCATGAGCATAGAGCCTGTTTTCATGGGTGACCAGATGTAACACCATCAACATAAAATATGCAGTATAAATATACATCATACAACAGAATGCAGTACAAATTACAGTACAAAATACACCACAGTTAATAAACAATACAGTTTCCCTAAACTCACACAGAATTGTTTTGATTCAACACAATGAAGCAGTTTGAATTTCTATTGAAATTCTGAGTTAATATGAACTTTTGGAATGGGCTAAACCCCTGGCAGAGCTATTCATTAGCTCACTGCATTAACTAGTAATTCTGAAAGACTGTATGGTAGCAGACATGATTCTGCTTCACAAGGGAGGGAACAAGGAAGAGCCAGATAACTATAGGCCTGTCAGTCTTACCTCCATGGTGGGTAAACTGATGGAAATTGTAGTCAAAGAGGGCCCAGTGGACTACTTGGAGAGGAATAAGTTCCAGGACAGTAAGTAGTGTGGATTATTGGCAAGGACGTCTTGTCAACCACACCTGATAGTGTTCTTTTACTAGATAACTATGGCAGCGGATAAGAGACAAGCAGAGGATTTACTGTATTTCAACTTCAGCAAGGCTTTTGACTCAGTGCTACACAGAACGTTGTTGAAGTTAGAGGATCTATGAGCAAAGAGGGACCTAGTTGGTTAGTGGAGACAGCAGAGGGTGATGGTACACGGGATCTCATTGGGAAAGAGGGAAGTCATGAGCTGGGTGCTGCAGGGGTCATTTCTGGGACCAGTCCTTTTTATTTTGTTCATCAGCAGCATTGGAGGAGGAATATTTATTTATTTATGATTTATTTATGACTTTGATAACTGGGTAAGTGCACTGATCCCAGGGACCATTTTCAGGCATGACCCGGGCCATAACACAGTGGCTCAGGTGGCAGTGAATACAGTAGCAATAATACATAGTACAAGATTAGACATACCGATGCAACGACAGCAATAACAATGTACAGTTGTGGTGCAGAGTCCCAATGTGGGACCAAGAAATGCTAGACTACAGTATGACATATACATGGATTAGATACAAGCAGCAGTTGTCAAACATCTGTACAAGGTATGTTCACATAAGTCCAGAGGGCATACAGGATGTTGTATATACAAATAGGCAGGATAAAACATACGTAAATATATACAAAAGTATGTACAAGGCAGTGAAGCCGCATGTGCAGCAATTATACAGTATAAATGATGCAGACACAGTTGATGGCATGGGAGGTGACTAGCGTAGGTAGGTGGGTAACCCCTGAGAACAGTGGCAGGAATACTGTGCCAGGAGCCAGGTTTTGAGTCGGGACTTGAAACTGGAGTGAGTGTTGATGGAGCAGAGTTCAGCCAGCAGGTTGTTCCACTGCGAGGGGGCAGCTGCAGACCAAGCTCTGCTACCCATATTGGTGGATATCCTGGGAACCACTAAAGGAGGAGTATCATTTGAGCGGAGGCTGCGGTGGAGCGTACGTGTTTTCAGGAGGGAGGTTAGGGGGATTCTAGACCAGTACAGATGACATTGTCCACCATGCAGCAGATGGCTAGGTCGAAGCGGCCTTGCAGTGGTAGCCATCCAAGGGTATTATAGAGGGTACAGTGGTGAATGGGAAAAGGGGCCAGTAATGCAAAGCGGCATGCACTGCTGTAGGCAGTGGAGCGTCTGGCCATGGCGGCAGTGGATGTCCTTGCATAGACAGGCGAACAGTAGTCCAGGATAGGGAGGAGATTACCCTGGACTAGGTGAGTCTGGCTTCAGGGGTGAGGTATTGCCTGAAACGGTAGGTGACACTTAGTTTCTGGTGGAACCGTCTGACTAGGGAATTCACATGCTCAGTAAAGGTGAGGGAAGGGTCCAGCTGTACTCCTAGGTATTTGTAGGTGTTGACGTCCTGGAGGGCTGGTCCGTCCGGAGAGGAAATGGTTAAGGGGGTGTGGTTTTTAGTATTAGCAAGGAAGGGCTTTGATCCAAACAGCATGGATTGAGTCTTTTTGGCATTAACTAAGAGTAGGTTGTTTGAGAACCAGTTGTGGACCGCAGCATAGTTGAGTGAAAGTACTGAGGAGATTGCGGCCGTAGATTTGTCACTGTGGAAGAGTACCAGGTCATCGGCATACAGGAGAGAGAGTGGCAATTGAGGCAGTCAGAAGGAAGCAGGTTGACAAATAAGGAGAAAAAGGGGACCCAGTATTGAGCATTGGGGGACCCCCACAGAGATAGGCAGTGTGGGGGACCATGTTCGGCCAATACACATGAATTGTGAACAGATGGAAAGGTAGTTTGTGAACCAATTTGTGACTGTCTGACAGCAGCCTAGGAGGCTAAGCTTGGAGGTAAGCATGGTTAACCATGTCAAACGTCTTAGAGAGGTCAATGAAGATTGCCCCGGTGGCTTTACCATCATCCATGTTGGAAAGGATGTGGTCAATCAGAAGGGCTAAGGCAGTGACGGTAGAATGCTTTTTGTGAAAGCCATGCTGTTGGGTACATAGGAGGCTGTATTTACCTAAGTACTCGGTGAGTTGGTTGTGAACCGTTCTATCGAGTCATTTACTTAGATGAGTGAGGATGGATATCGGACGGTAATTATCAGTGGATTTGGGGTCACCTGATTTGAGAATGGGGATTACCTTGGCTGTTTTCTATGGGTCAGGCATTGAGGAGGTGGAAAGGGCAAGGTTAAAGATGAAGTTAAGCGGCTTGGCAATGGCCGGGGCTATCTGCTTGAGTAATACCAGAGCTAGGCTGTCAGCTCCAAGGGAACTGTGGTTAGGTAGACCTTTGAGTAGTTTAATTGTGTAGCATATGGAGAGAACTTTAAAGTAGAAAGGGGGAGGTTGCTGGTGAGTAGCAGGGCTGGGTGTGGATGGTAGTGGATCATGTGTAGGGGCTTGGCCTTGTGGTTGGACCATTGAGAGTTTACTTAGGTATGTAGATAGGTTGGTGAACTTGCAATTAAAGACACTGGCCACATTATGTGGGTCGGTAAGCAGTCCATCCTGTGAGTTTAGATGTGGGGCAGTGTTGCTAGAGCGGGGGTTTAGAAAGGAGCTAATAAGAGTCCCAGAATTTCCTCGGGTCCCCGAGGTTGGTCTTTAGTAGGTTGCTGAAGTGGGTCTGTTTCAGAGATTTGGCCTATTGTTTACATTTATTTCTAAAATGCCTGTAGGCATCCCAGAGGGCAGGAGAGGGGATTGTTTTGTAAGTGAACCAGGTGTGGTTTCTGGTCTTCATAAGGTAAGGGGGTCCTTGGAGACCCAGCGCGAGCTCCCTCCCCTGACCCACCAGGTTGTGGCAGGAAAAAAGCGATCTTGGATGGTTAGTAGTGTCTGGCTGAATGTAAAGACTGCTGTGGCTGCATCAGTGGAAGAAAGAAGCACAGACCAGTCCAAGGACTGGGTCTCTTCGAAGAGATTTGTGGGGTCTGGTCAGGTGAAGTTCCTGAGAGATAGGTATTTAGGCAGAGGGCGCTTTAATTTGGAGGACCAGAGGAAGTAGGTCGGTGAGTGGTCACTTATAGAGTCAGCCACGGTGCCAGTGTGCTGCGCACGGTCCTCCCTGTTTATGAGGATCCAATCCAGTAGAGTCTGGGTGGCTGTGCGTGGATTTATTCTGGTGGGGAGAGTTATCACCTGTACCAGGTTGTGCTGCTTTAACAGGGATACATAGTCATGCTGATGGCAGCTCAGCCAGTTTAGATTAAAATCTCCAAGAACGATGGATTCCCTATGGGGAGTTAGAGAACTCAGGCCCTGGAGGAAGCTAGTGAGTCCATCGTGCCCTGATGTGTGTGTGTGTGGGGTTGTAGCCAATATAAAGTTTTTTGCAGCATCCCAGGGTCGGTTCGGTGAGTAGCCATTCGCTTGGCGAGGAAGGGTCAGAGCGAAGAACGATGCTACCTGAGAGTGGTTCCCTAAGAAACAGGGCCACACTGCCTCCCTTTTTCTTGTCAGGCCTGTTAAGGCGTAGGAGGGAGTAGCCAGGTAGTTGGAAGGTGTTCTCATCGTGGTGTGGCTTTAGCCAAGTTTCTGTGAGTCTCAGAATATGGGGCTTGTGGAGCACTGTCCAAGCCTCGAGGTCAGTGAATTTGGATGGAAGGCTGCAGATATTAATGTGCGCAAGTTTAAGACTGGTGCATTTGTCCAGATACTGGAGGAGGGGGTGGTGTGGGAGTTTGTCGGACCAGAGTTGCACTCAATGTCACCAGCCAGGGGTAGTAGTGATAGCAGGAGAATATATGGGCAGGAGGGAAAGGTGGGAGACCAGGAGAGGTTTACCATGTAGTGTCCAATAAGGCAATATGTGTCTCTTTGCAGATTACTCTAAGTTCTGTGGCACGATGGACAGGAAGGATGGGTAAGGGAGTTGCAGAGGGACCTGCAAAGGTTAGAGAGGTGATCCATGGTTTGTCAGTTAAAATTCAGCACCAAAAAGTGCAAGGTGATGCACATAGGGAACAAGGACCCCAGGAGGGACTACTGGATGGAAAGGGTTGGGCTGGGTACTGCATCTGAGGAAAGGGGCCTGGGAGGGAGTCTTCATAAGCAATTCTCTAAAATAAACTAGGTAATGCAACAAGAGCTACAGCAAGGCAGCCAGATTATTTTGGTGTATTGGAAGAGGTATTGATACCAGGAGGAAAGAGGTAATACTACACTTCACTGTAGATCACCAGAGAGATCCCATCTGGAATACTGTGCCCTGCTCTGGAGTCCCCACCTAAAGAAAGACAAAGACAGGCTGGAGACAGAGCACAGCGCAGGGTAACCAAAATGATTCAGGGCCAATATAGCAGATCCTATGAGGATCAGCTTCGGGCACTGAACATGTACTCACTGGAGGCCAGAAGGGAGAAGAGAGACATGATAGAGACCACCACGTTCCTTAAAGGAATAAACGAGGTAAATTGTGAGGAACTATTTAGTAAGAATGGCAGGTCAAAACAAGGGACATGAATGGAAGCGGGGGTGGATTCTTGAAGGATGTGAGAAACTTTAATTTACCAAGAGAGTGGTTGGGCCATAGAACAACCTACCAGTTGAGGTGGTGGGCACAAAAAAAAAAAAAAAAACATTAATGGATTCAAGCATGGCTGGGACAAAGTTAAGGGCTTACTAGTTACTCTGGGGGGTAGCAATAAGCTTGGGAACAAAGGGGGCAGAACAAAAAAAAACATCTAGGCCGTAGGTTTCAGAGTTGGATAGGGTGAAAGAGGGCAGACTGGATCCCATATGGTAGGAGCAGTTCTGACAATCACTAAGCAGGAGAGAGACCTGGGGAAGGGGGGGGGGTCATATGGGATGACCTAATGGTGGCCTGGCACTGCAACAAGAAAGTTGGGAGGGTTAATGGGATACTGGAGTGCATAGAGAAGGGTATCACCAGCAGAAAGAGGGAGGTGGTGTTGCCTCTCTCTATAAATCACTAGTAAGATCCCACTTAGAGTACTGTGTCCAGTTCTGGAGACCACGTCTCCAGAAAGACATAGACTGGAGGTGGACTAGAGAAGGGCAGCTAAATTGGTGGAGGCTCTGCATTAGAAGTCCTATAAGGAGAGTTTTTTTTCCCTATATACTGTATAATTAGTACTCCTTTTCCTGCCTCCAGCCGCCCCCTTCTGACCAACCCCTCCCCCAGCCCCGTCACCCCGGAATCACGGGGACTTACTTTCTGCCTGGTCCGGGTGTGGAGCCTGCGGAGGGTCAGGAATCATCCTGCAGTCGGAGGATTTTTCCTCCATTTTCTCCTATTTTTCCCACTGGGGCGCATGCAGCCAGACTTGCGTGGAGGCATGCGCACGTCAGCGGAAGTCCCACAGCACTCTCCCTTCCTCTGGTGCCCTCAGTCCCATACTACCTGCAGGTCTCCACCTGGGGGCAGTCATTCGGTGGGAGTGCCAGTCCTCCCTCCCTGGGAGAGGAGAGCAGTCCTTCAGATGCTTGATCCTCTCCCTCCCCAGCCATCCCTCCCCGACTGCCTGCTTGCACCGTGAACACGGGTCATTGGCGAGGCAGGAGGTAAGGCATGGATGCCTCAGCCCTTCACGCCACTGGACCAGCTATAAAAGGGGAGGCTTAAGGACCTAAACATGTACACCCTGGAAGACAGGAGAGAGGGGGGATATGATAGAGACCCTTAAATACCTCACAGGAGTAAATAAGGTACAGGAGGGAGATTTTTCAGAAAAAAAGGTGCTCAAGGGCAAAGGGCCATGATAAGAAGGTAGAGGGGGGTAGATTCAGCAGAGATGTCAGGAAGTACTTCTTCACAGAAAGAGTGGAGAATTCCTGGAACAGTCTTCCAGCAGAGTTTGTGGGAGGCAAAACCAATGGTTGGTATTCAAGAATGCATGGGATAGACATAAAGGAATCTTAGGTAAAGGGAAAGGGGGTGGATGAGTGGGCCAGAGATCACGTCAGATCTGTGGTGATACTATACGCAGGGAAAAATGGGCAGACTAGGTGGAGCAAGTGGTCCTTATCTGCCACAAAATTCTATGTTTCTGCGATAGACTGATGGTCTTTTTCTGTAGACATTGTCTATGTTTCTAATAATATCCTTTCTAAGTGGGTCAGCAACTTTTCCATGTGGGATAGACAGCACTGGCCCTAGCTATCCTGAGGCCCTGTGCGAACCTCCTTGCAGGGCCTCCTCATCAGAAGTTGCAAAGCCCCAAGGAACATCTTTATCCCTACCATGGCCTCCCTATATCTTCATTTTCAGCTGGTTTTGTGTTATTTTTGCATGTTACATGAATTAGAACATAAAGGACCAAGAAGAAAGGCGGTCAACTGGACGGATTAGGCTTTTTGGGGGGCACTCTGGTCTTGGAGCCCCGTGCGAATGCACAGTTCGTAGCATGCTAAGGCTGTCTATGGGGACAGAGTGAATCTGAGGGATAAAGGACATCTCTCCTAATGTGGGACAGTTGAGAGGTATAGATTATTATGGGAATATGATGTTGGAGGAAGTGGAAAAGGTGGGTGCACTTAGGTTTAGGACTCTGCATTGGTGACAGAGGTGGTTTGTAAACTCAGCACACCTTAAATGGATTGGCTCCTGCTGTATTCAGACACACACTTTGCACCACTATCAACTCTGCAAAAAGGTTAGTGTATGTGTACTGTATACAGTCCTGAATGAAGCAGCACACACAAATTCGTACATCCTCTGGAAATGGCAGTACAGTCACCATTTTTTCCAGCTTGTAGTTATGCATACATAGCATGTCATAGGTATGGACTGGATTTAGATAATGCTATATTAACAGTTTTCTAGGTTTCACTCACTTAGTGAATTACTAAATGGAATACTAGCACCAACCTCTCCCTTTCATCTCTAAGTAGTACCTGTGAGTAAAAAGAGATCACCCTCACCATCAGTCACTAGTATCCCCTACTTGCTGTACAAGTACTTGGTCTCCAATATTGTCATTACATTTTTTTTGTACTTTAAGAAAACAGAGATTACTCACCTGTAACCATAGCTCTACTAGTGGTATTCGGTTCATATCCACACTTGGGCAGTTGCTGGGAATCAGCTTAGTCACCAGATGTCTTCAAGCTAAACTCCTCCTCGCCCCCCCCCCCCATGAGTCATTCTCCAGCTTCACCTCGTTAGATCTTGCATGCTGGAAGCAGGATTCCATGTATCTCTTGTCAGGGGAGGTCAGCTGGATTGTGTGGATGTGAACTGAATATCAATAGTAAAACTAGAGTTACAGGTGAGGGTGTACCGACACAAGGTTGACACCACTAAGTCGAACTCCAGCACAGCGACAGATTTCACTAGGATGCGGCGAGTCACTGTGCTGGAACTCTGCAGACACTGGCAGTGCAGCTCCCAGTGTTGCACCCCCCCCCCAGTCTAACTCCTACTCGGAGTTAGATATTTAGAGAACGGGCGGTGTGGGGGGCTCTTTCGGGGGGGCGCAACCCCCAGATGGAAAAGCGCCAGCATCCCTGACTCGGCATTGTGTCTGTCGCTATCGGGGATGTCGGCGTGAGCGCTGTCAAAATGCTATAGTAAAACCACAGGTGAGTAACCTCTATTTCTATCAGCTTGGATTCAGTTCACTATCTGCACTTTGGCAGACTCCTAGCAGTCCTCCAGGATGAGTGGGCAAGGAGCACAACCCTGTTTGATAAACAGAGACTGGAGGACTGAGGTCCTAAAAGCAGCATACCAAAGACTGAGCATGTTGATGCTATTGTGGAATATGAACCTGAATACTTTAGCCCAGGTAGCAGCCTTACAGATCTCCTCCATCTGGATGTACCTAGAAACAGCCATGGGGCAACATTATGCCTGAAAGAATGAGCCTCCAACCCTGTAGGTGGCTCCCCACCAGCCAACTGAGACAAAAGGGTGATACAGGATGTGTTCCACCTGCTAATCGTCTGCCTTGCTGGCAGTCTGCCAGAGGTGGTTTCAGTAAAAGTAACAAACAGCTGGTGAGTCTCACTGCAAATCCCTGCCGTGCATGGCTTATAATAAGAGAGCACTCTATGCAGGTCCAAAGTATGGAGCCTACGCTCGTCATCCAAGGAGTATAAAATTTCATCCAAGGGGTATAACATTTATCACTTGGTTAAGGTGGAATTCAGACAATACCTTGGGAAGGAACTTTGCATGGGAGTGAAGGATGACCTTGTCCTTTTGGAAAACCAGGTATGGGGACTCCATTGGGAGTGGCTGGAGCTCAGTCACCCTTCTGGTCGAGGTGATAGTGACCAAGAAGGTGGTCTTCCATGTCGAGTATGATAATTCACTCTTGTGCACCAGCTCAAATGCATCGGCTTGAATGGTTTATCCATCAGCACCAGCAGTAAGTTCCATGGAGGTGTTGGAGGGGACAAGTGGCCCAGGCTTTGGAAAAAATGCCCAAACACCTTTTTCTGCGGCACCATCAGTATACTAACCAGCACCTGGTATGATGGTTGTCAGGTGCACCTTTAGGGATGTGGTTCATAGCCCTGACTGAAACAGGGACCAGAGGTAATCTAGGATCATAGCCACTGGGCAGGCAAAGGGATTGATACCCTTGCCTTGGCACAAAGTGAGAACCTCTTCCACTTAAACATGTATGTTTTAAGAGTTGACTCCTTACAGGATGCTTTCACAATGTGGAGAATGTCTTCCAAGAGGCCCAAGGCCTGAAACTATAGCCATTCAGGTACCAGGCTGAGAGGCACAGAGACTGAAGGTACTGGTGATGGATTGTTCTGCCTTGTCTGGTCGGTATGTTTGGGTGGAGCAAAAATGGTCACGGGGACCTGCTGCTGAGGCTATGGAGATCCTGGTACCAGAACTGTCTGGGCTACTCTGGGGCCATCAGGATCAGGTTTCCTTTGTCCCAACATGCCTTAAGCACCACTTTGTGGATCAAGGGGAAGGGAGAAAAGGTGTACAGAAGGCCTGGGGTCCAGGGTCAATAGAAGACATCCCCATCAGTGTTCCCTTCTGAGAAGGGTTGACACAGAACAGCCTTCATTTTCTATATTCCCACAAGGCAAACAGACCTACCAGAGGTGTGTTACACCAGGGAACAGCAGCTCTATGATGTCCTGGCACAGGGGCTACCTGTGCAAGGTGTGGCCTACCCTTCTAAGAACATCTGCCATCTGATCATCATTTTATGCAACATTTACCACCAGGAGAGAGACCCGAAGTCTGTGCACCAGTGACTAAGTGCGGAGCACCTCTTGACGCAGAAGAAAGAAGTGCTTTCTGCCCTGCTTGTTCAGGCAGAACATAGTGGTGGTGTTGTCAGTCTGGACTTGCATAATCTGACCCTGAAGCAAACTCCATCAGTGCCAGACATAATGCATGGGGCTCCAACAGGTTGATGTGGCATCGGGTCTCACTGGGCAATTAGAACCCATGGGTTCTGTGGTTGGCTAGATGAGCACCCCATCCCTCCAGAGACGCATCTGTCATCAGGGTGAGGGTTTGCGCTGGATGGACAAAGGGAGTTCCTCCTTGGGGTTCTGGAGATACAGCCACTATTCAATGACTTACTGCATCAGCTGTGTCACCAGTACTGGCTGGTCCAGGTGACCATAGCACTGAGACCGTTGGCCGCCCAGCTCCCACTGGAGGGGATGCATTTACCAGCGGGCCCAATGTACCACACTGGTCAAAACTGCCATGAACCCCAACAACCAGAGGAATTCTCAGACTGTGTGTGATTGCCCAACCTGAAATGATCAAGCAAAGGATGTAAGATCCTGCACCCTATCCACAGGCTAGTGAGCCCTGACTCAGAGGGAGATATGAACCAGCTCAGACTTGGCTGGATTAATCAGGAGTCCAAGGTCCTCAGGTTGCCTGAGGGCTGGCCGGGGGAGAAGGATGGAGCGTTCCGTGGACTGCTCTCCTTCTCCAGAGGGAGGGTGGGGATTGCGTCCAGTGCATGATGGACCCCTGATGAAGGCCGGAGGTACTGCAGCATCCAACACAGCTAGAGCTAGGGGGCGGGGCGGATGCTGCCCGTCATTGCACGTCCCCGCCCCCCTAAGGGGACAAAAACTCCTCCTGCCAACGCCTAGATGACGTCTGCCCCTGCTTTCATAGCCTCACACCGACTCCTCGACCTACCCAATGCTCGTGGCACTTCATTGGGGAGCCGAGTGCCGCAGCCCCACCCTGAGGGGCAAGCTAGGGGCTTCGAGGAGGGCGGCTGATCTGAGGTGGAGAGAGGGGTCCATGACCGGACTGAGAGTACTGATGTGGGGGGCGCAAAAAGACTAAATTTAAAAAAAAAAAAGGAGTCCAAGGTCCTGAGAGGTCTGGAGAGCCATATTCTTGGACTGCTCCAATGCCTCCCTGGAGATGCCCTTGATGAAACAGTCATCCAGGTATGGGTACACACTGGCACCCCTGCGCTTGAGGTAAGTCACCACCACTGAAAGGCACTTGGTGAAAATCCTGTGTGCCAATGATAGGCTGAATACATGACCTTGAACTGGTAGAGAACCCCTTGCGCCCAAAACAGAAAGTACCAATGGGGGATAGACACAACATCCTCATGTTCGGGTCATTCATATTCAGAATGAGGCACCAGCCCCCCCCCCCCCCAGTCTGCTTCAGTACCAGAAAGTTCCCGGAGATGTATCCCTGTGATGCCAGGATGTTCACAACCCATTCATCACACTGTGCTCAAGCACCTGAGCGATTTCACTCTGCAGTGTGGGCAGCATGCCCTCCAGCACCCTGGACTCCTTTGGTGCTTGGGGTTGGTAAGGCAGGACAGTCTCAAATTCAAAAGGCAGACCTGAATCTATTACTTCTAGCATCCACTTGTCTGAGGTAATGGCTGACCACTGTGGAAAGACATGGCTAAGCTGAGACCCCACCGCAAGCTGTGACAGGGACCAAACAGGAGGAGTAATGGAATCCCACAACCCTTCAGCTGAAGAGCTGGCGGGAGCTCTGACTGGCTGGGTGCCCAATGCACCACTGCACTCCCTCATTTTTCACGCTCTGACCACCCTGCATGGGCTTGTGGCAATGTAGCTGGAATTGCCTTTGCTGCAGCTGGTAGCCAGAGCCACAAAAGAAGCCCTTTTTCTTTGCCTTTGCATGCTTAGTAGCCTGCTGTGACACTGGACTTCTCAATACAGGTGAGATGGTCCTCCACCCCATGACTGAAGAGGTCAGTGCCCAAAAATGTTACATCTGCCAACTTATGCTGGGTCTCTGTGGCAAATGTAGAGACACAGTCAGGCCCCCATGTCAAAGGCCATCTGCAGACATTGTCCCTCATAGCTGTGGTTCAGACTAGGCTGAGGCCAGGAGCAGAGAAAGCAACATGGTGATGAGGTCAAAGAGTGTGTGAACACACCTGGCCATGAGCATGGCATAGCTAGACTGCCCAATGCTCAAGGTGGCTGCCCCGTAGACCTTCTTGGCCATGAAATATTGCTTCTTGCACTCCTTGTTTGGCAGCTTGTCCACATCACCCTGGCCTTTCATTCACTGAAAGGGCAAGTTGGACATGGACCTGTCAGTCAAGAGGTGCTCAGAAAATCCAGAGAGGCTCTCGATAGGGAACATGTGCTTGCGGACCATGTGGGTGGGGTGCTGGGCAGTGCGTAGAGTGCTTCCAGAGATTCAGTGCTGGCCACAGAATTGCCTCGGCCACTGGGAATGAGGATGTCCATGAAGGGGTCAGATGTCTTCTTCTGGACTGGCTCCAAAGGCACATTCAAGGTATTTGACATGCTAGAAGAGATTGGCGAAGGAGGTCAACTTACTCTGTGAGGATCGACCATCGGATGAGTCGTGGTCGACAGGGCATTGAACTGAGAAGGCCATCAAGGATTCCCTGTCTGAATTGGAGTCTTCCTCAAAGACTGGCCTTGGGTGCTTGCCCAGGATGCAGACAATACTAGCATACTAGGTGACCATCACCGAGAGGTGCCCAGGCAAGTTGGGCCCTGGTCGGGTCCACTTGATTGGTGCCCCACTAGTTGAGAAGGAAGGAGTTCTACTGCAGTTGGTTGAACTGGAGGAGCCCTGGGCAGAGGAACCACTGGTCAAGGCTTCTGGGCCATCAGACCCCGTGGTAGGATCAAAGGGGCCAGCAGTATGGTTCTACCCTGTCCTGGGCCAGTGACTGCCTATTTTACTGCCTAGGATATCTTCATATCCCACTTTGAGTCCTCCGAGGATGACAAGGAGCTGACCTCTGTTGAGAAGTACATCGATGGAGTGGAACTGCATGGGTACCTTGATCTTGACTATCAACCCTCTCGAGGGTGAGGGGGGTCCACTAGCAGAGCTGTGTAGACCACTTGTTTAGGCAGCACGACTACGATCAACTTTGTAGCGAGCACCAGAGGGGGGACTGGCTTAACTGGGGGCACCAGCACAGCCTCCTATCTTTCAGTCAGGGAGGGATCCGGGAATACCGGAGTCCTTTAAGATCAACAAAATGACCTCCCCCTCTGACTCTAGGTTTACCGGGTGGACCAGCTAGAGAAAAATCTCAACAGGTTTGTTGACCAGAATCAAGTTCAGAGGTTTTGTTAGGGGCACTGTGTAGCTTTGACCCTGTCTTCAACTTCCCCCTTGATCAGAAGTAATTCGATCAAGATTGACTAATCACAGTCAATGGATCATGAATGGGGACGTTCACCTTCCCATGATCGATGGCAGCTCTCTTTGTACTTCTTTTGATAGGAAGGATTCTTCCTGAAAGTCTGAAAAGACAGACACATTTCCTGGAACTCTAGTCAATTCCTGAAGGGGAGACCCCCAGGCGGTCCCATGAGCTTCAAAGCCCAGACCGACGAGGAGCATGCTGCCACCTCCTCCTCCTCCTCCACCATTGCCACCAATTGGGCTGCTGATCCAGCAGCCACAGAGGCATGTCAATGTTCCTCAGGCCTACCTTGGAGGAGACATACCTTCAGTTTCTCAATCAACACAGGATATATGGCCTGGCAACAAGGGCACCCACCAATGTTGTGGCTAGCCACCAGACAGTAAGAGGCATGTGTCGTACTGATCCGTGGCTAATTCCTTCTGCTGGCACTGAACACATTGCTTGAAACTATGTTTCATGTGGTCCATCTTTGAATCGACAGTGGAGTGTTAACTAGAAAACAAGACACACACACTGTCAATCAAACACTTTATTGAAAAGTCAGAAATCACCAAAAATGTGTGTGCTTGAAAACTGGAATCCCCCTAACACTGCAAGAGCTGTGAAGGAGGAGAACTGTCCCTTCCAGTGAAAAAGAAGATCAGACGCCAGATGGGTGGATCCAAAGGAGGACAGAAGCTTAGTTTGAAGGCGTCTGGTGATGGAACTGGTTCCTAGCAAACTGCCAAAGTGTGGATATTGAACTGAATCCAAGCTGGTAGAACTTGTACAGTATTTGGTATCTTTTGGATGATAAACTAAGCACTTTTTTTACCCTGCTTGAACAAGCCCCCCCCCCAATGAGACTGTATCTTATGGAGCCATCCTATTTCATGCTAGTTTCTAATAAATATAGATGTCTGGGAGGGGAGTAAACATATATTTCTTATTAACTTGACAACTCCCTGAGGTTGTAAGCCATTTCACAGTAGGGGTACTGCATAGGATTAAGGCTTAACAAAGGGGGAGGGGTTAATGGAGCTAAAACAGGGAGTGCCAGACAAGGACATACAGGGAGACTGCTACCTAAAACAGTCTATCCTTTCTGTAAATTCAATGTATTAAGTTTAGAGGTGTGCACAGTTGGCCGACTGGCAGCCCAGCAAATCTGACCAATCAGGATGCCTCTGGCAGTGGTGTCCACTTGCCAGTGTGAATACCTGCAGGAGGTATACACGACCGTTGTGTAAGTGCAGGGTGCATGCTCCACACAGGCAGAAAAGCAAAGGGGTTACTGAAGGTGCAACCTTCATTTTTCAGTGCAAGAAAGATCTGGATCATGAGAGGTGTGGGCTTACCTTCTTGCATAAACAGACCTCACCCAGTTCATTTTTTGATGTTCAACTGCATTGTCTCATGTTTTGCCACACCAAAGAGTCAGGCTGACAGGAGAGGCAATGGTACCAGAAAGGAAAAAAAAAACATTTGCAAGGGTGCAGACAAAGAGAATAAAAGACCAAGTATGCAAGAATGCATTTCTCTTCCAGAGCATGCTTCCTGAAATACCCAAAAGGATAGGTGGGAGAGTGAGCTGTAGGTCTATGGAGGAGATTCTCTCAGAAATCTACTGCGACTGATAAGCATTGTCCCTGGAAAATTGCAGGAAAATTACCATACAGTGCAGTGAATTCTTGCAAAAAAAAAATTGTGGGAGTTCTGTGATACATCCCCAGTAGTCCACAATACATAATTCAATAAATCTTCACAATAAACTTTATATATTGGTCGGCACTGATTTGAAGGTAAGTTTGTGCTATTGAAATGAATACTAAATTCATTGAAATGTAACCCATCTTCTAAAATCTAAAAACAATTGCCTCACAGAGTGCTAACTAGATTCTATTTAGTGAGTCACAGCCAATCAATATTAAATAAACCCAGAATCAACAATGAGATGTAGAATCATGTAGTCTGATCAACAACTATTTACAGTGCTCTGTCAGTTACCATATATCTTCATTTAAAAGCCATCTTAGAATACAAGCAGTCCTGTTATAGTAGCCACAACTATATTCTACCACTTTGGTGCAAGAAAAAATAAGTAGATAACTAAGAGAGTCAGGAAATTGAGTTCTAGTAAAAATATATTTTGTTAGTTTAGTTAGTTTTTGTTGACCGGGTAAGTGCACTAGACAAATCCTGCCTATTTTCAGGCACGACCTGAGGGAGGGGATACAGATGAATGCCAACTGACCTTGAACCAGATTAAGCTGTTGGTGGTATTTTTAGTGAACGAGGGAAATTTGGCCAGGACACTGGGGAAATTCCCCATGTCTTTTCAATAAGTGCCATGGGATCTTTAACACCCACTTGCACTACCACCAATCCAGGAAGATGGGACCTCGGTTTAACATCTGATCCGAAAGACAGCACCTCAAAAGTGCAGCACCCCTCTCATGCTGCACTACAGCATCAGTATTGGGATATTAACCCAAGTGCCAGATGTGGGAACTGAACCCACAGCCCTCTGATCTCCCGGCCTCAGAGGCGAGTGTGCTACCTACTGAGCCACTGACACTGCTAATTTAAAATGATTGATGTTCTTGATTTGCACTGTAGGTGCTGCACACTATTTTTAAAATCATATATTTAAACATCAAATCATAACAATATATTTTTGAGCGTATGAAGCCTTTTAGTAACTGGTAGGGTAGAGCTGAGAGTATGCGCAGGGATCTGGAAAAACTGGAAGAGTGTTCCAGGTAGTGGCAACTGTCCTTCAATACAAAAAAGTGCAAAATCATGCACTTGGGCAAGAAAAACCAGGGAGCAGAATACCGGATTGGGGGGTGGGCATGTCCTAGAGGTAACCGAGCTGGAAAGGGACCTTGGTATAATCATTTCACGGGATCTGAAGGTGGCAAAGCAATGCCAGAAGGCGGTGGTAAGGGCCAGTAGGATGCTGGGATGTATCAGCAGGGGAATCACTAGCAGGAAGAGGGAGGTCATAATGCTCTTCTACAGGCAGCTGGTCAGGCCACACCTTGAGTGTGGGGCCCAGTTCTGGAGGCCATACCTAATGAAGGATGTGGAGAGGGTGGAGTGGGTCCAGAGGAGGGTGACAAAAATGGTGAAGGGCCTCAGCCATTTGTCATATGAGGAAAGGCAGAGGGTCCTAAACATGTACTCCTTGGAGCAAAGAAGGGAAACGGGGGAAATGATTGGGACCTTCAAGTACATCGGGGTATAAACAGGGTACAGGTAGGCGACATTTTCCAGCTAAAGAGGCAATCAAAAACAAGGGGACACGATATGCAGATAGTTGGGGGGGAGGTTCAGAGGAAACATTAGAAAATTCTTCATGGAGAGGTTGGTAGATAGGTGGAACAAATTCCCAGTGGAGGTGGTGGGGGCGAGGACTGTGGAGGGATTCAAGGGACCATGGAATAGACACAAGGGTCTCTTGCATCTGGGGAGGGGGGAACGTTAGCTAGTAGCAAAGACCTAGCTGTCAGATGGTCAAACTGGGCAGGCTGGGTGGGTCTGGCGGTCCTTTTCTGTCGACACATTCTGTTTCTATGTTATTGTCAGTACATCATACAGCGGTTACCTTATAATGCACCTTTGTTTTCCTCTGGCTGCATTGATTTTGTTTATGCAAAGATAAATGTTCACAGGCATTTCTGTTTTAAAATCTTGTTTTCAGGACTTTTAGTCAAGTTTTTATTGTAGTCTTTGCATGTGGGCATCTAGATAGTAGATTGTCAAGCGAGAGATCACTGTCACACTTCTAACCACAGTCAGGTTTATAATCAGCAGGGTAATCCAAATTCCTCAGATGGTTGAATGAAACTCATTTTGAATGAAATAATTTTCAAAAGGAAAAACCTACCCTACCAGTTACTAAAAGGCTTCATAGCTAGCACTCTATTTAGGTGAATGGGATAATTTGCACCTTAGCTCCCACCTACTGTTTTAGTCTCTGTGGCAACAAAGAGTTTTTTTGATAGGCTGCTTCAACACAAATAGCCAGTGGATTTTGAAAGCAAACTAGGCAGGGGTTCAATTAAAGCAGTTTCCCATAAACCCCTCCCTACCTTGCGCTACATTATTTGGCCAAGCCCAAGTCTGCATGCCAAACTGTCTGCATTAAAAGTCTTTTCTAGAAAATTGTAATAATTTTTACATATTTTAAGACAAAAACACAAGAAAGTGTGGAATATGTCAGTTTTTGCAGAGAATGGTGAAAATTGTGGATTCTGCAATAAAACTGTGGGTGCAGTTTTCCAATGTCCCTACTGATAAGTAAAAAAATCTACTTTTTTGAGGACAGCTCCCTCCATAGAGCCACACCTTTGGAACAATTCTCAAGCAGTACAAAACAAAAACAGGGGGACAGACAACAGGGCAGACAAGACCCTTAACACAGCAGGCCTTGGAGGGCTGCAAGGCTGAAGCCATCCTGTGTACATGGCATCAGGTCCAGATGGTAGTATTTAGTGAAACTGTGGACAGAACTCCATGTGGCAGCACAGCATATGTGAGCAGCCAAGACTGAAACAAAAACAAGCCACAGAAGTGGCCATGCTATGGGTGGCATGCCCACAGAAAGGACCCGGAAGCTTCTTACCAGAGCATAATAAAACTTGTCAGTCCCAGGTTACACAATGTTTAGACAGAATAGAGGGAAAGACAGAAGGGGGGGGGGGGATAACCCTGTATGTCTGGGAGGGCACAGTGGCTGTGAAGCATGGACACATCAGGGGAAGCAAAGAGCAAACTGAGCTGCTGTGGTTTCACCTTGTGGCACCTTCAGGCAAGAAGATACAGGTGGTGTGATCGACAGACTGCCAGAACAAAGGGAAGAGAGAGATAGGGAGCTCAGGGAAGTACTTGCAAGGGGAGTAAAGAATGGGGAAGTGGTGGTGGTGGGTGATCGAACCTGCCAGATATTGACTGGGACATTCCGGTGGCCAGGTGCAGCAGAAGTCAAGCCATGTTACATTCATTGCAGGACTGCCTGCTGGTGCAGCTGGTTAAGGAGCCATTCCCGATTTGGTGCTGATCAACTCGGAAATAGTGGATGGAGTGAGGGAAGGGGAGCACTGAGGTCCAGCAATCATAACTCCATTTGGTTCAGGCTGGCCCTTGAGAGCAGAATTACCCTTCAAAAACAGAAGTCCTAGATTTCAAAAGAGCAGACTTTAATCAGATGAGGGAGCTGGTCTGAGACAAATTGACCAGGTGGAGCATTGGATTTGTAGAGAAAAGATAAGAGTGCAATCCAATAGACCATTGTTGAGGGAGTAGAGTCATGCAAGAGAATTGTTACAAAATGAAAGAGGTACAAGAGACCAATATGCTTCTCAGAAAGGGTCAGAGTGAGAAGCAGTGAGAAAAGGTTCCACCAGGTACGAGGAGAAGTTGGGGGGGGAGGAGTGGGGAGAGTACCAAACAAAAACTAGGGAAGCAAAGAGGACTGTCAGGGGGGCAAAGGCAGACACGGAGCTGCATATTGTGGAGGCAGGCCAGGGTGGGGTAAAACAAGTCTTTGAGGGTATCTCAGTCGTCAGGTTACACCATAGGAACTTCACTGTTGCTGAATGGGGAATCCACACGGAAGAGTTTCAGCAGTACAACTGGACCCGCCCATGCCGTCGATGCCAGCCGACGTCGCGAACCCTATAAAGGCACAGATGGGCCCATACCCCCTCAGTTTCTTTTCACCATCGGCTTGCTAGCACACTCTCCACAGAAAAGCCATTGCAGTGTTCACATCTTTTTTCGGACTACGGCCTTTTTTCTCCACATCCCTCTCAAATCTCTTTTCAGAGATTTAGTCTGTTTTTATTTTATGTCAAGAGTTAAACCTTCAGCTTCTCTCCTGCGCCACTGTGGAAAGAAGATTACCTCCAACAATGAACACTCAGTGCGTGTTTGCTGTCTTGGGCCTGGTCACGATGCCTTGGACTGTAAGCTCTACCAGCAGTTTAACCAAACCACCATTAGGCGACGTAGAAAGGCTCTCCATACCTTCATGGAACAGCAGGTAGCCAGCTCTGAGCCTGAGTCCTTCGGGGCGCCGGCCAGCCAGTCACCCTCCGGGTCTAAGAGCTCCAAGGCCTCCCAGGCCAAATACAGGTCCTTGGGGAAAAGTAATAAAAAAGACCAGAATCATGACTGCTCCCCCTGGAGGCCATCCCGCTCCCAGTTGGCTGCTGTTTCTTTGGGGGGCTCTTTGTCATCGGCGGCCACCCCAATGAAGAGACCTGCTGTCCAGGTCCTGGTTCACTCCAGACCTATACCAACAGCCTCTCTGCCGGACTCTCAAGTCACTTGGCCATCGACCTCCGGGTCATCTACCCCTCCTCCATCGACAATGGGCTCGTCGTCGATGACAGCCTCCTCAAGACCAACTCTTCCCAGTCGTAGGCTACGGGCTCGTCGGGCATGCAGTCAGGTGCATCGACATCAGTGCCGTTGAACCCTCCTCCGGTGACAATAGACTTAAATGAAGTTCTAGTCTGCTTCACTAATGTTTTTGTGGAGCAGTTTGCGGCCTTTAACAGGCCTTTGTCACCAGCGTCTTCACTGATGCCTTTGTTGTTGACTCCTGTTCGTCAGACCCGGGAGCCAGCTCGAGGTCCATCAACGGCGCATCCAATGCCAGACTCAGATGAAGAAGTCAACGTCAAGGAGGAATACCACCCTGACCTCATACTTCCTGATGAGGTTGAGGAGGTAGAAGAGGAAGAGCAGTATTACACTTCAGATAAGTCCACTGCCAGTGAAGAATCTGTTAAGCATATCCTCAGATCTCTGCCAGAGGATGCTTCTTTCTTTAACATTATGAAGCAACTGTCTTCCACTATGGGGTTTCAGACAGAGGAGGAGGATACCACCAGGAAGGACCTGCCAAACTACCTGGAGATCCCTGAATCTCCCCCAAAGATTATTCCTCCCATGCTTCCAGCCCTCAGGAATGCTATCATGGCAGCATGGCTCAGACCAGATATGATGCCAGCTATGCCCCGGAGAGCTGATAAGCTCTACAGTGCCCCTCAGGGCATTCCTTACTTGGTTGCCCAGGCTGAAACTGACTCAGTGGTCATCAAGGCGGCACATGACAGGTCTAAGGTGCCCAAGCACCTTAGTTCCTTGCCCCCGGACAAAGAATCCCACAGGACAGATCTCTGGGGCAAAAGGACATATGCTTCCTCTACCCTTGGCCTAAAGATAGCAAATTACCTGTCTCACGCACTGAAATTCCAGAACCCCAATACCAGAAAGGGCTGCCCAAGCCCTTCCTGATGATGCTCAGAAACAGGAGTTGCTCCAATGCTTTCAAACCACAGAGAATGTTGGGAAGCACCTTCTAAGAGCCATCTACAATTTATCTGATACTATTGCCAGGGTGGCGGCCACTGGCATCTGCCTCCGTAGGCATTCATGGCTCAGAGTTTCTAGTTTTGTTGTGGATGTGCAAAACAAGGTGCTGAATGCACCTTTTAGTGGCACTAAACTCTGGCCCGGATGTCCAGGACATCATTAATGATCTGCAGGCCTCAGGAATGGCCATTAAATCCATCCATTCCCTCTACCATGCTCAACAGTGTGGTAGGGGGCGCCCTGCTTTTCATAAGCAAGTTAACAGACCAGGTTCCGGCTCCTGTCCTCAGGGCAAATGCAGACCCCAGCCTTCCTTACCTGGCTCTTCCCATGCCGGTGCAGCAGCCAAGCGTCCCAGTACTGAGGGTCCAGCCTCCTCCGCTGGCCCTGCCTCAGCTTGACTCCTTGCCAGACCCCCCTCCTCTAGTCCAGGCCCAGGAAGTGGTGGTCGGAGGTTGGTTCTCCCTCCATTTAAATCAATGGAGAACCATAACATCAGATGCCTGGATCCTGCAAATCATAGAGTGCGGTCATATTCTGGAGCTCATCCAGCAGCCTCCAGATACCCCCCCACCTCCCTCAAATTACCCCCCCAGCTCATCTGTCTGTTCTCCGGGAGGAAGTGCAGTCTCTCCTGCGCAATCAGGTGACAGAACTGGTGTCAAAGAGGCAGAGAAACCAGGGGTTCTATTCAAGGTTCTTCCTGGTTACCAAAAAGACTGGAGATCTGAGGCCAATTTTGGATTTGAAAGACCTGAATCTTTATGTCCAGTACAAAAAGTTTTGACTGGTAATGTTACCAGGCCTGTTTCCCCTCCTCAAGTCTGGAGACTGGCTCTGCTCACTGGACATGCAGGACACTTACCTGCACATCACTGTCTTCCCCCTCACAGGAGGTTTCTCCACATTGCCTTTCAGGGAGAACATTACCAGTTCAAAGTCTTGCCCTTTGGCTTATCTTCTGCATCGCATGTCTTTACCAAGTGCTTAGTAGTGGTCACAACAGCTCTCAGAAGAGAGGGACTGCATCTCTTTCCGTACCTGGATGACTATCTTCTCAAGGCTTCATCCAGGGAGCAGCTGTTGTCCACTCTGGAGTGTACTCTTCAGCTTTTTCAGTCTCTGGGCATAATAGCCAATCTGCCCAAATCAGTGCTAGTTCCATCACAAAGGCTACAGTACATTGGGGCAGTCCTGGACTCTGGGCAGGGGATGGCCTTCCTACCCCAGAGTAGGGTAGAATGCCTCATATCCCAAGTGCAGAAGGTCACCCAGAGTCGGTATATCCCTGCCAGGCTGTATCTATGGCTCCTAGGACTCATGGCCGTAGCCATTCCTATGGTCCCGCTAGCCAGACTCCACATGCGCACCCTGCAGTGGACTCTCAGGGTGTAGTGGGTCCAGTGGATGGACAAGTTAGACCAACTAGTCCTGGTCTCCTTCCCGGTACGCAAGGTACTTTAGTGGTGGATGGTCCCCTCAAATCTCCTTCAAGGGGTCCCCTTTCCAGCTTTCCTCCCTGAGTCAGATCCTAACCACAGATGCCTTGGGTGTGGGTTGGGGAGCCCACCTGAGTCCCTTTCAAACTCAGGGATCCTGATCCCAGTGGGAAGCCGCCCTGCATATCAATGTTCTGGAGATGAGAGCGGTGCTCTATGCCTTCCAGGCCTTCCAGAATCATCTGGTCCCAGGACAGCTGTTGGTGCAGTCAGACAATCTGAATGTTGTCTATTATATCAACAAGCAGGGTGGAACTCACTTACACCCTCTTTGCAGAGAGGCCATGCGAGTATGGTATTGGGCACTGGACCACAGTCTGACACTATCTGCCGTTCACATGCCAGTTGTTCCAAACACCCTGGCGGACAGCCTCAGCAGAACTCAGCACAGCATGCATGAATGGGAGCTTCTCTCATCTGTAGCAGAAGATCTGTTCGACAGATGGGGTCATCCAGAGTTGAACCTTTTTGCGTCCCCACACGATGCAAAACTACCCAATTTCTGTTTGGTAGATCCAGGGCCTGGAGTTTTCTGGTGAGATATGTTGTCCCTTTCTTGGAGCAGGAGATTTCTGCATGCATTTCCTCTGTTCCCACTAATACAGGGGGTGCTGATCAAATTGCAGAGAGAAGGGACCAGCATGATCCTGGTGGCTCCATTCTGGCCTCGCCAGATATGGTACCCTCTGCTTCAGCAGTTGGCAGAGGAGCCTATGGTCCCTCTGCCCCTTTGTAGGAATCTGCTGACCCAGGATCAGAGGACCCTGGTCCATCCCAATCTGAGGTCCCTCCATCTGCATGCGTGGCTCCTGAGGATGTAGCCATTGCCAGGTTTGGCATCTCCAGCAAGATGACAGACGTCCTAGTGGCCGCTCGCAAGCCCTCCACTCGTGCCACTTATGCCATGAAGTGGAAGCGTTTTGCCATCTGGGCTGCCAAATGTTCCCTTGACCCCTTCACCTGTCTGGTGAAGCATGTCCTGGACTACCTGATCTCTTTGTCTGACTCAGGCCTCCAGTATTATTCCTCCCTCAAAGTCCACCTTTTGGCTATTTCTACCTTCCACGAGCCCGTGGGTGACCACACTATTGCTCAACTGGATGTCTCCCATACCTTCCTACATCTGAAACCCCCAATCCACTCTCCTGTCTCGGCTTGGAACTTGAATTTTATTTTGGAAAAGTTAACCTTGTCTCCTTTTGAGTCAATCAAGAGTTGCAATTTGCACTTTCTTTCTTGGAAAGTGTTCTTTTTAGTTGCAATTACTTCTGCTCGACGAATTTCAGAGCTTCAGGCCCTCTGGTGCGAGGAGCCCTATTTGATTTTTCACAAAGACGGTGTGTTTATGCACAAATCCTAAGTTTCTTCCTCAGGTGGTTTCAGAGTTTATATTCAGTCAGTCATTGCACCTTCCTGTTTATTTTCCAGAGCGTGCAAATCCAGGGGAAGCACTGCTCCATACGTTAGATGTGCACAGAACTTTAAAGCATTACCTGCTCAGGACCAAGGAGTTCAAAAAATCTAAGCAGTTGTTTCTTTCGCCCCAGGCAGAGAGGGTGCTTCAGTTTCTAAGTAATGTTTATCCAAATGGTTGGAAAAACTGCATTGTGTTCTGCTACAATAAGTATGGCAAAGAACTGCCTGGTGCTGTCAAAGCTCACTCCACCAGAGGCATGGCTACCTCTGTGGCTTGTTTCAAAGGGGTCTCAGCCACTGACATTTGCACTGTTGCCACCTGGAGTACAGTCCACATTTTCACCAAGCATTATGCAACTACCAGCTCTGAGGGAGGAGGTTGCCTATCTCCAGGCTCAACTGGCAAGGACTATGGAGGCCTCCCCTACCCAAAGAGCACCAGTGCTACAACCACTGCCTCAGAGATTGCCAAGTATGAGGAGTAGTTGGACCACAGTGGGTTCGGGGAGGGTGAGGGTGGTGGAACAGAGGTGAATCCCTCTAGTTGTATCTCTTCACAAATCATATGCCAGTATGGCAGAGCAAGGTTCCTCTATGATGACACCCTTAGTGGAGACCAAGAAGAATGCTGGGGACATCCACAAGGGAGACCCACAAAAAGGTGGCAAGGGACACCGCAGGGGAAGGAAACAGCTTCTGGTAGGGGACTCAGTTGTTAGGGGGGTAGAACTGGAAAAGGGAGGGAAGGGGAGAGGGAAGTAAGGTGCCTGCCTGGTGCCATGGCTTGGAGGGACAGGAAGCGAATCCTCAGGATTGCAGAAGCAGCATCACAAGAGAGGGAACTAGATATCATTGTCCACCTTGGAACAAATGACCTAGCTAGGCATGAGATCGGTGCAGTGCAGGATGAGTTTGTGGAGTTGGGGAGGGGCCTCAAACAGGTAGCAAGCACGGTAACCTTCTCAGAGGTGCTGCCAGTCTATGGCAGGGGTGAAGCTAGGGTACTGCACACCAAGCAGTTTAATGAATGGTTGCAAAACTGGTGCAGAGCACAGGGCTTTGGCTTCATTGGGGACTGGGGGTCCACCTGGAGAGATGACGGTCTATACTGGCACAATGGTCTGCATCTGTCCAGGAAGGGAACCAAGCTCCTAGGTGATAGGTTTAAATGCTTCCTTGGCAAGCTTTTAAACTAGCCAAGGGGGGAGGTACTGATAGGACGCTGGAAAGTTCAAGCCTCCTTCCACAAAACATGGCAGGTAGTAAGGTAAACACTGAGGTACAGAGGTTGACAGAGGGCTGGACAGGGGTAAATGAAGAAATAGACAAAGGCAATAAGAGCAGGGATGGGGGGGGAAGGATAAAGCCAACATTAAATGGAGGGCAATGAGTACCAGTTCCCATAGTCTGGGAAACAAGCTTCCTGAGCTAGTAGCCCTAATGGAAGAGGAACACTTGGATATTGTGGCAGTCATGGAAACATGGTACACAGAGAACCATGACTGGGATGTCAACATACCAGGGTGCACAATCTACATAAGGGAAGGGATCAAAGCTACAGAACTAAAAAATAAAGGGGGAGGACAAGAGGCACTGTGGGTTACCTTGGAGACAGGAAATGGCATCACAATCCGCACAGGGGTTGTGTACAGACCCCCGTCTCAAGGGGAGAAAATGGACAAGAAAATGATAGAGGACATTCTCAAAATGGCTGAAAAAGGGGAGATACTGTTGATGGGGGACCTGAATATGCTAGATGTTAACTGGACAACATGTACTGCAGCCACATCCAAGAGCAGGGTCATTCTCAGTGCCCTACAGGGGGCATGCCTTAGACAGCTAGTGTTGGAACTCACTCGGGAGGGAGCAATATTAGACCTGGTACTCTCAAATGGAGAGAGGATCACAAATTTAGAAGTCAGTAGCCATCTGGGAACAAGTGACCACCACACAGTGTGGTTCACAATAAGCACAACCATGGAGACAAGCCATACAAAAACAAGGATACTGGACTTTAGAAGGGATGACTTTGGTAAAATGGGTGAGTGTCTAAGAAATGCACTAACAAATGGGCAGGAAGGAGGGGTGGAAGAACAATGGAGAAAAATCAAAACTGTCTTCATGGAGGCAACAAGCCTTTGTGTGAAACAAATAAAGAAAACAAAATGGAGTAAAAAACCACTATGGTTCTCAAAAGAGGTGGCAGGGAAGGTTATGGAGAAAAAGGCTGCATTCAAAAAGTGTAAGGAATCACAGAAGGAGCACGACAGGGAAATGTATCAATTACAGCAGAAGGAAGTGGGGAAGGCAGTCAGAATAGCAAAGGCCCAAACCGAGGAAAAGATAGCCAACTCAGTTAAGAAGGGGGATAAAACCTTCTATAGGTACATTAGGGAGCATAGAAAGGTAAAGGGAAGGATAGTGAAGATCAATAAAGGAGAGGGGAGGTGGGCAGAGGGAGACAGTGAAAAGGCAGAGTTACTGAATGAATACTTTTGCTCAGTATTCACAAAAGAAGAAGAGGAGGTTACCTAAACCAAACAATAGAAGCACTCTGGGTAGGCTGGTTGACACCAGTCCATTTACAGAAGAAGAGTCCTGAAGAACTCCTAAAACTCAAGGTGGACAAAGCAATGGGGCCTGACGGGATTCACCCCAGGGTCCTAAAAGAAGTAAGGGGGGACCCAGTGACACCACTGACCACATTTTTTAACAAATCATGGGAGGATGGGGTGGTACCTGAGGATAGGAGGAGGGCAGATGTGATTTCCCTTCACAAAAGTGGGAGCAAGGCAGAAGTAGGAAACTACAGACCTGTAAGTTTGACCTCAGTGGTAGGGAAAATGATGGAATCACTTCTGAAAGAAAGAACTGTTGAGTACCTAGAGGCCAGCGGGGCACAGGACCCAAAGCAGCATGGATTCACAGCAGGAAGGTCATGTCAGATGAATCTAATTGATTTCTTTGACTGGGTAACCAAAGTAATAGGGGCTATGGATATGGCCTACCTAGACCTTAGCAAGACATTTGACACAGTACTGCACAAAAGATTAATAATCAAGTTAGCCAGCCTGGGAGTGGATCCCAGGGTGGTAGCCTGGGTAGAAAACTGGCTGCACAACAGGACACAGAAGGTAATAGTGAATGGAACTCATTCCGAAGAAAGGGGGGTTACTAGTGGAGTACCTCAGGGCTCAGTACTGGGTCCAGTCCTCTTTAACGTCTTTATAGGTAACATTGCAGAGGGTCTGTAAGGAAAGGTATGCCTCTTTGCAGATGACACAAAGATCTGTAACAGAGTTGCTACAAAAGGGGGTTAGAAAGGATGAGATGGGACTTGGCAAAGTTGGAGGAATGGTCAGACGTTGGCAACTTAGATTCAATGCAAAGAAGTGCAAAGTAATGCACCTGGGAAACAAAAACCCAGGAGAAGCGTACACAATGGCAGGGGAGGTACTAACAACAACAGTAATGGAAAGGGACCTGGGGTAGTCATATCAGATGACCTAAAAGTGGGTAAGCAATGTGAAAAGTCAGTAAGGAGAGCTGGGGGGATGCTGGGATGCATAGGAAAGGGCATCACAAGTAGAAAAAGGGAAGTGATTATTCCTCTGTACAGACAGTTGGTGAGACCCCATCTGGAGTACTGCATGCAGTTTTGGAGACCCCATCTATGCAAGGATATAGACAGGATGGAAGCAGTCCAGAGGAGGGCAACTAAAATGGTGCAGAGTCTGCATCAGAAACCATATGAAGAGAGATTAAGAAGCTTAATATGTATACCCTTGATGAAAGGAGGGACAGGAGGGACATGATAGAACTTTCAAGTACCTCAAGGAATCAACAAAGTCCAGGAGGGTAGTATCTTTCAGAAAAAGAGATGTGCAAGAACAAGGGGGCACAATTTAAAGATAGAGGGGGGATGACTCAGGTGTAATGTGAGGAAATTATTTTTCACAGAGAGAGTGGTGGACGCATGGAACCGCCTTCCTGGGGAGGTTGTGGGGTCTAAAACAGTGGGGGAATTCGAACATGCATGGAACAGACATAAGGCAATTATAGTGGGGGGTTGCAGGAAGTAGGCTGTTGGTTAACTAGAACCTGCAGCTTATCCAGTAGGTAGGGAAATGGACAGACTGGGTGGGCCAAGTGGTCCTTATCTGCCGTCAAAGTCTATGTTTCTAGTCTGGACATCGCTTCTAGAGCCTGGGCAGGATTTGGCAGGGCTGTTCTGCAAGGACTCCTGTCTTAAGTTTTTGGACTTCTTGATCAGTTCAGCTTTCAAGGTCTTCTGTCTTAAGTTTAAGAAGTTCCTTGACTGGGTAGGTTGTTCCACCTCTCCTGTCTGAAGTTTACAGAGATCCAGCCTCTCAGACTGTCCATTACTCGTCACTGCTTGGGACTCATTCCTATAGTATAAACCGATGACTGAGATACCCCCGAAGAAGATAAAACAGTTACATAAGAACGTACTGTAACAGAAGATCTTACTTCGAGAGGGCTCTTGCAGTAGGTAATTACATATAGGACTGACGCCGGCAGGCAGCAGGACCCCATGGAAAAATTTCTAGCTAGCAGTCCCTGGCGAGGGACCACCCCCACGTCAGGTGACTGGCGTCAGGAGATGTCGGTATAAAGGGGCAGTCCCGGATGCCTGCCTTCCAGTTCTTTCCCGCCGTTAGCTCGTGCAGCGCCTCGCGGAAAAGTTCGTGCTTCGTCAGCCATACCTTCGTCGTTTTTTTACCGAAAAAAAACCTCTTTATTTTTCGACTAACGTCAGTACTAGCATTGCTGTATGTTGTCCCCTACACCCTCCGAGCACAAGAATAAGTGCGATTCGTGCGGCGCCCAACTACCGCACAAGGATGGCCACTCCCTGTGCCTGTTCTGCCTAGGCCCCGATCACCTGGTCGAGAAGTGCCAGCACTGCCTCAGTTTTAACGTGGCTACCCGGAAAAGGCGGCAGCAATCCCTGGAAGCCCATATTCTAAAGAAGAAAATGAGTTCTATGGAGAAGGAGCTCAAAAAACTGAGGCAGGCATCCACTTCCCCCGAAGGACATTGGAAGAAGAAGAAGGAGAAGGAGAGGCACCGGGACAAGGGCTCCTCCACCGCGTCTCCCTCGGGAGTCGCTGGGACGTAGGTAACATCCCCTCCAGGGGATCGCTCCTTGACGGCCACCTCGGAGGTTTCTGAGGTGGCGTTGGCCCACTCGTCTGGCTCGCGCTCGGGCCTTGCGGGCGCCTCCGGGCAGTTGGAGGCCTCCGCCCCTGGTTCGGCTGCAGGCTTATGGCCTACCACTGTGGGCGACTCCGGTAAGCCAGGCGTCGGCTCCTCTGACGTCCACCTGGAGAGGTCCGGTAAGATGTCCGATCCTCCGGGGCAACGCGCGGCCTCCTCTCCACCAGACCAGGCTGATCACTCTACTTGGCCTGCCTCTGGTGACGGCTCTCATAAGTCAGACATTGGCTCCTCTAGCGCCCTCCGAGAGCTCGCCACTAAGCCTGACGTCGGGTCGTCCGACATCCAGCCGGAAGGAACCGGCGGGACCTCCTACATCCGTCGTTCCGGTTCCCCGCAGCCTTCGCTGCCATCTGGAAACCAGAGTCTCAACCCGACCCGAGGACTTTTCCCCTCCATCCCGGGTGAAGCTGGGGATCTTTGCCTCCATCAGTGCTTCCTCCACCTGGAGCGCCGGACCTGACGTCGGCTCCCCGGACGCCGGCTCCGACGCTGGCCCCTTCGACGTCGGTACCTCCGGCGCCAGGGCCTCCGCCCTCGGCCCTGACGTTGGCCTTACTGACTCGGGAGATATTCTGCTCCCATCGGGCCCTCCGACCTCCGGGTTCTCCACTATGGTCCCGCCCGTGAGGTTCCCGGCCGGGCAGTCTGCTCCGGCAGCCCTCCCTGGCTCCCGGGTATCCTCTGTCTTATTTGACGCCGGTGTACCTGGGAACGCAGTATCCAGCACCACAGTACCTGATGCCGGGCTTCCCGACGCTGCAGTACTCAACACCACAATACCCGACTCCGGGTTACCCGCAGCCGGGTTTTGGATATGCTCCATATGGTTATAACCCGTATCCTTATCCCCCTCCTCCTCCGCGGCTGCCGGTGGACCTGCAGGAGACTCTGGCCTCCTGGTGGGCTGAGGCCAAGGGTCAGCTCACCAAAGAGGTCGAGAGCCGCCTTCCGGCAATGGTGCCGTCCCAGGTTCCCGTACGCCCGAGGCGGCACACTCCCTCACAACCTCCGGACTCCAGGGTTCTTCCATCTGGATCCAGAGAGGGGCAGGACATGCTTCTCCAGGGACTTCCCAAGGGGTCCGTTCCTCCCCCGGTTCGGGAAAGGGAGTCTTTCTCTTCTTCATCCTCCTCTTCGCTCTTGGACTCTTCCGATGGCTGCTCTGAGAGAGACGACGAGCCTCACTCTCCGTCGAAGCCCCGGCCAAGGACTCCTCCGAAGTCTCCTCCAGAGTATCCCTTTTTTACGGAGTTGCTTAGGAAAATCCAGGAGGTTCATCAGTGGCACTCCCTGGAACCAGATCCTCAGCGTCTGAAACTCGCTGAACATCTGGATCTGCTCATGACAGCTCCTACCTTGGTGCCACCCTGGATATAGCCTCACGCCGACCTAGTTGCCACAATATGGAAACAGCCGTCGGCCTTAGCCCCACTTCCTAGGAAGTCGAACCGGCTATGTATATCAGGCTCCATAGGGTGTTGATTTCCTGGATTCTCACCCTCGTGCCGACTCAGTCAGGATTAGCGCTGCTCACGGCCGGTCTGCAAACTCTAAACATCTTAGCTCGTCACCTCCTGATAAGGAATCTCGCCTTCTGGACCAGTATGGGAGAAAGATTAATGCTTCCTCCACACTGGGGATCAGGGCCCTTAACTATGTCGGCCACATGGGGGACTACCAGAAGGCCATCCTGACTCAGGCGGAAGCCAAACTGGACTCCTTGCCTGACTCCCAAGTCAAGCAGGAGTTGGCTGATCTCGTCCGCTCTGCTCGTTTGGCCAGTGGAGCACATGCTACGTGGAGCATACGATGCAGTGGACACTGCTGGGCGAAGCTCAGCTTTAGCTGTATGAGCCTCACGGCGTCATGCTTGGCTCAGCGTGTCAGGCTTGGTCCCGGAGGTGCAATTTGCTTATCCAGGAAGCACCCTTCCGGAGTCGAGATTGTGGGTGATGTCAAGGACATCATTACTGATTTGCAAGAGAAGGGGACGGCTCTGAAGTCAGTTGGTTCCATGTACCGTCCCCATCAGCAGCAGCGCCGTCCCTTTTGCAGACAGAATCGGCCAAAGGCGAAACCCCAGGGAAAGCGGGCCACAAAACGCCGGGCCCCCACAGCTTCCAATCCCCCCCACCCAAAAAAGCAGCAGGTGCTTCAGCTGTGGTGCTGCCCCACACCACCTGACTCCTTTCCTCTCCCACTGCCTCCAGACTCCCCGGAGAAACCGGTAGGAGGGAGGTTTTCCCTCCGCCTTCTGGGATGGGAGAGGATAACCACAGATTCTTGGGTGCTCCAGCTCATAGCAGAAGGACACTCCACAGAGTTTCTTCAGAAACCACCCCGCCACCCCCCTCTGAAGTCATCTTATTCATGGGAACATCTTCCTTTGATCCAGGAGGAAATCTCGGCTCTTCTGCTGAAACAAGCGATAGAGCCTGTCCCCTTCCATCTTCAGGGGACGGGTTACTATTCCCATTTCTTCCTGGTCCCAAATTAGACAGGAGATCTCAGACCAATTTTAGATCTCAGTTCCCTAAATCTTTACATAGAGTACAAAAGGTTCAGGATGCTCTCTTTGCAGAGCCTTCTGCCCCTCCTCCAGCCGGGTCAATGGCTTTGTGCTTTGGATATGCAGGATGCTTATCTGCACATTCCCATTCGCCCATCTCATCGCAAATACCTTCGTTTTGCATTCCAGGGGGGCCACTAGCAGTTCAAGGTGCTCCCGTTTGGTCTATCCTCGGCCCCCCGAGTATTTACCAAATGCCTGGCAGTGGTGGCGGCCCACCTGCGTACCAAGGGAGTGCAGGTTTTCCCTTAACTGGACGATTGGCTCCTGGCGGCCTCATCCAGGGAGGAACTCCTGCGTTTCCTCTCCCTTACCCAGCAGGTTTTTGCCTGCGTGGGTATTACCATCAACCATTCCAAGTCTCATCTGGACCCAACTCAGAGGCTACAGTTTAATAGGGGCGATCCTCGATATGACCATGGGCAAGGCCTTCCTGCCTCTGGACAGGGCGGCCACCCTTCAAACCCAAATAAGTCTGCTGTCCGACCGCAGGATGGTCTCTGCGAGGTCGGTCCTTCGCCTTCTCGGGCTCATGGCAGCTGCTATCCCGATGGTACTTCGCGCTCGACTCCACATGAGGATCTCTCAGTGGACTCTACGCTCTCAGAGGGATCAGCTAGTGGACGACCTAGATCTTCTCGCCGATGATCCGAGACTTGCAATGGTTCGAGAGAACCTTTTTCAGGGAGTTCCTTTCTTTCATCCTTCCCCCTCCCAGACTCTAACCACAGACGCCTCCGGTGAAGGTTGGGGAGCCCATCTAGGCCCTCATTGGACCCAGGGCTCCTGGTCCAAGCTAGAACAAGCTCTCCACATCAATGTTCTCGAGCTTCGGGCAGTGTTGTACGCTCTCCAAGCCCTTCACCAATACATGCTTCCCGGCCACCTAGCCGTCCAGACGGACAACATGTGCGTGGTGTGGTATATCAACAAGCAGGGAGGGACTCAGTCCTATCCTCTATGTAGGGAGGCAATGAGGGTTTGGGATTGGGCAATACAGCACGACCTTCACCTCACGGCGATTCACGTCCCAGGAGTCGACAACACCCTGGCAGACAAGCTAAGTCGCTGTTCTGCTCTGACTCACGAGTGGGAACTGGACCAAGGGGTCCTAGACAATATCTTCCAACTTTGGGGAACACCACAGGTCGACCTGTTCGCATCCCCCCAAAACGCAAAACTTCCCGTCTTCTGCTCGCTCGTTCCAGAGTGAGGCACTTTTTGGAGCGACACTCTGTCTCTAGACTGGAAGGACAGATTCGTCTGTGCCTTCCCCAATTCCACTATCCCACGAGTCTTGCAGAAACTAGTTTCAGAAGGGCGCAAATGATTCTGATTGCTCCTTTCTGGCCCAGCAAGTCTGGTTCTCTCTTCTACAACAATATTCAGAGGATCCTCCTCTTCCTCTTCCTCTATCTTGAGGTTTGTTGACTCAGGATCAGGGGACCCTGGTCCATCCAGGCCTCAAATCCCTTCAACTGCATGCATGGCTCCTGCAGACCTAGCCCAATACTGTTTTGGAGTGTCTTCCAAAGTGGCGGAGATTTTAGTGGAGGCCAGAAAACCCTCCATCAGATCCACTTATGCCATGAAGTGGAAAAGATTCACTATTTGGGCCGCTTCCAAGAACATGGAACCTTTCTCCTGTTCAGCGGGGCTTCTGCTGGATTATCTATGTCATCTGTTTGCCCTGGGTCTCAGCCATTCCTCTCTGAAGGTACACATGGCAGCCATTTCGGCCTATCATGTTCCCTTCGCAGACAAGCCTTTTGTTCAACTGGAGGTCTCCAAGACCTTTCTCAGAGGGGTCCTCCATCTGAGGCCCCCCATCCGTACTCCTGCTCCCCCTTGGGACTTGAACTTTCTTCTCGAGAAACTTTCTCTTCCTCCCTTCGAACCTGCAGCTTCTGCGGATTTGAAGTTCCTTTCATGGAAGACGCTCTTCTTGGTGGCCATTACTTCGGCTCGAAGAATCTCCGAGCTCCTGGCCCTGATGTGTAAAATCCCCTACTTGATTTTTCACAAGGAATGAGTTGCTCTTCGCACGAATCCTAAGTTTCTACCTAAAGTAGTAGCAGAGTCTACCTTAAATCAGTCCACAGAGTTACCTGCTTTTTTTTACGCAGTACTCTAATCAAGGGGAGTATTTGCTCCATACTATGGATGTTCACCAGATTCTGAGATACTACACCAACAGGATGAAGGATCTCAGAAAGACTGATCAGTTGTTCATCTCTTTTGCTCACAAAAGGGAAGGCAATGCTATTTCCAAGCAATGCCTGTCTAAGTGGTTGGCTCATTGCATCACTTTCTGTTATGACAAATACAACAAGACCCTCCCGGGTCAAGTCAGAGGCCACTCCACAAGAGGAGTAGCTGCCTCTGCGGCTTGTTTCAAGAGTGTGTCTGCAGCAGACATCTGCACTGCCGCCACCTGGACTTCAGCCCATACCTTCATGAAACACTGCAGTTTGGATGTTGCCTCTCGCCGTAGAGCAGGCTTCGGGCTGGCTGTTTTGCAAGGCCTCCTGTCTTGAGACTTGCACAACCAGTACTACCTTTTGGAGTAGTTTTCATCCTCCCGGTGCCTCTCTTTGTTCCAGACTGCTTGGGATTCAGTCCCATATGTAATTACCTACTGCAAGAGCCCTCTCGAAGTAAGATAGTACAGTTACGTAAGAACTTACCGTAACAGTAGATCTTCGAGAGAGGCTCTTACAGAAATATACCTCCGCACCTCCCTAGACTTTTCAGCTTCTTTTCCATTGAGGAAAGATCAGCTCCTCTCTCGTCCGGCCTCTTTTGGCCTGTGGCGAGAAAGAACTGGAAGGCGGGCATCCGGGACCCGCCCCTTTATACGGCGTCTCCTGACACTGGTCACCTGACTTGAGCGGTCCCTTGCCAGGGACTGCTAGCTGCAGCCTTTTCCAGTCCTGCTCGTCAAGCGCCAATCCTATATGTAATTACCTACTACAAGAGCCTCTCTCGAAGATCTACTGTTACGGTAAGTTCTTACATAACTGTACTATCTTTGAGGGGATCTCAGTCATCAGGTCTTTTCCCTCCCACCATTCCCCCTTTCTGGGGCTCCTATTCAGGACCTGGCTGTCTGCTGTTTCCATCGTTTATGTGAGAGCTGGGTCCCTCGCTCTCCTTGGGTCCCCAGGGTGTCAGCCTTGCTCCCTTCATCTCCGGAGGGAAAGAACTGAGGACGGTGCAGGCCCACCTGTGCCTTTATAGGGTTGGCAACGTTGGTTGACGTCAACGGCATGGGCGGGCCCAGTTGTACTACTGAAAATCTTCCATGTGGATTCCCCATTCACCGACGGTGAAGCTCCTACAGTGTAGCCTGATGACTAAGATCCCCTCGAAGATCTACTGTTACAGTAAGCTCTTACGTAACTGTTCTTTCTTCAGATATATTAAGGAAAGAAGGAAGCAGGAAGGGGATATTGTTAGGCTCCACGAGGAGGGAGGTATTAGAGAAGGGGGAACAAAAAGCAGCCATCCTTAATGATTACTTCTGCTCTGTCTTCACAAGGGAAGACAGTGGGCTCCTGGCTGAAAGTGGCATCAAGGCGGCTGTCAGGAGCATTCCTGAAATGGGGCAGCCAGTATTTAGCAGAGAAAGGATCCAGATGGGCTTGAAGCCCTAAAGGCAGATAAAGCCTAAGGGCTAAATGGGATGCACGCAAGGGTGCTCAAGGAATTGGCGGCGGAACTGGCTGAGCCCCTAGTAGGGCTATTCAGTAACTCATTCCAGACAGGAGTAGTCCCAAAAGACTGGAGGATAGTGGACATAGTCCCACTACATAAAGGGGGGGGGTACAAACAGCAACCAATTTAGACCTGCCAGCCTTAACTCTGTAGTGGGTAAACTGATTGAGTCACTGATCAAAGAGGACCTTCTGGACTTCCTAGAGAACAATAGTCTACAGCAGGGGTTCTCAAATGGTGAGGCCAGCCTCCCTGGGGAGGCCCCAACCTTTTCCAGGGGAAGCTCAAGCAAGTCTGAAAAAGTACTGTATTTAAATTTGGGGTTTTATATATTTTGTGTGAAGAGATGAAGCAAACTGAAAAAGGATAATAGTAGGTGAATGTTATGTATTTAATTACTAATAGGTGACAGGAGAAGGTAAATGAGCCAAGGCTCATTTCAGGTGTACCCGGGGAAGGGTAGAGAGTGAATACATCTCAAAAGGTAACTGCAAAACAATTCAGAAATATACAATGAGCAATAGTGCAAATAAATATTAACAATAAATTAATTAATGAGTGGTGGTAATTGATCAATTTGTAGACTGATAGCAGAATTACCCAAATACAAGGGTTGAGCATAGAAGTGCTAAGAGCTGTAGCAGGAAGGAGCAAAGTAATCACTGAGATGTTGCTTAGGAGCAGAGAAGGAGGGGCAGAGGCAAGGTATGTAGGAAAGTTATTTCATATAGAGAGGAAACAGAGGAAGTAGTCTGCCCCATGAAGGTAATGCAACAAGGGGTAACAATGGTTCAAGAATGAAAATAGCAGAGCAAGTTGGTTGGCCTGTTTGGGGGGGGGTTACAATAAGCTGAATAATAATATTTGTTTATTTGATTTGTTATTCAGATAACACCTTTGAGCACAGGAGCTCTTTTTCAAAAGTTCCAAGTCAGTATAAGACAAAGAACTGAATGTGAGCCAAGTACTCAAAGGGGTTTTAATTTATTCATGGTGTACTTCGCAAAGTACAGTACATTATTTTTCTTTGGGGAGGCCCAAGACTATTTCAGTTTTTGGGGGAGGCTCAAAATCTTTTCCATGGATTTGGGGAGGCTCACTATGACAAAGTCTGAGAACTATTGGTTTACAGGATAGTAAATAGCATTGACTGCATAACAAAGCTAGTAGATAAGGGCCACACTGTGGATTTACTCTACTTCTTTTACAGGAAGACTTTTGACTCTGTGCCACACAGAAGATTGCTGAAGAAGTTGGAGGACCTGGGTGCGGCTAGGGACATAGTTGGATGGGTAAGAAACTGGTTGAGGGAGAGGCAGCAGAGGATAATAGTAAATGGGGTCAAATCACAAGAGAGAGAGGTCACAAGATCTGTCCTGGGTCCTATCCTCTTCAATGTGTTAATCTGCGACTTTGGAGAGGGCATCTGGGGCAAGTTGTGTCTTCACAGAAGTCATGAAACTCTGTGGTAGCTGTAGATAGTGATTAAAGCATCAGGGAGCTGCAGAGTGATCTATGAAGGCTAGAGAGGTGGACAAAGGTTTGGGAGTTGAAATTCCAACACCAAAAATGCAAGGTTCACACCAAGGGAAGAAAAACAGTACTGGATGGGGGTTAAGCTGAGCACTATCGCAGAGGAACAGTACCTGGGAGTCATCATTAGTGACTCCCTTCAACAGTTAAGCCAGTGTAACAAGGTCTGTAGTAAGGCTAATAGGATGCTGGGGTGTATAGGAAGGGGTATTGAAGGGGTATTTTGATGGCAACCCTCCCTTCACAGACTGGGTCAGTCTTCAGAGGGTTGTCAGCTTGATTTGTAGTCGCTGCCACCAGCTGGCTCAGCCAGCAAAATCACCTTCCCCCTGCACAGAGCTGGGAGGTCAAACATGCAATTGCACAGAACAAAGCCTGGTAGTGTGCCTCTCGGGTGGTGGATGCTAACAGAGTTTTTGCATTAGCCAGTGGAAAACATGAAATACCTTCATAATTAAATCACAGCCATGACTGTTGTGTAGATAAATAGTGTTTTACTTAAAAGAAGGTCAAAAGTTGCATTACAGGATATATATGTCTAACACAAGAGAAGAACACTGTTACAGGAAAAGTAAACAAATGGTTGTAAATTCAGCACCTCAGGATGTTGAGACCAAGCTGCAACTGGATTTCAACACTATCCAGTGCTGGTTTCATGAAAATCAACTTTCTCTAAATGCCAAAAAGAAGGTTTCTATGACCTTTGGCACCAAGCAAAGGCTTACTAAGCCTGCTACCTCCCTGTCTTTCCACACCCTAGATAGTTCTACACGTGAAGATGTCTCTTGCTTCACGTACCTCGGCCTGTGGCTAGACAAGAACCTCAATTTTTGCTGTGCATGTGGAAGCTATCTACAGAAAGCTACTCCCTAAACTCGGTGTTCTGTATAGATACCACAACTACACTCCCTTTCCTGCCCACTGGGAGATTGTTCAAAAGATGTCCTCCCCATTTTCAATTTCAGAGACATAGTCTATAGTACTGCTCTTAACACTGCCCTCACCAGACTGGATACTCTCCAACTCCTTCTGTTGCTTTGCACTTGACTGTCCACCCTGTACACACCACTGAGACCTCTATTCCTCCCTCTCCTTCCCTTCACTTAGTGCCAGGTGACTCACTCACAGTGCCTCCCTGATTGATAAGTACTGGCTTGACTCTCTGCCACCCTACCTACTCTCCCTCCTCTCTCTCCCATCTATTAATCCCTATGCTATCTGTAACCCCACCCATAGGACGTTCGCCCTACCCTACAGTTCTTCTTCTTTTGGGAGATCTGCTTTCTCTTATCATTTCCCCTTTACCTGGAATTCTCTGCCTGTAGAGATTCGCTTGGCCCAGTCTTCCTGTTGTCTATCCCATGTCCTTTGTCTGTCCGCTTCCCCCTCCTGCACCTGCAACTTACTCCCACCTCAATGCTTCCTTACTGTTTTTTCCCGTACTCTTTCCCCCCTCTTCCTCCTGTATTTCCCTGCTGGCCTTCCCCTTTGCAGGGTTCATGCATCCCGAAAGGGAAGGTTTGCCCCTTCAGTTTGCCCTACTACTTCCACTTGCTGTTCTCACCACTGTGTATCCATACCTTCTTCTGATCGAACTTCTCCCTAGTTCTGCCGTCCCCCCTTTGCGGGATTCATGCATTCTGAAAGGGTGGGATGGCCTGTCTGTTCTGCCCTCTTCCTTCCTATTGTGCTGTTCAATCCTATGTGTATATCCCTTGTGTATATTTATGCCTGTTCCTAGCGCTTATTGTTCTGTACACAGTTTTGTACACTAGGCTGTTTTATCTGAGTTATTATTGTGTTTTGTTCCTGATCTCTCGCATTGTATTTACCTGTTTATTCTCATATTGATTCTTCTTATAATTCAATTGTGTTTCATTGTATGTTTAAATTTGTAATTTGTCATCAAACTGCTGCTTACATCACAATGTCTATTCTACTATTTTTCTTATACTGCCGCATCTACTGTTGGTATCTCCACTTCCCTTCCCCCCAGGACATACCTGGAAATGAGCTATTGCAGCTCTGTGTGCCTTTCCTGGTGAAACTTTTCAAATAAACAAATAAATAAATAAATATGTAACCCCCCCGGGGGCTTACCTGTAATTGCCCCTGTTTTGTCCCCAGTTTGCTGGCATTCCCGGTCTCCCCGCATCTGTTCCCCTTGCTAGCAGGCTGTTTTCTGCCCCTCGGGGTGTAATCCATTGATTGCGAGCTGCCGTCATGCTGAATTCAGCTGTCACTCACATGGGCACATGGGGTGCTTTGATGTGTCTATCGCTGTTGTGCTCCGATGAATGGGGAGTTTGTCCGTAGTCCCAGTGCCCCTACCGATGTCCTTGGGGACCGGAAGAGAGTCAGACAGAAGCCTGTACCTGCAGCACAAGGGAAGTTCGCACAGCGGGGCCGCTCGGAGCTTATGAATATTAATGAGCAGCCCCATGAATATAAATGAGGATGCTGCCTGCTGCCTGCTGCCTGGGGGGACAGAGTTACAGTGGCAGTGACAGCTAAACTGTTGGGGTACAGCCCTCAGAGTAGGCTCATTTAATAGAGAGCAGTTGGGGCTGCAATCCGGTGGGGAGCCTGGCTAAAACAGGGATTCTGTTGGGCTATACCAGCCTGAGAAAGGGGAGAGACTGCATGCAGCTGTAATGGACTCCATGGAACTGTATGGGAGCAGACATATTCATGACATTTGACCCAGTATTTGCAGCCAATCAGTGATCTAGCTGCCCAAACTGGATACAAAGGGACTCCTGGGAAAAGAAGGGGACTAATTCTGGCACCTAGATCATGCCCCATTAAATGAGCAGGAAGTATTGATTACTATGGTCATTGATTATCGAAAGGCTTCAACAACCAATCAGAATGCTGGATTTTCGACTGATACAGTGTGAACTTTCTGGGATGTCTTCAGTCTGTGGCTGGACTCTGTATGAGTCAGGACTGTGCTGAGAGAGTGGACATTGCGCTTCAGCCTTCCACAGGCCCCCATTTGGAGAGCTATGTGTCAGCAGAAGTGGACTGGAAAGGGGACAGTAGGAAGAAAGATTATGCTGAGGTTCTGGTTCCCCAGGTACTTGCTGCTGGATTAATTGAGAAGGGGAAGAGAGAAAGAGACTGGACTGTGATTCCCCAGGTATGGAGAAGCTACTGGTGGTTAATAAGAGACTGAATGCTGTAGAAACCCTGCACAGAAAAGTTGAAATTGCTGAAAGGGCTGTACGGATTGGCACAGTGTCACAGCCGGGACTGATAAGCTATTTTGCCTGTGTTTGGGACTGCAATTTGAATTCTGAAGGGGCAGAGTGACTCTGGTCATCAGGGTGCTAGCAGAAGCTGTGTGTGGCCTGGTGAACTGGTTAAAGTGGCTGAGAGCTGAATTCCTCTTGCACTTGCGCTTATTGAATCTGAGACTAGCACCCCCACCCCTACTAATTGGCACTGGACATTATTGGAGAAACTGCCTAAGAACTTTTCTTTTCTGAGAGCTCAGTGTAGGGACTGCAGGAGGACCCCCACCATTAGGGACTCCTCACCTAGAGCCAGGGAGGGAACTTGCTAACCCCTTCCAAGTGGGACTCACTGTTTCAGGAGGTCACCAGCACTTGCTGGGGCACTAGGGCATCTGCGACCCATCATGGGAGCTGGGCTGTGGAGCCACTCCTGGGTCTGGGCCGTCTGGGGCTGATGTTGTCCTGCTACAGAGCTCTGCAATGGGATATAAGCAGCTGAAGGTGACAAGTGGCCAGAACTGCAATCAAGGTGACCAGCTGTAAGATTCTCGAACAAGTTCCATCCAGACAGAGGGATCCTGGCCAGCCTGTTCTGTTTTTGCTGCACCGATTCAAGGAGCTCCAGTTCCCCTAGTGCTGAGATCTACAAAACTGTGAGTACCCAGGACCTTGTTCCTGGGAGGGAAAGGGGAATTGTTTGTTATTCATTCTACAAGTTTTCTAAAAATATTTCAGAGCCCCAACAGCCAGCCAACCCATGGCACCAATCAGGCCTGCACCTAGTGGGTACCCCTAGAGTCAATTTGGGGACACTGGTACCAATGAGGGAGGGCTTGGCCTGCAGGCCCACATTTTGAAGGTGCATATTGCATTAAGCTTACTTTTACCTTCACAGCTACCCTATGTGCAGGTATCCCCTTCCGTAGTTGTTACCCCCGAATAAAGCTGTGAATTTGTTTGTTGAAACTGCTGTGGTGGTGAACTCCATTGCACGCACTTATTGCTGAGCTATATGGTTTATGGTGGAACATGGTATTTGGGGACACAGTGTGCAGAGTGGTTGGTTGGGGACATGGGTATGTACAGTATCCCGGGGGGCTATGCCATGCAGATATCTAGCCCACTGATACTTTAGTCTGGGTGGAGGCACCATGCTAGTTTAAATTTTTCTGGGAACGAAACTCCAATTGTCACCGTAGCAGGATCCAGGACCCTTGCCCGGTGTCAGAGACAGTTGGCAGGGGGGTAGCCCATTGGCATATGGCACTAGGGCTACATCTTGAAGGCACCACTGGGATCTCTTGTTGAACAGTCATGTCTGCACCAGGAGACCAGTATGTCGAGGCCCCGGAGGGGCTCTCAGGCCCCAAGCCCACTCCGCCCCAGTCTAAGTTCAAGCCTACTGAGGAGGATAAGATGAGGCTGGTGGAATGGTGTGGGGGAATGAAAATGGATCCCCAGAAGTCTTTTCTCTTGCCGGGGGTACCTCCTTGAGATGGAAGAGGGGGATGCTGAAAAAATGTGTATCCACCATAAAGAGACTGGGAAAAGTCAAAATTCAAGGGAAAATGTTTGATTCAGCTAGATGACTATGTTGATAGAAAGTACTCAACCCATAGAAGCCAGTTGGATGCCTGGGGTTTTGGTGGTGGAGGGTCTGGCTGAGGCTCTACCGGTAGTAACCTCCTTCAGTGTGATCTCCCCAGGGGGAGGGGGTCAAGGAGCAGGATCTGTTCCTAAGGCTCCAAAGTTTAAGAGAACCCAGCCTGGTTCCATGCCTGTGGCCTTCGAGTCATACTGCAAGTTAAGATTGTTTTCAGGGGTAAAACCCACTCCGAATGGTGAGGATGACTTGGAGACCTGGATGGATGGTGGCACTACGTTAGTCCAAGATCGACAGTGTTCTGAAACTGAGAAGCAGAAATGATTAGCAGAGAGTTAACGGGGTCCTTCCTGCCTTAGAGGTTATATGTTCTTTACGAGCCACAGATCCCGAAGACTTTATTAAGGGAATGCAAGGATGTAGTCATCTCGGCTAAGTTAGTTGTGGGTTCAGGTTCTGCTGAAGCTCCTGGGATGAGTGGTATAGTCCCTAATGTAGGCCCAGCCACATTTGGCACTAGGCCCCCTGTCCAGACACCCCCTTCTGACACAGGGGTTAAGGCTCCAGTAGAGGAATTGGTAGGGAGGGTGGCTAAATTAGAAAAGGTGGGGGTGCCAGTTGCTGCCAAGGGAAAGAGCAGGTTGTAGAATGGAATTACGCAGCTCAGAGTGTCCCAGTTGGAATGCCTGGGGTTCATCCGGTGCCACCAGACTGTCCATGGCTCCAGGAACCTGTTATTTGTTATAGGTGTGGGGAAGAGGGCCATATACGGGGGGGTGCAGGGCACCTTTGGACTGTTTGTCTAATAGAGACACAGCACCCGCTAACACAGCCCACAGGCAGGGAAACTACAGACGGGCCCAGTAAAGGAGTGCACCAGGGCTCCTGGCAGGTCCAGCTCCATGGCTCACACAAGAGTCTCATCTGGCAGAATCAGCATGACAGTGATGCGGAAGTTAGTGGGGCCGACAACTGAGACTAAGATTGTCATTGAGGCACAGGTCAGGAAGCATAGGAAAACCAGGAGCAGTTGTAGAATTCACCAAAAATATTTATTTGTACTAGCAGTGACATAAAAATAAAATTGTTCAGTATAACTATTTACAAAGGCAAAATAAAACAGAGGAGATCCATCAGAGTTTTCCTTCAGTCTCTGTGTCCAACTTACAAGCAATTGCAGCTCTGTGTTATAAGTCCTTCCAACCACCCCCCATTCTTAACAAGCATCTTCCAAAGTGTTCTTGTATATTTCAGGCAGGTGCTGGCAGGAACACAGTGTGCCTGAGCTGAGGCCCCTTTTCCACAGCTCTTCTGCAAAAGGCTTAAAAATTGCACTCAGGTAATCCCTTGAGTTTCCAATAGCTTTTTGCAATTAACTCAAACTATAGTTATATACATTTCAACAGTAACACTATATAATTTCTAAACAAAAGGATCCCAAAATCAGTTACATTTCCACAAAATGATTTGCACCTATTTTTATATCAGCAGATATGTAAGGGAGAAAAAGACAAACAGCAAGGAAAGACTGAGAGATAGCCAGAGGCAAATAATTGCACGACTGTCGGGGTGATCAAATCCTAGGTCTCACAGGAAAATTTGGGTTGTGCAACCAGACAGAGAAGAAACAGAAAAGAACAGATCCCTGCATTCAAACTCTTTCCATAACAACTAGGACAGAGTCCTATTCCACCTGTCACAAAGATCACCGTCAACAGAGTCGCCCCCCCAACCCGGGCTGTTCTGGATAGTGGCTCCCAGGTTACCATCATCTTTAAATCCTAGTATAATCAGCATTTATCCGATGAGGAAATACAGCCGCTTGAGGGACTGCATGTGTGGGGTCTCAGTGAAAAGGCATATCCCTATCTTGGCTATGTCAAGGTGTGGATGACGTTCCCAACTAAAGTTGCTGGAGTGAGTGAGTGAAGCTGTAGAGACCTTGGCTTTGATTTGCCCTGAAGCTAACATCTTTGATGGAGTGCCGGTATTTGTGGGCACAAATGCCCATATGTTTGGATGTCTGGCCCAGCTATGTCATGCTCGAGTGGCTGAACAAAGAGGGGAGAGTAACCATTGCACCCCTTGGTCCAGGAGGCCTACCGAAGGAAGGGGCAATCCCCCTGTTGAGGAGTAAGATGATCCAATGGGAATAGTGTGGAGAAGGAATGGAGATGAAATTGTGCTCCCGCCAAACGTGGAATGCAACATTGCCGGTGCAGTGAGACTGAAGAAGGATGTCAAGAGCCAGATACTGATGTTGGATACTCCAGACGAACATGGATTGCCAGTGGGACTGTTAGTCAAGTGTAGCATTCTGCCAGCCAGAGCACATGCATATGTTCGAAGGGTGAATGCGCAAGTGAAGAATGTTATGGATAAGGAGGTGGTGGTACGAAAAGGACGGACACTGGCTCAGATATATTGCACCGACACAGCAGTGCATACCGCTGCAGCAAGCAGCAGCATCCCAGTGGGACTTGATCCAGAGTAGTTTGACTTGAGTGACTCCCCCATCCCGGAGGAATGGAAAGATTGACTGAGGGAGAAGCTGGCTGCTCAGACGAATGTTTTCTCCCTTCATGAATAGGATGTAGGATGTGTGAGCAGAGAGCAGCATCGGATATGATGCACTGATGACAAGACTTTCTTAGAGAGATCAAGGCGGCTGGCCCCAGCTGATATAGATGGTCTGGCAGCACTTGCAAGGGATGCTGGCCACGGGGATTATTCAGGAATCCAGGAGCCCCTATGCATCACCCATCATGGTGGTGAGAAAGAAGAGTGGGGCCATACGAATGTGCATGGACTACAGCACCCTGAACAAGCGGACAGTGCTAGATCAGTACACTATGCCCAGAGTGCAGGATGCACTAGACTGTTTAAATGAAAGCCAATGGTTCTCGGTTTTGGATTTATGGAGTAGGCTATTACCAGATCCCAATGGCCCCTCAGGAATGGAAGAAGATGGCTTTCATATACCCCTTGGATTTTATGAGTTTCTAAGAATGCGGCAAGGGATCTCTGGTGCCCCTGACATCTTTCAGCACCTGACGGAGAAGGCTGTCGGGGATATGAACTTGCTGGAGTGTTTGGTCTACCTGGATGATGTCATCGCATTCAGGAAAACCCTGGAGGAGCACGAGGCCCAGCTGATGAAAGTGTTGGACTGCCTGGAAGAGTTTGGACTTAAGCTGTCCATCGACAAATGCCAGTTCTTCTGGACTTCGGTCACGTATGTGGGGCACATCATCTCGGAGAAAGGTATATAGACTGACCCCAGCCAGGTTGAGGACCTTACCACCTGGCCTAAGCCATGCACCCTGAAGAATTTATAGCAGTTACTGGGTTTCTGTGGCTATTACACAAGATTCGTAAAGGACTACACCGGGGTGGTGCAGCCCCTTTTGAACCTGCTACAGGGGTACCCGCCCACTAAGAAAAGCAAGAAAACTGCCATGCTTGGGGACTCTGCAAAACCCACCAGTTATTTCCGCCTATCTGAACCATTCAACGAGAGGTGGAATGGGGACTGTGATAGAGTTTTTGAGGACATCATCTACTGTTTAACCCATGTCCCAGTGCTGGCTTATGCGGACCCGCAGAAACCCTACATCCTTCATACCAACACCAATTTTAGTGGTTGGGGCTATGTTGTATCAGGAACACCCCGAAGGTTTACATCCAGTTGCATTCACCATTCAGAGTTTAAACCCTTTAGAGCGGAGGTATCCTGTCCATAAATTGGAGTTCCTGGTATTGAATTGGGCCATAGTTGATCAGTTCCATGACTATCAATATGGGGCCAAGATCACTGTGAAGATGGATAATAATCCCCTTACTTACGTGCAGACCATGGTCAAGCTGGATGCAGCTGGTCATAGGTGGCTGTCAGCCTTGTCCACCTATGACTACTGTGTGGAGTACCGACCGGGCCTGAACTATATAGATCCAGATGCTTTGTCCAGGCGACCCCAAGCCTGTAACGATGAGAGCTCAGACTGGGTATGCATCTCAGAGCAAGCTGTAAAGGCCTTGTGTAAGAAGCATATTGGCAAAAAGATCTTTCCCACTGAAGACACTCATTGTTTGGTAGATTGTCTGTGGGCCTCAGGGGATTGTCTTCCAATTGCCTATTGTCAGCTGGCCACTCTAGATGTCAGCTTCCTCCTGCAATTAACTACCCAGGACCTACAACGGGATCAAAGGGCTAGCCCAGTCACTGGACAGATCGTGCAAGTCTTAAAACGGCAGGGGAGCCAGGAACAAGTGGACACCATCATTTCTCAGGCATGGCTACTGTTACATGAATGGCCTAAGCTATGGTTAAAGAAGGGGTTGCTGTTCTGAGAGGCCCAGGACCTGCAGGGGGCCCCACAAGAGCAACTGGTACTCCTGGAGAAGCATGTTAAGACTATATTGAAGGCCCTGCATTATGATATGGGGCAATTGGGTGCTGAACACACTTTGGACCTGGTTAAGAGTCGACTTTATTGGTCAAAGATGGGGGCAGATGTAGAGGCATATTGCAAAAGCTGCATGAGATTTATAAAGCAGAAGGCGCTCCCCCAGAGGGCTGCTCCATTAGTCAACATCAAAACTAGTGGCCCTAAACCTGAAAGGTTCCCTACCTTAAAACGGCGATGCACCAAATTCAAGTATTTGGGTATACACTTCCCACTAAATCTAGAACATCTCAACTAGTTAACTACAAACCGGTCTCTCTTCTCATTCAGGATGATTTATCCAGTCACTTAAAACTGACTTTCTCCCAATGAATTGAAACCATACGAATGAACATACTCCCCAGACTACTACATCTGTTCCAAAACATTCTGATCTTCCTGGCAACTTTCTACTTTAAGTCCTGGAACAGGATGATCTCCTCTTTTATCTGGGATAACCAGAGACCGAGGGTTCGTCGCTCTCTGCTGTCTCTCCCCTTGGATCAAGGAGGGGTAAATCTCCCTGATCTGAAAATGTATGCAATGGCAGCTTTCCTTAAAATCTTCTTACTCTGGCTGTCTCCTACAAATCTATCGGCATGGAAGGAGATAGAATTCCTAATAAAGGATCTCCACGATACAGAAAAAAATTGCATTTTCCTCTCTTGGGTGTCTCCTCCTCTTAGAGATTTCTCCAATTATACGGCCCAAGTCCTAAGAATATGGAATAACTTTAAAATTAAAAAAACTTTTGGCACTGATGAGCCGACTAGAATAAGGGCGCATTCTTCTCTTGCTTCGCAGACCGCCATAAAATAAAAGATTAAAACTACAAAAAATTGAAATAAAACAGCCATAGAAGACAAGGAGACATATATGAGGGACAGAAGATGGATGATGTTGGTCTCAACTGCAGCGAAAAGCTTGTGTGCCACTGCCAAAAGTCAGAAGAAACAGCCGCCGGCCTCACAGGTAGAGAACACAGGCCATATTTCTCTGTCGGTTGCAGAAGTCAAGGCGCTAGGCTGAAAGGTTACACAGCAAGTGTTGGCCACACTGGCGCCCAAGCTAACAAGTCTTGCCACCAATTTCAACCGCAAGTTACAAGAGTTTGTTGATTTACATGTTTCACATGCTACCAGAATAAATGAGGTCGAACAAAGAGTTTCTGATATTCAGGACGCTACGTCTCCATTGCCAGAATGAGTTCTTGCCCTACAAAGAGAGCTAGAAGAATTCAAAGAACTATTTGATTACCGGGAAAATTATCATCATCGATTAAATCTGAGACTTCGTGGCTTACCTGAGGGACTGGAGGGACCAAATGTGCTGTATTTCTGTGCTAAGACTCTGCTAGAGCTACTTGGACACTCTCCCAAAAATGGTCACCTGAAGCTTGAAAGAGCCCATTGGACAGTTTACCCAATTTGCTCCGATCCAATCCCTGAGACAAATTATAATGAGATTTCACAATTACCAAGACAGAGAGCTTATCCTGAAGGCATATCAAGAGCAATCAGCATCACAATATGAGGGGCTTATTTCTGTCTCAAGATTATTCAGCCTGACTGCTTAAACGTCGCCGAGCTTTCAACCCCGTGATGGCACAGCTGCACGAGGCCCATGTGGAGTGCTACATGCTGTATCTAGCGACCCTTAAAATCAAACACGAAGGAGCTGTATACTCTTTCTGGGAGATCCCGAAGGCGGAGGTGTTCGTCAGAGATCTTAAAAGGAAATTGAGGTGAATTGGTGCTGGTACATAATAATTGCCTGGAAGTTTTCTGTTTCACTGGCCTAAATCATTTGTGCCATACTTTGCATCAGCATCCCAACAATCCTTAATGTACTGCAATATTTTATATGGAGTTTGCCTGGGGGAAAGCATTTTGGTCAACTGGGACTGAATTTCAGTTCTGCTGGGGAATGAAAATTTGAATGAGAAGTCTGAGTGCCATATAAGCCACGAGACTGATTTGTGACTTGCTATGCTACATTTTCTCTGGATTGTGCAGATTCAGCAGGACTATATCGCAACTTCCTAGTAGAGGGCTATGGATGGAATCTCCAGTATGGGTCTGGGTTTAATGCACCAGAAACTGTGTTTACTCACTGCCCTCAGCCTTACTGAAGTGAAGATCTTGGAGAGGAGTCCCCAGGCCACCTGCATATTTTCTGGTGACTGATGGGCCTCTCCTTGGGTGCGTCTGGTATGCTCGGGGTTGGGGGGTTCTCTTTTCCTCCTGCTTTTCGGGCGGCCTGGCCTGTATAATGATGGAAGACATTGAGGGAGATTGGCGGTCAATTTTGTAAAGAAGGGATGGGGAAGGGCGGTCTTGGAGGAGGGGGATGCAGTGCCTTCTGTTCTATCTGCGCTGTGTGCCCTCTGCTTAGGCAGGCCCTGATCTGACCGGTGAACAGCTGTAAACATTCTTTTAATAATGCTTAGATAAATCTGTCTAACTGAGTGGCCTTTATTTTGACAGGGAAGGGGGTGATAAGGGCGCAATACCTCGTGGTGGGGACAATATGGCTCTCCTCGATACCTGCTGATGTAATGGAGCACTTGGCTCATAAGGGGATAATGCTGATAGTCACTGATTTCTGTTTCTCAAGGTGATTTGTTGTGGGATGGGGGGGGGGTGTGATCCAACTTCATGAAGGGGTGGGTGTGTAAAATTTTTGCTTATTGCAATTACTGTTACAACGGGGAGGGACAAATACAGTTCTCAATGAGCAGGGAGGGGAGAAGGGGGTGGGGGGATGGAAAGGGGGTTCTGTACATAGTTCTTTGTTTGTTTGTTAATACATAGGTTTTTGATAGTTTGAAGATCCTTCTATTATACCAATCAGAGCAGGTGCAACTACATGATGAGGAGTTTGAGGGAGCTCATGATAGATAAAGGCTGGCAGTATAGCCTAGAGGTTAGAGGAACGAGGTGTGAACGAGCTTGGTACATCTAGTAGATAAGACCTGAGTTTGATTCTCACAACCTCCACTTGCATACTGTGTGACTCTGAGCAAGTCACTTAACCACCCAGTGCTCTCAGGTTGCCCCTGAAAACAGGCACTAGTGGGCCTTACCCAGTTACCAAAGACTAAAAAACAAAAGGTGGGGAAGGTATACTGGTTTGAATCATGGCTAGCCTGAAAGACTTGGTTATAGCATCTTGGAATGTTAAGGGAATAGCCACCGCTGTTAAATGCATGATGCTGCTGACTGCTCTGAAGCGACAAAATACCCAGGTGGCTCTGCTTCAGAAGACTCACCTCACAGATCAGGAGCATGCCAAATTAAAGAGAGGGTGGGTGGGAGAGTGCTACGCAGCAGCCTTTAATTCACATGAGAGGGGTAGCTGTTCTCTTGCACAAAAAGTTACCATTCCAGATGGACTGGGTGGTGGTGGACCCAGATGCTGGGCGTTATGTATTTGTTGTGGGAACTCTATTAGGAGAGAAGATCACGTTCGGGAGCATGTATGCTCTGGCAATCCATGATCCAGTTTTTTATCGAACTCTGATGGCTTTGCTAGTGGAGGAACAATTCCGGAACTTAATATTGGGGGGGGAGATATGCATTGTTTATTAAATCCAACATTAGACCATTCAGAGGGTAAAGGAGTTCCCAAGGGGGCCAATTGGGAGTGGTTGGCAGGGATGGCTGATCTAGATCTTATAGATGGCTGGCGTACAGCCAACCCTACTGCCGTGGAATATACCTTTTTTTTGCATCCACACCGAACATGGTCAAGGCTCAATTATTTGTTCCTTCCTAGGGAGTGGTATTTTCAGCTCACCCAGATTAAACATAGCCTAATGTATGTATCTGACCATGCTATGGTCATAGCGACACTGCAATGGGGAAAGGAAAACTCTACTCAAACAACTTGGAGATTCCCTAACTGTTTACTGGGTAATAAGGAATTTAAAGAGCACATGCAAGAATGATGGAAACAATATGTACAAGCTAATTTAGAGATGGCCCCATCCAAAGCTATTTTTTGGGATGCGGGAAAAGCATTATTGAGAGGGGCTATAATTAGCTACGTAGCCCATCATAAAAAGAAAGTTAGGGAATGGTCAATGGAGGGGGAACCTGGAACAGAGACTTAGGGCTCTAGAAAGGAAAGCTGCCCAAGGAACGGGGGTAGCAAATGTCCACCATCTTTTGACGATGATTAGGGAAGCCCTAAATAACTTACTGATGGGGGAGGCGAGGAAAACGTGCCTCTGTCAGGAAACATTTTTATGAATGGGGAAACAGACCTGGCGCTATGTTGGCTAACCTGATATGAGGGAAGTGAGGGACACATTTGATCTCTGCAATAAAAGGGGAGGATGGAGCGCTTCAGAAAGATAAAAAATCTATTGGGGATAGGTTTAGGAGATTTTACCAGGAATTCTACCGGACACAGACTGAGGAGGGGGGAAAGGGGAATGCATGAATTTTTAAATAAGCTCACGTTCCCACAAATCACGGAGGCGCAGAGAACCTGGCTCAGTTCTATAATAAAGAGAGAAGAAATCTCTACAGCTATTGCAGCCCTTAAAAGAGTGAAGACGAGTGGGCCAGAAGGCTTTCCAGCCAAATATTACAAGGTGATGCAACCCCAGTTAATAGAACACTTGGAAGCAGTATTTAAAGAAGCTAGAGAAGAATCGGGGGAGTTGCCAAGTACTTGGGGAGAAGCCACTATTTGTCTGATCCCAAAGGCGGGTAAAGATTTACTTGAATCTGCCTCCTTTAGGCCAATTTCCCTCCTAAACTGCGATTCTAAAATACTGGCCAAGATACTAGCAAGTAGATTGGATAAACTTTTGCTGGGGCTGATCCACCCAGACCAAACCGGGTTCATACAGTACAGATACTCCTACCATAATATGAGAACCCTATTGAATGTGATTTGGGGGACGATGAATGGACAAGAACCAGTACATATTTTATCAATGGATGCAGAAAAAGCCGGCCCGGTGGTGCTGAGGGTTGAGGCACTGGACGCCACGCCGGCGACCCGGGTTTGGGAACGAGCTGGGAGTCACCAGGGGTCAGTGGGGAAGAGATTGAGCGTCTGGAGGACTGCCTCTCTTCCTGGGGTGGAGGGATTGCTGCCCACGGAGTGACCTCTGGCGGTAGCTGGGGGTTGCTGACTGAGCAGTACAGTACATGCCAGGGGGGAGGGCGGAGCTACAGCGTTACATTGCTGTGCTGAGCTGAGCTCTGCGGGAGTGGGGAAAAAAGCAAGGGGAATAAAGCCTCCTACTCGCCGATGAGATGAGATGACGGTGGCCCCGGTGGCCCCTCCCACATCCCAAATACCGGCCCAGACACGCCCAAGAACCCCTCTGGAAGACCTGACAAACTCACGGTAAGACCCTTCACACTTAGAAGCAGCCCGAGAGAAGAATCAACCTCGAAGATGACCGTGGGGTCAGGCTCTACCGTGGTCGCTCGGGGAGGATAGGGAGATGCGAGGGGTTCAGGTTGGGTGCCCAGGGTGTAGGATAAAAAAAATAAATAAATGGATGCACAAAAAGCGTTTGCTAGAGTGGAGTGGCCATATTTAATGGAAGTTCTGGCCCGGTTTGGTCTGGGTGGAGAATTTATCGGACTGGTCCAACAAATGTATAGATGTCCCAGGGCAAGAGTCTTAATTAATGGCACTCTCTTTGATAGCTTCCAGCTAGGCCGAAGAACCAGACAGGGCTGCCCACTGTCGCCCCTCCTCTTCGCTCTGGTACTCGAACCCTTGGCTATAGCCATCTGTGCACAGCCTGACATCTCGGGAGTTATAGGTAAGACAGGAAAGGAAAGTAAATTATCACTCTATGCTGATGATATGTTACTTTATGAAATGGCTTGTCAATTTCAAGGCATCTCATTGGATGTCAGGTGTGTGTTAAAGTTTCTAACACACAAAAGCTAGATCAGGTCATGCCAGCTGGGCATTAATATGGGTGATGCTGCCCACAAAGAATGTTAAAAAATCAAATAGCCGCCATCTTGTTTTGTGCCACAAGCGATGCCACCCTTCCTGTGACACTAACTTGCACATGCTGAAGTAAATGCACAACCTGTGTGATTTTTTTTTAAAAAGCAACTGCCATGATCACAATCATCTCTTAACCCGCCCGCTCAACACAACACTGCGGTGTAATTACCGCGCGACACAGACGGCACTTGAACCCTCCCCCTGTTCCTAGCTGACAGATGCCAAGCAGCAGAAAAAAAACCAAACTGCCGCGATCTGTCTCCCAGCCCGCTCGCTCGCTCTCCATCCAAATACCAGACTCATACTCTACATCGGGGGAAAAAGTGCAGGTTTACCACAGCGCACAGAAGCACAACAACAGTAAGCATAGCATTCCTCTCACCATCTCGTAACCCGCCCGCTCAACACAACACTTCACCGGAGAACCGGACATACTGAGACGGCTTGCACGAGGGGGGTTAGCTACAGAATCTGCTTCTTTGCTTTTGTGTGTGTGTGTGTGGGGGGGGTGAATCTGAACGGCTTGCCATGGGGGGTTAGTTACAGAATCTGCTTCTTTGCTTTTGTGTGTGTGTGTGGGGGGTGAATACTGCCATGACAACCAGATGTAACTACAGAAGCCTTTGTAGGACAAAATTCCTTAAGTCAAACAAAAACAGTAGGCGGAAGAACTATTTTATTAAAAATCAAGACAAACATTAAACTTTTTCACTTTTAAATACTATACACTTTAGCCATCACATACATCTGTATTTTTGATAGCCATTTCATAAGTGCAATAAGCCACTCCAGGGTCTGTGTGTTAGACACTTTAACACACGGCTAGGAAGCTGGACGCACTCGGCCGATGGCCTCGTGCCTCACTACGCCTCCTAGCCGTGTGTTAAAGTGTCTAACACACACCCTGGAGTGTCTTATTGCTTACATATGTTGTTGATCTTCACCATTCTATGCCTGTGTTATTAGAAATGATTGACCAATTCTCTAAATTCTCAGGATATAAGTTAAATTTAGATAAATTGGAAGAGATGAGAGTAGGTGGTTCTGAAGATAGTGAGGGACCACAGGATTCGGAATGGAGCCTGAAGAAAGTTCGGGAAGCCTTTACATATTTGGGTATTAGGGTGGGCAGGAACATTGGAACACTATATAATCTTAATTACACCCCACTTTTGCGAACCATAATGACAGACCTAGCCAGGTGGCACAAACTTCCTATCATGTGGTTGGGTAGAATAAATTTAATCAAAATGAATGTCCTCCCTAGGATACTTTATGGGCTGCAGATGCTGCACATAGGGCTAAGGAGACCTGACATCAAGAAATTAGAGAAAGCTTTCTCAGATTTTATATGGCAGGGAAGCATCCATGGATGGCTCTGGCCAGACTAGAAGCCTGAACTCAGAAGGGAGGGCTCCGGTTTCCAGATCTGGGGACTTATCATATGGCCATTCAATGTCGGTACATACAGGACTGGACTGGCAGACCAAAATAGGCAGAATGGTTGGACTTAGGGAGAGAGGATGTCCAGGGGAGAGTATCTGCCTACCTCTCCATTAGGGGTTGGAGGGCATATCTTAGTTTACCTGAGCCGAACCCTCTGGTTCGGGTGGTGTTGGAGAGCTGGAGGGTGATTACCAAACAGAGAGGCTTAGAACAGGGAGATACGCTGCTCCTTCCCTTGGTGGGAAACCCATTCTTCCTACCGGGATTAGAGGACCTGGGATATAGAGAATGGGAAGAAAGAGGTATCCTCTGCTTAAAGAATCTCTTCACCAGGACTGGTCTCGATTCGTTTGAGAATCTACAGGCCAGGACTGGATTGGGCATCAACATTTTTCCCGATACTTAAAAGTTAGAGCACATAGTAGATCTATTGGTAGGATGCAGGGCTCGGACTCTTCTTGGGACCAACTGGAGCAGGTAATACTGCTTGGACAAAAAAATCCTAAGGGCATCCTAGATCCTAGAATGGCTAGGGAGGGCAAATCATTGCTTCCAGATATGACACAGAAAACTAGGCTGCTCTGGGAGAGAGATCTGGTGACCTCCATTTTAGAGGATAATTGGAAAATAATGTCTCAGCTCCACCAGGGGATTTTGTTATGTAATAAGAACAAGGAATCTTACTATAAATGTAGTCACAGATTATACTGTCCACCACTGATTGTTCATAAATATAATCCCACAGTATCCCCTATTTGTCCTAGATGTAACAATAACCTAGCATCCTATTATCATTACTTTTGGGATTGCCCTGTCCTGCAAGAATTTTGGGGCATGGTGGTGAAAGAGGTGCAACCTATTATAGGAAAGCAGATACCACTTTCTCCTCTAGTTTTGCTGTTTGGGGTAGAAGATACTGGAGAGGAGGAGTGGACCTCCCACCAAAGATGGCTTAGAGTCATACTGGTCGTGGCCAGACACTGTATCCTTAATACATGGGTGTCTGCTGTAAAACCCACCATACGCCAATGGAAAATGGAAAGCATTGATTCTCCAAGCCCTTACCCTGGAATGCTTAGTTTATGTCATAAAAGACAAAGGGGAGCTATTTCATAGAGGCTGGAACCCCTATCTAGCCTTCCTGCCGGCAGCGGACAACTTAATGCTGGGAGAAGGATGGCTTTAAAGTCAGACCAACTGGTATATAAGGCTAACAGGCTTTGGCCTAGACACAAGGGTTACCTTGACCTCATCAATAAGACTGGTGCTTAAATAATCTTTTTTTTCTGATTGGTTCTTGATATGTGATCAAATATGGAACTGGATCTTGATGCATATAAGTTATGAACTTGTCATGTTGTTGTATGTCTTGTCTGTATTCATACATGTTGGTATGTCAAATATACTGGAAAACCTAATAAATAAATGATGCAAAAAAAAAAAACTTTAAAACAATGCATCTTCTTTTTCACTCTGATATTGGGGGATTAGAACTTTCATCCGGCTCTATTCGATACTTCTTTCGGGTCCTGGCACAGATTAGGACTCCGCTACTACTACCAACTAATGAACAATTCAGGTGTTCAACCATTTATGGACCTACAACAACAGTATGCCCTTCCTAACTGGGATGGAAATCGCTGTATCCAGGTGAGGAACTACATTCTGAGACAAAAAGATTTCCTTATGTGTCACCCCTCTCCTTTACCTACATTCTGGACTCTACTTAGGGACACTCTCACTGGAGGTCCATGGGTGAACCTAATAGGCCACCTCTACAGAATAATACAAGACAATCTGGGGGACTCATGTAACTCGATATTAGAAGCCTGGAATAAAGACTTAGAACTAGAAATCCCCTTTCCACTATGGAAACAAACAACTTTGAAAGCAATCAAAATGACACCTTCAGGAATATGGAGGGAATTTGCATGGAAGGCCTGTTCTAGATATTTCCATTCTCCAGCAGTCTTAGCATAATACATGCCAGCCTTATACGGCAACTGTTGGAGAAAATGTAATTGCAATCTAGCAGACCAGGAACATATAATCTGGCATTGCCCGACTCTGATGCCCTTCCGGTACACTCCACAGCTGGAGCTGAGGAGGTGTCTAGATGAGACAGTGGAGTTGATGGCAGAGATGGTACTGTTATCCATCTTCCCTCCCCACAGACCAAAGTGGACTAACACCTTGCCCCCCCCTTCCTATTAGCAGCAAAACAGGCCATCGCACGTAAGTGGATGTCTATGGAGCACCCGGCAGTCTCAGATTGGCACAAAATAGTATACAAAATCTACAGACTTGAATACCTGACAGCTAAACTTCATAATGAACAAGATGCATTTATGAGGAGGTGGCAGTGATGGATACTCTATTTTTCCCAGATAGATCCAGAATTTGTCCCCTAGAGGAGGAGAAGGGCGAGTGGGATTCTCTCAGCAGGCCCCCTTTAGCCGCCCCCATCCATCAAGCTGTTATGGGGGTAGGTGGGGGGGGGGACCTCTCGCAGACCTTCCCCTTCTCTTTCAATAATAAAATTCAAAAGGGACACGGGGTCCGCCGGCCTGCTTAGAGACACACAGGGTCACTCCAGTGTACCTCCGGGGTGACTATGCAAGAAATGGTGTGTGAATACCTTAAAAATGTGGCTATATTAAGTGCTGCAAACCTGACATTGCATATTAACCATACTGAACTGTATAACTATGTAATATCTTTTAAGGTTGGGTATGTTCATCTATTGTACACAAGATGTCTCTGCTAATAAAAATGAAATTAAAACAAACAAAAACTAGTGGCCCTATGAAATTGACATGCATGGACTTCCTTATGCTGGAGCCTGACTCACGCAATATCTCCGTTTAAGTTGTTACTGACCATTTCACCAGATATGCTCAAGCTTACCCCACCAAGGATCAGCAACCTTCCACTGTGGCCAAAGTATTGGTGGAGACGTTGTTCGTGCATTATGGTGCCCCCCAGAGGGTCCACTCAGATCATGGCCACAAATTTGAGAGCCAGCTCATCAAAGAACTATTGTTGTTGTGAGGCATCAGGAAGTCCTGAACCATGCCTTACCATCCCCAAGGTGACCCCCAAGCTGAAAGATTCAAAAGGTTCCTGTTAGATATGCTGGGCACCTTGGATCCCTGGGACAAGTGCACATGGAGTCAATGGGTGAGCACTCTGGTCCACGCCTACAACTGCACACAAAGTGACACTATGGGATTCTCTCCCTACCAGCTCAAGTTTGGGAGGGAAGCCTGTCTGCCGGTGGACCTGTGTTATGGAGTTTCCTCAGATGGACTGGGAGCAGGAGACCATTTGCAATATGTGAAAACCCTGAAACAACAACTAGAAGATGCATAATGGCTCACTTCAGAGATGGCCACTAAGAGGAACCAGGAGAATAAGGAATGCTATGATAGAAAAGTACAAGCTCAAGACTTGGAAGCAGGAGGCAGAGTGCTACTACGCCGGTTGGGCATACCAGAAAAACATTAGATCGCCAACAGATGGGGAGACACCCCATATGTCATAGCTGAGAAGCTTGCAGGCCCACCAATGTACAAGATTCGGCCTGAGGGAGAGACTCGAGGGCACAAGGTTATTCTTCGTAACCATCTGCTGCCTATTGGTGACAAGGTAGTGAATGAAGAGGAAGTTGTGGAAGATCCTTGATCACACCCCAGTACTCGAGCTGTTGCATGCAGAAGACAGGCATAAAGAGAGTGATGCCATGGGGGCTGGGCCTGCTCAGGGTGGTGAGGTCTCAGCTGAGGGAGACACCGAAAATGGGTCTGAGGGGGAGGATGATGAGATCCCACACAGTCATTACTCTACCAGGGAGTTGTCCAGGTTATTCCAGGGATTGCCCCTGACAAGGGATATGGGGAGTCTGTTCTGGCTGTGCCCCTCGGGGATCACTCCGGACTTAATACTGGCCTGGCTGAATCGCTTGAGTGGTACCGGAGAAGCTTCCCCTGCATATATACCTAGGCAATGGTTGCAGGGTGATTCTGAGGATCTGGAAGATGAGGGGGAAGATGCGTCTTTTGAAGGGCCCACATCGGAACTGAATACTGATCCTACTGTGCCCTTTGAAGGAGCCCAGGTTAGTCCCCCCAGAGTTGTGCTTGATGTGGGTGAAGTGTCAGAGTCATTCACCCCGTTAGCTGAAAAACAAGAGGAGGGTGAAGAAGATGAAGAAATCATCACTGACCCAGGGGTAGGTAGGGGTGCAAGTATTCAGAAGACCCCTCGAAGGACAGGGAGGACGATATGGCCTGTCCTTAAATTGATGTATGATGTCCTGGGGGTTCCTATAGACTTACCTTTGTTTGTAGTGCATAAGGGAGTGTACACTACTCCTAGGTCTCTACAGAAGCTGGTTATGTGCCCTGTTGATGCTAAGCACACTAGGTTAGAGGGAAAGGTGACCAGAAGAAGAAGAGGGAGGCGAACAGGGTACCTAGCAGGTTTGATGGAAACAAGTGTGCTCTGTGGGACCTCAGTACCTGATGACTGGTGGGTCAATCTGATGGGTGCCACTTTTCATGTGGCCAAATAGTTTAAACCAGGAACAGAATCTGCTAAGAAGTATATAATGTTCTGTGTTTGACTGTTTTTATGGTTATTACATATTAGATAGGAACCAGGTGTATAGTTAGAAATGTTACTGATGTTTATGTTTTTCTTGGGTGTTTTCCCTTATGCTTGTCATGGAAGCCAAGCATTTCAAGGGGGAAGAGTGTAACCCTCCTCTGGGGGCTTACCTGTAATTGCCCCAGTTTTGTTCCTGGTTTGCTGGCATTCCCGGTCTCCCCATGACTGCAATTTGAATTCTGAAGGGGCAGAGCATCTGTGGTCATTGGGGTGCTAGCAGAGCTGTGTGTTGCCTGTGTGAACTGGTTAAAGTGGCTGAGAGCTGAGTTCCAGCTGCAGCAGAAGAATAGGCAGGCACTAGTAAAGTGGAAACGCGGGGACTGGCGTGCAGGGGTTTGTTATTCCTGAGCCCCCTTGCTGAATTGCACTTGCACTACTGAATCTGAGGCTAGCACCCCTACTAATTGGCACTGGACTTTATTGGAGAAACTGCCTAAGAACTTTTCTTTTCTGAGAGCTCAGTGTAGGGACTGCAGGAGGACTTCCACCATTAGTGAGTCCTCACCCAGAGCCAGGGAGGGAACTTGCTAACTCCTTCCAAGTGGGACCACTGTCTCAGGAGGTCACCGGCGCTTTCTGGGGTGCTAGGGCATCTGCAACCCATTGTGGGAGCTGGGCTGTGGAGTGATTCCTGGGTCTGGGCCTTCTGGGGCTGGTGTTGTCCTGCCACAGTGGTCTGCAATGGGCCAGAAGTAGCTGAAGGTGACAGGCGGTGCCAGAACTACAATTAAGGTGACCAGCTGCAAGATTCTTGAGCAAGTTTCATCCAGACAGAGGGATCCTGACCAGCCTGTTTTGTTTTTGCTGCACCGATTCAAGGAGCTCCATTTCCCCTGGTGCTGAGATCTACAAAACCATGAGTACCCAGGACCTTGATCCTGGGAGGGAAAGGAAAATTGTTTGTTATTCATTCTACAAGTTTTCTAAAAATATTTTAGGGCCCCAGCAGCCAGCGAAGCCATGGCACCAATCAGGCCTGTACCTAGTGGTTACCCCTAGAGACAGTTTGGGGACACTGGTACTAGTAGGGGAGGGCTTGGCCTGTAGGCCCACATGTTGAAGTTGCATATTTTACTAACCTTACTTTTGCCTTCACAGCTACCCTATGTCCGGGTATCCTCTTCCCTAGTCATTACCCCCTGAATAAAGCTGTGAATTTGTTTGTTGAAACTGCTGTGGTGGTGAACTCCATTGCATGCACTTAATGCTGAGCTACATGATTTATGGTGGAACAAGGTATTTGGGGACACAGTGTGCAGAGTGGTTGGTTGGGGAGGTGGGTAGGCACAGTATCTCAGGTGGCTGTGCCAAGCAGATATCTGGCCCACGGATACTTTACTCTGTGTGGAGGCACTGTGCTATTTTCAATATTTCTGGGAATGAACCCCCAATTGTCACTGTAGCAGGACCCAGGACCCTTGCCCGGTATCAGAGACAGTTGGCAAGGGGAAGGGGGGGTAGCCCACTGGCATATGGCGCTAGGGCTACAAATAAATTAATAACAGATAAAAGAAAAAATGCTATTGATTAAGTTATGCTACCCTTTCTTACGCTCTGCTATGCTTGGAGAGAGAGACTGGAATCCTATGTTCTCTATACAGCTCCGACAAGTTTCCATAGCTAGAGTAGTAGGCTCACAGCTTAGAACACTTTTGGATGGTAACCCCAACAAAAGCTCACTATTGTAACTGTCTTCCAAAATTTATAGTCCCCTTTGAGAGTAGGTAATTCTTGTTCACTTTGAATGCAGCAACCATTTACCATGTATGTGTTTAATGTTCCAATCAGTTTAAAACCCTATATATATCCAATTAGATCAATGCTGTAACCAGCTTGTCTTTGAATGTATGAGTATCACCCCCCTACAAATGGGGGTTCCCGAAAAGTATTCCTCGAGCTTGCCTAAATGCTCACTGCTAGGCTGATGTCCTGTGTTTTAGCAGTTTAAATGTGATTGCCAGAGAGTGCCTGTATAGCCTCTGTGTACTGTCTCTTCAAGAGCTACCTGGATTGCAGTCATAAGTAATCTGAGAGGGAGCTCTGTTGAAATATGTAACTATTTGCTGAAAATCATTTAGAGTGATAATGATAATTTAGTTTGTCTAACCTGCCTTCTTTGCAGCAAGGACTGTCTTGTTTATCCCCACCATTTGGCCTGGGACTGCAAATTGCACTAATCAGTTCTGGTGGGACCTAAAATGGAGCTGTCTGGAGTCAAAATCTGTATGAATTGTAGTTTTGGGATTTTTGTGCCTTTTTGCACCTGAAGGGGGGAGTCTTTGTTGTGACTGACAGGAGGATCAGCCAACCAAACCTTTTGGATCTTGGGGAAATTCCCAAGCTGCTTGCTGTTAGAGGCAGATCTAAGTTGGGAGCTGAAGAAGCAAGAGCTCAATACAGTCTCTGTTGAAAGGCCTGCATTTTGGCCTGCATGTCTGCCTGCTGCCCATGAGAGGGACAGAAGAGAATTATTTTGGACTAAATCCACGTTTGTGAGAACGAAGTAAGCCACTGATGTTTTACCGGGCTCATGCCTGAAGAAGACTGAAGATTTTGCGGAATGCGATTGGCCTGCCAGGATTTCCAGCTACTTTTGAATCCCCGGTTTGTGCAGAGACTTTGCGAGAGCGTGACCATAGAGTGGTTTGCCTGGCACAGTAGAATTTCCTTATATGTAAATGTACTGTGAGTTGTTAGTGGGTTATGATTTGGTTCCCCACTATGTGAACTGTGTTCTGCTCGCTGGAAGCTATATCCAGCCCAAAACGTACTGTATCTGAATTTGTCTCCATTTGGCAGGGGCCTTGCCACACTGGCCCAGCCAGACTACCCACTGCACAGAGAAGGCCATCGATGAGAGACCTGCCTTGGGATCAGCCCCCTGCTCCATGCTTGAACAGGAACGACGCCTCTGCAATTCGTGTGGGCCCTGCTTCTTCTGGCACTCCAGATTAACTACTTGCTGTCTCAATTTTCATCCAGGCTGTGTCCAGTCTTGGGTATCGTGAATAATCATCAGAGTAGCTCCCTGCAACAACAGCCTAATCTAAAAGTGTGTCATCTGATTGTCTCTTTTTTTTTTTTTTAGTTGTTTAACCAGGATTAGCACACTAAGCTGAAAGCTTTTTTACAGGCGCTACCTAGGAGCATAGGAAAGTTAAGTGACTTGCTCAGGGTCACACAGTATGTAAGTGGAAGCTGTGGGATTCAAACCCAGGTCTGGTCTGCTGGATGTCACCAGATTTACAGCTCAGAGCCTTAAACCGCTGCGCTATACTGCCTCCCAAACTGAGCCCTCCGGCTCTGGATTACAAATAGTGTGTGTTTTGCATGTTGCTTTCTTCCATCACAGGGCCCCAACCAACTGCAATGTTCCTGGCTAGTCAACCATGCTCCATCTGGGTACCCAGAGTGTGTGACTGTTTATGGACCTTGAAGTGCATGCATAACTGTTTGACTGATACAGCCTTTAAGCAAATTAACCTGATTACGCCCCTCCCATGTTCAAGTCCCTTAAATAAATCAGATCTAACTCTTTTTTGCATTTACCCTAACTGTGGTTCCGGTTTGTGCAAGAGTACTGTACTGCTGTTATTTGCTGTGTATAACCTTGTTTTACAGTGTGTCCCCAGGGCAGGCCAGAGGAAAGCCCTGGTGGTAAGTGCAAACAGTGTGGGTACTTGTGTGGTGTATCAGGGAATTGTGAAAGTGATTATTGTGTATTGTTCTGGCCACTAGTAAGGAAAGAGGAGGGTTACAGTGTCCCGGAGAGCTGTGCCCAGGTTAACTTGACCACTACCAACCCTGACCTCCGGGTGGAGGCACCCGTTTCAGAACTCAGGCCCCTTAACCTGCTATTAGCCAAGCAGGCAGGGGTAGTAGCCCTTGAGATAGCGCCACCTAGGGGTTACATGAATCATTTTTAAAATCTGTGTGTGTGTGCATGCGTGCCCACCCCCCTTGGTCCCTCTCTGAGATTTATTACCAAATTACCTTGCTTCAGCAGCCTGCTAGTGATGTAGAATCCCATTATGTTTTCCTTCTCCTTGTTGTTAGCAAAGAAGAAAACCCTAGTGAGACTCAGAAGACCAGAAAATAGGTGTAGTAAATCCCCACAGTTAACTACTTAGTTTCACTTTCTGTCACATCCCCTCCCCTCCAAGTGCTGAAGGCATGTCACTCTGGCAACCCCAAGAGACACAGCTGTTCCTGCAGCTGCTGGGAAGTGCCCAAAGTATCCAGCCACGCTGTTAGACCTGCCTAGAAAGCCCATCTGCATTTGCATTTTGCTTACCACTGCAGTGCTGGATGGTTATGTTGTACGCCTGCAGTAAGTACCAAGCTCCAGCACAGTAGTTTTCCATTTTGCTTGTTTGACTTATGAAGCCAGATCAGGGGATTATGATCTGTGACCACAGTAAATTCAAACAACATGAAGTCTTGCTGTATTCAGGCATAATGCAGTTAGCCCAAGGACTTGAACTGTCCAGGAGAGGAAAGAGTTAACTCTATGCCGAAGCATAGAACATGGAGCTCAAACTCAGTTTTCAAACCTCTGTCTGAGGTACTTCCCAGTGTAACCGTTAGATTCTTTACTCCGCCTAACAGTGAAGTCGCTCCGGAGATTTCCTCTGCTCGGTTCGGTAAAAGTAAAGCGTTCGGTTTAAACTGCATATTTTTTTGTTATTTTTGGATTTCCAGCCTCTGTCTACGGTACAGGTAGTGTGTAGATAGGTAGTGACTGTGTTTTATTTTGGTGAAAAAGTGGAAATTGTCCGTTTCTTCAGTTTCTTCCTGGTCAGTCCGGTTTGGAACCGACTTAGTTAATTTTAATTTTATTTTTTCTGGGGTTAGTGTTGTGTTCCGGTACCGATCGATTTCAAAAGAACCGGACCTTTTGCTAGTTCTTTTAAAAAGCCTGTGACACGGTTTGGAACCGATTGGTTATTACATTACCTGGCTTGAAAGCTGCAATAGGGTAATTTGTTAGGTTGGACATGTCTGAGAAACCCAAGAAGAAAACCGGTACCACTGGGTTTCAACACTGTACTGAGTGTGGGGAGGCCTTTGCTAAGGCTGACCCCCACCTCATTTGTGTTTATGGTCTGGGGTTTGACCACCTCAAGTCAGACTGCCAAATCTGTAAAAACTTTCCTAAATCCACTCCAGATAAAAGACTGAGTAGGCTGAAGGAAAGGGAGGCCGAGAAGTCAGTAGGTCCGGATGGCCAGCCCGGTTCAGTTGCGGATGAACCTGAGGAGGTGCCTACTGATCTAGGCGATAGCTCCTCAGGCAAAAGGACAGCCGACCCCAACCGTGGACAAAATAGCCAAAGCAATTAGTATTGTTCAGTCGCTTAGACTGGTTCCGTCTGAACCGGTACTGCCGGTTTGGCAGTTGGTTCGGTCGAATCCGTCTCTTCCAGATTATGATCCAGATACTTATTATGAGGAGTGGGACAGAGACGAAGACTATCCCACTGCTGCTGCTGATGATGATGAGGGGGGTCTGGATGTGCCTATTGAACCGGACATCTCCCCAGACAGGCCCTCAGGTGTCTCTCCTACTAGGCTCCCTGAGTCCCCTTCACATTTTTTGTTATACAAAAAGGTAGCAGAAACCCTGCAGCTTCCCTTGGTTGAAGCCGCAGAAGAGGATGACGAGCCTGATTTTGTGGAAATGATGGACATCCCAGAGGCCAAAAAGCTGTCTATCCCTCTTCATAAATGCTTGGTGAAACACACACACACAACATTTTACAAACTCCTAATTCAATACCTCCTGTGGATAAGAGAATGGACAGGAGGTATTTGTTATCAGGCTCAGTTGCGGAGTTCCTTTATAGTCATTGCAGCTATGTTGGGGTAGTACAGACTGCAGCCTGTGACAGGGCTAACATTCTTTTGGCTTCACACCCCCCAGAGAAGGACTCCAGGAAAGTGGATGCCATGGCCAAAAAACAGTATTTGGCATCCTCTTTGGGACTCAGGCAGGCTACTTTTATGGCCTACACAGCCAGGTACCAGAAATCCAGATGGGATACGGTTCTGGAACTGGCTAAACAGGCCTCTCCCCAGCTAGCCAAGGAACTGCAGCAGGTGGCTGCTGATGGAATTGAGGCATCCAGAATGCAATTTCATGCTGCTGTGGACTCTAGTTATGTGGCTTCTAAAGTCATGGCTACATCTGTGTCTCTCAGAAGACATGCTTGATTCAGATGTACTAGCCTTTCACAGGATACCCAGACTAAGGCCATGGATTTTCCTGTAGTAGGTAACTCTCTGTTTGGGGAGCAGACAGAGGGTTACATGAAGAAAATGGATGAATACAGGACCACGTATAGGAGTGCACAGGCCAAAGAAAGGCAGGCCACTCCACACAAGCAGCAGTCTAGGGGCAGAGGCAGGCCCTTTCAAAGGCCTTTTTACTAAGCCCAGGCCTCCTCTCTCTTCCCACAGAGGGGTTCTTTAGAGGGAGGGTGGGGGGATGAGCAGGGTTGCTTCCTCCTCCCAGTCTAAGGCTCCTGCCAAGCAGACACCCTGATGTGTCAGCCCGGGTCGACTCCCCATTTCCAGTAGGAGGCAGTCTGGCTTACTACTTCCAGGCCTGGAAGTCTGTGACCTCGGACAAGTGGGTCCTGGAAGTAGTAAGCCAGGGACTGGCCCACAGCTTCAAAAAATTTCCAAAAAAGAGGGCCATGTCTTTTCCGCCTGCATCAGTCTCAGAAACCCTTGCCCTAGAGGCAGAGGTTTCCTCTCTTCTAGCTCTCAGAGCTATTGAGAAAGTTCCTACTCAGCACAAGGGAAATGGACTGTATTCCAAGTACTTCCTTACCCCAAAGAAAACGGGAGTGATGACCCATCCTAGACCTAAGGTATTTGAACTAACACATTTCCAAGCCCAAATTCAAAATGGTAACTCTGGGAATAATCCTTCCCTCTCTAAGGCCAGGGGATTGGCTAGCATCTCTGGACATCAAGGATGCCTACTTCCATATTCCTATCAGGTGCTCCCACAGAAAATACCTCAGTTTCGAGTTGCCTTCAGGCCATTACCAATTCAGAGCCATGCCATTTGGCCTAACATCAGCTCCAAGGGTGTTCACAAGGTGCCTTGCAGTAGTGGTGGCTTACTTCAGAAGACAGGGTATCACCATCTTCCCGTATCTGGACGACTGGCTCTTAGTGGGTCAGTCACCTTTACAAGTCAAGTCAGCTCTTCAAACTACCCAGGACCTACTCAGCTCCCTGGGGTTTCTTCTCAATCTTCCAAAGTCTGTACTCAAACCAGTTCAACTTCTCACCTTTATAGGCACAGAGCTGGACACTGTGCCAGCAAAAGCCTTCCTTCCCCTGGCAAGGGTGAAGACCCTAGTGGATCTCGCTTCCTCCTTTTGACCTCAGGCCTCCCAGCCAGCAAGACAGTTCCTCCTGCTCCTGGGCCACATGGCAGCTTCCACGGCAGTGGTGCAGGGAGCAAGGTTCCAGATGAGGGACATTCAGTTTCATCTGAGGTCTTTTTGGTCTCAAAAGAAGGATTCACTTACCAAACTGATTCCAGTTACTCAGACTCTGGTCCAAGCTCTCCAGTGGTGGCTGGACCAGGACAACCTCAGACAAGGGGTTCCATTTCACCCTCAATTCCCATCAGTAGTTCTAACTACGGATGCTTCTCTCCTAGGGTGGGGAGCCCACCTGGGAGCCCTGACAGCTCAAGGGCTCTGGTCTCCACAGTAGTCTCTCCTTCATATCAATCTCCTGGAACTCAGGGCAGTTTACCTAGCCCTGCAGAGCTTCTCGGATTCAGTCAAGGGCAAGGTGGTCCAAGTCAGAACCGATAACACCGCCACAACGTGGTACATCAACAAGCAGGGAGGCACTCGATCCTCGGCCTCATGCACAGAAGCCATGAAGCTGTGGTCTCTGGCCTATTCTCTTCGGACTTCTTTGGTAGCAGTTCACCTTCCAGGGAAGGACAACGTAATAGCAGGTGCTCTGAGCAGAATTTCACAGGGACACCACGAATGGTCCCTGGATCCTCACATCCTGAAGGTCATCTTCTCCAGGTGGGGCACTCCAGAGATAGATCTCTTTGCAGCACCAGACAGTCATCAACTTCCTCTGTTTTGTTGCAGACCTCCAGTCCTGGGGACGGTTCCCCAGGATGCTCTCTTTTTGGACTGGAAGGGCAGGTTTCTCTATGCGTTCCCTCACTTCCCTCTGCTGTTCAGAGTTCTGATCAAGATCAGGACTCAATCCTGCACAGTGATACTGGTGGGTCCAGATTGGGCCAGACAGCCTTGGTATCCTTTACTGCTGTCCTTGTCAGTGTCACATCCCCTGTCTCTGCCCAGGACATACAATCTCCTGTCCTCCTCCCAGGGGCAGATCTGGAACCCCAAGGGGGGAGGCACTGGAAAGGAGCAGGGAAGTCCTAGCCTCCCCCCAAAAAGTCAAGGTACTAGGTGAGGTAGACACCAACATAGGGATGTCGATAGGGAGAAGCACAGGGGTAAATGGAGAAAGTGACAAACGCAATAAGGACTGGGATGGGCCAAAAAGGGTAAAGCCACCAAGAAATGGAGGATAATGAATATCAACGCCCGTAGTATGGGCAAAAAGCTCCCTGAACTGGTGGCCTTGATGGAAGCGGGATGCCTGGATATTGTAGCAGTCACGGAAACATGGTACACAGAGAATCATGACTGGGATGTTAACATACCAGGGTACACAACCTACAGGAGAGACAGGGAGGGCAGAAGAGGGGGGGAGTAGCTCTCTATGTAAGGGAAGGGATAAAAGCAACTGAACAAAAGAGTAAACAGGGAGGAGAGGAGGCACTGTGGGTCACCTTAGAGACTGGAAATGGCACCACAATCCGGACAGGGTTGTATACAGACCCCCATGTCAGGGGAAGGGAATGGACAAGGATGTGTTAAAAGGCATCCTTAGGATGGCAGAGAAAGGGGAGATACTGTTGATGGGGGACTTTAATATGCCCGATGTTAACTGGAACACCTTTGCTGCAGCCACATCCAAAAGCAGGGCCATTCTTGATGCCCTTCAGGTGGCATGCCTCAGACAGTTAGTTTTGGAACCTACTCATGAGGGAGCAATCTTAGACCTCATACTCTCAAATGGGGACAGTGAGAGGATCTCAGATCTAGCAGTGGGTGGCCATCTTGGAACAAGTGACCACCAAGCAGTGTGGTTCACAATAAACTCAGCTACAGAGTCAAGCCATACAAAAGTGATGGTTCTGGACTTCAGGAAGGCTGACTTTGGCAAGATGGGAGAGTGCCTTAGAAAAGCACTAGCAAACAGGCTAGAAGGTTGGGTGGAGCAACAATGGGGAACTATCAAAACTGCCATCACAGAGGCAACAAGCCTTTGTGTGAAGCAAATAAACAAATCAGAATGAAAGAAAAGGCCATTATGGTTCTCAGAAGAGGTGGCGGTGAAGGTTAGGGAGAAAAATAAAGCATTTAGGAAGTATAAGGAAAGACAGAAGGAGCAGGACAGAGAACTATACCAGTTAAGGCAGAAGGAAGCAGGGAGGGTAGTCAGAATAACAAAGGCACAAACTGAGGAAAAGATAGCCAACTCAGTTAAGAAGGGGGATAAAACCTTTTATAGGTATATCAGGGAGCGTAGAAAGACAAAGGGAGGGATAGTGAGGCTGAATAGAATGGATGGTGGGTGCAGACAGTGACAGTGAAAAAGCAGGGATATTGAATGAATACTTCTGTTCAGTATTCACAAAAGAGGAAGTGGGGGAGGTGCCTAATCCAATTAACAGAAGCACTCTGGAGAGGGGGGTCGATCCCAGTCCTTTCACAGAAGAAAGGGTTCTAAAAGAACTCCTAAAGCTGAAGGTGGACAAAGCAATGGGGCCAGATGGAATTCACCCCAGAATTCTAAAAGAATTAAGCAGAGAACTAGTGACACCACTGACTACCCTTTTTAACAAATCATGGGAGGTTGGTGTGGTACCTGAGGACTGGAAGAAGGCTGATGTGATTCCCCTTCACAAAAGTGGGACCAAGACAGAGGCAGGAAACTACAGACTTGTCAGTTTGACCTCTGTGGTAGGGAAAGTGATGGAATCATTTCTGAAGGAAAGAATTGTTGAGTACCTAGAGGCCAGTGGGGCACAGGACCCAAGGCAGATGACCAAAGTAGTAGGCCAGGGAGGGGCTGTGGACATGGCCTACCTAGACGTTAGCAAGGCATTTGACACAGTCCAACACAAAAGATTAGTAGTCAAATTAACCAGCCTGGGAGTGGGTCCCAGGGTGGTAGCTTGGGTAAAACATTGGCTGAACAACAGGACACAAAACGTAATTGTCAAGGGAGTCCACTCTGAAGAAAGAGGGGTTACTAGTGGGGTACCGCAAGGTTCAGTACTGGGTCCAGTCCTTTTTAATGTCTTTGTAAGTGACATTGCAGAGGGACTGGAAGGAAAAGTATGCCTCTTTGTAGATGACACAAAGATCTGCAACAGGGTTGATACACAAGGAGGCATGGAAACAATGAGAAGGGACTTGGCAAGGTTGGAGGAATGGTCAGAAGTATTGCAGCTTGGATTCAGTGCAAAGAAGTGCACCTGGGAAACAAAAACCCAGGGGAAGATTAGACAACGGGGGGTAGTAAAAACAACAAAAATGGAAAGGGACCTGGGGGTCAGCATATCAGATGACCTTAAGGTTGGCAAGCAATGTGAGAAGGTGGTAGGGAGGGCGGGGGAGATACTGGGATGTATAGGGAGAGGCATCACTAGCAGAATACAGGACGTTGTTATCCCCCTGTACAGACAGTTGGTGAGACCCCATTTGGAGTACTGCGTCCAGTTCTGGAGACCCCATCTCCGCAAGGACATAGACAGGATGGAGGCAGTTCAGAGGAGGGCAACTAAAATGGTGCAGAGTCTGCAAGAAAAGTCACACGAGGAGAGACTAAAGGAGCTTAATATTTATACCCTTGAGGAAAGGAGGGAGAGGGGGGACATGATAGAAACATTTAAGTACCTCAATGGAATCAACAAAGTCCAAGAGGGTAGCATCTTTCAGAAAAAGAGATGTGCAAGAACAAGGGGACACAATTTAAAGACAGGGGGGGATGGCTCAGGGGCAATGTGAGGAAGTATTTATTCACAGAGAGGGTGGTGGACGCATGGAACAGCCTTCCTGAGGAGGTTGTGCAGTCTAAAACTGTGGGAGAATTCAAGAATGCATGGGACAGACATAAGGCAATTTTTGTGGGGGAAGAAATAGGCTGTTGGTTAAATAGGATCTGCAGCTTATCCTCTAGGTAGGGAAATGGGCAGACTAGGTGGGCCAAGTGGTTCTTATCTGCCGTCAAAGTCTATGTTTCTATGTAATCTCCAGTCTCTCAATCTCAAGGCCTGGCTCTTAAAGAGTTAGAATATGTAGCACTACATCGTTCTCAGGGAGTTCTAGATATTCTGAAGGTCTCCAGGAAACCTTACAATTCCAAATGGAAAAGGTTCAGTATTTGGTGCTCTCAGAAAGGCATCCTGCCCAACTCTGCAGACATTTCCACAACCTTAGACTATCTAGTTCATCTCAATGGTTTAGGCTTTATGCCTGCCACTCTGAAGGTTCATCTAGCAGCTGTCTCTGCATTCCTCTCAGCAGGGAAGGGCTCTTCCCTGGCATCTCATCCCGTCTTCAGAAAGTTTTTCAAAGGTCTGGTTCACATTAACCCTTCCTTTAGGAAGCCCACTCTGCCTTGGGATCTTAATGTCTGCATAGCTCAGCTAATGCAGCCACCCTTTGCAGGGTTTTAAATAATTGATTAGCAGTTTTTTTCTTGGGACAATACTAACTGTACTGAAAGTATTTAGATAGGTTTTCTTGAAGTGTTATGTTTGTTAAACACAGTGAGGCAAGTGCTATGCATTTTCACAATGTTTTATCACTTTTATTAGCAAAATGCTAATCAATTTTTAGAGTTAAATAAAACCCTGCTTTGAACCTCTGACTTTGGCCGATTTGAAGTACTTGACCTGGAAAACTTTGTTCCTTGTAGCTATTACTTCTGCCAGGTGGATTAGTGAATTACAGGCCCTGTCAGTTGAACCTGACTTCATCTCCTTCCATAGGGACAAAGTGGTCCTAAGAACCAATAGGAGGTTCTTGCCCAAAGTGGTATCAGATTTTCATCTGAACCAGTCTATATCTCTCCCTGTGTTTTTTACTGACCATTCTTCTTCAAGTGAAAGAAGGTTACACAGTCTGGATGTTAAGAGGGCCCTTAGCTACTACATTGAGCTTACTAAGGCACATAGAAATGACTGTGTCCAATTGTTTCTCACTTATGGTGAAGTGGGGAAAGTTAAGCCTGCCACTAAACAAACTATTGCCAGGTGGATTGTTTCTTGTATACAATTTTGTTATGACAAGTTGGGTAGGACGCCCCCTTCAGGCCTGAGGACTCACTTGACCAGGGGTACAGATGCTTCTCTAGCTGCAGCCAGAGATATACCTTTGTTAGAGATCTGTAAAGCAGCCACCTGGAAAACAGTACATACTTTCACCAATCATTACTCCCTGAACAGCCAGGCTAGGAGTGATGCTAGTTTTGGTACAGCAGTACTGCAGAGCCTCTTCCCAAAGTAGGTTCTGCATTCCCTCCTTCATAGGGAACTGCTTGGTAATCTGCATTATGTCTGAATACAGAAAGACTTCATGTTGTTTGAAGAAAAAAATTACTCACCATAGTAATGTTGTTTCTTCTAATGGAGTATTGCTGTATTCAGACCTCCCCCCTGCCTCCCCTCTCAGAACCTGGTTTTGAGAAGTGGACTGGCAGGTACAGTATTGCACCTCAGGGGTGTACCCTGTACCGTCCCTCTTGGGTGGGGTAGATATTATAATTTTTCTGGTGTTTTTACTTAAATGTTGTCACTACCTTTCCATCTTGGGTTCTCGACTTGAGTCTTTTGGGCCCGAAAGGAATCTTTTGCCCTTTGACTATATTTGAACAATTTCCTTACTATAGTATATTAGTTAGTTTGCTCATAAGAATCTGACGGTTACACTGGGAAGTACCACAGACAGAGATTTGAAAACCGAGCTTGAGCTCAACGTTCTATGTTTCTGCATAGAGTTAACTGTTTTCTCCCCGGGGCAGTTCAAGTGCTAGGGCTAACTGCATTATGTCTGAATACAGCAAGACTCCATTTGAAGAAACATTACTATGGTGATTCATTTTTTCTTCTCTCCCATACAGGTAAGGCTGCAGCTTCTGAAGGGCCCACACTATTCCCAAGCACTCCTCCTTGACTGTGGCATAAGCCTCCTCCGTGGGTAGCAGCCTCTGGCTGAGGTACACTACAGAGTGCTCCTCCCCCTGCTGTGTAACCTGACTGAGCATGGCACCCAGACCATGGTCTGAGGTGTTCACGTGGACAATGACCTTTAGACTGTAAATGGGGCTGGCTAATACAGCTGGCCCACTTAAGGCCTTTAGCTCCTAAAAGCAGCCTCACAGCCCTCTGTCCACTACACCTTTACTGGCTTTCCCTTCTTTGTTAGGTCTGTCAGGGGCTTGGCCAGATCATTATAGTGAGGGAAAAACCGCCGGTAGTACCCCGCTGTCCCCAAAAATGCCCTTACCTGTTTCTTGGTGGTAGGAGTGGGCCAGGCAAGGATGGCATCAACCTTGGCAGGCTCCAGACAGATGCATCTACTATCCACCCGGTGCCCAAAGTAGGACACTTCTGCCATACCTATCTGGCACTTTTCTGCCTTGACTGTTAGCCCTGCATTCCTCCGCTTGTGGAACACCTCCCGCACATGCTTGATGTGCTCCTCCCAGGTCTGGCTGTATATGGATATGTCCACACAGGCCAGTGCAAAATCACCTACTGCAGACAGAATGCGATCCACCAGCCGTTGAAAGGTCATAGGTGTATTCTTCATCCCAAAGGGCATTACCTTAAATTTGTATAAGCCAAATGGGGTGACGAAAGCTGATCTCTCCTTGGCTGCAGGGGTCAGAGGTACCTGCAAATAGCCCTTTGTTAAGTCTACTGTGGTCAGATACTTGGCTCCCCCCAGTTGCTCCAGGGTCTCATCTGTTCTGGGCATGGAGTAGGCATCTGACTCCATGCAGCTGTTGAGCTTCTGGTAGTCAACACAGAACTGTGTGGAACCATCCGTCTTGGGGATCAATACCATGGTTGAGGCCCAGGGGCTACTGGATTACTCCGAGTTCCAACATCTCCTTGAGCTCCTCTTTCATGGTCTGCTTAATCTGCTCTGGTACCTGTAGGAAGAATGTTTCAGAGGCACCTGGGTCCCAGTATCCATGTCATGCTCGGTCAGCGTGGTGTACCCCAGTTTCACTCTGAACACATCCCCAAATTCTTTCAACACACCCTGAATCTCCTGCACCTGGATTGGTGTCAGCTGATCAGAGAGGGTGAGGTTGTCCATGCAGGATTTGACCCAGGCCTCCCCGAGCAGGTTCACCAGTGAATCAGCCTCAATTTCCTCTTCTGGGGTGCTGCATATAGCGATTACCAATTCCTCCCTGTCATAGTAGGGCTTCATCATGTTAACATGATACACCTTTCACCTGAATCTCCTGCCAGTTAGCTCTGTCATGTAACTGACATCACTCACCTTTTGGAGAATGGTCCCTCCCATGCTGCCTGTAGTTTGTTCTGTCGGACAGGGATGAGTACCATCACTCACTGTCCCACCTCATATTCTCTGGCTCAGGCCCTGCAGTCATACCAGACTTTCTGCTGCTGTTGCACAGTGGCCAGGTGCTCCTGAGCAAGCCCTAAGAGCTCCTTAAGGTGGGTCCTGAAGTTCAGGACATACCTCACAACAGACTCCCCTTGGGAGGCACGGTCACCCTCCCATTCGTCCTGAACCAAATCTAGGGGCCCCCTCATTCTGTGGCCAAACAGGAACTCAAAAGGTGAGAACCCTGTGGACTCCTGTGGGACTTCCCTGTGTGCAAATTGGAGATGAGGCAAATATTTGTCCCACTCCCTCTTGTGCTGGTCAGTGAAGGTCCTTAACATGGTCTTAAGGGACAAATTAAATCGCTCCACCAGACCATTAGTCTGGGGATGGTATGGTGAGGTTTTGAACTGTTTTACCCCAAACTTCTTCCACAAACTACTCATTAACCCAGACATGAAACTGGCACCCTGATCTGTCAGTATCTCCTGGGGAAAGCCCACCCAGCTAAATATTCCCAGGAGTGCGTCAGCCACCTGCTCCGCCTCAACAGACGATAGAGCCACTGCCTCTTGGTATCTTGTGGCATAATCGACTACCACCAGGATATATATTGCTTGCCAGTGTGACTTGGGGTGCTAAGTGGCCCCACTATATCCACAGCTACCCTCTTAAAGGGATTATCAATAATAGGCAGGGGCACCAAGGCTGGTTTGCCTTGTCCCCCATCTTTCCCACCCTTTGGCACTGTGGACAAGTCCAACAGCAATTTGCCACATCCCTGCCAATACCAGGCCAAAAGAAATTGTTGGTTAGCCACTTTTTTGTACACTTCACACCCAAGTTGCCTGAAAAAGGGATATCATGGGCAAGGGCCACAAGCTGCCTGCAGTGAATCTTAAGGACTACCAGCTACCGGAGCACCTCTTCATCTAGCCCATGCCCTGTTGTACATTCTCTGTACACCAGCCCATTGTCCCAGTAAACTGACTCTTAACCCCTCCCCCATTGGCTATTTCACTCAGTTTTTGCAAGGTAGGATCAGCCAGCTGCGTAGTGCCCAGCTCCTCTCATCTGACCCTTCCCAGTTCCTCTTCAGAAGGAAGTCCTGTGGGCTCCTCCATTTGTGACTGGAGCTCAGGACTAATGCTTCAAGCCAGCCACTCCACCTTGCTAGCCACTTCCTTAGCTGCTGAGGGAGGGGCTGGTCCCGGTTGAGTTACCCCCTCTTCACCCTCAGAAGCTTGCCCTTTTGCCTGGCTGCAGGTAGTAACACACACCAGAGATTTCTTGTGGTCTCAGTCATTTCCCATGATCACACTTGTAGGGAGATTAGGTACAACTCCCATCTCCTTTTCTCTGTGGCCACCTTCCTAGCTCAGAAAGACCCGGGCCATCGGTATTTGGACCGCTGGACCTATGACTCCCCAAACTGTGAAGTAATGCTCTGGCAGAATTTGCTCTGCTTTAACTACATCCTGCCTCACCAGGGAGATGGAAACGCCTGTATCCCTCAGACCCTGCGTTACTTCCCCATTAAGTACAACAGGATGCATATGCTCTGGGGAGACAAGTGGTACTGCAGTCTGCACATAACCTACCCACGTTTTGGGTGCTATTTTGTTCACCCCCTCCCCCAGCCTTTTGTCCTTTTAACAGTTTCTGAGGGCAGTTATATCTCAAATGCCCTATTTGATTGCAAATATGGCATTTCTTGGGCCCCGGCTCTTGGTTCCCTTTAGAACCAGAGGGTTCTGCTTTGGGCTCAGGTGCAGGTGGGTTTCCTTTGGGCTGCCCCTCATGGGACCCCTTAGAACCATGTATTGCCCCCTATGAGACTTGTGCTGTGTGTATGGTCTGCTAGCCATGTACAAGTCAACGTTTTCTGCCACCTCCTCTGAGGAGCTGCATGCCCTGTCTAGCAACCATACGAGTAGTTCCTCAGGTACAATTCTAAGTAATTGTTCCTTAACCATTAAATCTTTCACAGTTCCACAGTGCCTGCGTTTGTCCCATCCACACACCGGTCAAGGTAAGTGTACAACTGAACATGCAATTCTGTGTAACTGTCTTCTGTGCTTTTCCTTAACTCCTTAAATTTCTTTCTGTAAGCTTCAGGAGTTAATTCAAAATGTTTTCATAACACAGTTTTAACCTTATTATAGTCAACACAGTTCACATTGTTCATTTTACTTACTGCCTGCAAAGCATCCCATAAATAAGGGAGTAAGATGGACCAACCATGAAGATTGTTCTGCTTGGAACTGAGACCATACCCTTTCAAATGCCTTTAAAAACAGAACAATATAATCTCCCTCTATATTGTGGAAACAATTTAGAATTAATTTTGAATTCATGGGATGAGCCCTCCCTCCCATTATTTACGTTTTGCTGGTGTAGTGTCAACATCTCCTTCTCGTGCTGTTGTCTCTGGATTTCATGCTGACGTTCTTTTTCTCTATCCTGACATTCCTTTTCTCTGTCCTCCATTCTTTTTGCCTCCACTTCTAGTCTTTTTGCTTCCAGTTTTTTATTTATTTATTTATTGAAATGTTTCACCAGGAAGGCACACTGAGCGACAAGTCACTCATCTCCCGGTGCGACCTGGGGGGGGAAGGGGTACAATAGGACTGAAACATTCAAGTTACAAGATCAACATTAACATACATTTCTAAGGCAGGTATTATAAGCAGTGGTGCAACAGTGTTGCACATAATAGATAGAAAGAGTGGTCAATAATAAGTGCCGGGTTAATAAGTAAACAAGAGCTTACATAAAAGGAAAGGGGGTGGTGAGAGGGGAAGGAGGGGAGGGAGGGGTAAGGTGGGGGAGGGAAAGAGTCATGTTCCAGTTACATTCAAGTTACAAGATCAACATTAACATACAGTTACAAGGTAGGTGGTACAAACAGTGTTAAAACACAGTTGTGCATAATATGTAGAAAAAGTGAACAATACTAAGTGCTAGGTTAGTAAGTAAACAAGTCCTTACATGAAAGAAAAGGGTAAAAGGAGAGGGAGGGATGAGGTGAAGGGATGTAGGGGAGGGAAGTAGATGAGGGATACAAGCTCCTGGGGGGTAGGAGAGGGACCCATAGAGAGCATTTGACGTTCCTTACATTCTATGAGAGATCAAGGGAGACCAGTAAGGGGGAGCAATTTGGGGGAAGGGGAATAGAGCTAGAAATTTCGGGGGGTGAGGGTGCACAGGGTAAAATGAAGGTGACAGCAGAGGGGTAGGCTTTATCCAGGGCTTATAGTAGGGAATTAGGGAGGGACATGGCAGGAACAGTTAGGCGCAAGGTAATTTTTGAGGGCAGAGCTGATGGAGTAGGCGCAGGATGAATGCCAGATTTGAGGGGGGGAGTGAATTCCAAATTTTTGGGAGGCGGTGAGAGTAAGTGGATTGGCCAATTAGAGTGGATCTGCGGGGGACTACCAGGGTTTGGGAGTCAGTTGATCTAAGGAATGGGAGGATGGGGGGTTGTTATAAAGGAGGAGGTTAGGTAGGAAGGGAGCTCACCTAACCAGTGCCTGGAGGTGAATTTAGCAGAGTGGGAGAGTCACCTATTTGTAAGAGAGGGGAAGGATAGGGCTCGCTATAGATCACAGTGGTGGGTTCAAGGGAGGGCATCCAGGGCAAAGTGGCAGAAGGACATGAAGAGAGTGTCCAGTCTATGGAGGGAAGACTTAGGGGCAGCACCACAGACTACATCACAAAAGTCAAAAATTGGCAGTATCATTTTCTGAACAAGTTCACGCCTAGCTGTAGGAGGGATGCAACTACAGTTCCTGAACAGGGCACCAAGCTTGGGGCGCAGTTTTTTCTGGATGGCATCAATATGTCCAGAGAAGTTTAGGTGTTGGTTCAACTAAATACCTAAGTACCTGAAGAAGGATGTATCCTCAAGTAAAGTTCTTTCTCTGCTTCCAGTCTTTTTGTTTCTTCTTCTGCTTCCAGTCTTTTTGCTTCTATTTCCAGTTTTTTTGTCTCTGCCTCCAGCCTTTTTGCCTTGAGTTCCTTGTCTTGCAGCAACAGCTGCAGGGCATCAAGCTGATTTGGGGAGTTTGATACCCCAGCTCCTGACTCATTCATAGGGGCGCTCTGCCTTAGGTCATGTTCCTCCAGAGCCTGTATGAGGTCCTTCTTGTTCTTGCCTTCACACTGTACCCCCTTTTGCTGGCACTTCTCCTGAAGCTGTGCCACAGTGAGACCTTTATTGCCCTGTGAGCTCATTCTCTCTCTACCTACACTAAGCTGGACTGTCCAGTGTGATGCTTGGCCAGCTGGTTATGATTATTGTATGATATCTGTAATATAAAAATATAGTATGTGATTGTTTCTCATAAGACAGCTTGTGCTTCCATGGGTGCCACCCCCCCCCCCCAGGTTTCAGTGAAGCTACAGGATATGTAAACTGACCAGGAACCATTTAATTAACTGACTTCCTTCAGATTGGAATTTTATTACCTTTTTATGACATGCCTAGGCTTTTTGAAGTGCAAATCAAATGTGACTTTATGACTTCAGAAACAGGACGTCATTAGGCTAATTCCTGTTAGCTTTTTAACACATTGGTGGCAGTGTGGGACTGCTAAGTTCAAAGGAAACATGTGTAATTAAGGAGTTATATAGGAAATGTCTTTTTCCTTTTGATGGCACCTTATTTAGAATACCTCCTGACAGGAAATCATTTTTTTGTAATTTTATATTCTAAAAGGAGGAGCTAGATGACTCACAGAAAGGGTGTGGAGACACAGAGTTTAAACTGATACTTGTGTCTGAAATGTAGGACACATCACCTTGGGACTCCAGAGAGACACAGCTCTCTGATCTAACTTTAAAACACACTTCCAGAGGTAATACCTTAGATAGCAAAAATCTAACTGTATTGTGGTAGGAGTTTTGCTTTGTCATTTTCCCATGTTCTTTTATGTGATTGTGAGCTCTTTGATATATTGTTCTGTGTTTACATTTTTCATATTTTTATCATCTTTTAGTAAAGTACATTTTCTTAAGATACTGCCTGGGTGTGTATTCCAAGTTCTTTTTGCATGTGACGTATAGATGGTTAAGTCTGACAACTGTTCAACAGCTTGGTGGTGTTACCGAGCTTGAGTAAAAAGGTAAGAATATACCTAAGGTCTCTTATAGAGTTAAAAGGGTTCATTTTGGAAGCCTGGCTTGGTGTCCCCTTGGTGAAAGATTGTACTGAAATCCCTGAAGAGAATATTATCTGAGCCTGTTCATTTGGGTATGTTAGCATAAGGTTCACAGTTTGAATCTCCCCAGAACTTGAGACTAAAGGTGATTTGGACCCAAAAGCAGACAGGAGGGTTACCCTGTCTGTTACCTGTTTGCACTATTACACTCTGAGGTTGGCACTGTGGGAGCAGAGGGCCTGACCTGTGGAGTGCGTTTGTGACATCCAGAAACAAAAAAGAACAATTATAAAGGTGTACTCTCTTTTATATCTTGTTTTGCGACTACTAACGTAACAAATTCCACTGGCAAACTGTGTCTCTCAGTGTGCTAGAAAGTCCGCAGTCATCCCACCACTGCCTACCAAATTGTGATGGCAACCTTCCCTTCACAGACTGGGTCAGTCTTAAGAGGGTTGTCAACTTGCTTTGTTGTCGCTGCCACCAGCTGGCTCAGCCAGCAAAATCACCTTCCCCCTGCACAGAGCTGGGAGGTCAAACATGCAATTGCACAGAACAAAGTCTGGTAGTGTGCCTCTCGGGTGGTGGATGCTAACAGAGTTTTTGCATTAGCCAGTGGAAACCATGCAATACCTTCATAATTAAATCACAGCCATGACCGTTGTGTAGATAAATAGCTTTTTACTTAAAAGAAGGTCAAAAGTTACATTTCAGGATATATAGGTCTAACACAAGAGAACACTGTTACAGGAAAAGTAAACAAATGGTTGTAAATAATAGATGACAAAAGGAAAAATGCTATTGACTAAGTTATCCTACCCTTTCTTACCCTCTGCTATGCTTGGAGAGAGAGAGAGAGAGAGAGAGACTAGAATCCTATGTTCTCTATACAGCTCCCACAGGTCTAGCTAGAGCAGTAAGCTCACAGCTTAAAACACTCTTGGATGGTAACCTCAGCAAAAACTCACTATAGTAACTATTTTCCAAAATTTATAGTCCCCTTTGAGAGTAGGTAATTCTTGTTCTCTTTGAATGCACCAACCATTTACCATGTATGTGTTTAATTGTTCCAATTAGTTTAAAGCCCTATAGATATCCAATTAGATCAATGCTGTAACCAGCTTGTCTTTGAATGTACTTTTAAAATCTTTGTGTGTGTGTCCTCCCCCCTTGATCCCGCTCTGAGACTTATTACCAAAGTACCTTCCTTCAGCAGCCTGCTAGTGACAGAGAATCCCAATGTGATTTTCTTCTCCTTGCTGTAAGCAAAGGAAAACCCCCTAGTGAGACTCAGAAGACCAGAAAATAAGTGTAGTAAATCCCCACAGTTAGCTACTTAGTTTCATTTTCTGTCACAGTATTGACAGTAGGATAAAGGAGGTACGACTACCTCCATATAGGTCACTAGTGAGGCTATACCTGGAGTAATGTGCTTAGTTCTGGAGTTCTCACCTAAGGAAGGACTGGGACAGGCTGGAGTAGGGACATCACAGGGTGACCAAGATGATTCAGGGCCAACAGGACAGATTTTACAAAGACTGTCGCAAAGTACTGAACATATACTCACTGAACACCAGGTGAGAGATGGTAGATATAACAGTGACCTGTTTGTTCAGGTAGAACATGATGGTTGGGTTGTTGATATGAACTTGCACGATCTGACCCTGAATCAGTAGAGCAAATTTCATCAGTGCCAGTCGCACTGCTCAGAGCTCCAACAGGTGAATGCGACAGCGGTCCTCGCTTGGTGACCAGAACCTGTGGGCTCTGTGGTTAGACAGGTGAGCTGACCATTTCACCAGAGATACATCTGTCATCAAGATGAGGGTCAGCACTGGGCAGGCAAAGGGAATTCCCTCCTCAAGGTTCTGGGGACACAGCTACCACTCAGTGGCATCCCACATTGATTATGACATTAGGACTGGTTGCTCCAGATGACTGTGGCACTGAGACCACTGGTGCTCCAGATCCCACTAAACCATGATGGTGGAAGCTGCCGTGTACCCCAACAGCTGGAGGAATTCCCAGGCTGAGCATGATTATGCAACCTGAAATGAATATGAAAAGGGGGTCAGATCTAGCAAAATGTCTTCAGGCAAGCGAGCAATGGCATGGAGGAAGTCAAACTCTGATCAGATGGATCTGATCACCTGTGTGGGAACCAGTTTGGACTTGGCAATGTTGACAAGGAGGCTGAGGCCCTGAAAGGTCTAGAAGGCCAGATCACTGGACTGCTCCATCGTTTCTCTGGAGTTGCCAGCAATGAGCCAGTCATCCAGGTACAGGTACACCCCAATGCCTCTGCACTTGAGGGAGGGCACCACAACTGAGAGGCACTTGGTGAAGACCATGGGTGTCGAGAACATGGCGAATGGCATGACTTTGATCTGGTACAGGATCCCTTCTTCATGGAACTGAAGGCACGGGCAGTGGGATGGACAGACTGGAATATGAAAGAAGATGTCTTGGAGGTCCAGGCAGCAGAACCATTCCCTGGCCTTTAGCAATGGTATGATCTGGTTCAGAGTGACCATACAGAACATTCTCTTACTAACTTGTTCAGGTCATGCAGGAATAGAATGGGGTACTAACTCCCCCCATCTGCTTAAGTACCAGGAAGTATCCAGATACATAACCCTGTGAGGTCAGGCCTTCCGGGACAGACTGTGTTGTTCTATCCTCCAGGAGCTGGGCACTGTGTCTGTGAGCATCCTGGACTCCCTTGGTGACTGGAGTCTGTAAGGTGGGAGAGCCTTGAACATGAGGAAGAGACCTGAAGTAATGACTTTTAGCACCCATTTGTCCAAGCTAATGGTGTATCACTGTGGAAAGAAGTGGAGAAGCTGACCCCCAACTAGGACTGAACCCCAACTGGGAGTTGCAACAGGGACCAAGTAGGAGGGGGGAAATGTCACCCTGCAACCCATCAATTGGCAGCCTTGATGAGGGCTTAGGTCGGCTGGTGTCAGATGCGCCACTGCACCTCCTTTTTTACTTGGACCACCCAACTTGGGCTTGGGGTTATACTGCTCAAACTGCCTCTGCAGCTGTTATTGGGGCTGGTAGCCAGAGCCATGAAAGGAGCCCTTTTTCTTTGCCCTAGTAAGCTTGATACTGGACTTTGCAATGGTTGTGAGATGGTCCTCCATCTCCAGGAAGAAGAGGTCCGTGCCCAAAAATAGCACTTCCAACTTATTCTGGGTCTCCGAGGTCAACATAGAGAGATGCAGCCAGGCCCTATTAAGCATGGACATGGTCGCACTGTGCACACAAGCTGACCAAGTCCAAGGCTATTTGAAACTGGTGCTTAACAAGAATACAGCCTGTATCCCTAAGAACCCTGGCCTAGGACTGGGATGAGGCCAGGAGCAGAGGGAGATGCTCGGTGATGATGCCAAAAAGCTTAAGATCACATCCATCCATCAGCATGGCATAGCTGGCTGATGAATGCCCAAGGTGGCCACTGCTTAGACATAGTAACATACAAAGTGACAGCAGAAGGAGACTGTGGGTCTATTTTATTCTTGACCACATAGTCTTGCTTTTTGGATTCTTTGTCTGGCAACTTATTTACATTCCCCTTGCCTTTCCTGGACTTTAATCTTCCTAAAGGCTAAGTTGGGCATGATACTCTCAGCCAAAGGGTGCTGAGAAAAATCGGAGAGGCTCCTGATGAGAACCACATACTTGTGGATCAAGCTGATACGGGCCGCTGGGCAGTATATAGGATGCTGTTAGAGACTTAGCACCAGCCCAGTAATAGGCTCAACCACTGGTAATGCCACACTTGGGGAGTTCTCTCATTGCTGGCTGTCTGTGAAGGGACAAGATTCCCTCTTCTATACCAGTTCCAAAGCCATGTTCAAGATCTTTGACAAGTGCAGCAGGAGGGTGGAAAATGAGGTTGACTCACTTTGAGGATCAACCATCTGATGAGTCAAGTTTGATTGATTTACCTTGACTCGAGGAGGCCATCAACGACTCCTCAGCAGAGTCAGACCCTCTCTTGAACACTGGCCCAGGCCATTTTTCAGAGGGGTGGATGACCCTGGTATCCTGCGTGACCACCAGCGACAGGTGCCCAGACAAACCAGACGACAGTTGGGATGCCTCTGTGGGTGTCCCTTCAAATTAGTGCAGAGGAGGGAGCTCCTACACAAGCAGTTCAGAAGTAGGTATCTTAGCCAGCCTGCTGGCACAGCAGTTGGATTTCCGCTTGTGGCACTGGCGACCTGGGTTTGGGAATGGACCCGGGTCACTGGATGACGGCCGGGGGAGAAGGATGGAGCGTCCCTGGGACTGCTCTCCTTCTATGGGGGGAGGGTGGGGACAGTGCCCGGTGCTCTCGATGGACCACTGACGGAGGCCGGGGGCACCGCAGCTACTGGCGCTTGAAGAATTTCAGGGGGCAGGGAAGATGCAGGACGTCATTGCATGTCCCCGCCTCCTCCACACAAAAAAAGGGGAAGAAAACCCTGCTTTCGCTGCCTTGATGACACCTACTCTGGCTGCAAATTGGCTCTCAGGCTGACTTCCGCCTTTCCCGTGTTCACAGTGCCCATGGCCTGGGGCGTTGTGACCCCACCATGGGAAGCAAGCCCAGGGGGTTCAGGGAGGATGGCTAATATGAGAAGCCACAGCTGAGTCCATGACCGGGCAGATGGTTCGACAGAAGGAAGCAGGACCAAAAATAGAGGAATAAAAAAAAAAAAAAAAAAGAAATAGGTATCTTGGGCAAATGCGACCTCTGGCTCAGGCTTAGGGAACACTGGCCCCCAAGGGGGGACTGAAGGGACAGGAAGCATAGGCCTACCCTAGCCTGGGCCAGCAAGTGTCCACTGCTCCCATATGATGTCCTCATACTTCCTCCTAAATCAGTGCCACTGATGCTCCTCTGATGAGGACAATGAGCTCAGTGAGTGTCAAGGATGGTGTTGACCTGTATGGGAACAAGGTTGAGAACAGGACCATGAATGCTGCCTCACCTTGGTCCCATCAAAGGGTGACTTAAGTCCAACAGCAGCACCATGTAGACCACGTGCTTAGGCAGCATCACTGTGATGGGTGTCACAGAAGGCACTGGAGGGGGGATCACTGTCAGAAGTGGAACCAGTGACAGAGCTGGGGGGGCTGGGAGGCGGTTGCCCCTCCTGACTGCCCCAGTGTGAGTAGCGGTGCCCCACCATGATCTTTATTCACTATTTAGTGCCCATTGTGGAGCCCATGATTGACTGAATGGCCCCTCCTGGCTCCCAAATGCTCCCAAACCTGGCTCTGCCACTGGATGGAACCCAGACCAGCTTGACCAGGGGCACCAGTGGTGCCTCCTCCCCAACAGGGGAGGAAATCTGGGGTAACCAGGGTTCTTGAGATTGACAAAGCCTCATCAGCCTTTCCCTCCAACTCCTGGCTGATCTGGTCAAGAAAAATGTCAACAAGTTCCTTGACTGGATTTGAGGTCATATGCTCCATCAGTTGCTCCTTGGAAGCATTGACCTTCTCGACTGTTGGAAGCACGACAAAAGTCAACCAGTCCAGGAAATTAAAAGATTGTGAACAGTGGGAATGCTCCCTCTCCCACAATTACCAGCAGCTTTTCATATGCTTGTTAGCATAAGGAGATTCTCACTGCATGCCTGGAGTGGCAAGTTTATTTCTCAGAGCCCTGTGCAATTCCCGAAAGGATCAGCCACAACCAGGCTAATGGGAACCATGGTCAAGGCCGACAAGGAGCCTGCCACCGCTACCTTCTCCTCCATGACCACCAGCTGAGTAGCTGACCTGGTGGCTGCCGAGGTATATTGACATTCCTAAGGCCTACGCTGGAGGAAGCGTGCCTTCTGTTCTTCCCGCAATGAAGGAATCGTGGCATGGTAGTATGGGCACCCACCTATATCATGGTTAGCCCCAGGCAGAAGAGGCATGTGTTGTGCAGATCTGTGGCTAACATTTCTTGCCTGCACCTAACACACCATTTAAAATTTGGTTGCTCATGGTCCTTTTTCGACTTGTTGATGGAGTGATAACTTGAAGACAAGACACACACACACTGTGAATCATAAACTTTACTAAAAGTTGAGTACTCACAAAAGTTATATTGCTTGAAAACTGGAATCCCTCTAATACTGCAGGAACTGCGAAGGAGGAGACCTGTTCTTTCTTATGGAAAAGAAGATTTGACATCAGACAAGACAAAGCTGGAAGACAACACAGGTGGTTGCAGGGGCTTAGCTTGAAGACATCTGGTGACTGAGCAGAGCCCAGATAACTGCCAGAGTGTGGATAGTGAACTGTATCCCAGTTAGTAGAAAAATAAATTTAGATGAAATGACAATGCAAAAAGAACTTCTACTGGCCCAATGTTCACTGCCTTGATGACAGAAAAAAGACCTGAAGTGGTTGGGGCCCACTCACAATATATAGGTAATATTGTGCGCCACCAGTGTGCATGTAGCTATGTCGCTGCGGGTGGTCCTGTCATGCAAAAGCTTCCCACGGAGTACTGAAGCCAGCTGCATACAGTTCAATGTATTGTGGCTCTATGAAGATACTCTTGAAGTACTTGTTTTTTTAGTAATGCTGTTTTTGCTATAGGTATTTTGAACCCAAGGAATTCGTACCAGAAGTGCATTAAAGGGAACAGTCAGCAAAAGGACCCCACACTCAGATGTAGGGCTGGTTCAAATGTGAACTTTGTTGGCATAAGTATTTTGGTTTACTTCCTGTTTACTGTAGTATAATAGATTATATCAGACTAAGTTTTTGCTTAGTTGTAGGCTGACATCTTTTTTTACTACAAATCCCAGAATCCCCTGCAGCTGACATCAGAGCAGTAGGCATCAGTGGGAGATTCAATAGCCTACAGTGCATGTAAGAACTTTTATAATCTCTGCGCGCAGATGTTTTCCGGGACTTCTTTTCTGCAGGGGTCTATGTACAGCCTTCTGTGACTACATAGCACATTGAGGACATTGGCACCTGCAAACAAATGATCAGAGCTTATTTAAACTCTAACATGCACTACAAGCTATTGAATTTCTCACTGCTACCCACTGGTCTGATGTCTGCAGCAGGGGATTCTGGGATTTGTAGTAAAAGAAGATGTCAGTTTACAACTAAGCAAACAGTCTGATATAATCTACTATATATAGGCTAGTGTATGGCTCGCTATACACAACAAGGCTATTCTCAACTGAGTGGTTACTATGCCAACCAGATGACCTCAAGAGTGAAGCTCAAGAGGTTTCTCGGTTGGCATAGTAACCACGAGGTTGAGAAGAGCCTTGTTGTGTACAGTGAGCCATAGACTGTGCGATATAGTGTATGGTGTCTTCCAAAACAAATAAAAATATAGTTTGATACGTTTCTGTTTGTTTTTCTGGAGTAGAAAAATCATGGTTTCCTGCCAAGAGTTAGCCCTGGTTGCTAGGGGTGCTGCGTGGTTATTAGGGACCTGGTGTCCCTGTGCATTACCTGCAAATTTCAATTGGTTGACTTTCAGGTTTGGGCAGGGTTTTAAAATTAAAAAGCATGGCGGCTGTTCGAGAGGAACATTCATTGTGAGGACCGGGTGTTGTATTTTTAAATATCCGGTTGATTCTGCAGCACAGTATTATTAAATTTATCTTATCTGGTTGATCCTGCCTTTTTCTCTGTTATACGGTATACCCGGCTTCTCTCTGTTTGATCCGTTGCCGCATCCTTATCGTGAGTGTCACGGCTTGGGAGCGTTGTCTGCAGATGTCACTACTGCAGCAGAATGAAAATTAATTCTGCTGCAGTATGGACATCACTAGTGCAGCAGAACGACTTTTTACATAGCATGGAAATCAATGCTGGACTACGTTCCATGATACACTATACCACAGTAAACAGGAAGTAAACCAAAATGTTTCCGCAAAGAGCACATTGGGACTGGCCCCAAACTTGAGTATGAGAGCCCTCAGTGGTGACTGTTCCCCTTTAACAACTTTATCACTGACATCACCTAAATTGTCTCCTTTTTATTAGGGCTGTGGGCGGAGCCTACAGCCCTTCTGTCATCTGTAGCTCTAAAACAGCTTTTCTTAGAACTTCCATTTTAGACATTTGTATGTATTCCTCCATAGCTGCAAAGTAGTGCACCCCCCCTCCAGATATTTGTTGCTCTATGTTAAAGGCATCAGAAGGGGGAGGGGGATGCTACTGTATTGTACCTCAGAACTTCTCAGGATATTAATAAAAAAAACTTTTTAAACTGCTGTTTCTATTATCTGTCCAGCACAGTCTAACACCTAGGAGACTCATTTCTTCTTGGTTTTTTGTGAAAACGAAAGTCATCTGTAGACTCAGTGTCAGATTACATACTGTGGAATGCAGATTGCTAGCTGCCTGACATTCCTTTCCACAGCACAGATTGCAGGCAAGGAGTGGAAACAGAAGACTTTTTTTCTTATTTTAGAATATGATGTACCAAATGTGTGTTTAGTTGCAGGGTCAGGGCCTCAAAGAAAATAACATTTATGTGGCCGGCCTGGTGGCACTGAGGGTTGAGGCGCTGGACGCCACACCTCGTGCCATGCCGATGACCCGGGTTCAGGAATGAGCCTGTATCGCCAGGGGTCAGCAGGGAAGGGGAAGGATTGAGCATCCAGAGACTCAGTGTCAGATTACATACTGTGGAATGCAGAGCGTTGAGGTGCTGGATGCCACACCTCACGCCATGCCAGCTACCCAAGTTTGGGAATGAGCTTAGGTGCTGGGGGTCAGCAGGGGAGGGAGTAGATTGAGTGCCCGACGGGCTGCTCTCTGTTCCCGGGGGGCAGGTCGGGTGATGTCTGGAGTTCCAGTGGCCCCCAGTGGTGATCGGGGGTGCTGCATTAACCCGGACTGTATGTAGCAGCGTGGCTGACGCTGGCAGGGTTGCCATGCACCATGGTGTTAGCGGTGCCCATGCGGGGGGGTGGACGGGAAGTGGAAGCAACTAAGGGGGAAAACCCCCCTTCGGCCTTGGATAGGTGATGGCCTGCAGGTCCACCAGCCACACGTCCAATGCTGGACCTCCATCACTGCCCCTTCGATAACCTGTGGGGCTTAGTCCCTGGGGGCTCTGCAGGTACCATAACGTCTCCAAGGTTGGTGGAGGCCACAGCGGGCGGTAGAGCTGGGGATGTGTAATGGCCTGAGAGAGTTCCAGGTGTCCGAAGGTGATAAAGAAACATGGGGAAAAAAATATATGTGTGATGTGTGAAACAGCACTCTATGAGGCAGATGACATAGGTAGCTATACTGCCCCCACTACATCACCAGCATTGTGACCTCACTGACTGTGACAATACTGCTACTTAGGAACAGCAATTCGGTGACTGCCAGGTCATTCACATGTGATTTCACTGAAAGATGCAAAAAATAGCATGCACACTGGCCTCTGAGATTTGAAGATCAGAAGGTTGTGGGTTCTATCCCCACATTAGGCATCTGGGTTAAAGAGCTTGTGTACTGCCTAAAACTAATATTAGATTTTAAAAGCAGTCAACCTTTACCTTTTATATTTGAGGTACTTTATATTTTCCCTTTATTTAATTAGAAGATCGTTTACCTGATGTTAATATGTGTGATGTGTGGAACAGCACTCTGTGTGGCAGCTGACATAGCTACCTATACTGCCCCCACTATATCACCAGCATCGTGACCTCACTGACTGTGACATCACTGCTACTGAGGAACAACAATTCAGTGACTACCAGGTCATTCACATGTGATTTCACTGTCAGTGAAATCACAACGCTGATGATGTAGTGGGGGGCAGTAGAGCTAGATATGTCCGCCGCTATGCTAAGAGCTGTTCCACACATCCATCACAACATTATGACATAGAAGACCCTCTGATGGGCAAAAGGTAAAAGAATGGTACTTCAGAAATAACATTTTATAACTGACTACTTCTTAACATTTATATTATTTTCCTGTCTGCCTGGTTTGGCTCCACTAGCTCTTTAAATCCCAATACCGACACTGTACTGCAGCATGGGGCGGGGGGGGGGTGCTCCTGTCTTTTCTGTCCGCCTGTTCAGGTGGATGTTAAAGATCCTATGGCACTTCTCAAAAAGAGTAGGGGAGTTTTTTATTTACATATATACATAACCAAAACCAAAAAAATACAGTATGCACCGCTTTTAACGGACTGATTTGACAATAAGGAATCTGGCCATTACAAGCGGCATCCGGTACATCAATATGGAAAAAAAAAAGGGTATAACTGCAGGCGGTACTCATTCAGACTCTTCTAACACCCAACTTCCAGAAAGCACCACTCATTTACTAGTTACAGTCCTGTGAAAAGCTCTTCTGCTGCATCATTTCAGCAACGCATTTACTCATGCATAGGGAACTTATGACAGGGATTCCAATCACTGGTGCTGTGACGTCAGCGAGAGGAAGTGCGGTTCAAGTCTGTGTGTCGGCGGGTTGTTTCATTCCAGAAAGGATGCCGCTCCACTGACTTCTTTTTGTGGTCAATCACAGGAATGATCTGTCGGCCATCAAGTTCTGCACTTCTGAGGAGTGTGATCGCCGTAGCTCATAAGCTACGATTCGTGTAAGTTTTCTCCTGACATGTAGCTTTGCAGATAGATTCTGTAGGTTGGGGGAATTGGTTGTGCTCTGCTGCCTGAATTGAGGGCTGGATCCAGACCTGACATTTAAACCATCGAGGAGCTAAAAAGGGGAACCCATTCTCTCGGGACTGGCCCTGTTAAAGATCTTTTAGTGAAGTAACTGATAAAGATTGCTTCTGAAACGTTTGACTGGCCATCAGCAGATTAAGTACAGTACTGTCATAAACTGGATTTAAAGCTCCAGCGGCCGTTACTGCCGGAATTGAAGGTCCGCTTTAACTGCTATTTTTAACATTGAAAGTATAGTGACTGGCATTTGGCAAATGTAAAACGTTCATTAGAAGCGGATGTCCAGTACCAACGGAGCCGATATAAGTGGCGCATACTGTACAACACAAGACATCTCCATACCATCTGGATTGAAAACTTCAACCCCAAATCATGGCAGTTTTCCAAATTAAAAATTTATACAATCATGCTAAAAAAGCTGGTTTAACTAAAGGAAAAAACAAAAGAAAAAGAAAGAAAACCCTTATAAAAGGGCTACCAACAAGGGAGTAAAAGGGGGAAGGGGAGAAGAGAAAACATAACCCCAACAAAAAACTCCCAAACCCACATTTCAAACAACCCACATTTATAGCACTATTTTGCTTGACTTCTCACAAAATCCTTTGTCTCTCTTTCCCACTTTTAAATAAAGTTGTTATTCATACCTTATTATTAAGGTACCATCACCCTTTGAACATTTACAGTGACACATTTGAAGACATTCCTTTCGGTCATTTGCACCAATAAGGAAATTAATTATACTATAAATCCTAAAAAAAAAGAAAAGATTTTACAAAATAAAAACCTCTATATTCATTTCTTCATTCATTTTAAACTTACATATTTATAACACAAATCTGCCAAATTACTGGTACTTTTGAAAAAACCTGAACCCTTTCCACCATATATTTACCTTAGATTTTACATAGAAACCTAGACTTTGACGGCAAATAAGGACCACTTGGCCCACCCAGTCTGCCCATTTCCCTACCTATTAGATATGCTGCAGATTCCAGTTAACTAAAAGCCTACTTCTTGCAACCCCCCACTATAATTACCTTATGTCTGCCCCATACATGTTTGAATTCCCCCACTGTTTTAGACCCCAAAACCTCTCCAGGAAGGCGGTTCCACGCGTCCACCACTCTCTCCGTGAAAAATAATTTCCTTACATTACCCCTGAGCCATCCCCCCTCTAACTTTAAATTGTGCCCCCTTGTTCTACACTCTTTTTCTGAAAGATGCTACCCTCCTGGACTTTGTTGATTCCCTTGAGGTACTTAAAAGTTTCTATCATGTTCCCCCGTCACTCCTTTCATCAAGGGTGTATATATTAAACTCTCTCTCAGTCTTTCTTCATATGGTTTCTGATGTAGACCCTGCAACATTTTAGTTGCCCTCCTCTGGACTACTTCCATCCTGTCTATGTCCTTGCGTAGATGAGGTCTCGAAAACTGCATGCAGTACTCCAGAAGGGGTCTCGCCAACTGTCTGTACAGAGGGATAACCACTTCCCTTTTTCTACTTGTGATGCCCCTCCCTATGCAACCCAGTATCTCCCTGGCTCTCCTTATTGACATCTCACATTACTTACCCACCTTTAGGTCATCTGATATGACCACAACCAGATCCCTTTCCATTATTGTTGTTGTTGTTAGTACCTCCCCTGCCATTGTGTACTCTTCTCCTGGATTTTTATTTCCCAGGTGCATTATTTTGCACTTCTTTGCATTGAATCTAAGTTGCCATATGTCTGACCATTCCTCCAACCTTGCCAAGTCCCTTCTCATCTTTTCTACCCTCTCTTGTGTATCAACTCTGTTACAGATCTTTGTGTCATCTGCAAAGAGGCATACCTTTCCCTCCAGACCCTCTGCAATGTCATCTATAAAGACGTTAAAGAGGACTGGACCCAGTATTACTGAGCCCTGAGGTACTCCATTAGTAACCCCCCTTTCTTCAGAATGTGTTCCATTTACTGTTACCTTCTGTGTCCTGTTGTGCAGCCAGTTTGCTACCCAGGCTACCACCCTGGAACCCACTCCCAGGCGGGCTAACTTGATCATTAATCTTTTGTGCGGGACTGTGTCAAATGCCTTGCTAAAGTCTAGGTAGGTCATATCCACAGCCCCTCCCTGGTCTATTACTTTGGTCACCCAGTCAAAGAAATCGATTAGATTCATCTGACATGACCTTCCTGCTGTGAATCCATGCTGCTTTGGGTCCTGTGCCCTGCTGGCCTCTAGGTACTGAACAATTCTTTCTTTCAGAAGTGATTCCATCATTTTCCCCACCACTGAGGTCAAACTAACAGGTCTGTAGTTTCCTGCTTCTGCCTTGCTCCCACTTTTGTGAAGGGGAATCACATCTGCCCTCCTCCAGTCCTCAGGTACCACCCCATCTTTCCATGATTTGACTTCACATCCTTCCAAAACACTTCTTTCAAAACTAAATCACATAATTCACGTATAACATCACATGTCATTTGCTTTGTTGTAATACCCATTGATTTCTTGCATTCCACAAATAATATTTTATACTTACGAGAAGACAGTTAAAGCCCCTTTATCATATTGCTCTGGCATATTACTATAATCACCTAGAATTAGCTGTTCATATGTTAATTTTGACAATCACTTTAAGTCCCATCTATCAGTAGCAAAATTCCAAAAACTCTGAACATAGTCGCATTCGAAGGAAAAAAAGGGTATGGACACATTCTTTCTGATAACGCTTTATGCTTATGATTACCTCTAGTCTGTAGTTTGCCATAAGCACACATCCATAATGTATCCCACATTTTTTGTGGCACTCTATTCTCATTTAGTAGATTACATACTAACTTGACCTTTGATGGTCTACAATTTTTAAATTCTGGGTGCATGAAACCCATATAGTCCATTATCTTTTCATAATGCCATTTTCTTGTTTTTCCTAAAATGTCTTCCCTTTTAAACTTCCATTTGGCCAATTTCTGTACCACTGGCTTAAAGCAGTTTGGCACCTTATATTGTTGTGCCAGTTTTGGAGTTATATCATCCCAGGCACCCAAATATTCCTCTAAAACCCCTTGCATCCAAATTTTAGCGTGTGTTTTCTTTTCTTGTAATCCCAAATTTAAAGATTTTGCCCAAAATAAAGCATGAAAAAGTACAATTGGATGCACATATTTAGTCCTCCTTTCAGTTTAGACAGGAAGGTGAATTATCTTTTGACCGGGCTGAGATGACTACCTCATAACATTTGAAAAATTATACTCGTTACTCTTGTTTCCATTTGTGTGGGTAGAGGGAACACCGTACTAACAAAATGTAATATTGGGATTCAGAATTGTTTTACTATGTGTACCCTTTTTAATTTTGATAAATTCCAGCTCTTCCACCTTTAAACTTTCAGATCACAAATTCTCAGACTCTCTTCCCAATTGTACTGAGCCATATCTCCTTCCCAAAAAAACACCTCTAGAATTTTTAAAGGGCTGTCTGACAACCTTATTCCCACAATCTGTTCTATATACTCTTCTTTTGGACCTAAAGCCAGCCCTTTTGATTTTTCAACATTTAACTTTGCCCCTGACACTTTTTCATACATTTCTGTCTCTCCTGACATCCTTTCCCCACTCACTCTATCCTTTATGAAGACACACAGATCATCTGCATAGGTAATTATTTTTAACATTTCCTGCACTGGAATTTTGAAGATTCCCTCAATTTCTGGGTTTGCTATTCTCCTACTAATGGATCAAAAGCACAAATATACAAAAAAGGGCTGAGATGGCAGCACTGCCTTACACCAGTTTTCATATGTACAAATCTTCCTTCTCTTCCATATAATAATGGTGTATTTTCTGCTTTTCCATATAAGATTTTAATCTAAGAAATAGATGTTTTAGGAACTCCATAGTATAAGAACACCTGGAAAAGATATTTATGATTCACTTTATCAAAATCTTTTTTTTGGTCTAACGTTAATAAAAAAAAAACTCCCCTTTTATGTTTATGACAATATTCCATTACATCTCTTATGATAGATAAGTTTTCTTGTATTTCCCTTCCTGGGATGGTACTCATCTGAACCAGATGTACTAAATATTCTGCCACTTTTTTTTAACCTCTTTTGTAAAACGTGTCAAAATTTAAAAATCCGAATTTAGCAGGCTGATAGGCCTCCAGTTATCTATCTCCCACCTATTTCCTGATTTATGCAAAAAATATATTATCCCCTTTGCAAAATTTGCCGGCATTTCTTTTGATTCATTCAAAAAAATATTATACATGTTTGCCAGGCAGGGCACCATACTGTCTATAAATTCTTCATAAAACCCATTTGATATCCCATCTCGGCCCAGAGATGTCCCTTTTTTAAAATTTCTAATTGTGTCTTCCACCTCTGAACTCATAATAGGTTCTATAATTTCAGTTTTTAAATTGTGTGGGTATGTGGGAGGTATTATATAGCTTAAAAAGTCTTGAATTTGTGCTTCTGTCTTATTAATTTCTATGTTAAAACTATCTAAGAATTTTTCCCGGAAACCCTGTACTTTTTTTGGATTATTTAGAACTTGTTCATTTGCATCTTTTAAATTTGTTATTTCAGAATGTATCCTTTTCTCCTTACAGGCTTCACAAGGATCCACCTGGGGAGTTTTTTGTGTTCCATATACCATCTCTGCCTGAAGTGAAGAGGCTCTGTCTTATTGACATTTTCTCGTTTCCAGCTTTATTAAGTTGATTTGTTCTGACGAGTCCTGCTTTTTTTTATTAGTCACAGAATAAAGCTTTTATAACTGTGTTCTTAGATTTAAATATGTAGTAAAATGATTTTGTACTTTCATTTTCCCATATTTAGAACACAATAACTTTGTCTATTTTTGTCTCTTCCCACCATTCCTATACTTTCGTATAAACATATCACTGAGATTCGAGCTGATATTAGATCCCTCAGTTGCCATTTAACCTCAGGATTTTTTTAAATAACAACATTCATTTTCCATCTGTTACACACCCTTCTTACACTTAGATCTATACCTATCACTGTAAACAATGATAAATGGTCCGACCATTCAACTGGGACTACTGCGGTCTTATTTACTCTTACATGATTTGAAATGAAAATGTAATCTATTTTTGAAGTAAAACTTTTCCTAACATATGTATGTGTGATCTTTGGGTTAGCCTGTATCGTAATGTCCAATAAATCCACAGTTTTTATAAACTTTCAAATGCATGTGTGTCACAGTATAGTTTTTTCCTTGTTGTTCTCTTCCTGCAACATCTTTTGTGCAATTAAAATCCCCGCCTAAGAAAACATCTGTTGCTGTGGCCAAAAATGGCTGCACTTGAACAAAAAGATCTACTCTTTCAGCTTTCAATTGTGGTGCATAAATATTCGAAAACCTACTAGGTCTTTTTTGCCATATCCCATCTATAATCAACCCTCTTCCAGGTATTAAATCTACCAACTTTTGTAGTTTAAACCCTTGTCCAGAAAAAAGAATTCCCACCCTGTCTGCTCTGTCCTCCCCGAACGATTAGTAAGACTGTCCCCATACCCAGCTGTGTCTATCAGTCTCCATTTGTATAAATGAATCCAACCAAGTTTCCTGTAAAAAAAAATTACATCTAAGTTTAAATCATGCCAAACTGAAAACATTTCTACACCCTGCATTCTTTATGCTGCAGCAGTTTAAAGAAGACACAGAGAAACTATTCATTTAAATCCAAAAGTAAATTTCTTGTTTCTACTTCTTATTTTTTTTCTTTTTCCCCAAACTTCTTTTTTCTGGTTGTGAGGGTATAGACATTTCTTTTTCCTCTCCAGAGTTTGAAATATCTGAGAACTGATCCTCTAATTCAGTCACCCCTTCTGCTTCTGTATTCAAAACATTAAAGGGGTTTTCTGTTTCTATACCCTCCATTTGCTGTTGACTCCTCAGGTTTCTAGAACTTCTCCTTAAATGAAGTGCAGTGTCCTTTAAAGGAGGAGAGGGGGGAGCTTGTCTGGAACACCCTCTTCTGCTAATGTTTGTGGGACCTCTGAATCTACCCCCATATTGTTCTCTGTAACCTGACTTGCCAGCATTGCCCTCGTTCCAAAATCTGCCCCTCTTCCTCCATTCTCTCCTCTTCCGCACTTTCCCGACCTGTATTTGGCGGCAAATGTCTAGTTTCTTTTCCCTTTGTTCCTCTGTTTCCTGTTGCTGCTCACTCTGATCCCATTTTCTCTCTGAGAAACCTGCCTCTGTTGTGCTTTCTGAATTAAAACTTCGGGGTTTACTGCATGTCTTGCATTACTTGCAGCCAATGGGTAATCCTGATAAATATGTCCAAACTCCTCATATAAGTTGCACCTTGAGTGATTTGCACACTGCATACTAACATGATTGAATTCATGACATATTCCACACCTTAGTTTATCATAAACATTTGACAAATGCGTTCTTGCCCTGCATTTGTAACACACTTTTGGTTGCCCTGGGTAGAACACTACTCCTCTGTCCTTACCCAAGAAAAAGCTGTTTGGCACATGTTCAGCCTCCTCCGATCCCTGTCTTAGTTTCACTGTAAATTTCCATGCTCCAGTCCAAAATTGCTCAGAGTCTATGACTGCTTGTGGTGCACTCAAAACTTCACATTTTTGTTGTAGCCAAAACGATATATCACCCACATATACATTTTCATTTCTAAACATAACTGTGACTGTCTTTATCAATGGTTTGGTTAGCGATATAGCCATGAATGGAACCCATAAGGGGGAAAAGTTCATTTGATTATAAAGCAACCAGACTCTCTCTAGGCAATTTGGATGCCTGAAACTAATGTCAAAATTGTCCTCCTTCGATATATGTGTAAAAGCGTATATATCAGCAGCTGAAAACTTCGTACTTTCTTTAAAAGTTTTCTTCCCACATAGAATATATATGGCCTTGGGTCTAGACCACCCCTGAAACATAACCTCACTGCATTTCTTTTTGGCAGAGGCTGAATCCTTGAAAAAAGGTCTGCATATCTTGGCCTTGATGGTGGTGGTGGTGGTGGTGGTATTTGCATCAAACTTATCTTGTTGGGACGATCCGCCTCCTGGCACTTGTTTAACATTTCTTTCCTCCTGACAATCAATTGTCCCCTTTTCTGTGCCTTGTGGGCTTTTTCCTGCGACCATTTCAAAATGTTTCCCCTCTCACTGCTAAAAATATTGCGTGCAAAACCTGGAGCCCTGTCCCCACTCTCCATTTATTTGTTTTTGTTTTCCTTTTCTTCATCTTTCTTTAAACTTTATGTGCTGCTATAAAGTCCTGCATTTGCTGAAGGCCTTTCTTCATTTATATATGACACATTTTCCCCATCCCCAGCTTTGGCCTTACTTTTACCTTTTTGATTCCACACAGGAAATGAGAAGGTTTTACCTGTGCCTCCTGTTTGGCCCAAACACTGTTTCTCCTGCAGTTGTCTGTCCTCTCCATCCTGCGACATATCAGTCAATCAACTTTATTTATAAAAAGCACCTTTCCAAAACCAAGGCGCTTGTACATAGTTCATTAAAATAAATCAAAACAATTTATTAAAACCAGAATAAACAAGTTAAAACTCATGACTGCAACATTAAAAATCGGTATATGCCAGACTAAAAAGAAATGTCTTCAGTGCTGCTTTAAAACTTTGGACGGCCGTGCAATCTTGCACCTGACAAGGTAGAGAATTCCACAGGGTTGGGGCCATAAAACTAAAAGACCTGGCCCCAGATGTCTTTAAACAAACCCTGGGAATCTCTAGCAATCCCTCATCAGTGGATCGGAGAGAGTGGGAGGGACAGTAGGGATGAAGGGGATCTTGCAGGTAACCAGGTCCCTGGTCATGTATCCCAATCGATATCCGAAAACCAGGTCCCATTTTCATGCTGTTTCCATCCCGCACCTTTAAGAGCCTTCTCCGGTGTCCAGTTGTCTTCAGTTAACTCGGTTTCATCATCTTCTATATTGAAATAATTTTTTATAGCTTTCCTCGCTGTTTTTTGTGGCGTTTTTCCTCCCGACTCGAACTCTCCAGCCACCGAAGCTGCTTCTTCTCTCCTACAGGAAGTCTCAACTTCTTCTGGCGTCTTGGTATTTTGTCCCTCTGTTGCACTCTCATTTTCTTCCTCCTGGCTCCCATTTCTTCTTAAATTAGATTCCTGTTTGGTAGCATGCACTTTGCTTTGTAAAACTCCTACTTTACCAGGTGCCTCATCCTGTATTTCTCTACGGCATGTTAAAGCTGCTTTTCTCTTCTCGTACCTCTCCTCATCTTCTGCAAGCTCTGTCAAGATTTTCTGTTGTCATTCTTCAATCTCTTTCTCCAGCTGAAACGTTGCTGCTGCAACGTCACTCTCTGAAGTTTCTTCGTAGCACTCTTCCTCATCTATCTTTGCAGGTAAACTGTTTTTTTCCTTGGAAATGCTGGTCTGAATTACATTTTTACCAACTCCGTTTTCCTCTGCAGCCACATCTATACCTCTTTCTCCTTCCATGATCATCCCGACACTGTGTTCCTCCATCTCTGCACATGCAGAATAACAGCGCCCTCTACCACAGAGTAGGGGAATTTCCCTGGTGCCCTGGCCAAATTTCCCCATTCACTAAAAATACCACCAACAGCTTAATCTGGTTCAAGTAGGAATTTATGCCATGTTACAATTTCAGTTGATTCCGTCTTTCAGATGAAACGTTAAACTGAGGTCCCATCTGCCTGGATTGGTGGTCGTTCAGGTGGATGTTAAAGATCCCATGGCACTTATCAAAAAGAGTAGGGGAATTTCCCCAGTGTCCTGGCCACATTTCCCTCACTCTCTGAAAGTACCACCAACAGCTTAATCTGGTTCAAGGTCAGTTGGCTTTCATCTGTATCCCCCTCCCCTGGGTTGTGCCTGAAAATAGGCAGGATTTGTCTAGTGCACTTACCCGGTCAACAAAAACTAAATAAATAAATAAATACCATCTATCCTCCCCCTCCCCGAAAAAGGGACTTCTAGTTTTAGTGGGCCTACCAGGTCAACAAAATTAAACAAATAAATTCCCTCATCATGCTTTATGGATTCCATATAAATCCAAATCATTCAAAGGTCATCTTGACATATAATTTTAATACCTAACAGCAAATCAGAGCCCTTTTCCTGATAAAAGGCTGCCAACATATTACATTTAAATAAACAACAAAGTAACAAATAAGGAACTAGTGGCTTATGGAAAAATCTTCAGGGATTTAATGCTGCCTCTATAGGAAAAATACAGGGAAAAATGAGGGCTTGTTACAGGAAAATGTTTATTTGGATCTGAGAGTACTGTGGTGATTGTGACTAAACAGCACTATAAGACACCAACAAGAAAATGACTTTGGTCACTTGGCAGCTTTTCACAGCCCTATCAGCTCTGGCTAGAGCTTGTATTACTGTGGTTTCAGCCTCCAGACTTGCTGCAATTTATTTTTCTGTTAGTTCTAATGTCACTCTGTTATTCATTTACTGCTGGGTAATACAGAACATGCCTTCCTACTAGGGACACAAACACATTCAAAGCTGTGATATCACCATAGAACACTGGCTCACCAGCATTCTATAAGGCAGTTGTAATTCTTTAAGAGCTGTTGAGGATCCAATCAACAACCTTAATGGTTTGCTATTCTTTCAAAAGGAAACAAAATTGGCTCCTGCCAATCACCAGACACCATCAGGAAAAAGGGGCAGGCTCCATAAAGCTCACTAACTGGACTTGGCTTTTGTTTTTTTTTGTTTTTTGCAAATATGGTCTTTATTACAAGATTTTATCATTTTTTTCCTGTCACAATTTACAGTATTGTAATTGATTACTTTGACAAGGTTACAGTTCATATAATGGTACAATATCATTCATGCAACTTTTAATTCACTTGCAATCATAGTCTTATGTCATTGGTGAGCCCGATCTTACAATTCCCCATGTCCATTCTTCTTAACCCTGTTGTTCTATTCTCTGAACCCTCCTCTCATTCCCTACTCTGGTTCTTTTCCTTCTGGTGTTTACCTTTCAGTATATTCCCAGCGCCCAACTGAAGTGGAGTGAGTGTTTAGGGGACAAAGTGTGGGTCCTTGGACATGATATAGAATCCATCTATTCCACTTGATGGAGCAGGCATCTGCCCTATCACTTAGGCTATATATAATCTTCTCAGATCTATATATACGATTGACTATTTCTCTCCACTCCAGGATTGAAGGAATCACTGCAGTGAACCAGCGTTTAGTAATAGCCTTTTTCACTGCAAGCAGGCAGATTCCCAACAAGTACTGGTAGTGGGAGTTATGTAAGTCTTGTGGCAGCACGTGTAAGATAAAGAATTCCTCAGTTAAGGGGAGCCAGAGTACAAACAGCCCCTCAAATTCCTCCCGCAAACCCTGGAGGAAAGGTTGTAACCTTGGGCATGACCAGAGGATGTGGGAATGGTGGGGATTACTTTCTCCACATTGACGCCAGCAAACCGCAGCACCCGAGTTATTATAGTGAGTGGTTATTACTGGAGTCCAGAAAAATCTTATCAATATTTGCCATGAAAACAACCTTCATGTATGGAAACAAGTAATTCTCGCTGAAAATTGGCATACTGTGCCCCACTGCTGTGGGGTTATTTGGGAACCTAGCTCCCCATTCCACTTCTCCCTTATTCTATGTTTCCACATAATGTTTCCATCAGGGATTTATACAGAATCGAAATGAGATGGATTAACATCTTGGTTTTTAGTGCTTGCTGGAGCGTCTGAATCATGCGTGGGCATTCCCCAGGAGTTTGAACGGCCCGAGGGAGAGCCTCATAATAATGTCTTAGTTGTAGGTACTGAAAAAAGTCTGATTGACATAACTGGAATTCCCACTGAAGTGTCCCAAAATCCTTAAAAAAGGGCCCCTCCAGAAGCTGAGAGAAACCTGTGAGGTGAGAATGCTTCCACACATGGAAAGTATGGTCTTGTAGGGCTGGGATAAAATTCTCTAGAAGATCTATTGGACAAATCAACACTAGAAAGGGGGTGAGCTTAAGCAACCTGCGTCCTGAGTGCCAGACTTTAATTTGATGTATAATCCTGGGGTTCTGAGTAAGCTGCCCCAGAGAGGGAGGGTTTTTATAGATAAGCCTTTGGTAGTCATGTTGTGAGAGGATACTCCCCTCAATTTCACTTCAGTGAGACTGGGATATTCCAACCAGATGATGCGTTATAAAGGACAGATGTTAAGCCCAGTAATATTGTTTAAGATTTGGGAGTGCAAGACCTCCTTGTGATCTAGGGAGGAAGAGAGTTTTCAGTTTAATCCTGGGACGTCTGCCTGCCCAAATAAACCTGGAAATAGCTTTGTTCCAGACATGAAATAATCTATTCAGTAGATTGAATAGGACATTCTGAAATAAATAGAGGGCCCTTGGGAGGATCACCATCCTCACCACGTCTATTCTCTGGATCATGTTCAGAGGAAGGACGTTCCATCTCCCGAGATCGTGCTTCAGCTGTGCTGTAAAGGGTTGAAAGTTGTTATTCAGGGCATCCTCGGCTCTGTGGGAGAGAAAAATGCCCAGATATTTCAATTTGCAGAGCACCCAACGGAATGGATATCGCACCCTGAGAGTCTCAGGTGGTGTATAATGAAAAGTGAGGGCATCAGTCTTACTGATGTTAAGCCGGTAGCCTGAGTGTGCCCCAAATTCCTCCAGGATTTGGAAGACCGAGGGTATGGATTGTGTGGGGTCAGTAAGGTATACTAGGACATCATCCGCATAGAGGGCTATGCAGTGTTCTGTTTCATCTATTCGTACTCCCGAGATCCCGGGTGACAGTCTGATTGCCTGGGCTAAGGGCTCAATAAAGATGGCAAACAAGCCAGGGGACAGGGGGCAACGCTGATGTGTTCCCCTATATAGGGGAAAATAATCAGAGTGATGGCCTGGTACCTTCACACATGCCTGAGGGGAGGAATATACTGCCCTGAGTATAGCCACAAAGGAGGCCGGGAACCCCATCGTGGTGAGGGTTGAGAAAAGAAAGGGCCACGACACCCGATCAAAAGCCTTCTAAGGATCAAGGCTGAGAAGGACTGCTGGCTGTTTGCGTGTTTGCATCTCATGCACAAGATGCAAGGCTCTTCGAGTATTGTCTGAGGTGGATCTGGAACTCACAAAGCCTGTCTGATCCAGGTTTATCAGTGTCGGAAGAATTGCATCCACCCTACTGGCCAAGATGGACATAAAATATTTATAGTCCATGTTAAGCACTGAGATTGGCCTATAAGAGCCACATTGTAAAGGGTTCTTGTCTGGTTTGGGTATAAGTGAAATTGTTGCATATGACAAGCTAGATGGTGGGGCATCTCCTAGGAGGACTTCATTAAAGGTGCACCACAGTAGCTGACAAATTGACTGTGCTGTGCCCTTGTAAAATTCGGCCCCAAATCCATCTGGACCTGGTGCCTTCTGTGTTTTAGATTTAGAGATGGCCAGCATCAGTTCCTTGGAGCTAATCGGCAACATCAAGCTGTTCTGCTGGTCCTGATTCAGTTTAGGTAGTTTTAGGGCTGACAGGAAGGCATTGGTGTGGGTTGGGTCAGGCGTATGGTCTATGGAGTAGAGAGACCTGTAATATTGACAGAAGGTTTGGGTTATATTTTTAAGTCTAGTATGGTGCACATGGTGTATTTGGGTCTTTTATTGCAGTGATAGTGGACATTTTTCACTGCTGACGCAGACGGTATGCTAGAAGATGAGAGGCTCAAAGGCCTATCTCACCATATCTTTGCTGCAGGTATGCCAGGGCTACCTCCGTTTGTTGGATACATATGTTATCCAGGTCCTTTTTAGTCTGTTTAATCTGGGCTAGGACTGAGTTGTCTCCTTGTTGGTGGGCCAACTGTAGGAATTGTAATGTCTGCTGTAGCTGTGTTTGTCTTTCTTTACGTTCCTTAGCCAGAGTGGCTGTGTGTTTAATCAGGTGGCCCCTCAGGACTGCCTTCAGGGTGTCCCACTGGATTGTGGATGAAGTTTCCTGGGTGGCATTGTCTTGGATAATTTCCATGATTTTCTCTTTGAGGAAATTTTTAAATTGGTCAGTCTTCATGTGAGTGGGGTTAAATCTCCACCTGGTATTACAACTCTCTAGGCCCAGTTTCCATGTGTTTACTAGTGGTGCATGAACTGTGTGTGCTATTGTGCCCATTGTAGAGCTGACTAAAGAGTCCTGACTCGCCCTCTGAGTATAACCATGGTCTATCCTTGTGTAAGTCCCATGAACTGCTGAGTAATAGGAGTACCCCCTATCCCTGGGGTGTAGGGATCACCACACATCGAGCCAACCAACCTCTTCGATGAATTGTTTGAAAAATTTGTGTGGGGCCGGCTATCTGCCACCTGAGACCCGGGTGGAGTCCAAGGATATGCTTGGGGCAATATTGAAGTCCCCCACAAGAATCAGGGTCCCCTTGGTCAGTTCAATTACATTGTCAAGCAGGTATCGGACTGTTGGAATGTTCGAGGCCAGTGGGAGGTAGATATTAGCCAGGGTCACCTTTTGCTCCTGCAGGGTCCCCTGGACTATTACCAAATGACCCTCTGGGTCAGCCCATTCTTTTACCACCCGAAAGGGAGTGTGGCCCGAGACTAATATGGCAACCCCTCTCTTCCTACCACCCACCATTGCTGAAGAGAAGACCTGTGAGAAACCCCTTCCCTTTAGTTTCTTATGTTCCGCAGGTGACATATGAGTTTTCTGCATGTACACAATTTCAGCTGTGGATTTCTTCACTAGTGATATAATTCTTGATCTTTTTATCGGGCTACTCAGACCATTCACATTTAAGGAATATACTTCCAAGTGTTTATCTGCCATTTATAATGTGAAAACATATCTAGCAATGTTAACTTTCTGTCGCATGGCATCTGAACTGTAATAAAGTAAACCCATGTGACTGTTAACTAACTTAGGATCCCTCTGAAGGGAGCCCAAAATTATTCTAAAAAACCTAAACCATCTAACTAGTGACCTTAGGAGAGAACAAAAATTAATAACTCTCAACCATTTTCAGGGCCTTTCAAGGCCTTTAACTAGTAACCTTAGGCTGGGGGAGCCAACCTCTCCAATAACATGTGCAAACATAATAAATACTGAACCTTTGAACTTGAAAAAGGGGAAATCCCTGAACAAATCTGACTACAGGCGAGTCCCAGGGTCAGGAGAGCTCTTAGAACTAGCCTGGACCAAACAAGGAGCAATGGTACTTCCATCAAGCCAGTCACTGCTCATGACCTAAGAAGGATCTAAGCCTTCTTAAGATGTCACGGGAATAAGCCAGGATATTCAGACACTAATGCGTCTGTAAGGGAAGGGGGGAGGGGAGACGGGGTAGCAAGGGAGGTTTGGGACGTCTTCTCGCTCATACACACGCCCCCATGTATTTAGGAGTAATTGGGAGAGGTGACTATTTGTAGAAACCCTGCAGCGGGTATCTGCTTCACAACTAGGAGTCAGTCTCGATGGGTGGGAGAACCCTAGACAACTTCAGGACATCCGTGATACTCAGGCCTGGAAGGGTCGAGGACAAAGGTGTTCACCCCATCCCACCCACATGCTTTATTGGTTGGTTAGTGTTTAGTTAGTATTATTAAAGCATCCCAGTCCTGCAATATAGATATCAGTATCCCTGGCCAGAAGAGGAGAACGCTGTATCACAGTGCTCCCACAGCACAGGAATCTCAGAAAGAGAAAGTTTGCCTATCCTCTGGGGGGGGGGAGGGGGCACATTACAGCATGGGTCAGAAATGAGCGTTAGTCATGTTAACACTTGGGGAGATTAAGGCATCAAACATGATGCTCCCTATCGGTTAATCTGACAGAGGTTAGATCAAGTGAAAGAAAAGGAAATAAATCATTAATAAATAAGAGACTGGGACTTATCTGAATGCAGTCTGGTAGAGATTTTCATTTCCCGGTGATGCTTAGCAGTCCAAGAGGGGCTGCCCCCAAAAGCCAATCATGGAGGCCGAGACCGAGTCCTGGATTTCACTGTCCAAGTTGGAGGGGGTTCCATCTGATAAAATGTACAAGGGGCCCTGAAAACGAGTCGCTGTCTTCTCTTATTGTGGTCCTCATCTTAGGTTTCTAGAACCAGATGCCCCTGGGGTGGATTTGCCTGTTGGTTCCTTTTGTGCTCCATTCCGTAGGGTGGTTGCAATTTTTTGGATGGTCTCCTTCCCTTGTCGTCTACGTTTCTCACGCTGCCCCTTGCTCCATATTTGTTGGGCTAATTTAGATGCTATCGTGGCTTTCTTTTCACTCTGCCCCAGGTTCACCTCAATATTGTGTTTCCTCAGCTCCTGGTTGGCCTCATCTGCTGAGTCGAAGGTCTGGGCTCCCTGCTCAAAATGAATCGTCACCTTTGCTGGATAAGGGTTCTGAAGCTGCAGGCTTGCCACCTTCAAGGCCCTTTAACACTGGTATGTACTGCTCACATGCTGCATAATTTCCGCACATCAAGCTGGTAAAAGCCTGTTTGAGCCATGCATTATAGTCCCTTGTCTCCACGCCGTGTGAAGTTTCAATGTGGGTTTCAATTTAGGATTCTCTTTACAGAGAGTGGACTGCTGCTCTGACCTTGGGATTATATCACAGAGCTGCTGCTGTTTGGTTTCAATTTAGGAGCTAAACACTGGGTATAGTAAGGGGTGTTGAATATGAGGGGCATACCAGGAAAGGAACAGCAGCAAGTGAAGAGGTGACTGCTCTCTCAGTGGAAGGGAAGTAAATGCAAACCTAGGAGCTTTCATTATTACTTCTTCGCATTGATATTGCATTGGGGAAAGGAGGAGAAGGAGTTTGAAGAAAGTTGTGCAATGGCTACTTAAAGCCTGTTTTTGAGTGTGGATAGGAAGGATAGGAATATAAAACGCAGTTGCTCAATATATCTAAACGTGTGCAACAAAGGAGGTAAAGGAAATAAAGAAAATGTTTTGCACTGATAGAGGAGGGAGACGGAGACTTGGGGAGTGTTTGGTATCCTGCATCTGGAAGGGTGGGGGGTCGCTGGTGGGCAACCACAGCAATGGGTAGGGGTAGGTTGCAACAACTGCGGTGCACCAATCTTTCTAAAATTGCCTGGAGGTGGGAGGATGTTTAGGTGCAACCACATAGAAAAACTTAGAAAGGAGATTGAGGGTCTGCAGGAGGAACTAAGACAGGCAAGGCAGATTGGGGTGGGTTTAGCCCAATACTGGAGGGAGGAAGAAGGGAGATGAAGGAGGGCGATTTAAGCCAACAGTGGTGAGAGAGGGTCAGAAGAAGGGAAAGCAGAGACAAAGGGCCCAGGCCAGGAAGAACAATTGCCGGGGAAACCAGGTCAGGAGACAAGACAAATGGAAGGAGGAGATAGGGACTTGTGAGGGGAGGCGAAGAAGTGGCAAAAGTCATGGAGTGGAAAGGAGAGAACAGGTTACTATGAAGAGAGAGGGAGCGGGATTTGTGAAGGGCCTTCAGAAAATAGTTGTGCACTGCTAGAGAGGAAGAAGGTGGAGGAGGGAAATGATGAAATTAGAGGAGTAATTGATAAATGCCTGGACCAAACTGGAGCGGGGGAAGTTCTGCTGGGAGAATTGCAACAGGGGTAAAAGGGGGAAATAATGTGCAGGAGGAAGAAGAGGAGCTGGAAATGAGAGAGGGACATGAATGGAAGCAAGCAGGGAGTAAGATTGGTGGAATCTTAGTGCTGGAGGACTCAATGCTAAGAGGAGTTAGCTGGGGTAGCAAGGGGGAGAGGCATAGTCGCATTTGGGTGGAGGCCATGCCAGGAATGACAGCGGAAAAGGTGGGACAGTCTGTTCTGAAATATACTAGAAGGGGTAGGGACAAGCCTCATTTAATTATACATCTTAGGACAAACGACCTGGCTGACAAGACAGTAGATACAGTCCAGAGGAGGTTTGAGGAACTAGCACAATTATGTGAGGGAGCAGGAAGATCAGTAACTTTTTCAGAGATACTTCCAGTGCCAAAGGCAAGCACAACAAGGAAGCTGAGAATAGAGGAATTTAACGGATGGCTAAGAACCTGGTGTTGTGCTAAAGGGTATGGGCTGTTGGGGGGTGGGAGGGACCTGGGAGGACAGTAGTCTCTATGCCAAGGACAAACTACACTGAGTGAGGAGGAAAGAAAGTGTTGAAACAGAGGATGGAGGAGTACATAGAGGAAGTTGGAATTTAAACTAGAGTGGGGGGTGGCAGTTGGGGAAGAGATATGCAGAGACCACAGGTTGGGAAATCATATGAGCTACCCCATAACAGTGACAAAGGACAAATGGCAAGTACTGTTGGTGATGCTAGGAAAGGAGGGCAGGATGGGGGAGGGTGGAAGGTGGTTACCCTTAATGCTAGGAGCCTTGGGAGGAAAACTGCAGAGTTACAGGTTCTCATGGCAGAGGAGAGGTGGACATTGCAGCCATCATGGAAACATGGGCCACCCAACACAATGACTGGGACCTGTCTGTACCAGGGTACAGGTTATTTCGAAGGGACAGGGTGATTGGGAAAGGAGGGGGGGTGGCACTATATGTGAAGGAAGGACTGAAGTGTGTAAGGGAGGAAGGGGTGGGAGGAGGGTAGTACGGAGTCACTTTGGATGCAAATCCAGGATTCCAAGAATAGGATTCTTAGAATGGGAGTGGTGTATAGGCCACCATCTCAGACGGAGGAGTTAGACAGGGAACTAGCGGGACAGATCAGGAGGACCTGCGAAAAGGGTAGTGTGGTGATTGTGGGGGACTCCAACATGCCAGGAGTGGACTGGAGCACCCAACAACCAGGAACAGAAGGGAGCAGGTACTGCTGGATGCCTTCCAGGACAGCTTCCTACTGCAAATGGTCAGTGAACCAACTAGGTTAGGGAATACCCTTGACCTTGTGCTGGCAAATGGGGACTTTGTGAGAGAACTTATAGTGGAGGAACCGCTGTCAAGGAGTGACCACCACTCAGTATGGCTCACATTGGATACGGGCAAGGAAGGAGTGGAATCTGGCACAATAGTGCTGGACTTCAGGAGGGCCGACTTTGGGAGGATGGGGGAAGTGTTAAAGGTACCTGTCCAGAATTCAATCTAGTGTGGACACTAACCAGAGGTGGGAGCTCATAAACTGGGATAGTGGAGGCAACCAAAACCTGCTGCAAAGCCCAGAGGAAGGCTAGGGCTAAGAAACCGATCTGGTTGAGCAAGGATGTCATGGAAAAGGTAAGGAGGAAAAGAGCTGCCTTTAGGAAGTACAAGAAAACGGGGAGGACAGGGAGAGTACTTGACAGAATCAAGGAGGTGACAAGGCAGTAAGGGGGAGCCAAAGCATCTACGGAACTCAGGCTGGCACAAGGCATTAAGATGGGGGAGAAGGACTTTAAGTACATCAGGAGAAAGGAGCTGTAAGGACCAATAGTAAGGATTAGGAAGGAGGGGGTTGGTGGAAGCAGGGTGCTAAAGGCCAAGCACTAAACAAGTACTTCTGCTCAGTATTTACTAAAGAGAAGAGGGGGTGACACCCAAGGTGGGAGAAATGGCAGAAGCAGGGTGGGAAGTGGTGACAGATGGGGAAATCATGGAGAGCAGAGTTCAAGAGGGTTTGAAGGCACTGAGGGTGGACAAGGCACCAGGCCCAGTTGGCATCCACCCCAGGGTACTGAAGGAGCTGGCAGAGGTCCTTGCAGGACCTTTGGCAGACCTATTTAATGCCTCACCACATTCAGGGTGTGTACCTCAGGACTGGAGGATGGCTCATGTGGTGCCCCTCCACAAGAGTGGCCCCAAGGATGAACCAGGAAACTACAGACCAGTGAGCCTCACATCCATCGTGGGTAAGCTAATGGAGACCATCCTGAAGGAGAGGCTGGTGGCCCTCCTAGAGGCCAAAGGACTACAGGACAGCAGACAGCATGGCTTCATACATGGCAGATCCTGCCAAACCAACCTGGTCGAGTTCTATGACTGGGTAACTAGGCAACTGACAGGGGCCATGCAGTGGATGTCCTGTATCTGGACTTCAGTAAGGCATTTGACTCAGTGCCATGGAAGGCTGGGAAGGAAGTTAGTAGGCACAGGGCGGTGTAGCTGGTGAGATGGGTAGGAAACTGGCTGCAGGAAGGCAACAGAGGGTGGTGGTGGGTGGGAGCTCTCACCCAAGGGCAATGACGAGTGGTGTTCCACAGGGCTCGTGTTGGGACCAGTGTTGTTTGGGATATTCATTGCAGACATATCATGGGACATCAAGAGCAAGATCAGTCCGTTTGCTGATGATACCAAGGTAGGCGCGGTGGTGGATGACCTAGGGGATGGCAGGGGTTGCAGGATGATCTGGCAAAGCTTGAAACCTGGTCAGACACCGGGCAACTGGGCTTTAATGCCAAAATGCAAGGTGCTGCATTTTGGGATGAAGAACCCAGGAGGAGTTACCAGCTAGGGGAGTGCAGCTAGCCCAGACAGAGGAGGAGAAGGATCTGGGTGTGCCATTACAGGGTCATTGAACAACTTGGCACAATGTAGGAAGGCAGCTAAAGGCCAACAAAATGCTGGGTTGTATTGCAAGGAGTATATCCTCGAGGAGGGAGGAGGTGATTCTGCCACTGTATAGGTCATTAGTTAGACACACCTGAGTACTCGTGCAGTACTGGCGTCCGTAGATCTGAAGAGGGACATTAAGTTACTGGAGGGGGTGTAACGCAGAGCGACAAAGATGATCAAGGGGCTGGGGGACTTATCATACGAGAGGAGGTTGAAGGAGTTGAACATGTACTCACTGGAGGAGAGGAGAGGAGAGACAGGGGTGACATGATTGAAACCTTTAAATACATGAAAGGAATAAACAAGACAAGTACAGAGGGGCTGTTCAAAGCAAGGGAGGGGACGGCCACCAGGGGCCATGATATGAGACTGGAGCGAGGAAGGTTCAGGAGGGAGATGAGGAGACACTTTTTTACAGAGAGGGTGGTGGCTGGGTGGAATGCGTTACCTCCTGAAGTGGTATGCAGTAGAACAGTGAACTGCTTCAAACGAGGATGGGACAGGACAAGGGGGAGGGTTAATGAAGGGGAAGGGTGGAAGGGAGGGGCAGCTGCAGAATAAGGGGTGCTAGCTGCACATTCGAGCAGACTTGATAGACCTCTAGGCCTTTATCTGCTGGCAAATTTCATATGTTCGTAAGTACTGTCTCCTTCTCTTGGAACCTAAGGAAGCAAACCAGGATTGTTCAGGGGTGAGACCCAGGACCTGGCCTTGGGCCTAGCATGCGATAAGCCCTCTCAATGTCCAAGGAAAGCGGCTCAGGGAAATGAATTAAATCTGTAATTGCTTTATAAATTGGAGCATATCACTCCCCTCAGCGCCTTATGTAACACCAGAGATGCAGATATTATTACACCTATTCCGGCTTTCCGCATCTTCAGCTCGTGACTGCAGGACCTGAATGTCTTGATGGAGCTGCAGAATGGCACGTTCTGTGTCCTCCATGCAGCGATCCACCTCTGTGGTCCGTAGCACCAGATCTTCCTGTTGTTTCTCTAATTTTGACAAGTCAGTGCGGATCGCCGAGACTGTGGACTGCATCTCCTTCCTAAAGTCCCTTAATTCATTCAGAATCAGGGACATCTGTCATTGTATTGCACTCAGAGGGGGTTGCCTTGCTCTTGATCTGCCCCCATGTGAAGAAATCGAGGCCCCTGCCCAAGTCCCCCTCCGAAAGTTCGGCTGCATCTCCCTCTATCTCTGGGGTTGCGCAGTGCTGGTCGCCCCTCTTTGCCATCCTGAATATCCTCTGATGCCAGATTGGACTTCGCTTTTGTGACTATTTGGCTGGTTTCCAAACCTCTTTTATGCTCCAGTCAGCCACCTTAGGGGGTCGTGAGATTGCATCATGGCCAAGTTGGCTCCCCCCCCCCCCCAGCGATTGCCACACCAGAGGAATTTCTCAGCCAGGGGAGCCACTCTGAAGCACAGCCTCCTCCAAGCTCCTATCAATCACTGGATGCCATCGGGACTCTACTTCACCCTCATAAGGCTCTCAGCACAAGCACTCCTCCATGCTGCAGTATGGGGCATGAAGGACCACAGCGCAAAGGACCAGGTAAGTGTCTGCCTTGAGTCTACTGGAATCAGTCGGTAGTCAGCTGGTCTACTGGTCACTCTGCTCCACGCTCCACCGGACTCAAACTGCACTTCAATAACTGTAAGGACTCAATTATTTATGCAAAGGTTTATATGCCACAGTTTATGTTGTTGCTGCCTTAGTACTCCAGTTCAGTTACTTGTCTGTAGCAGCTATAGTCTGTTCTTTTTATACCCACTCTGCACAAAGCCTGTATTGCTTTAATTTACCATGACACTTGATAAGTGTATTTATATCTCCTTAGTTTCCCACCTTTTTGCCGGTTTCCCTATATTGGGTCCCCCTATTTTGCCTCTCAGTGAGCTGCTCATTCTAAGCTCCCTACGTGCTTGAGCCCAATCTTACCTCTCGTCTGCGTGCCCTTCCTTCTCTTTCCCCTCAGTGCTGTTCTCATTCTTCCTCTTCCCCTTTTTTCTTGGCAACGACGTGGACTCACTATATTCGGTCCCCCCATTTTCTCCCTCACCGAGCTCATCCCACTGGGTTCCCTTACTTTCTGAGCCTACCCATACTTTTTGCCTGCCTATCCCTCCCTGCTGTCTGCCCCTGCTCTACTTTTATTCACCCATATCCCCTTACTACGCTCTCCTATCTCCCCAATACCTTTCGATTACTCTGAATCTTCCTGTATCCCCTCTCCTCGTACATCTGCCCATTTCCTTTTTTCTCCTACATTCTCCTACTTTCCATATCTACACCCCTTAGCAGCATTGCTATCACCCTTTACTGGATCCCTCAGTCTGCTCCTTCCCCTCTTCCCTTTCTAATTTCTCCTGCTCTTCTCTGACTTGTTTCAGTACAGACACATTGCCTCTTTCTATCTGTATGTCTCTCTACTGTCCGTCTCCCATCTTATGGTTTATTACCTCCACTTCCCTTAACTAGTGACCTATACTCGTTATATTAGCTCTTCTCCCACCTCAGCTTCTGTCTAATCTCCCACCCACTATCCTTTCCCTCTCCTCTCCTCTCCACACATGGCCCCTCTCCTCTCTTGCCTCCTTTTAGTATTCTGCCTCCCACTCCTGTCACCCCTTTGATCTATATTCCCCTGTGCCGGTACCCCACTCCCATAACTCATCTCACACTTACCCCCTCTTCCCCATTTCCCCTATCAAGGCACTATCCTTATGCTTCACCCTGGTTTTCAACCCTCCTACTCCCTCAACTTTGAGCTCCTTCACGTGCTTTGTTTCTCCCCTCCCTCCCCCATCCAGACCTAAACCTACTTGTTGTTTTAGAGTGCAAAGGTCTTACCACTATCTCCTCCTCCTCTTAGCAGGTGATGTTCAACCCAACCCTGGCCCTTCCAGTCCCCCCTCTTCTTCTCCATTACCTAAAGGCCTCAGACTTTGCCACCTCAATGCAAGGAGTCTGCTTCCCAGGTTTGAGTTCCTTAAAGTCCGGGTCTCCCATTACTCCCCTGACCTACTCTGCATCTCAGAAACCTGGCTTTCTTCTAGAGTTCCCAATTATCCCTTCTGAACTTCCACTTCTTCTGAAAGGACCACGGCAAATAGGGTGGTGGGCTAGCCATTTATGTTTGCCAAAATCTATCCTGTTCTGTCTCTCCTGGTGAATCTCTCCCCTCCTCACATAAGCTCCTTCTGATTAATATCAAGTTCCCCCCCTCCCTTTTCATCTTTGTTGGAGTGATCTATGCATCTCCCAAAATCTCTTCTGCCTCTCTTGTTCACATCCTCTTCTCCCTTGTCTCTCTAGCCTCTTCTAGTGAGCTTATTCTCCTCGGGGACTTTAACCGTAACTGATCCTCAAGCCCACCATTGAAAAGATAAGAGTCTCTGAACCTCTCTCAACTAATCAAGGAACCCACCTGGCCAAATCCACTCTCCCTCAACCACTCTCTCCTGGACTGGGTGGTCTCCTTCCACCCCCGCCACATTGTTGCTACTGGTACTCTTCCTGATGCCTTCAGTGACCACTGTATGACTTATTGGGTCAGAAAAGTATATATGTCTCAGTGTCCACCTAGCTCTGGCTCAGGTCCTTCAAATCTCTAAGCACTGATGCCCTTCTTCGTGACCTTCAATCTTCTGACAGGTCTCTCGTCTATTCAGAGGTGCTGCTGGTCTATGGCAAGAGGGGAGACTAGGAATCACTGCATCAGAAGCTTCAACAGTTGGTTAGAGAGCTGGTGCAGAGAAAAGGGTTTTGGCTTCACTGGAGACTGGGGACCCACCTGGAATGATGAGGGCCTGTACAAGGGTGACAGCCTTCATCCATCCAGGAAGGGGACAGCGGTCCTCAATGAATGGTTTCAATGCTTTCTTGGCAAGCATTTAAACTAGCTGGGGGGGGCAGATGGGAGCAAGAAGACTCAAGCAGCCCACCCACAGGTTAGAGCAGCCAGCAAGGAAGATCAGGAAGGTAAGCTGACGACAGGTACACCTGAACCAGTTACAAGGGGTATGGAGGAGAAAGGGAGGCAACAAAAGAGGGAAACAAGAGGGCAAAAACAGGAATAGTAGGGGGACAGGCAGTAAAACATGGAAGGCCATGTATACAAATGCCTGCAGCTAGGAAATGAAATCCCAGACCTGGTGGCCTTGATGGCAGAGACTGACCTGGATATAGTGACAATAACCGAGATGTGGTACACTGAAAACCATGACTGGAAGGTGAGTGTACCAGATCATGCTCTGTTAAGGAGGGATAGGGAGGGTAAAAAAAAAGGGTGGTGGTGGCCCTGTACATCAGGGAAGGTATAAAAGCAACTGTGGTACAGGGTAGGCAGGGGAATCCAAGGCACTGTGGGTCACCCTTGAGTTTTGCAGTGACACAGCATTTCACATGGGGTGATACACAGGCCTTCAACTCAGGGGGAGGAGGTGGATAGGGTGCTAGTGGAAGGAATACAAGAGATGGCAACAAAAGGGGAGGTGCTGCTGCTTGGTGATTTTAATTTGCCAGACGTGGATTGGACCATCCCGGTGGCTGCCTCAGCCAGGAGCCGAGACATCTTAGACTCCCTGCAGGGGGCAGGTCTCAGACAGCTAGTGCTAGACCCCACCTGGGACAGAATGATTCTGGACCTAGTGCTGACCAGTGGAGATAGAATCACAGATGTCCGGGTGGAGAGTCACCTGGGGTCCAGCGACCATCACACAGTGTGGTTTAACATGCATACAGGGTTACAGAAAGGTGAGGGTATTGGATTTCAGGAGGGTGGACTGTGCTAGGATGGGGATAAGTATCAAAGAAGCCCTGGTGAGGAGGATACAAAAGAGGGGGTTGAGGAGCAGTGGGCACACCTAAAAGGAGCCATAGTCAAGGTCACAAACCAGTGCATTAGGCTAAGAAACAAAGGCAAGAGCAAGAGCAAACCACTATGGTTCTCAAAAGCTGTAGCTCAGAAAATACAAGGAGACACAGAAGGAAGAGGATAGGATGGTGTACCTAAATTGTCTGAGGGAAGCACGAAGAGCTGTTAGGAGTGCAAAGGTGCAAACAGAGGAAAGATGAGCACAGACGGTGAAGAGAAGGGACAAGACATTCTACAAGTACATCAGTGAAAGAAGGAAGGCCAGGGATGGCTTTGTAAAGTTCAGAAGGGATGAAGGGGATTGTGTGGAGGGAGACCTGGAAAAGACATCAGTACTGAATAAATACTTCTGTTCAGTTTTCACTGAGGAAGGCGTGAGACAGAGTCCACAGCTAGGCATCAGATACATGGGGGGAGGGGAGTAAAGGTGAAAATCAGTCCATTTTCAGAAGAGAGAGTCCTAGAGGAGCTCACAAAACTAAGGGTGGACAAGGCAATGGGACCAGATGGCATTCATCCCAGAATAATAAAGGAACTATGGGGGGAGCTAGCAGCACCACTGGCAGCCATGTTCAGTGAGTCACTCAATACAGGTGTGGTTCCAGAGGACTGGAGGAGGGCACATGTAGTCCCTCTTCACAAAAGTGGAAGCTGGGAGGAGGCAAGAAATTATAGGCCAGTCAGCCTCACCTCAATAGTGGGCAAGATTATGGAGGCACTGCTTAAGAAAAGGATTGTGGAACAGCTGGAATACAACAGAGCACAGGATCCGAGGCAGCATGGAGTCACAGCAGGAAGGTCATGTCAAACAAATCTTATAGTTTTTTTTTGACTGGATGACGAAGGAAGCGGATAAGGGGAAAGCAGTAGATGTTGCCTACCTCGATTTCAGCAAGGCCTTCGACACCATTCCACATAAAAGACTGGTTAACAAGTTGGGTAGCCTGGGTGTAGGCCACAGGGTGGTGAACTGGGTTAGAAACTGGTTGGTGGACAGAAAGCAGAGGGTGGTAGTAAATTGGATCCAATCTGAGGAAAGAGGGGGTGACCAGTGGGGTACTTAAAGGATCAGTCCTGGGGCCAGTCCTTTTTAATGTCTTCATTAGTGACACTGTGGAAGGGCTGGAAGGGACTAGATCCCCCAACCCCCACTTTTTTTTTCAATTTTCTTCCTGTTCTATTACCCTCCTCTGTTTGTCTCCCTTTTATCTAACATTTCTTCTCCCCCCACCAAAAAAAAAACACACCCTCAACCTTTTCTGCTTTTCTTTTTCTTCTAAGGGGAACTTTTACTTATCCCTCTAATGAGATATGAGTTTGAACAATAAAAATAGAAAACTCAATTATAAGAATTTAGGATGTTCTAGGTCTGAAATTGAAGATTTTATAAACATGAAGGGTGCCTGCAATAAGCTTCACCAAGTATTTATATCCCATGAGTATTCTAGAAAGGATTTAATGTAATAAATTGATATAGCAAAAATAATTTTAAAGAGTGGCAGTTGAGCCAGGCAAAGGGTACCAACAGGCTCATGGTATGCATAAATAGCACACCAGTGGACCTTGACTGTGGAATACTGTATGCCAGCATTGGAAAGGTCCAGCAAGTACCTATAAACGTTGTCACCAAAAGGGGTCCATGCAGGTTTTGGAGCACCACGGAAAATCTTTTACACTTGGCTGTGTAAGTCTTCCTGGTGGAAGATTTACGGGCAGCCAAAAGTATTTCAGAGACCCTCTGAGATACCTTGTTCCTGTTCACTTCTATTTCTTCAGGAGCTAGGGCTTAAGGTGAAGTAAGCACAAGATGGGGTGGACCAGATGACACTGACTTAGTAAGTCCATCCTGAGCGGGAGGATCCTTGTTGTGCTGTCTGTTCAACAGAGGAAACCATATCTGTCAAGGTCAGCAGGGTGCAATTAGAATCATCTTGCCCGCGGCCACCTCCAGTTTGAGCAGTACCTTCTGCACTAGAGGAATTGGAGGAAATTCATACAGAAAAGTATTTTGCCATTGCAGTCTGAAGGCATCCTGACAGAAAATGCCATGTCCTGGACTTCTAGAGCAGAATCAAGGCAGCTTGGCATTGAATGGGAATGCAAAAAGGTCCACATCTGGTGTTCCCCCACTCACTGAACACTTACCTCATTAAGTCTGGAGCTAGAGACCATTCGTGAGGGTCAGCCTCTGTTCGGCTGAGCTCGTCTCCTACAGCATTTTGTACTACTGCAGGTAAACTGCTTGGAGAAGGATCCCCTGCTCCAGGTGCCATTCCCACACTCTCATTACCTCCCTGCAGAGAGAGTAAGAGTGTGCTCCTCCTTGCTTATTTATGCAATACACGATTGACTTGTCTGTCAACACTAAGAGTTGCACACTTGAGTAGACAAGATAGACCATAAGGCCTGTATCTGCTGGCTTCTTCGTCTGTTCATGTCTGTAGGAGGCCTGCTTTGTGGCTGATGAGAGCTACTAGGGCTCAGAGGCCGTATAACACAGCTGTCATTTCCAGCACAATGATGTGGAGAGAAGTCTCTGAGGGGTCCCAGACACCTTGTGTTTGAAGACTCAACAGTGGGTGCCTCATGCTAGCAATGAGGCATCCATGGTGAGAGTCACCGGAGGCTCTGGCTGGGAGAAGGGAAAGCCCTGGAAGAGACTATCCTCCTTGGTCCACCATGTAAATGACTGAACTAGGGGCTTGGTCACCAAAATGGGGTACATTTGAGGATGTGATGCTAGTGGTCACTGTGCACTGAGCATCCACCGAGTCAATCTCATGTGTAACCATGCCAGGGGCACTATGAACACAGAGGAGGCTATGAGACCTAGCAGGGGTCAACCCTAACTTTTTTTGCACTAGCCAGACGGACAAGTTGATTAAAAATTGCACTAGCCCACAGGTGATTGCACCAGCCTACAGTAATAATGGTCAATTTTGATAAGTTAAACAGGAAAAATGCAAGCCAAGAAATACTCTGATTATTGCACTTTTATCCTGCTTTCACATTGCTTCCTGCCCCAGCAAAAAAAAAAAAAAGACTGCAATCCTATCATATGCAGTGTGTACCCCATTGTTTTTTTTTTACCATGTACCCCTTGCTTCCTCTTTCTTCGCCCCCTCCCCGCCAAACCAGAGAATACCATAATAGCAAATGTTCAATCAGGCAGTTCTAGTTCTGCACACACAATAGCCACATCATCATGCACGTCACCACAGTCCCACCCTGACCTGCAGGGCAATGTACAGAATCAGGCAGAGAAAGATACTGTCATCCCCAACCCTGTGAATAACTAGAACTGCACTTCTGGAAATTTTATTACACTGCAAAGTGAGCCAGGGGCAATTCTAGGATTTCTTTGGAGAGAGTTAAACAAGCACAGGGGGCTTGGGATGTAAGAAACTTTGACGTATCTGTTTATATATACCAGGCACAAAAATATTGATTTAACCTGCTCTGCCCTAACAAAAACAGATTTTTCATAACAGTGTCCTTTCATCAGTCAAAGGGGAGCAGTACACATGCATGATGCTGTACTACCTCTCTTTCTCTATAGGTGATCTATGCACACCAGGAATACCTATTTTAACCTTCCAAATTATATATTTTATTAAGGTTTTGCTTTGTACCATACATGCTTCAAACCATTGTTTTTAAGACGAAATGACATGCTGGGTGGTACTGCATTGATGGCATTGACTGGTGTGATCTATTAAGAGGAGCTGTGAACCATACACCAGTCAGTAATGGCAGCTATGGGTCTACGGATGGCCACTTCAGAGCTTAGTCTGCAGTGGTGTCCAGAGAAAGCATAGAGTGGACAGGCCACCTGGCTAGGCAGACTGTGTATACATGATAGCTTTCTGTCACTGCAGTGTTGGATACAGGCACTCAAAAGGTTAGGAAATGAGGCTCATTGGTTTTAATATTGTGGGACAAATCAAAGACAAGTTCAGCAAACTGGAAGCTAGTAACTTAACAGCACTCTGCCCTTCATCACAGCATGCACACTAGCTGAATGTCCTAACAATTAAATGATAATGACTCACATCGAGTCTTTTGTTGGATTCCCCTCTTGAACTGCTAGATAATTGCAGCTCTTAATGAGCTGTTAATCACACCAGGCCACCTGGAACACAGAGGGAGATTAGCAAAAGGACTACAGCTTGCTAAAGTAGGGACTTTTTCAGCTTCATTAACAGCCATAAAAAACCTGCACTAGTCAACACGGACAAGTAGAGGGTTAGCTGCACTAGCCCTGGCCAATTTGCACTAGGTTCAGGGCTAGTAAAACAATGTTAAGGTTGAACCCTGAGACCTAGCAAGTGTTGCATGGAGTGAGCTTGCATAGATTTGCACTCCATTATGTATTGTGCCATCTGCAAGATCACCTGCCTTCTGCTCTCTGGAAGGAAGGCAAGGGCCTTTGTGTTATCCAGAAGCACTCCTATGAACAGCAGCTGCTGCAAAGGCTGAAACTGAGACTTCTCTAAGTTCAGCAGAATGTACATAGAGGTGAGGAACTGAGAGGCACTGCTTGTTCCGTCTACTGCTTGGGCAAGGTGGCTATCAGCCAGTTAGAAACATAGACTTTGATGGCAGATAAGAACCGCTTGGCCCACCCAGTCTGCCCATTTCCCTAACTATTGGATAAGCTGCAGATACTAGTTTACCAACAGCCTACTTCCTCCTACCTCCCACTATAATTGCCTTATGGCTGTCCCATGCATTCTTGAATTCCCCCACTGTTTTTGACCCCACATCCTCCTCAGAAAGGCTGTTCCATGTGTCCACCACTCTCTCCATGAAAAAATATTTCCTCATGTTGCCCAGGCCTTCCCCCCTCTATCTTCAAATTGTGCCCCCTTATTCTTGCACATCTCTTTTTTTTTTTTTTTTAAAGATGATACCTTCTTGGACTTTGTTGATCCCTTGGGGTACTTGAAAGTTTGTCATGTTCCCCCTCTCCCTCCTTTCCTCAAGAGTATACATGTTAAGCTCTCTTAGTCTCTCTTCATATGGCTTCTATTGCAGGTACTGCACCATTTTAGTTGCCCTCCTCTGGACTGCCTCCATCCTGTCTATGTCCTTGCGGAGATGGGGTCTCCAAAACTACATGCAGTACTCCAGATGGGGTCCCACCAACTGTCTGTACAGAGGGATAACAACTTCCTGTTTTCTACTGGTGATGCCTCTCCCTATGCATTCCAGTATCCCCCCAGCTCTCCTTATGGCCTTCTCATATTGCTTGCCTACCTTACGGTCATCTGATATGACTACCCCCAGGTCCCTTTCCATTTGCCTGGTCACATCAATTAACCCTGATGTCATCGCTCTGGTTGAGACTTGGCTCTCGAAATCCTCCCCTGACTCCCTAGTCTCCCTTCCTGGTTTCACCCTCTTCTGGTCCAACCGTGTTGGGAGACGGGGCGGCGGCTGCACTATTTATGTCAAGGAATCTCTCCCTGTACTAGCCCTGCCTGCTCCCATCCTTGACTCCAGGGCCCAGGCGCTACACTGAAACCAACCCCTGACCCTTTAAAGGGGACCCTTTATCTGACTACTGCACACGTGCCCCCCAGGGACCAAACATAGGCCATTGCCTCTCTGACAGAATACCTTTCCTCACTACCTCCTTCCGCTGATCAAATTCTGGTGGGTGACTTAAATGTTAACTGGCTCAGCCCCTCCTCTACCCGTGACTCCTTTTCTGCAATAGACCTAATGCAACTAGCTACCCACCCTACCAGGACTAACCCCAAGAGAGGCTCCAGTACCCTGCTTGATGTGGTACTCACCAACTGCCCTAATCGGATCCCCAATGTACAAGTCCTTCCAGACTCTCTCAGTGATCACTCTCCCATTCTATTCCACTGGTCATCCTCAGTCCCCAAACCCACAGCACAGTCCACATGCCGGCGGCATCTAATACCTGGTGGACTGATAAAACTTAAGGAACTTCTGTCCTAAATTGACTGGTCTCCTATACAGGCAACTCCTGACATTGACACAGCTCTCTCCTTCTTTACCTGAACTTTTAATAATGCCTGTGATATCTTTGCCCCAATGTCGACACGCCGTTCTAAAAGGCAGAATGCCCTCTGAGTAACCCCAGCTTTGATCCACCAACTCAAACAGAGGGACAACCTATGGCACTGTGCCATTGAGACTGGCCAGCCCAGTGACAGGCAGTTATGTGCTGCCGCCCGAAACAAGTGCACTCGGGCCATCAGAAAGGCTAAGTCTGAGCACCATCGGTCCTCACTCACTGCCTCATGGGAAACCTCAGAACCTTCTGGGATAACATTAAACAGTTAAATGGGAGTGCACACACCCCTCACCTCCCAGATCAACATTAATGGTGTGATCTCCTCAGACCCAGCCTCATAGCCAACCACCTCAACACCTCATTCACTGACCTTAGCCCTATCCTCCCTACAAATTTTTTGACCTCCTCCCCAGCACCTGCTGTAAATCTTTCTCCTCTTATTTTCTCCTCCTCGTGTTTCTGCCCAAGAACTTAGGGTCAGCACTCTGTCACTGCCCTCAAGAGTAATAGTACGGGCAGTGACACCCTGGATCCATGTATCCTACGGCTGGTCTTAGACACAGTCCTTACCCCGATCACGTGCCTCATCAACCACTCTCTTTGCCTGGGGAAGGTTCCAACTGCCTGGAAAGTCACCACTGTCACCCCTATCTTTAAAGGTGGTGATAGGACTGTGGCTGGAAACTACTGGCCAATCTCCATTCTCTCTCCAAGGCCTTGCAAAAAGTGGTGGCCTCTCAAATCTCTGACTACCTCTCCACCTACAATGTCCTATGTCCTGAGCAGCATGGCTTCCGAGCGGGCCACAGTACCAACACAGCCCTCCTAGAGTTCTCCAACTTTCTGCACTCCTCCTTAGACACTGGTTCTCTGGCTGGTGCAGTCTTCATTGACCTCTCTAAAGCTTTTGACACTGTCTCCAACCCCCTCCTTCTTGATGCCCTTAGTCTCTCTCTGGTTTTGCTGCTGGGCCTATCTCCTGGTGCACCAGTTATCTGTCTGACTCTTCACAGCGTAAAAATTAATGGGACCTACTCAGACATCTGTCCCATCTTTTCAGTTCCCTAGGGCTCCATTCTGGGCCCTTTACTATTCTCCCTTTACCTTAACACCCTCTTCGCCTTGCTCGGGAACATTCTATTGTACGCTGATGGTGCAGTCATCTTTGCCTCAAGTCATAACCCTATTGCCCTCCAGGACTCACTGCAGAAGTCCTTCACAGCTTCGAGGGCTGGTTCAAGGAAAATAGATTGGTGATAAATCTTAAAAACAAAACCATGTTCTTCACTCATCCTCAAAACAAGTCCTGCAACTTCAAACTCCTCATTCACTCTGGGTCCTCTTTCCCACTCGAACAAGTTTGCTCCTATAAATACCTAGGGATCCATTTTGACTCCTCCCCTCCTTCCATGGACGATCGCTGCCCTAGCCACTGCCACTAATATCCGATTGGGCATCTTACATTGGTATAAACACTGCCTCCCCCCGGAGGCTCTTCGACTCGCAGTCACCTCCTCTATACTGTCCCTAGTGGACTATGGACTGCCGGTGTATGGTGCTGCTGATCAGACCACACTCCATAAAATTCGCACTACTCTGAATAAGGCCTGCAGGTTAATTACTGGGGCACCTAGGCTAACACACACCTGTCTACTGTACACTAAAGTGCTGGTACTTGATCTTGACGAGCGCCTCAAATATCTGACCTGTACCCTTACAAAAAAGACCCTCCTTGGGCTATCCCCACCAGGATTGACCACTACCATCCGCCGCTCTGTCCCACTAGTTCATACTGGACCTCTGGGAAAACCTCTTGTTATCCCCAGAGCTAGGACCTCTCACGGCCAAAGAGCCTTCAGCTTTAGGCCCCTCCTGGTTCAACACACTGCCCCTCCATCTCCAAGCTCCAACCATATCGTGGCTTCAAAACGCCCTACGAACCACCTTAACAACACCTGAAGCTGTAATTGCCACTAATCAAAGCCCACTCAATACTTATGACAAAGCTTACTACTAAGTTGCTAAGGACAACATAACTCTGGTATTGTTTGCATCAATCCTACCTGTACCAGCTTGTTTGTATCTATGTCTTAAGTTACTGTTATACTGTGTTATACTGCTATACTGTGTATTTTCATTTGTCTTACTGTGACAAGGTACCTTTGTAAATGAGCCTATGGCCCAAAAGTTTTCCAAACTGCTGTCTAAATAAATAAATGAATAAATTTTTGCTGTTGTTAGTAACCTCCCCCCCCCCCCCATTATGTACTCATCACATGGGTTTTTGTTTCCCAGGAGCATTACTTTGCACTTCTTTGCACTGAATGTAAGCTGCTATACTTTTGACCATTCTTCCAACCTTGCCAAGTCCCTTCTCATCCCTTTCACCCCCCCATACCTCTCAACCTCCTTCCTCATAAATCAGGGACAAGGCTTAAAATAACCAGGGACAAAGGACCAAAATCAGGGACACATGTTCAAAATTGGAGATATCAACTCAGGAAGCTGGCAGAATAAGGGGCTTAGTGTAAAATGCATTTTCTAAGTAAGAACAAGTCTGTAACTTTAATGTTTAACATTATTTTGTGCTTACAATCCCCACTGTTTGGTCACGGAAACACAATTTTTAGGAGGGACAGAGTAAAATTTTGAGGCAAAATCAGGGACAGTTGAGAGGTATGCCCCCCCCCCCGTATATCAAACTCTGTTGCAGATCTTTGTGTCATCTGCAAATAGCCATACCTTTCCTTCCAGACCCTCTGCAATGTCTCCTATAAAGACATTAAAGAGGACTGGTCCCAGCACTGAACCCTGTGGTACCCCACTAGTAACCCCACTTTCTTCAGAGTGAGTTCCATTTACTATTACCCTCTGCATCCAGTTGTGCAGCCAGTTTGTTACCCAGGCTACCACCAGTTTTCCAGATAAGAGTGAACTTGGAGTCCTACTTTTCTCAGATGAACTGTGAGTATGGCAAAACACTTTATAAAGACTCAAGGTGCAGGGGATAGTCCAAGGGGATAGGACTCTGAACTAATAATGCTGGCCAAGAACAAATCAAAGGTATCTGTGGTGATTGGGGTGCACTAGGATACACTGGTAAGCATCTTTCAAATCCAGGGAGGCTAACCTGAGGCTTCAGGAAGGGAAGCAGAGATCCCAGAGAAACCATCTTGAATTTTCCTTGGTCCATGAACTTGTTCAGATTTCTCAGGTTGAGAATGGTGTACATGCCCCCTGATTTCTTTGGAACTAGGGATTAGTAAGAGTAGAAGCCTATGTTTTGTTCTGACTCTGGCACTACCTCCACTGCCCTATTGCTCAGAAAGCCCACAATCTCTTATGCAAAAAGCTTTCACATATGGTCAGATAACAGTGGTTGCCTTCTGGGTGGGTATTTCAAAGGGATTTCTGTGAAGTTCAGAGAATATCTCTCCCGGATGATCCTGAGGACCCACTTGTCCAATATGATGGACTCCCACTGATGGTAAAACTGGGTCTGGCACCCCCCCCTCCACCATGGAGAGAAGAGGTCTGCCTTGGGCAGCTAAGGCAGGAGGGACTAGTGTTGGAGCTTCAGAGGGTGGCACTAGGCACTTTCAGCATCTTTGCTTTTCGTTGTGCCTTCTTTTGAGTTTGGGGAGACTGAGGTTTGTTTGGGTTCACTTTTCCTTGAAAGGACTTCCTTTTCTAAAAGAAACCATGTCCTTTCCCCCTCTAAGTGTTAGGAGCTGAGCTGGAAGTTTTTATAGTTCTACTAGTTTTTTTTTTTTTTAACATTTTTCTCTCTCCCAGTGCAGGCAGGGCTCGATGGTGGTTATATGTCCATCTGTACCCCGTTCCCCTCCAGCTGTTGAGGAGGATGCTGTGTGGCACTGGGGGCTCCTACATTGTTTTTTCAGCTTGCTTGTTTCCCAGATACCCCACACCTGAGGATACCAGCACGAAGGATGGAAGTCCAGGCTGTAGACATGCTGGTGTATATATAGCGCAGTGGTCTAAGGCTCTGAGCTGCAAATCTGGTGACATCCAGCAGACCAGACCTGGGTTTGAATCCCACAGCTTCCACCTGCATACTGTGTGACCCTGAGCAAGTCACTTAACCTCCTTGTGCTCCCAGGTTGCTCCTGTAAAAAAGCTTTCAGCTTAGTGTGCTACACCTGGTTAAACAACTAAAAAAAAAAAAAAATATCTCAGTCAAGTGCCTAATGGTGTCCTGCCCTCTCACACTGTGAGTCACACATTGACACCCATCCATCCACAGCTGGCAGTAACAGGGCCATGTGACAGCCCCCCCCCCAAGAGCGTCCTATGGGATGCTCAGACCTCGGCCCCCGACAACCCAAGTTCATTCCCTAACCCAGGTCGCCGGTGTCATGGGTGGTAATGCTACCACCACACCAACGGGCTGGCCCTTCATTCTGGTTTTCTAAGACACCAAGAGACTTCTCAACCTGCTGTCCTAATAGGCAAGTACCATCAAAGGGAACATTCATTGCCTGCTGTTGGACATCCTGAGAAAAAACAGAGATACGAAACCAGAATAGTCTCCTGATAGAAATGCCTACTGTAGTAGAGCGAGAGACAGTGTCAAGGGCATCCATAGCTGCTTTAAGCTGATGACTGTTACACTCAATGCCATGAATCCACAGGATCTTATGTTTAGTCTAAGAGGCAGGCAAGAACTCTGCAAGAAACTTTAGTGAGCTCCAAAGGGTATAATCTTCAATATAAATTGATTGTCACCTAAAACTCCCAAAACTAAAAACAAAATCGGAGCACTAAACCTCTCCCAATTGATCTCTGAACCCACCCACCCAAACCACAAGACATAGCAACACTCCCTACTCGACTGGGCCCTTACCTCCCACCCCCACCGTGTCATCACCTCTGACATCCTCCCCGATGCTCTCAGTGACCATAATCCAATAGTCATAGTTAGGAAAGTCCACAGAACTAAATCGCCTCACAGAACCATACAACTGCACTCTTTCAAGTCTCTTGACCTCGAACCTCTCTCGAGTAACCTTGCCACTTCTGACTGGCCCACCCTAACCTCCTTCTCCTCAGTTGAAAAGGCCCTTGCCTACTTCAAGGAAATCTTTCTTGTAAACTGGAACACCTTTGCCCCACTCAAACAAACCAGAGTCAGAGGTAACCACTTACTTTGGATAACCTCTGAACTTCTGGCCTGTCTCAAGACAAGAGATTGAGCCTGGAAGTGTCATAATGCTACCCAGCATCCTAGTGACCTCACAAAACTTCCACATGCTCAGAAACACTTGCACCAAGGCTACAAGGTTAGCCAAGTCCAAATATTTCAAATCTGCCTTCATCACCAACATAAATTCCCCTTCAAAGTTCTGGAAGGTGGTGCACATCCTATTTACCCCCTCATCTCATCCACCACCCCGGATACTTAAAATAAATAGCTCACTAGTGTCTGACCGACCAGCTGTAGCTGCAGAATTTAACTCCTACTATACTTCCTGCGCTGAGCTATTGAAATCCTTCCCCCTCCCCACTCTCTACCGGTGTGCCCACTCCACCACCCTCCCATCTTCCCTTCTCTTTCGCTACTGTAACCCCAAATGATGCTCTAAGTGCCCTCCTCACCATCAACCCCTCTAAAGGTGCCCCCCCGATGGTCTTGACCCAAAACTCCTCTCCCTCTCTGCTACGGCCATTGCCTACCCCATCTCAATAATCCTAAATCTCTCATTCTCTGCCTCTGTCCCCTCTTCATGGAAACATGCTGTGGTCCTCCCTCTACCCAAAGGGGGTGACTCCTCCTCCCCTAGCAACTATCGCCCCATTTTACTCCTCTCTACCCTTGCCAGCTTCAAGAACACATTGTCCTCTCCCAACTCACCTCTTTTCTATCTGACACCACCTTTTTCACCCCTTTCCAGTCTGGTTTCAGGAAAAAACACAACCACCACCTCTCTCCTACAACTCACAGACTCCATCCTAACCGGGATGGACAATGGGCAAATTACCTCTGCCATTTCTGTCGACCTGCCCAAGGCCTTTGACACCATCTCTCACTCCCTCCTCAACTCTCTCCCAGCAGCTGGCCTATCTCCCTCCGTCTCAAACTGGTTCAAGGCCTGCCTTATTGGTAGAACCCAATCAGTTAAGATCTTGGACGCCACTTCCCTTCCCCTCCCGATTAGCACTGGAGTCCCCTAGGGCTCGGTATTAGGGCCCCTCCTATTCTCCATCTTAAACAATCTTCCCTCCGTTTGCTCCCCATCCTCCGAGTCAGTGTCAGTGGCTCAGTAGGTAGCACACTCGCCTCTGAGGCCGGGAGATCAGAGGGCTGTGGGTTCAGTTCCCACATCTGGCACTTGGGTTAATATCCCAGTACTGACACTGTAATGTAGCATGAGAGGGGTGCTGCATTTCTGAGGTGCCGTCTTTCGGATGAGACGTTAAACCGAGGTCCCATCTGCCTGGATTGGTGGTAGTTCAGGTGGATGTTAAAGATCCCATGGCACTTATCGAAAAGAGTAGGGGAATTTCCCCGGTGTCCTGGCCAAATTTCCCTCATTCACTAAAAAAATACCACCAACAGCGTAATCTGGTTCAAGGTCAGTTGCCATTCATCTGTATCCCTTCCCCCCGGGTCGTGCCTGAAAATAGGCAGGATTTGTCTAGTGCACTTACCCGGTCAACAAAAGATAAATAAATATACATACATATGTATACCGATGATGCAGTCCTGTATGCATCTGGCTCCTGTCCTGTTGAGGTTACAACCAGCTTACAGCAAGACTTTGACAAGGTTCAGCTCTGGTTTGCTAACCATAAATATTAGCACAAGGCAGAGACTCTCTAGGCTTCCCTCCCTACCCACTTTTTACACCCTTGAGAGGACTTTACATGAGAACACATTCTTTCAGCTACTTAGGTGTTTGGTTGGACCAACATCTAAACTTCTCTAGACATATTAATGCCATCCAGAATAAACTGCACCCCAAGCCTGGTGCCCTGTTCAGGAACCGTAGTTGCATCCCTCCTATGGCTAGGCGTGAACTTGTTCAGAAGATGATACTGCCCATTTTCGGCTACTGTGACATGGACTATGGTGCTGCTATTAAGTTCTCCCTGGCCAGACGGGACACCCTCTTCAATTCCTTCTGCCACTTTGCCCTGGATGCCCCCCTCACACCCATCACTGCAATCTTTATCGTGCTCTATCCTTCCCCTCTCTTACAAATAGGCGACTCTCCCACTATGCTATTCTCACCTCCAAGCACCGGTTGGGTGAGCTCCCTTCCTACCTCACCTCCTCCTTTATAACATCCTCCCACCCTCCCATTCCTTTAGATCAACCGGCTTCTGTACCCTGGTTGTCCCCCGCAGATCCACCCAAATTGACCAATCTAGCTACTCTCACCGCCTCCCAAAAGTTTGGAATTCCCTCTCCCCCAAATCTGGCACTCATCCTCTGCCTACTCCATGAGCTCTGTCCTCAATAATTACCTTGCACCTAGCTGCTCCTGCCATGTTCCTCCCTAATTCCCTCCTCTAAGCCCTGGACAAACCCTACCACCCTACCCTCACCTTCATTTTTCCCTGTACACACCCACCCACCAAATCCCTAGCCCTTCTCCCCTTCCCCCTAATTGCCCCTCCTTACTGGCCTCCCTTGATCTCTCACAGAACCCTGGATGCTCTCTATGGGTCCCTCTCCTTACCCCCCATGGTGCTTGTATCTCATCTACTCCCTTCCTCCACCATCTTCTAGGGGTCTCCCTGGGACACTGTCTTAACACTATCTCTCTGGTCCCCCTAGGCCCCTTGCAGGGTTCTTCACATCCTGAAGGGGTATCCAGGAGCACAACTCTTCTTCCTCCCCCACCTCACACCTCCGCCCCTTCCCCCTTTTCTTTCATGTAAACACTTGTTTACTTACTAACCTGCCATTTATTTTTGTTCACTCTTTCTACATGTTATGCTCAACACTTTTGTAACACTGTTTATAACACCTGCCTTACAACTGTATGTTAATGTTGATCTTGTAACTTGAATGTTGAATGTCTCATTCCAGTTGTATCCCTTCCCCCCAGGTCACACCTGGAGATGAGTGACTTGTTGCTCAGTGTGCCTTCCTGGTGAAACATTTTAATAAATTAATAAATAATCATACTTGGAAAAATGCCCTTGGTAGCTAGCAATTTGCATGCCAAGGGTGGGAACTGTGAAAGCTCTCTTGCCCATAGTTTCTATCTTGCATGACTCCTTGTTAACATTTTATTTTCTTATTTTATTGAGATCTCAGATTACAATTACCTTTGAGCCAGAGGCTCGTTTACAAAGGTTCCACGTCAATGGGTTGATGGTAACAACAAGTATATTCAGGATGATCACAAGACAATAACACAGAGATTACTTAAACAACAGGTTACCAGGTGGTACAAAAAGAGTGATTATTGTTTACAAACAGTGGTGGTAAGACAAAAATCACCATAGCAAACACAGATCTTCATATCAAACTATTTCAGTATCTTAGCAGCCAGAATGACTTTGTCAGAGGATGGGGGCAAAGGTGAGAGGGAGGCCTAAGGAAACGGAGGAGATTTAGGTGAGATTAGGCATGTGAGAGGACAGATAAGCGAGTAAGGGTAGGTTGGTAAAGGCAGAAGCGACGAGGGGGCAGCTCCTAGATACTATGAGAGTAATGGGATGGTGAGATGAGGTGCCCGAGGGTATGCGTAGGAGAAAGTGTCAAGAAACTTATAACACATAAAAAGTGCCACCAACGAGAGTGTCAGGTAAGACTATCAGATAACTGAGATTAGGTCTGACAATTACAGTAACTGAGTTCTGTAAGGAACGCTTTCAGCTTCTGCTTAAAGGGGCCAATTTTAGGTTCAGTTAGTACTTCAAAGCAGAGGGAGTTCAATCAGTGGGGAGCACGGTACTCGAATAATCTCTGTCCTTGCGAAGTGCAGCAGAAAGGTACCTTAAATGGTTGGGTGATTTTTTTTCCTCTAGTGGGACAGGAATTCACTATCAAGCTCAAGAGTCTTTGTACTCCATGGTAGTTTTTTGGCAATGAGACAAATTTAGTACTTCAATCTGCAACTGAGGTTGAGCCAACCCGATTTGGTATCTAAGTCGCACATGTGAGTGAGCCTGTGTGCCCCTGTGATCAGCCTGCATGGCTTGTTCAAAGCTATTGTGACTCTTTTGATGATGGAATTGGATGCTGCACCATACACAATCAGACCATAGAGATGGAGATTACTGAGGAATTAACTGCCAGTCTTAGAGCTTCAGCAGGAAGGCATTTTTTTATGCCTGAAAAGTAAACCTATTCTTGAGTTGACCACTTTGGCCACATGGTCAATATAATCTGTAAATTATAAGTTGCTGTCGAGTATCACCCCTAGATATTTAAATGTTTGGACAGGGTCTAATGGGGTGTTCACATCATTACGGATGGTGAGATGGTTATGTTCTATGTTTGTTTTGGGTAGTCGAAAATAACATGGTTTTGATTTTCTATAATTTATAAGTAGTTTATTTTGTATGAACCAAGTTTTGATTTCTGTGAAGTTCTGCAGTTGGTTCAACAGTGACAAAGGGTAAGGGTCACTAGTAAATAGTGCCACATCATCCGCGTATAAGAGGATGTTGCCTTGGCAAACCTGGGGCAGGTGGTTTATAAAGAGGCTGAAAGGCAATGGGCCTAAAATAGACCCTTGGGGAACCCGTGTCAACCTGATGGTGTTCAGAGTACACAGTTAATTTTCACTTGTTGAGTCCAGCCCGTGAGGTAGCTGCTGAACCAGCCAACGGTTTCAGAGGACAGCCCAATGTTAAACAGCTGTCCAAGCAGTTTATGGTTTACAGTGTTAAAGGCCTTTGTGAGATCTATAAAGGATACCCCCACCATTTGCCCATGGTCTAATGCCTTGTGGATAAACCCATTGAACTCAGTAAGTGCCATAATGGTGCTGTGTGACCTTTGAAATCTGTGCTGTTGAGGGCATTGTAACTGATACTTATCAAGGTAATCTACCATCTGGTCAGATACAATGCGCTCAAGCACTTTGGACAGAGGGGGAAGAATAGATATGGAGCAGTAGTTTTATGTGAGGCCTTGTCACAGCTTTTATTGACTGGAGTAACCAAGGCCGCTTTCCACTTGGGGGGAACACTGCAAGCCTTAGTGAAAGGTTTAGGATGTTTGTAAGAGACCTGAGTAATACATCAAGTGTGAGGGCGATTAACTTTAGATCGTGTATCCCCAATGTGTCTAGATTTCCCTAGCACACGTGTCAGGTACTTCTCCGCTTCCCGCTCGGTAATAATTTTAAAATAGAAGGGGGGTGCCCGGAGATTGGTGTTCCCCACCCTTATTATGGATTGTGTCAATTTCCACCAAGTATTCAGGTGGAAGTATGTTACTTAGGTCAGAGAAAGCATTGTTAAAAGGTATCAGCAATTACTTCCTGATCCTGTGTGATGGTACCATTTATATTTAGCATTGTGGGTGGTGCTTCATTAGTTTTTCCAGTTAGTGCTTTCATATTTTTCCAGATGTTTTTTCCATCACCCCAAGTGTTTGTAAGTTCCTCTTTGAAGTGGCATCTTTTGGCAGAGCACCTGGCTCTAGTGTAGGTGTTCCTTGCTTTTTTGCAGATTTGGATATCTATTTGCCTGTGGCCCATGCCTGGTGCCAAAGATTATCCCTGCTTTGCTTAAGTTCGATTAGTTGAGGCATGACTCAGGAATTTGCTTTTGTGCTTTTGACCTTATGCTTCCTAACAGGGGCATAGAGATCACAGGCTGCATTAAATTTGTCTATGAAATAGTCAAGGGCATCATCATTGTCAGCACTGACTTCGATGGGAGACCAGTCTTGTTGCATTAGTAAAGATGTTTAGTTTACAAGTTGTCCATTCTTTAGTGCTCTGCCTGTTATGGTTTTGGTGGGTGTTTTCACTGCTTTGTTAGACCATGTGCATACTACTGGGGAGTGGTCACTAATCGAATCTGGGAGAACTGTAGTCTTACAGATTCTGTCCAGGTGGCTGGTGAGAACCCAGTCTTGTAATGTGCTTGTCCCAGTGCAATAGTTTGTTTTGGTGGGGGATTCAACCATTTGTGCTGTGCTGATGGCAGAGTTTGTATCTCTGTAGGGCGCTGCCTCCGGGGACAACCAGTTAATGTTAAAGTCCCCCATAACTATCAGCTTAGTATTGTTAGTTTGTTAATAAAATCTACAATTGCCTTGATGCCACTAGTCTGTTCTTTAGGGGGGATATAGGTGGACACCACTGTGAGACCTTTATTGAGATTTCTGAGTAATAGTTTAATCACCAGCACTTGTACATTTTTACCATTAGGATTAGGAAGGGTGTGACCCTGAAGAATGTCCCTGATATAGATGGCACAGCCCCCACCCTGCTTTCCAATCCTATCTTGCTGGAAGAGGATATACCCTACTAGGGAGATTCTGGGACCTTGGAAGTGAGCCATGTTTCCACGACTGATATCACGTCAGGCCTGTGTTGTGTAACCCAGATCTGGAGTGCATCGTACTTGGAGAGCAGATTACAGATATTGAGTGATTGTATTTTGAGGGTTCCTGGCTTTAGAGTGGTGCAGTAATATGAATTTCGCTCTGGGCCAGGGTTGGGGTGTATGTTTCCTGACAACAGTAGCAGCAGCATTGTGACCCAAATTACCTGAATTTTCAATAGTTTCAGATTAAGGTATGTAGTAAACTTTTGGGGCAGAATGTTTTTGTCATTCACAGCAAGAATAACAGCATCAGCTATAGGCTGAGACGTACACAGGTCTGTCCTTAGGAGCACTGTATTTTATGTATGTCCACCTACAGACAGAAGGGACAGAATAAAATATTACTTACCACAGTAATGTTTCTTCCAGGGGACTCCCAAGGTTTCAGAGATATAAATTCAAAAAAAAAAAAAAAAAAAGGAAGATACAACTTTCTCTTTACCTAATAATAGTATCTGATAGGCACTTCAACACAAAGTGCCCTGACCAAGTGACCGTGAAAGTAGTGCATCATGTCAGTGATGAGGATGCAGAGATCAGGACTGCGCACACAGAGCGAGCATTACCGCATGTGGCCAGAGTATAATATTGAAAATGTAAGCAAAGCTCCGCTGCTGGTGTGGTAACACTGAAATGCCAATGAGCTGAATTTTGGCAAATTATAAGAATATAAAGCCTCATTTCTCAAAACTAATTAGATACTGACACTGTGCAAAGGGACACTAACCAAAATACACAGAAAAATCATACTGCATAAATTTTATATAACTCGAGATTGACCGTGTCTCTTTTACCACAATGTTATTGAAATTTGCTCTCTTCATCCACATTACTACATTATCCCCCATGCTGCTCCATAAGCCTTGCGTGTAAGTAGCATTGTCATACCGTGGTCGAACAGACAGAGGTCCTTTCAGAGACAAACATCAGAGCGAGATACCATCTTCAAATGGGAAGCCCAGGCCCACCTGCAAGTGGATCCTCTGCTCCACACAAGCAGGGGATTAAGAGAGATGTATTCCCTTTGCTAGCTGCACTGAAGTTGTTTTTTTTTGTTAATAAAAGAAGAATTAAAAAAAAAAAAAAGATATCTTGTTATCCTTTCCCAGCCCCCATGGTTTTGTGCAGAGCTTAGGACACTGGGGGTTGGGGGCCCCAGATGCTTCATGAGGTCATGGTAGATGGGAAATGTAGAGGTCCTGCCAGGGACCCTGCCACAAGACTCTGCACCCTCCGCAAGCCCAAAGCCAGTCTTACCTGGCTTTGGCAATGCATAATCCCCACCTCCCCAATGTAGGTACTCCACTGAAGCAGGACTAAGAGGTAGGTGAACAACGGTAACTGTATGTGTATGTGTGGATGGGGCCTCTGCAGTGCAGGGGCTGCTCTAAACACTGGCATAGAGCACTATGGATCTGTTTTTTCACGATCAGGCCATGGCTAGTGCTTAAAGATTATTTCTGGTCAGGCTGAGTGCAGCTACATTTTTTTTGTGCATTTCTAAACCCTCTTTCCAACATCTTTATGTTAAACTCTAACCTCCCAAATGAATTATTTTTGTTGTATCAGACTTAGGATAGACTTAAAGAGCCCAACACCATTAAAAAAAAACAACTTCAAAAATATGTGAGATTTAGACAATTCTGTTTGTCATATTTTCCCTTTTTCTATTTATTACTAAGGGCAATTGTATGAAAGAGGACTACTGTCCCTTAGACTTTATCAGCTCTCTCTGCTTGCCTACACCCGACATCATAATCACACATTTATGGCATCATTATTTCTACAGCAACAGACGGTGATGTCAGGTGCAGGCAAGTAACTGGAACAGAAACAAATGGAAATTACGTACCTATCGTAATGCTTGTTCTTCTTGGATGAGTCTCCACCACTTATTCACACTAATGGGATATGCACCAGAGGCACTAGGACCCAGTGGGTGCAAACTTTTTTTGCTAGAGGGTCGGCGCCGGAGATGGTGCCACAAGGAGCGGCACCATGAGCCTCTGTTCATGCGGTAACGACTATCCCGGTGTCGACCCTCCAACCGCCTCAGTACCTTTTTTTCCGAGGAGGTGCACCGTAACTAACTTAGGATAGCCTAACAAATAAATGGACAAAAGATAGTCCGGATGACCCGTATAAGAAGGGTCAACAAAGAAGTCTTCACAGCCTAAAGATTGAAGGAGTGAAGACCAATAACAGAGGTGAGCTCGGGGGATGGTGGGTGGGCGTGTGAATGAGTGGTGAAGACTCATCCAAGAAGATCAAGAATTACAGTAGGTATGTAATTTCCATATCTTCCTGGACATAAGTCTCCACCACTCATTCACACTAATGGAAGAGTACTGAGCTAATAATCCCCCGAGAGGGCGGCAAGAGAGACCAAAAGCTCAAAATTTTAGGACAGAAGTCCATTAAGGATGGTCCTACCAAATGAAAGATGTCTGGCATGGACATCCAGGGCATAGTGTTTGACGAAAGCATGTACTGAGCTCCAGGTGGCTGCATTGCAAATATCTGTGATGGGCACGTTATGGATTTCCGCTAGGGATGCCGCGACCACTCTAGTAGAGTGAGCGTACACTCTGCCCTCCAGCTTAACCTGTGCCATGGAATAACAGTGGCAAAGACATGCAACCAGCCATGCAGAAATACATCTGATAGCAACAGGTTGACCCAGCCGGGTCTCACTGAAGGAAAACAGTTGTTGAGCTTTACAAAAGTCTTTTGTTCTGTCTAGATAGAAATGTAAAGCTCTTTTGACATCCAAGGAATGAAGAGAATGCTCTCCTCCATTTTGGAAGTTCTCAAAGTAAGATGGAAGGACCAGAGGTTGGTTTAGATGGAATTCTGAAACAACCTTAGGATGGGTCCTAAGAACTACTTTGTCTTTATGAAACAAAGTATATGGAGGGTCTGTGACCAAGGCATGTATCTCAGAGACCCTGCGGGCTGAAGTAATGGCTACTAGGAAGGCCATCTTCCAAGTGAGAAATTTTAACTCACAGGTAGCTAGAGGCTCGAAAGGTTTTCGAGTGAGCATGTCTAGCACCAGATTAATGTCCCAGGCTGCGACTGGACGTCTTACAGGAGGTCTGGTATGCAGAATTCCCTTAAGAAACCTCTTAACCACAGGTAACTGAACCAGTGACAAGGAAAGTACTGGCTCATGATAAGCTGAAATGGCACAAAGGTGAACCTTAACTGTAGAGTATTGCAGACCTGAATTTGAGAGGTCTAAAAGGCACTCTAGAACTTTATCTGGTGGGCAGGAAAAAGGATTCAAAGAGGATTTTGGACACCAGAACGAGAAACGCTTCCATTTGGATGTGTACGTTTTCCTAGTGACTGGCTTGCGTGCAGCCAGAAGAATATCTGAAACCCTGTGAGAGACACCGAAGCTGTTCACTTCTATCTCTTCAGGAGCCAAGCGTGAAGGTGAAGCGACTTCAGATTGGGATGGACCACAGGCCCGAGTCAGAAGGTTTGTCTGAAGGGGAAGCGGTTTTGGAAGATTTTCCGACATACTGTTGAGTAATCGAAACCATATCTGTCGAGGCCAGAAGGGAGCAATGAGGATCATTTTGTCCCCCTGGTACTCGAATTTGAGAAGTACTCTCTGAATTAGAGGAAGAGGCGGAAAGGCGTATAGAAAGAGTTTTGTCCACCGCAGCCTAACGCATCCTGACAGAAAATGCCAGGCCCTGGATTTCTGGAGTAGAAGAGGGTCAGTTTTGTGTTGAGTGGGGATGCAAAAAGGTCCAGGTCAGGAGTTCCCCACTCTGTGAATAGTGACTGAGCTATGGCCGAGTTGAGAGACCATTCGTGAGGATTTGTCTCTGTTCTGCTTAGATGGTCTGCCAGTTCGTTCTACACCCCCGGCAGGTAGACCGCATGAATTAGAGCTTTGTGCTCTAAGCACCATTCCCACACCCTCATTGCTTCCCTGCATAAGGGGTAAGAGTGAGCACCGCCCTGCTTGTTGATGTAATACACCACAGCTTTGCTGTCCGTTTGAAGGAGAATGTTCTTGTGACAGAGAATGTCCTTCAAAGCCCGGACTGCATAAAGGATGGCTCTCATTTCTAAGACATTTATGTGAAGCTGGGACTCATCCTGAGTCCACATACCTTGAGTGTGGAGAGTCTGACAGTGAGCTCCCCACCCCATCAGGGACGCGTCCGTGGTAATGGAAATCTGATGGTCCAGAGGAGCAAAGGGGTATCCTTCCAGAAGGTTGTCCTCTTGTGACCACCAGGTGAATGATCTCTTCAGAGGTTCTGTCACCTTGATGAGAAAGGACTGAGGATGAGTGGTCGGGGACCACTGAGTACTGAGCATCCACTGAGAGGTTATCATGTGGAGGCATGCTAGGGGTACAGTGAACACCGAGGATGCCATGAGACCTAGCATCCGTTGCATTGATAGAGCTGTCGCCGAGCTGCTTTCTCCAATGTATCGGGCCATCTGAAGGATATCGCTCCTCCTGTCCTCTGGAAGAAATGCTTTTGCACAGGTGGTGTCCAGGAGAGTTCCTATGAAAAGGAGCCTCTGGGAGGGCTGCAGCTGCAATTTTTTGAAGTTTAGCAGGACTCCCGTGGACGTAAGAAAGTGTGAAGCTGTGGCTACAGCGTCTAGAATTCCCTGCCTGGAAGGACTTGTTTGAAGCCAATCTTCCAGATATGGGAACACTTGTATTCCAATTTTTCTGAGATGCACTGCGAGAATTGCACAACACTTTGTAAAAACTCGCGGCGCTGAGGATAGCCCAAAGGGCAGGACTCTGAACTGATAATGCTGTCCCAAAGCCACGAACCTCAGGTATTTATGATGCTTTGGGTGTATAGGAATGTGCTGGTAAGCATCCTGCATATCTAGAGAGGCTAACCAGTTATGTTGATGAAGCAAAGGTAACAAGGTTCCTAGTGATATCATTTTGAATTTTGCTTTGGGAAGGAATTTGTTTAATCTTCTGAGGTCCAAAATGGGGCGCATGCCTCCAGTTTTCTTAGGAACCAGAAACTAAAGGGAGTAGAACCCTGTGTTCCGTTGATCCAGTGGAACTACTTCCACTGCCCTGTTGTTCAGAAGGCCTTGTATCTCGAAGGCGAGAAGTTCTGACTGAAGAACTGAGCCTGGGCTGTTGTCTGGGGGATGATCTGGAGGGGTCTCCAAAAGATTGAGGGAATACCCCTTGCGGATTATCCGGAGGACCCATTTGTCCGATGTTATGGACTTCCATGGATTGTAGAAGTGAGTCAGATGACCTCCCACCGCTGATGAAGAGTCCCCCTCAGGCAGCTGAGGTGGGACTTGGGCCAACAACTCAGAAGATGGCACTAGGTGCTTTGGGTCCTTCGTGTCTTCTGCTGCATTTTCTTCTGAGGCTGGGGGGCTTGGTTTTTATTAAAACTTCCCTTGCCTTTGCCTCGAAAGGACTGATGGTTATGAAACTGGTGTTTGTTAACATCCCCTCGAGAGGGGACCGGAGGAGGTCGGGCCAATTTAATGGCTAACTTAGTCTTTTGTGTGCCCTCTACAGCCTGTTCTACTTGAGGGCCGAAGAAATACACACCATCGAAAGGCAACACCATTACCTGTTCCTGGGCATCATTCATGAAACCTGAAGTGCGCAGCCAGAAATGACGGTGGGCACAAATGCCCGCCACCGCTCGGGATGCAGTATCGAAGGCGTCCATAGCTACTTTAGCTTGCTGGTTGTTGGACTCGATACCCCTGGTTATGGTCTGAAGAAGCTCTGAATTAGTCACAGATTCCGGTAGAGCTTCAACCATTTGTTTGAGCGAATGCCAAAGGATATACTCATATTGAGAGAAATAGCCTTGATAGCTGGCAATACGCATACTTAGGGTGGAAGCAGCAAAGACTCTCTTACCTAAAGTGTCTATCTTACGAGATTCTTTGTCAATAGGTCGAGCTGTAGTAGTCTGGGGAAGGACGACCTTATCATTCACTGTCCAAACTACAATAGGATCCACAAAGGCTTGGGATGCCAAATTGGGTCGATCCTTGGGGCCAGCATATTTCCTATCTATGGACTTAGCCACAGAAGGAATGAGAGCAGCATTATTCCATACCTTTTGAGAAAGCGTCTCAAAGGAGGGCTGTACCGGAGGAGTCAAATCCATTGGGATCTCCGGAACATGGAGGTATTGGAGTCTTAATAGCTTCCCAGGATCAATATCTGTGGTTTGGAGAGAAAGAGTGGAATTCAAGTTTTTCAGCAGAGACTTAAATGACAGGTCCTCGACCACAGGCTCTGCAGCAGGAATAGATCCTGTTCCTTCCACATCGTCACCCAGCCTAAGGTCTGGGTCAGGCTCAATGTAATCTCCTAACAGCCCAGGAGGGACTGTATGAACAGGAAAGGAATGAAAATCAGAAGGAAATGAGGAAAGAAAAGGATTGAAAGAAGAGAAGAGAAGCCCTGAAGACTGGATGATGCCCTAACAGGTCCCGGTGCCGAAGAGCATGGCACCAAAAACATGCATGGTGCCAAGGAGCTGCATGGCACTGAGGATGGTGCCAAGAGTTCGCACGGCACTGAGAAATTCAATGACACCGAGGACGGCACCGACAGACGCGTCAGCGTCGAAGAGGGTGCCGAGCGTGCCATCGATGCTGAGGGCATCAAAAACATCCCAAGACTCCGAAAAACAGGATTTGAGGGAAAAAGAAGGATGAATACCAGGAGATAGAGGCATCGGTGTGGCCCTCTGTGCCGCAGCTGTGTGGGGGGGGCATCTAAGCGCGGAGTCGACGGCACCGAAGATGGCACTGCGTGACTAGGGAGGCTCAACCACCCTACCTGATCTCCCAGAAAACCCAAAGGTCCCTGAGAGACCGGGCCAGGTAGCTGAACCAACCTCCGAACCCATTGCTCCATAAGAGCAACCCACTGATGAAACTGCTCATCTGAAGACCTACCAGAAGGTGGGGTAGGGCTCCGATGTTGAAGACGTCGGTTATCAGAAACAGAAACTAGCGACATCCGAAGGAGGAGACTGGCAACTAGCCCCAATAACTGATAGTCTACGCGCAGACATATCAGAGGGCGACCTCGAGTGATGCCTTCTCTTTTTTGACCTGTGGGCCAAAGAAGAGCTTGAGGCAGAATGGTGCCGGGAGTGTGACCATTTACTTTTATGCTTCCGGGGGGACCGCCCACCCCTCAGGCATTGGACTGTCCGTTGTCAGACCCCCCTTCCGGAGAAGGTGGTGGACCGGACCCAGCCTGGCTCATTGAACAGCTTTCATACGAAGTCTCCCTACCGCCACCTGACCCGCTCATGGTCGACTCCGTCAATGTAGGCCGAGACTTCTTCCTTAAATAAGAATAAATAAACTAAGCGATACTTTATTCGAGATATTACTACAAAACAATAAAACTGAAAAACTATGCTGCTAGTTTGAAGTTTGACTCCCGGCGGGCGAGCGACGTCGTCACCAAAGTGCACTCGACGGCAGGAAAAAAGGAACTGAGGTGGTTGAGGGTCAACGCTGGGATCAGTCATTGCTGCTTGAGGAGCAGAGGGGTCATGGTGCCGCCTCCTCACGGTGCCGAACTCTAGCAAAAAAAGTTTGCTCCCGCTGGTCCTAGTGCCTCCGGCGCAGATCCCATTAGTGTGAATGAGTGGTGGAGACTTATGTCCAGGAAGATCAGCAATCCTGTTTATATGCAAATGTACACATTAATTAAAAAGTAAGGATGAGAATTAGAAAAAAATATTAAATATATGCTGAATTGTGTCAAAATGTTATTACATATTTTTTTCAAAGTTGTCACAGTGAACGTCAAGCGCTCTTTAAGTGTTCGACACTTAGTACATGGAAGATCTCATGTCCAGGGTTGTTCATTTACATCTATAACTGCCTGCCAACCATTCAACTTGGCTGCTTTCATACCTAAAACATGGCAGTTGAGATTTCGTATCAGATTTTCACCATGATTTTGTACAACATTTTTGTAATTGAACTGCAACTTTGGATCAGCTGTACTGTTATCTATCTATCTACCTACCTACCTACTACTGAGCAGTACAGTTAACTCAGGCACACACAGGCAGTCAGAGCGCGGACACATTGTCACCTTGAAGACTGCAATGGGAATCTAGGCAAAATCTTGGCAGTTGCTTCCAGGAGGGATTATCTATAGGCACTCTAACTGTTCCATATCTATGTAAACATCTTAATTACAGTTGTCTTATGAAAAAAAATAATCATGAGAAAAAAGTTACATGGCATAGTGCAACATTTAAAATCAAGCCCCATGTGTTGCTTTTATTATTCGTTAACAGCTCTAAATTCAAAAGTCAAACACAGTCATTTATTATTGAAATGTTTATTGACAACTGGAAATGTTTACATAATTTATCAAAATCATAAAAAATACAGTCCTGAACAAACCACTTTTCCCTCTAGTGTAGCTGCAGATATTTTTTTTCCTGACATTGGAGGAAAAAAGATAGAGTTTCAGGTAATGCAAACAGCACAAATTAGCTATGAAAATTCACAAACATCTGAGCAGTGTGTAGATAACTTAAGTTTTGCTAAAACAATGCTACACCTTTTGGCAAAGTGCTGTATATTAGTTCTGTTTAATTGTACCCAGCTTGCTGGTCAACTATGAGGCTCGGAAGGCCAGAGACAAATAAAGTAGAACTTGTTGTTTTCTGCCAACGAAACATCTGATACAAAAAAATATATATATACAAAGAAAGTGGCTCAAGAAATAAGCTATCATTTGTGCATAGATGGATGGATTTATGTTTTCTAGTTGTCCCTTTTAACGATTCAAGTTCTTTGTGTGCTGTCATAAAACATTAAACCAGGAAGGCACATAATCCACTCTTCAAGGAGAAGGAAAGTTCCCTGTATTAAAGTGATATGGGCTTCTCAATGTGTAAAGGAATATCAAACATTACTGCACAATATTATAGCCAACCCAACACTAATTCACATCACTTTTCTATCGTCAACAGCATTTCATGAAAACTTTATAATGTGCCTTGAGAAAAACTAGGACAAACAAGTAAACTAAACTGCAAACTCCCGTAATAATCCGGTTTCTGACAATGTGTGAAATGATTACTTGTATGTCTGCCATGAGGACTTACTCAGAGTGAGGCTTATTTAAATCCAATTCTAACATTTTTGACCACTGTATGAATGGTTTAAAGCAGCAGTGCATGACAACGGTGAACATTTTGACCTATACTTTTTTATTCTGTTTTAGATTTCCCTGTAGCTCCTGACTTGTACAATACCCTTCAACAACTCTGAATCAGTTTTTGCACTTCTTTTCACACTTGAAATAATAAAAGGAGCATTCTTTTTAATATGATGCTAACCAGGTTCTCACTGGTGTCCGCAGCTGCATTTGTACACCTGCTGTCTTATAGTGTCAGAAGTAGTGTTCATTGTTTACTAGTTTATTACAGTCACACAAAAAGTGATCTTAAACAACAGGTGTTCAAAAACAATACTGATAAAAACCTGGTCTGAGCTATATAAAAATGAGCGCTTCTTTTATTATTTCAAATGTGAAAAGAACTGCAAAAACTGATTCAGTATTGTTAAAGAATGGTATCATACAAGTCAGGAGATGCAGGGAAATCTAACATAGTATAAAAAAGTACAGGTTCAAATGTTCATTACATGTTCACTAAAAATACCACCAGCAGCATAAAAAAAAATCTGGTTCAATTTCAGTCGACATCCATCTGTATCCCCCCACCAAGGCTGAAAATAGGCAAAAAACTGTCTAGTCCTCCTTCCCGGTCAACAAAACCGAAATACACAAAAAAACAATTATTTTGACTGTAAAAAAAAGTGATATAGCGGACACAAAATGAAAAAAAAAATGCATTATACAAATCAGAAGGTAGTATAGGTTACATTTTTTTACCACTATCAAGCACTGCTGCTTTAAGTGTAATACAGTAACCTCACTTACTGGGTAGTTGAAGGCCCAAGGTGTTCACAGCTCTCCCAGGTCATCTAGTTATTGCAATACTGTTGCACATCTGACTGTGGATTATTCCTTACTTATCCCTGTCTATTATGGGAGAGTGCTGTTTTGTTCACCGTCATTTCTCAGAATGACAATTATGTTGTTCCCACAAAATTCTGCTTGCAAGAGAAGTTTGGATGGGATATTAAACAGAAATGTTTCCATGCTCTTGGTAACCTTTACTACATCAAACCAGTATATGCCCCAAAGTAACAGACAATTCTAAAGTACAGAACAGAATTCTAACAATACCAACCATTCACTGTAAAAATCTATATACATCACACTTTTCCTTGACATTTAATGTCTTAGTTATGTTATGTTCCTTTACACCCCACTATGCTTACTACCACAAGATTCAATCACATCAGTGGCGCAGGGCCTGGGCAAGCTGATCTGGCTTCTGCCACAGTCCCACCACGGAACTCAACTAAGAGCTGGCAATGCACTGAATCCAAAAATCAGTGTCAATGCCAGGATTCAGAACTGCAGTTGTGATGCAAAGGCTCAGCTCACTAGTGCAACTTTTAGTGTGCCAAGCAACTGCACTGGTCCCATAAATATAGTTCAACAACTGCTAAGCACTGTAAATAATATGATGCATAGCCCCCCAAAAAAAAATATATCAAGAAACATACATACATCTTGAGTCTTTATGCAATGCGTTAACACTGTACTTGTGAACTACAATAACAGTACAATTAAGTACATGACCAATATGACAAATATCTACAATACCCAAGATATGATACACCATGTTAGTACTTAAGAAAAATTCAAATGGTGTAGGAGACCTCCACAAACTGTATTTTCCTCAGTAGGTGATGTATTTCTTTTGCTGTAACACTATTACATAAAGAAGAAGAAAAATCAGCATTTATATAGCAATTTTCATACACAGTGTATCCCAAAGTGCTTTACAAGCAATGCTAGACTGGTAGTGAAGTGACTGAATGTGTAGTGGTGGCCATATCGCATATCAACACCCACGCACAGCCTGGACAACTGCATGAACCAGTTTTATGGGAAGGGGAATGTTGGCCAGGACACTGGGAATGTCCCCTACTCTTTGTGAAGAGTGCCCAGGGTTCTTTTACTTCCACCTGGACACCCACCAGGACAGCTAGAAGGGACTTCAGTTTAATGTCTCATCCAAAGGACGGCACACCCCAGCAGTACAGCACCCCTTAATGCTGCACTCTGATGCTAGTGGTTTTAGGTGCAAGTCCAATCCCAGTGTGGGATGAGAACCTATAACCTTCTGGACCAGAGGCAGATGTGCTACCAACTGAGCCACGCTGACACTATATACCGTAAAAACTCGTGTATAAGTCGGTTCGCCTATAAGTCGGGATCCCGACTTGAACGTGTCAAGTTACAGTTTTGTCATTGACCTGCATATAAGTCAGGTACTGAGAAAGGATGCCCAGTTTCCAGTAACCGTCATGTAATCCACAGTTTAGTTGTCCCAAAAGTTGTCAGGGTGAAAGACTGCGTGATTAATTATCCACAGTCCAGGTGGTGTTTTAAATTGCCGCACTGCTCGCAAGCGGCATTACACAGACTGGGAACATCTGAAAGCTGTCTGCTTGCACTAATGAGAGGACTCCCCCACAGATTCAGTACCCAGAAGCTGCCAGGGTGAGAGACTGCACGATTAAGTATATTCTGGAGAACAAGCTGAAACTGTGCATATTCCAGCTAGAAGGGGGCCTGAGGTGACTGGTGTGTGTCAGCTGATTTTTATCCACATTCCAGGCGGGGACTCCCCCACAGATTCAGTGCCCAGAAGTTGTCAGCGCTATATCTCGCGTATAAGTCGGACGGTTAAACAACATATAGATTTCAACTCCACAAAATCCGACTTATACGCGAGTATATACGGTAAGCATGAAACACATGCTATGGGATTTAAATTCACGTGTGTCACTTGGGTCCTGTCTTCTGAAACTATTTTTGCAGTACCTGATTATTGGTAGAAATGTCATCTGACATGTCCCTGGAAATACAGCAGCCTCATCATCCACACAAATGATACGGTAAACTGGGAATCCTGCGATTAATTCTGGGACCCAAGTCAGTCATCAGTAACTGGTGACTTTTCCATTCAAGTACTGTACTTACTAAGGAATATAAATATCCTGGCTATGAAGTGGCCTTTTTCATGTAAAGGGTGTGGTGGCATCATCTCCCCAAAAAAGCAGTTTTACAGAAAATGTAACATTACTTCCAGGGACCGATAGGTTATTCCAATACCAATTTCTGAAACTAGTACAATGCAGTCACTGCAGTGGAACCGGCTGTTATGCACCTTAAGTCTACCTAATCCTAATAAAATGTTAAGACACATGTAGAATAAATAAAACAACTTACAAAAAATATTATTATACAGTTCTTCCATAAACAGGATACATAACTGACAGTTTACTGGAATTTCACTCCCATTATGCAGTTCCTTAGTAATCTAATGCCAACACTTGTGTATCCTTGTTACTGACAGAACTCACTCACACTTAGAAAAACTGCTGTTCACACAACATTTTCATCAAAAGATCTCAAACAAGTTAAGCAGTAAGCCCAAACAGAGTAGAATATACAAGTCATGCAATATAAGCTTTCGTTACTTTTAAATGGATTTTAGAAACAGACACATAAATAAAATCTTATAATCTACAGCAATCCCTTTTGACAAGAAAGTTGTTCTAGGAACATGAGCAACATGGTAACATATGCAATTTGTATCTCATAAGCACTTATAGTAGTGTCAACAGTCTGAGGTACAGTGTCACTTTGCTTAATAAGCCTCTGATATCAGAGAAAACTGAAAACCCTAATGTTTAGACAAAATTCAACTTCAAATTCAACTACATATCCTGTATTTACCTTGCCTCGTTCTTTATTACTAAGAATAGCTGCAGAAAAATGGGATCTTGGTTGTCAAGCTTCATCTGCTTTAACACACTGTCTACAAGTGACATCAGCAATCCTACTCTGTGACATCACAGCCGGCTGTTGTAAAAATGATGATGCCACAACAGGATAACGGCACTTGTATACAAGCAGCCAGAGCAGATGATGACTAACAGAGAGACTGTCTTCATGAAAATATCATAAATAAAACAGTATGAAATATGAGCAGAAAATAAATAAATAAGCTGAATCATGTGTATTCACTGTAGATTCTAAAAGTTGTCATTATTGGTGTTCAAAGCTTTTTTTAACTTTCTAAAAAATGCACAATTCTTTACAGAACTTTACATAAATTAAATCAACTTAATTTACAAAAATTAAGTTGATTTTTTCTGGATGAGCACAAGGGAACTCGAGGTTTGTCCACATACTACGAACTGCAGTGTTTGTGATAAAAAAATACTGTAAATTGCAGTATTTTTCATTAGCCACATTGCAATTTTTACTGTAGCTATCACTGGCACCAACCAGTATTACATATAGCTTGAGACCAGATAAAGGTATTTTTTTCATTAATACACAGAATAATAAGAAAAAAAACTGTCCTGGTATCCATCTATCTTAGTACTCCAAAATGTTTAGTCCTCAACAATGCAAGGGAGGGGCTTCACAAAAATTACAAGATGCATGCCAAATGCAAAGTACAATAATGCATTTTATGTTATACAGTATGTCTTTTATACTGGGTATCTCAAAATGCTGCACAGAGAAACAAAGGAAATCATGAGTACACTTGTCCATAATAGACCATACTTGGAACTGGGAGTATGGATTTGGTGTGCAAGTCCCCATTTAAGAAGACATGCAATGCAATGGATCCAACTGCAGAAGGGTGGGGGTTGAAAAAAGAGCAAGGGTCCATTTTGTTAGTCAATGGCAGGAAGCAATGTGCACTGCCTGACAGGTCAGAGTGCTCCGAAGAAAAAAAGTGCAAGGAAGCAGAAAGGGAGCACTCCTGGCAGGTAAGCAGTTCACACATTTAAACTATAGATGGTCCTTTATTTATGCCAAAAACAGTCTGTACTCTGTGCACCCCAGTACTTCGAGATGTGGCGTCTCTTCATTGGGGTGGTTAGTCTACTGCAGCATGGAATGTTTAGCATTATGGGGAGGAAGATCCTGAAAGCTTAGAGTCTTCCCTGATCTCCAGTAAAAAATTCATAGTTGGCAATAGCAGAACTCAATTATATATAGTTCCACGAGAATCTGAATTTCAGATTTTCCATTTTTATTGCTGAAGACATTTTAATTAAAGCAGGCTGTTTTCCCCTTAGATGTCATTTGTTCATGTTGCTTTAACCTGCTGTAAAGTCACAATCCTCCGTTGTGACATGACAGCCTGTCGTGGAAATGGTTCTGATGTCACACATAGGATCATGACTTCTCAGTAGAAAAAGCTAATAGAACAGAAAATCTAAAGGCAAAGAGCCTGTCTAAACATCTTTAGAAATAAAAAAGGGAATGTTATGAGATCCAAGTCCTACAGGTGCCAACTGCAAATTTGTTAAGCCCGGGAGATGAAGGCTCTTCCCCCATGTGCGATGGTGAGTATGTGTGGGGACAAAAGCAGATGGTGTAGGGAGTGTACATTATGGTGAAGGGGAAAGATGGAGTGAGGTCATGTATGACTCTTAAAGATTAGATTTGCATTCTACGAGTGACAACTACATCCAGCTAACAAGGGTCATAGCAGAAGTAGAGGAACAGATGTTCATGGGTGCTGCTCCTTATACGTCGTTTCCCAATGAATACGTGATACACATACATCTGAGACAACCCCTGCACGGGTACATCTTGCTAGAAAATAATTACATGGCAACAAACTCTGATTCAGCTATACAGTGACAATATGGATACGGAGGAGAACCATGCCATTTTAATAGGACGGTATGTGTGGAACATATATGCCCCAAGGCATCTCTATTATGTGTTGCACTTTCCTATTTGGGCCAATATAAACAAAAATACAAAACCAACAATCTCTCCAGGTTTCCTAGGCCAATGACTGGGGCTCAATGAACTAAAATAATGTTTTTCTCCCATTCCTAACAATACCTGTGCCCACCTATAAACTCCTGTGCCCTTCAGGGTAGCTGTTGGTGCCACCCAGCCCATCTTCAGTACATATACCCTGATTATCATAAGTTCTGAACTTGTGGGATTAATCCTCAATAACCATGCTAACCATCCAAGGGACCACTGTTACTTCATAATAGCCACTAACATACAAGTTTAAAAGGCCAAGAGGGCAAAAACAGCACTTTTTCTATTGGGACAGCTGCTTAATCATGATATTTCCTTCTTTTGGAAAAGTGGTCCAATTAAGGGGATTCTACTATACCTGAAATGCATGTCAGACAAGAGCTCTGTACTTGATTTTACCTGTGAAGAAACCTGGGTAAACTGTTAATTACATGAATACAAAAGTAGACTTCACTGCCATACATGTAATAACTGATCAATCTTCATCTCACACCTACTGGATATCAAAAGGTGTTACAACAAACATGCTTCATTTACTGTAGTAGTCAAATGTACGAATAATACCACTAACGTTTGCCAGACAAACATATATTATACGCAGTGATAATGAAATGCTGTCAAGTACTGAGCAAATTGAATAAAAGGTACAGCTAAACTGCACTGGCCCTGAGAATTATATTATAAATCAAAATGAGTTAATGCTTTACAGAAAAACAGCTGAAGGATGAGTATTGCATCTTCCAGGCACAAATTCCTAATCATATCAATCACACACAGCGCATCTGCTGGCAAGTAGTATAACCAGACTAAACTGTCACACACACATACATACATACAAATACTATAGTCATACCGATGTTATATTTTTTATAATTTTTTTAAAATAATTTTAGAAAGATATTTAAACCTACAGAAAGGCATTAAGTGATAAAACAGTTTTGTGACACACTTCAAAACAGTGTGAAAAATTGCAATTTTTTTTTAATTATTCTTGCTCTTGTTTAAAAGACCTAACATCACAGGACGTACTGTAACTGTTACCTACTGTAGGCTGAAGGTAAAAAATAATCTTAAATACAACCAGGCTCTTATTGAAAAGCACAACATTTTCCATCAATAGTTATATTGACGCTGGGAAGGCTGATGTACAAAGACTCCATTTCGTTTGGCTAGGCGAGACTGGCAACCTCTGGCAAGATTTTGGCGACGGAGTCTATTTTGGTTGATCTGGCGTCTCCCAATGTGTTGCTTTGCCCGTTGAGAAAGTCGAAGACTTTTGGTTTCTTCCAGAAGAGCGGTGTGGGCGGCAATGGCCGCTGCATAGCAGCGAATATGTTTCCCCATCTTGTTTTCTACTTCCATGCTAGAATAAACCAGAAAATTTGCTATTTATTATAACACTTATGCAAATCATGTTAACATTTTATGCACACATAGTTGTCTCATATGATCTACACAGCAGTCACTAAAAACTGATCTGGCATTCTATGCAAAGTGGTATTATGCATGGAATGGCGATTTATCCCAGAGAAGAGTGCTGCAAGTTTAGGATTAGCTCAAAACCATTTGAATGATCCTTATAATTAATGTATGCAACAAGGAGGTAAGAACATTTTATATCATTCAATGCAATCAGGTCATACATCTAAACTGGCATTGAACTGTCCAGTGTACTTTACTGGTTTAAAATAAAACAAACAAATATAATTTAAATTATCTGTAGTGCATAACCAATTTAAAATCTAGTTCCTTCAGCCATTAAACATTTGCTGAAATTGCAGTTGGATGGCTTTTTCACTTTCTTTTTTCAAATATTCTATTTATTGATTATATCACATCAGACAAACCCATGGTATTATTATGTGAAGTGTGCATACTTATTCTCAGCATTATTTCAATATCTGAAGGGCAAATATAGTTATATAAACAGTCTGATTCACTGCAACTAAAAATAACGCTTTCTACGTCAGAAAGCGTAGCTCACAATCGCTGGTTCAACCGGGGGGAGCGTGAACTTTTTCACCATAAAAAGGAGATCCCATGGAAGAATGGGATTGCTGACAGGAGGCTTTAAGTGCAAGATGCCCCGCAAAAAAGTACGGGACACGTCCAGCTGAGTAAGGGTGGTGCCCTCCACTGGTGCATGATATGCCAAAATGGCAGACAGATGCACCTTAATGGAGGAGTAGCTCAGGCTGTTCTCAGATAGAGGGAGGAGATACTCAAGGATTGAGTTTGGGGGACAAGAAAAAGGATTAAGCTGGTGTGCAGTAGCCCACAGGCAAAATCTTTTCCACTTTGTAGCAAATGTGGATCTAGTGGAGGGTTTCCTAGCTACCACCAGGACATTTGCTACCTTATGGGAAACCCCATATCATGCCCTCGCTAGGTCTGCAGGAGCCATGCATGAAGATGCAGGGACTTGAGATCTGGATGTATCAAATTGCCCCAGTCCTTGGAGAGCAAGTGAGAGCTCAGGGGAATTGGAGGTTTCACTGCCAGCTGTTGAAGTAGTGAGAACCAAATCTGCCGAGGCCAATAGGGTGCTATGAGAACCATCTCTGCTCCCTCCGTCTGAAGCTTCAGAAGTACCCTCTGTAGAACGGGACAGGGATGAAAGGCATAGAGGATCCTCCCTGTCCAGCAGACGGACAATGCGTCTCACCAGAAAACTCCAGGCCCTGGATCTAGTGAGCAGAAACTGGGCAGTTTGGCATTTAGTGAGGACACAAAAAGGTCCAACTCTGGTCATACCCATCTGTCGAATTGCTGGTCTGTTACCGACTGAAGGAGCTCCCACTCGTGAGCCTTGGACCAAGACCTGCTTAGGCTGTCGGCCAAGATGTTTTGGACACCTGTAACAAACAGCGGTGAGCTTGAAGTGGTGTTCCAATGCCCAATACCAGACCCTCACTGCCTCCCTGCAGAAGTGGTAGGAGTGAGTCCCCCCCCTGCTTACTGATGTAAAAGACAACAGACATGTTGTCCATCTGAATGAGGAGAGGGCCCAGAGATATGTCTGCCTGAAAAGCCTGCAAGGCATTCAGAACTGCTCGTACTCTAAAACGCTGATGCGTCGTGATTGCTCGTCTGGTGACCAGGTTCCCTGGGTCTACCTGGTTTCCAGGTGAGTTCCCCAACCAAGACCCAAGGTGTCTGTGGTCAGAACATATCTTGGGGCTCCCGTCAGAAGAGGACCCCTGTTGATAGACTGAGTGGGTCCAACCACCAGGTTAGTGTCCTGTGGACTGGGTCGGAGACCAAGACCGGCTGATCTAGGTTGTCGGACCTCTGGTCCCATTGCACCCTGAGCATCCATTGGGGGACCTTCATATAGAGGCGAGCCATAGGAACCATACGGATGGCTGCCGCCATGTGACTGAGAAGTCTCAGATAGATTTGGGCTGAGACATGAGGAGCCAAGGATACCATTCGGGCCTGATCCCGAAGGCGATCTGCCCTGTCGGGGGGAGGAAGGCCATGCCCTGTACTGTGTCCAGGACCGCCCCATGAACTGTCCCTTGTCAGACAAATCTGTTACACTTTTTTGAACCTGTTAGTGCTGCGCTAGACAAGGGTATTCCAGTGGACACTGTTTTCCTAGATTATTCCAATGCATTTGACACGGTATCACCTAAAGAAGTACTTGATTCACACAGAGAACTGTTACAATATGGAATACACTTCCATAGCACATAGTAGAAAGTGATAATATAAGTATATTTAAAAAGAAACTAGACAGTCATATGGGAAGGCCACACCAGTAGGGAGACTGTTGGTGTCCTGCCACCATAGGAGATACTGGCACATCAATCTGGAGACCATGATTTTGTGACAAAGTCATCCGATTGCTGGTCCTACTGAACCCTGAGCATCCACTGTGATATCCGCATGTGGAGTCTGGCTAGAGGAACCCGTAGGAATGGCCGCAGCCATAAGGCTAAGGAAGAGCAGCACTGACCCGGCCGAAACCCATTGGCTGGAAACCACCAACCGTGCCTGCCACTGTAAGGTTTCCACTCTGTCCACTGGGATGAAAGCCTGACCCTGGGCCATATCCAGCACTGTCTCAATGAACTGCAGATGCTGGGATGGAGTCCGTAACCCACACTTGGGCAAACAGGTTCAGGGTAGTGGAAAGAGAAACTCCATCTGCTCCCTCAATGGGGCCGAGATCAGCCAATCATTGAGGTATGGGAAGATGAAGTGGCCTTGACACCTCAGGGCTGCTGCTGCTACTACTGCTAGGCACTTGGTGAAAACCCTGGGTGCCAAGGACAGGCCAAAGGGGGAGGGCCTTGAAGTGGTAGTGTTCCCTCTGAAAGGAGAACCTAAGGTAGCGGTGGTGGGCCTGAAAAACAGGTATGTGAAGGTATGCATCCTGCATGTCCAGGGTGCAGAGTCACTGTCCCTTGAGCAGCAGGGGCAGCAAGCCTAGAAGAGTCAGCATCCACAATCTCTTCTGTACTCTATGTACAGGTTCAGGGTGCTGAGATCTAATATTAGGTGCAGAGCTCCCATCTTTTTGGAGACCAGGAAGAAGTGCCTGGTTTGGAGGTACGGGCTCTATGGCTGCTTCTTGCAGAAGAGCCTCCATCTCCTCTTTGATCATGGGAATGTGAGCTTTCAGATAATGTGAGGTAGCCGGAGGGTTGCCTGGGGGTCTCTCCGGAAACTCCAATGTGTGGCCTTGGGATACTAACTGAAGGACCCATGAATTTATTGTGATCACCTCCCAATCTGCCAAATGGCCAGCAAACCTTCTGTCCACCGGTTCCTCAGACTGCCAAACAGGAGAAGGAGGAGGGAGGGAGGTGGGTCGCAAATCAAGAAATGGAGGAGGGGTTGGGAAGGGCTGCCCTAGAACCTCTCTGGGTCTTGGCTTGTGGGGTGACCACGGCCGAGGGGGCCCGATGTTTGGTCTGACGTCTGGTCTGTTGATGTTGTTTCATCTGCTGTCTCTGTTGTGGACAAAAGGGTTGTTTGGGCTTGTAACCAGTGCGATACATAGTTTGCACTGAACATAATGCCCTCCCCGTCCTGGAGGTTTGTAATGATGCCTTGAGCATCTCCTCCGAATAGGTCAGAACCCTGAAAGGGGGCATCCTGGATGGCCATCTGGACATCAGGTGCCAACTCCGAAACCCTCAGCCAGGAATACCTCCTCAGGCTGACAGCACTGGTTGTACCTCTAGCTAAGGAGTCAACCACATCATAGGTCACCCTCAGGGAGCTGAGACAAGCGACATTCGCTGACCTGTGTCAGAGTGTTTCCTTCGCCTAGGAGTCTGGCATGGCCTCAATGACTGGCTCCAGTTTTCGAAAAAGGGACTTTTGGTACACTAACATATGTGCCACATAGTTAGGAGTGCGAATAGCCAAGGTAGAAGAGGAATAAAACTTCCACCCAAACTGGTCAAGGTGCTTTGACTCCTTATCAGGAGGAGAGGTGCTCATGTGTTTGGGTTTAAAGGACCGATCGTGGCCGCGCTAATTACCACTGAGTCTGCTTTAGGGTGGGCATGCAGGTGTCCTTGCCCTCTGGCGTATGGTAGGACATATCCACCTTCTTGGCTATGGCAGGAATGGACGAAGGCATCAATCAAATGGTAGACACCAAGTCCTCGTAAGGCTCCAACCAGGAAGGTGTGAAGACTGGAGACAACTCTGACATGTCCAAATGCTTGGCCAGTCTCTTGTGTTTGCGGTCCTGCTCATCAGATTTCCACTCAAAGGCCTCTGCAATCTCCTTGAGGAGGTATGTGAATGAGGGGTCCTCTGGTAGAGACTTTGGGGATTCCTTAGTCTTAGGCTTGTCCAGTGGAGGTGTCTCAAAGCCAGAAGTTGAGACAGAGGAATCGGAATCAAGAGTCAGATGAGTCCGGACTGGAGACGGAACCCCGGTGCAGGGGACCTCTGTAAAAATGTGATAGAAGGCCTGTTTTTTTTTCAGTGGTGGGAGTCACCTTTTTGGTCAGACCTGATGTGGAAGGGTAGGACTCCACTGGTGAGGGAGACCAAGGCATCAAATCCGGGCGTGCTGGAGTATAGGCCAACACCGGATGATGACTGTCCAGCTCCAACACCAACTGAGACTTAGTCTTGGTCCACCAGGACTGGAGGATGGCCCTGAAGTCCAGCTGAGGCTGAGGAAGGGGTGGTGGAGGCTGAACGCTGGCTGAAAACCAGGAGTATATTCCCACTTCGAGTATTCCAGCACCTGGCACCCTGATGACAGACATCCCAGTGTATGGAAGTTGGGCCCATAGCTCAACAGCAGGTAGCTCGGTGAAGGGAGTCCTGGCATCTGGTACCCCAGAAGATATCCAGGGGTATGGCATTGCAGTGGCTAGTAGCCATAAATTAGTAAATCTGGTGATGGCCCTGATGGAGGAGCCGTAGAGCCAGGCAGAGGACCCTGTGGAGGCCTGAAAGGTGGGTAAGAAGGACCCGAGGGCAGACACGCACAGGACCGCTAGGAAGTGAGCCTGGCGATGGCCCGGAGAGACCCCTGGCAGAAGTGGGGGGAGGGCAGAAAGCCCTGCTGGGGGAGTCCAAGGTGGGGGTCCTGAGGGCCGGCCAGGGGATTCACAGGAAGGCCTGGTTGTGACCCAGAGGCAGTACTGTCAGGCTGATGTCCCTCCAACTCCAGTTCAGGGCACTTGGGAGAGGCCAGCGGGGAGGAGGAGTACTTGGAATGGGTGAGCCTGCCAGGGTGTGTTGCAGCTGAAGTGACAGCGGGCACTGGGGTGTCAAATCTGGCCCATCATCAGAGCCCAACAGAAGCACCTGGGCTGTGCGGGTGTCAGGAACCCCGACGTCCGGCTTACCAGCCATGACTGGGCATTCACTGGATCCTCCAGTGCGCGACTTATCAGCCTAGGCTGTGCACTCAGAAGGTCCAACGAGCGACTTACCAGCCCTGCCAGCACACTTAGACCCTGTGGTCTTGAGGGGCCTAAGTGTGGCAGGAGCCTCAGACTTGGCCAAGCAACCTCCGCTAGAGTGACCAGTGGTGGTGGTGGGGGCACCAAGGGCTGCTCCTAGGAGGTCAAGCAGTCTTGTCCGAACGGTGCTCTTCCCAGAGGAAGAGGGATGCTGATCGTAGTCTCCAGAGGGATCCCAGGCAGGTGTGGGACCTGTCCTGGCCCTGGTGCTTCTCTCTCTGTCCTTCTGCTTCTTGTGTTAGTGAGAGTCTGAAGATGGGAAGGAAGATGCACTCCTTAGTTTCTGCAACTCCTTCTTCATCGATGCCATCTGAAGTTTTAAAACATGGTTCTCGAGGGCTTTCTGCTTGCATTTCCATGTGGCCTGACTGAAGCTCAGGCAGGCCTCACAGTCCTTGGTCGGGTGTTCTGGGCCCAGGCAGAAGACACAGAGAGAATGGCCGTTCTTATGCAGGAGTTGCGTACTGCCGAAATTGCACTTATTTTTATGCAACTCGGAAGGCATCGGAGAAGACATGCACAAGAAAAAATATTGTACGAAAGAATCAAAAAAATATTTAAAATGAATACTCATCCAAAATGACGGTCAAACTGTAGCAGAGCTCTCCACAAGGTCCGACGTGCACAGGTCGATGGCGGGAAAGAACTGGAGGGTGGGCTGGGGACCACCCACTATGTAGGGTCACGCTGATGGTCACGTGACATTGGTGGGTGGTCCCCCACCAGACACTGCTAGCTAAAGTTTTTTCCCTGTGTTCCTGATGCCAGGGAGTGCAGTCCTAAGAGTTAATACCTACCACAAGAGCCCTCTCTAAGTAAGATCACTTGGTTCCATCAAACACTCAGCTCCCAAACTGTAATCAGTATGCCCAGAAAAGTTCATAACTAACTTAAAAGTCTCATACAGCCATTAGGAAAAGTAATTTTCCAGTAAAGAAAAGCCTACAATGCCCCAAGTAAATGGCATAAAAAAGTGCGGTGAAATACTGCTAACATCCTAGCTTTCATACCATGCAGATTTAATGGGCACATAACTTTGAATTCAACCAAACCATAGTTGGGTGGGGGGTGCAGAACAGAAACAACTATTTGCACTGTGACCCTTATAGCCTCTTTGGAGTTAATATGCATAGCTATAGACAGCAGCACAACTTTTCCATGCAGATTTGTAGCAGACAGAAAAGGGGAAAAGAAAAACGTCTTTGTGCAGTGTTGTAGGGGTGAATCACAATAACCCAAAGTTGCCCCTTCTTGAATTTAGCACCATTTCCTGCCAAAGCTTGGACGATAATGATCAGTTAAAGAGTCCCAGTGGAATCTTAAATAGTGTATTCTCTGCTGCTTTACAACCCTACATTACCAGATAAGGAGTGAGAAAAAAACAAACAAACCTAAGCAATATTGACCTACTTACTATGATGTCCTGTATGACCCTCCCCATCCCCCATTTATCGGGTCCCAAAGCCACCTTAGTTTCGAAACAACCCTCCTGTTACCTTTGAAATAACAAAAGATCAGAAATATTTGCTAGAGTCCAAGCAGCTATCCCCTCCCCAACAACTCACAGAAATTTGGATAATTCTTCTGCTCCATTGTAGAGCTTTACTCCTGTCTCCACTTTTCTAGTAGTTTCTCTACTTCCCTCAGTTCCTGAAGATTTATTGCTTTCTCTGACAATAACATGCAGTTTCACTGGCAATAGAAGCACAAAGCAGATCCGTTGCTATAGGAGTTCTGTCTCCGATGTGTCAATTGCATTTTGGCACTGGCAAAGGAAGTAGGACCAGTCAGGGAAAAACAGGATTTTTCGATCCCCCACCAAGATTGGAATTCTATAAAGTGCCCAATATACCACATCCCCATCTCTGATTGAGAGGAATGAGACCTCAGCTGGTAGATGGAGATGGGCGGGTACTAAAATACCCAACCACCAAGACAACCTGCGGGTTCCCCGCCGCAAAAAAACTGATGAAAACAGAGTAGTCGGGTAGTCACTACCTGACCCGTTCTACCACACGATTACCCGATCCTGACCAGGACAAAAATCATGTAGACTTTTTTGGGGGGGACTATTACACTGTGTTAGGTGCCCTGATCCGTTATACCCATGGGGGTATTGCCGAGGCAGGTATGAGAGGCACATGATCACTTAGTGAGCCTGCTGCTGTTTCCAGAAATTATACCCATGGCAAACATTGCTGAGGTAGGTATGAGAGGCGCAGCTGCTGTGAGTGACCTTGCTGCGGTTTCCTAAAATTATATCCATGGTAGGCATTGCTGTGGTAGGTACGAGAGGCGCAGCTGCTCTGAGTGAGCCTGCTGCTGTTTCTAAAAAATTATACCCATGGCAGACATTGCTGAGGTAGGTATGAGAGTCGCGGCTGCTCTGAGTGAGTCTGCTGTGGTTTCCCAAAATTATACTCACGGTGGGCACTGCTGAGGCAAGTACGAGAGGCACAGCTGCTAGAAATGAGCCTGCCGCTGTTTTAAAAAAAAATTATACCCATGGCGGACATTGCTGAGGTAGGTACAAGAGGTGCAGCTACTATAATTGAGCCTCCTGCTGTTGTAAAAAAAATTATATCCATGGTGGGCATCGATCAAACTTGCATAATATAAACTGATGCCTGACAAAAGAAAACTAAGAGTAGCACATGTGGCTGGTGTGGTGGCAGTGGTGATGGTTCCACTTGTTTCGTACACAACCTAGTCATATTCAGTAACATTGTTTGCAGGCTGTTGTTCATTTTCAGGGTCAGACTCACATAAATCAGTGTTTGTGACAACTGGGAAAATTGTCAGCATTCATTTTGAGAAACGTAAGCCGTTCCACATTTGCAGGACTTAGCAGTGTTTTGTGGTCAATGACTATTCCTCCAGCTGTACTAAATATGCATTCTGAAAATATGCTTGAAAGTGGACAGCTGAGGTACATTATTTCAAGATTTGCTCGATCTGGCCATATTGTTCTCTTTTGTTTCCAATGCAAGAATGGATCCTCCTCGAGACCAATCGCAGTAAGATCTGCTAAGTACTCCAGGATCACTGTGCTGCCTGAGACAGCTACCAGTGACAGATGAACCTGCTGCACCTTCTTTACAGGATACCAGTCCATGCTGCAGGCAGCTCAGAAGTGATTTGCCTTTCTGACCCTGAACATAGGATGCCAGAGAAGTAGCTCTACATGTCCTTTCCCCTTGTTGACAACACTGCTGACTGTGAAGAATTGATAAATGTGCTATTGTCTGTGCCCGAGGTGCACTGTGATGGTTCAGCAGGGTTTGACTGCTGCACATCAGTTAATGGATGGGGATCTGTACTAAATTCTGACTTCTATAATCTCGGCATTTAATATCCCGGCACCGTTTACCCAACAAATACTGTGACCATCTCAATTGACAGACTGTTGAAATCTCGACAGAGAGCAAATAAACGCGCACGTCATCATTACCAGAATGGGTTTTCCCAAATGGGTCACATAAAACTGGATGCTGTTTTTCATAAAAATCTGAACTTTTCAATAAAATTGGATGCTGTTTTTCTACTATTTAATCACATTTTCCGAATAAACCAAGTCACTCGGAACATTAAAAAAACGTCTCTGTGACCATAGGCATGAACTGAATAAGAACAAAACTTCTGCACCCAACTCCCACTCACCAGATCACTCTTCACAATTTAGCAATTGACTCACTGACTATGAAGTGCAGCTGCAGTGAATGATTGCAAGCGCCCGGTATACCGACTAACATTGTGAGGTGGAGGTGAGTGTATTTCCTTGTTGTGGGTGGCTGTCATAAATGTACCCTCGCAAATCGCCGTTTGTTAAATTTAATTGCAACCACCACAGTTTGTTTGTGTGATGTGTTGAGTCTATCATACTGTGATCCCTGGTGTGCAATTTGTATATCTTGTATGCAGTGCTGTATAAGTGAATTGTGTGTGGTGGTGTGTGTTGTTTTGCTCTGCTCAGTATTCATTTGTTGCTATAGCTGACCTTGAACTGGCATTTAACAATTTTTTCAACTATGATGCAGCCATGAAATAGTGTGATCACTGTAAGTACAGTTGTTACAATATGCTAGCTGTGTTTACTAGCAAATGCATGGAGATGTGCTGGCAGCATGTTGGGATTTCCACAGTCGGTCATTTCAGAAGTCCGGCAGTGTATTTGTTGGGAAAACTGTGACGGGATTCAGTGTGTGGGGCAAACCAATGTCGGGATTTAGTACCTAAATCCAATTAATGGTGTTTGTAAGGCAATGTCAAATTTGGTCAGCAGAAGATCTAATATTCAGAGTCTTCCCCTGCAGGTAGGATGGCTTCAATGTTCCACTTGAAGTGGGGATCTAGCAATGTAGACAACACATAGGTGTCATTCTAAAACATGGCATTTATTCTCTGATCAGCCAACAGTCTGAGACTCAGGTAATCTGCCAGCATAACAGCAGTGGTGTCATATTTCGACAGAAAGTCTTTCTTTATGACGACAAGAAAAATGTGAAGAAATCTGATTTGAGGAAAAATCGGACTCAGAGTTGGCTACGTCACAGACAGGGCTCAGGGCACCTAACAAGCAGTGTGTAATACAGTATAAATAACTTTTACTATACTGCAGAGAGAGAGACAGAGTATATGTCACAGATAGGGCTGAGGGCACCTATAGTGTGTGTATACAGCCTAAATGGCTTTTACTATACTGCAGTGACACACAGAGTAGCTATATCACAAACAGGGCTCAGGGCACCAACAATAGAGTGTCTTCCACAATGATCTAAGCTACTATAACATAGTTGTTTGTATCAGAAGCTTTAAAAAAACACATTCTGGTTCAAAATTTACTACCAGGTGCAGCTACCACAAATTTAATCCAAAAGAATACCTATCTGACCTTAAAAATACAATTTTGGCAAAACTTTTACCTAGCAACATCGGTGAACGAGGCGGGTGACATCTTCAACTTGACTCTCACAAACGTTATAGATAAACACACCCCATTCATAAAATGTCGCATTAGAAAAATTCACCTACCCATGGTTCACTTCAGAGCTTAAGAAAGCCTTAAAACATAGGGACAAACTCTGGGCCTTAGCTAGACGGACCAAATCCTTGAGTGACTGGATGCCATTTAGAGCTGCTAGAAACGCATGTACAAAACTCATCAGAGTTGCAAAAGTAAATCACTACGTAAATGCCCTTGAAAATGCCAAAGGTAATTCAACGGCCATCTGGCAGATGAAACTGTCAAAGGTCATAGAATACCCCCTTCCATTCCAATAAAAATTACCTCCCAAGGTTCTCGATTTATTTATTTATTTACGCGCTTTACCAGGAAGGCATACTGAGCAGAGTACTGCTCGATTACAGATGCGTCCTGGGGGAGGGGAGAACATAGGAGAACAGTTTACACAGTATAGACAAGAAAATACATAGTGGGAGAAATATTAACATTAGGATCTGGTTACATGTCAGTAGTAGCTTGAGAGAGATAAATTGGTAACCACAGTACGTACGGTATGAGAAAGCACTTGAAGTCAGGATTGACAAGTGAATACATTGTGAAAGATCACTAACATTTGGTTCAGAAACCACTACATACAGGATTGAGTGTGGCAGTTGGTAGCACACTTACATACAGCAAGTGTACAACAAAATTAAGTTTTGAGCCATACTAGATACAGTATAAGGTGAGTGGACAATAGTTAGATACTGATGAATTACAAATTTGCCAAGTGCCAACATTCCCAGAGAGCTGCCTAGTAGTTGGTAGACTCCTAGACACAAGCACAGGTATTACAGACCAAGGTTCCATTCGAGAACATTTAAACCCGCACTTTATAACATTGGGGTTGGCATTTGACTTGTCCTCTGCTGCCAAACTCTTAGGTACTACCCCCTGATCTTCATCGACCCCTCAATCCCTGACACCTTTTGCCTCTCTCCCGTATCATACAAAAAAGTGGAAGACCTACTAATAAAATTAGACACAAGAAAGAGTACCAGTGACGATGGTCTGGATCCCATCTTCTTTAAACTAAAGTATCCTATTCTAACTGCTCCCATAATGCATTTATTTAATTTATCAATAACCAATGGAGAGGTACCCACTCTTTGGATAAACCGCCCACATAATACCTCTATTCAAATCAGGTGATCCATGCAACTTAAATAATTATAGGCCTATATCTAAATTGTCAGTCCTGTTCAAACTTTTAGAAAAGGTAGTTAACACCCAGCTGAAGGAAAACCTAGATAACATAAACCTGTTCAACCCACTGCAGTCAGGCTTTAGGCATAACCATAGCAAAGTGTCAGCATTAGCCAAAGTGACGAATGACTGGTTCTCCCCCTCAGATGACAAGTATTCCACAGGAGCCATGTTCCTTGACTTAAGTAAAGCTTTTGACACAGTAGATCATGACCTCGTATTAGTTAAACTTAAGCAACACGGACTAAACACCCATTCAGTAAACTGGTTCTCCAGTTACGCATCAGGAAGATTTTAATGCATCAAAACTGACAGACTCTTATCCTCCCCCCTACCACTCTCAAGAGGCATCCCACAAGGATCTATCCTAGGACCTTTGCCATTTACAATTTACATCAACTCCCTTAGCAATATAACCGTCAGCTCTAGACTACACTTTCTTGCTGATGACACTGTCCTATACACGTCAAAACCTGCGGTAGCAGATGTTTGCAAAGAACTGCAGTCTGACTTCGATCAACTGCAACTAAACCTAATAAATTCTGAATAACTACTAAATGCCAAAAAGACAAAGGCCATATTCTGCCTGCCACAGCACCAATTAAATCTGTCATCCAAAGGTGTAAACCCAGCACCTATTGTAACTCTGTTAAGGGACACCCTTGGGACAGTCGATAAAATTTAAATATCTGGAAACTTGGCTTGACAGCAAGCTATCATTCGCAACACATATCGAAACCATCTCAGATAAACTAAAAGCGCCAGCCTAGTGGTGCTGAGGTGCTGGATGCCTTACCTCGTGCCAGACCGGTGACCTGGCTCGGGGGGGGGGGGTCCGGAGCAGGATTGAGCTGCTGTAGACAGCACTCCCCATAGTTCTCCCACTGGGTGGAGGCCCAGTGGGAAGCGGTGAGAGGGTGGTGGCGAATGCCAGGGTGGGTGGAAGGGGCTGAGCCAATACCTGATGTGCGCTTCATGCACACACGTCTGCCAGGGTCCCGGGTGCAAGCGGGGGACAGAATTACATATAAAAAAAAAACAACCTGAAGGCAAGACTGGGCTGCTTCTTCAGGAGTAAATCATTATTCCCCACCAATGTTAGAAAAAAAGACTAGTACAAGCCACCTTCCTCCCACTTCTTGATTATGCAGACATCATATATAATAGTAGTGCGACCTGTTATTTGCATAAACTACACATTTTTTACCACCAAGCAATACATTTCATAACCAACGCCCCTTAACGCAACCCATCATTGTGTCCTTTATGTGGCAATAGGCTGGACATCTCTCGCCACAAGAAGATTATCCCGTAGCTGTGCATGGGCACTCAAATCATTGCTGAATGATCTCCCCTCCTACATTACATCCCTATTCCACTGCTCACATAGTTGTTATTCCCTTCAGAAAAAAATGCCTATATCGTGTTAGATGTGCCAAACTTCCGCACCCACTATGGTAAAGCAGCATTTAGTTATACCATCCTGGCAGCTTGGAATAAGTTACAATCCACCCTAGAGGTGGTGGAACTAGTATCCACTAATGTTTTCAAATCCCTAAAAAAGCTCTCCAGGAGACATGTCAATGCTAACCAGTTAGTACTCCACTAGCCATGGTACATTACTTTGCAAGTTACACTTATGCTCTCTCTCCCTCTTATCCCACCTTGGTCTACATCACTTCTTGCACTTATGCCCCCTCTTCCCTTCACCTTACCTACCTCCCTTCACCTTACCTTCCTGAAATTTGTTCAACTTGTTTATTTAAACTGCTGTGTACATGTCCCCTCACCATTATAAATGAGTGCAAACGAATGTATATAATTGTCATAACTTGTGCTTACATTTTTTGTATGGTCTCATTCAATATTGTACCCATTGTATTTACACTGTGATTACATTGTACCTGTGTATCCTCACCATCCCTTACAGGACATCCTTATAAATTAGCATGCTCAGTGGAGCCTTCCTGTGAATAAACTTGAACTTGTAATACAGCCTAAATGGCTTTCACTATACTGCAGAGACACACAGAGTAGCTATATCACAAACAGGGATCAGGGCACCAATAACAGACAGTGTGTAATACAGCCTAAATGGCTTCACTATACTACAGAGAGAGACAGAGTATATTTCACAGACAGGGCTCAGGGCACCTAACAGACAGCAGTATACAGCCGAAAGACTTTCACAGTTGCTGCCAGCAGCGAGTGCCTCCCCCCACTTTCACCTCTCCCGTGCGCCACTGTACTTGATGATTCCTGCCCAGATTATTCCTTCCTTCCCAGTTTTTTAGTTTTAGCAGCTTTTCACTACAGTTGCAGCAAGCATTGAATCTTGCTCCCTCTCCCACCAAGCTCCAGAGCTAGTCTGCATGCTCACACAGCAGACAGGGAGCTCAGACACCAGCACTGACCAGACTGTCAGGCTGGTGTCATGTGCTCCTGCCTGCTTTGAGGACCCCACAGGCTGAATGTAATACCCAATTAGAGATTGGGAAGAGTCCCAGGACCCCACAGGATGGCTGAATTTTTTTTTTTTTTTTTAAATTACCTGTTACTAGCCCCAATACCCATGTCCACAGTACCCTACCCATGATGTACACAGTTAGGTCGGGTAGGGTAGTAAATTACCCAAACTACCCTACCTGACCAAAAACCACTGATATCCGACCTATCCACTCCAGCTACCCGACAGGTAGCTCTAGTCAGTAGGTCACACAGATAGGCAGCTGTCCATTTGTCTTCCCTCTGTGTATCCAGCGTGAGCAGTCTTAGTTGCTCATTTAATGTGCAATGACGGGGTGTGCCTACTGCATCCGAGCATTACTCTATGCATGCTGTTGAAGGAAGTTGATATTTTATGAAGAACAGTGGGATAGTTCCTCTGTAGATTTCACTCGCATATTCAAGGACTGGAAGGAGAGTTTGCTTTAACAACAATTGGCAGGTATTAAGGTTAAGGCAACTTCTGTTTCAATAAAGTTCACATTTTTGATGGGAGCTTCAAACTGTTCTGTTCTGGTGATGTATTCCTTACAGAAGAGCTATGGATCAAACCAGAAGCCCAGGTACATGAACTGTTAATACATTTTTTCAGGAAGTGTACTGTTCAAGGTTGAGATGTGCAGTGTATCTGGGAGGAAGGGGTTTACATAAGAAGCATGTTACCTTAGTTTTGGAGATGTGGATAAAGCAACTTCTAGTCACTGACTACTGTGCACTGTTGGATACAGATTGAAGGGTGCTGCTGTGATCCCTGATGGTTTTTGTGTAGATAATCATCATCATCAGTGTATGTGTGAGTTTCTGTTGGACCAGAAAGGAAGGAAGGTCATTCACAGTCTAACTAATAGGGGGTAACAGCATTTGAGGTGGTAGACAAGGGATCTGGGGGAAATAGGATGTTTGATAATACTCAAGTGCTTTTTATACAGACTTGTTGGATAAGCTACTCTGGTAGCCAGCATGGTTCAGTTGGTAGCATATCTGCCTCTGGACAAGATGAAGGATTTTAGTCCCACTCTGGGATTTGGGCTTATACCCTAAACACTGGCACCTAGGTTCTATACTGGGGGATGCTGTACTGTAATGTTGGGTTGTGCCATCCTTCAAATGAGATGTTAAACCTAGGTCCCTTCCGCCCATCTCTGGTGATGTCCTGGTAGCTGTCCAGTTGGAAGTATAGGCACCTTTTTTTCTTTTAGTTTCTATTACTGTCTCAACTATGGCCCCCATTCACTCATTTACAGCAAACTTCGAGCCCCGATCAGTACTTAGCTGTGTCCTCGAACCCTGGACTTTATCTTCTGAGAGGGTGTTGGGGGTTCTTCACCCCTCTCCTCTGCAAAAAACTATATTTCCAGGAAGCAGCAGCCTGTCAGTGCATCCGAGGCATGAGAGTACAGTGGTGGCCTTATCCCGCATGCATAGCAGGAGTTTGTTCCTGTTCTCCCCTCCCTTGAGAAGAAAGACACAAGGGCTCAGGACATGCACCCCAGGCAGAGGAGTGGCTGTTGCATGTGGGAACCGGCCGGTGTCCTATGCTGCCCCAGAAATATAAGTCCCTCACCGAGTGGTATACAGTTCACATCCACACTCTGACAGTTCCACTGGCATAGTTCATTCACTAGACATCTTAATTATTTACTTGGAAGACTCAGATAATATCTTTGAGCACAAGTGCTCTTTTACAAAGGTTTCATGTTTGAATTACAAGTTTTATAACAGAATTAATGCAGATGTTATTTATTTAACTTTGTTGACCGGGTGAGTGCACTGGCAACTAGTGCCTTTTTCAGGCACGACCCAGGAGGTAGTACATCACGTTTCAGATACTTATTACAGAATTTTATAAACATAGTTACAAATATGAGCAGTAGCAGTCACAGGTGTTGTACTGGAATAATACACCAAATACATACTAAGACTTGCAATGTACAAAGAGGTGGGAAGGCAGTGAGAAATTGCCGTAACTGGCAAGAGTAATAAGGGTAGTAGTACACAAAGGGGTATGAGAGCTGGGGTGATAAACAACTGTGCAAGCAGTTTGGGTAGGTAAGAGTGAAGGGAGGGGAGAGGGGGGGTCAGCGGAAGCAGTTGCAGATGTTGGATGAAGAGTAATGAACTTTCAGAAGCCTAGCAAAGGCTGATAGTGTAGGGGTTTGTCTGATGGAGCAGGTATGGAGTTCCATATTGAGCAGCTCGGTAACTAAAGGAGCATTGTCCCATGTTAATGTGAAACAGAGGAACTGCAATTTAATGTATGGAGGAACACTGTTATGGATGGAAATCCATCCATTTCAAAACGTTATGCTGCACTAGCTACGTCAGCTAGTTTGTTATGCTGCACTAGCTACGTAGATAGTGTAGCATAACAACTTAGAAGGTGGGTGTGCCATATATGCGCGGTAGGGTAATCTGCAATCCCTGGAGAACAGCTGAGGCAGTGAAACAGTCCCAGGAGGCGAAAAGGGGCAAATAAAACCTCAGAAAGCAAGGCCACCCAATTGTATGAGTGACCACACACTATAAAAGATTGTGCATGATCGCTCATACACTCCAAGGATATTTTTCAACTCTCTAGGTTTCCATGGTAACGAGACCTCTTGAGGTCTCCAATTACCAAGGAAACCTTACAATGATATCCTTGTTGTGTATGAGCGATCACACACAATCATCTATATTGTTAGAAGCAGAGTGGGATGTGGGCAGATCAATGAGTGAGATTTGGTTAGCAAGGTAAGCAGGGGTGCCAAGTTGCAAGATTTTTTTTTTTAACAAGCATGGCAAGAGTTAAATTAGCTTTGAAGTCAGGGGGTAGCCAGCTTAACTCATTCACTCCAGTAACCATCTGTAGGTGGTAGCAGAAAACACTCCCCTTCATTCTGGTAAACATCTGTAGTTGGCAGCAAGTCACACATAGTTCCTCCAGGAAACATCTGTGGACGTCTCCAGTTTGATGTACATATTTAGCCAGCTAATCAACTTTGGGCTTATTTAAGTATTTCTAGGGATACTACACTACCTGCTTATGTATGATACATAATTTGGCGTTGATATGCTACATGTTTTTAACAAAAAGGGATTTACGTTGCTCATTGTATTTTTTTAAAAATCATTTTTTTGGGTATTTCGGCTAGCATAAAAAAATGAACTGCTTAGAACTGACTGCATGCCACCGTTAGAAAGGTAATTTTGTGCTGAACTACTTTGCCACTCGCATGTTGTGTTTAGCAGTTACGGTTCATGAGGTATTCTCATTTGGTGCTATGGTGTGTAAGGTTTCTATTCATTTATTTATTTTCTTTTTTGGGGGTATTTTGGCCAATGTTAAAAAAATAGCCAAATTGCTTAGAATTGATTGTATACCACCATTAGAATGGTAATTTTGCACTGAACAACTTCGCCACTCCGTATTTTGTGTGTAGCAGTTACGGTTCGTAAGATATTCGTATTTGTTTATGGTATGGTTGACTTTTGTCCGTCAAGCCTCACAAAAGCACCTTGAATAAAAGGGATAGAAATACATGTTTTTTTATTATAAAGCTTGCTTTGTAGTACAGACTTACTTTACTACCTGCTTACCATATATGGATATATAATTTGGTGTGGATATGTTACTTGTTTCGCCCCAAAATGGTTTATGTTGCTTTTCTTATTTAAAACCAGTTTTTGGGGTATTTTGGCTATTATGAAAAAAATGCTTAGTTGATTGCATACCACTGTTAAAAAGGTAATTTTGTGCTAAGCAACTCTGCCACTCATACTTTGTGTGTAGCACTTACGGTTCATGAGGTATTTGCATTTGTTTATGGTATGGTGTGTATGGCTTCATTTTTGCTTAGAAAGGCCCAGGATGCAGTGGTAAGGGTATAGAGGGGCAGAAGGTGTGGAACTCTCAGAGAGCTGCTGTGGAGTAGGTGAGTTAAGGTATTTAGCACAAGACAGTGATAGGCATTGAACACGCTGCCAGAGGCAAATTTGACAATTTCAGGATATAAAGGTATGCTTTTTATGTAGTACAATTTGTTGGCAGTATCAATGACAACTGCACCATAATCAAGTGAGGGGAGAAGGTTGGCTTGTGCTATTCAGATCCTAGTTTCAGGAGACAGGAACTTAAAAACTCTGTAGAGTGAGCCTAACTTCTGATGAAGCAGGGTGGCAGTACGCTGGAGATGGGTTTCGAAAGACATTGTGGGTTTGAGGTTTACTCCCGAGGTACTTGAAGGAGATGGTCTTTTCCAGAGATGCACCATTTTCTGCTTGGACGCTGAATGTAGGGGACAGATTGTTTAGTTTGCATGTGGTCTGAAACATGGACTGAGTTTTGGGGAGGTTCAAGACCATTTTTTCTGGACAAATCACTCCTGCAGCCTTGTGAAGCTACTGCTGAGGGTTTTGTTGATTATGCCGATATAGTCACTGTGGGTGTAAAGGACAGCATCGTCAGCATAAAGAAGGGTATACACTGGTTTACAGACCGTTGGCAAGGTATTTATGTAAATGGAAAAAAGAAGTGGTCCTAAAACAGAGCCTTGGGGGGGACACTGCTGTTGATGGCATTTACCCTGGATAGGGCGTTCACAATTTTGATGGCCTGTTTCCTGTGGCCCAAGTAGTCTATGAACTGGAGAGTGCAGCCCCAGAGGCCAAGTTCAAGTAACCTTGAGGTTAAAATTTTGTGACCAACCAAGTCAAAAGCCTTGGTCAGGTCCACAAACAGTTCCAGTTGCAAGGCCCCAATCCAGTGCTTGATAAATGACATCTGTGAATTCAATCAGGGCAGTGACGATGTGGTGCCCTTTATGGAATACATGTTGCTCGTGGCAGATCATACTGCTGCAGGTAGTTACCTAGTTGGCTATGAACTGAAAGAAGTGACAGTTGGCCATAATTTTCGAGGGATGTCTTTTTGCCCTTCTTGTGGATTGGGACAACAGTCAATGTTTTCCACAGGTCAGGCACTTTGCCAGACGAGAAAGATAGCTTGAGGAGTTTGGTTATGGGAAATGTTATTTGTGGAGTGGCTACTCTGAGGAATTTGGGGGATGAGTCCATCTGGGCCACTGGATTTGTCAGTTTTTAGGGTGACAAGAAGTTGCAGACTTCGTGGCATGTGACCCTTTTTATGAAGAAATGAGGCCGGTGTGGCCCACCAGCAATGATGCTGGGTCTGTGAGAGTAGTAGTCACAAGATTTATATTTGGATACATTGCAAAAGAAATCATTGAAAAGGCTTGTGATTTTGGGAGGGTCAATGTATCTACTGCTTGAGGTCTATGGATACTGGTGAGGGTTAGGAGTGGGCATTTAATAGGAAATTTACTGACTACCAAAACTTCTAAGGGTTGTTTAGGTTCTGTGCCTGTTGGGTTTTTAGGTACTGGCTTTTGGCCTTAAGGATTACTTGCTTGCATTCATTCCTTAGGAACCTGTAAGTGTTCCAGTCAAAGGTGCAGTGGGTTTGCTTGAACATGGCCCAGGATTGTCTCTTTTACACATAAGGGCAAAGATGTCGCTCGTGAACCAGGGGGATTTCTTGGGTTTAACCCTAAGTGTCTGCGGGGGCAGGGGGCGTGCTTATCGAGCATGGCTGTGAAATTCTTAATAAAGAAGTCCAGGGTGGGGCTGACATCTGGGGCTGTGTCTAGGAATGACCAGTTGATGAGGGACAGGTCATATAGAAAGGATGCAGTGTTAAGGTTGGAGCAATTTCTGAAGGTGATAAGCCTGGGAAGGGAGTTTTTGGGGACACTATTGTGTCACTGACAACAGGTAGCCAGGTGGTCACTTACTGAATCACTTAACACTCCTGAGGCCAGGATTCTTTCAGGCTTATTAACAAAGATCCAGTGGATCAGTGTATGGTTACCAGTTCTGTGGTTTAGTCTGTGGATAAGTAAGACAAAGGGCAAACGAGCACATTCCAGAGGGAAACCCTGTCAAAACAAGAAACTACTAAGCAGTGTAAATGCAAATCTGAATGAACAAGAACAGGTTTCAGCAACAGGCTGCTAGAGAGACAGCAGAGTAAAATGATGACTACTTGTCTAAATGACACACTGCAAATGCACTGAATTTCTGGCAGCCCCTAAGGATTTTTTTTTTTTTTTAAGCAGTGTAAACCTGGGGAGGTTCAACATGGATTCTGGTAGTTCATTTAGACAGCCTGCAGCCCTAATGGCAAAGGAATGCTTACCCAGCAGAGTTCTGTAGAAAGGTAGTTCAAGGGCATTCCTGGCCATGCTTTTTGTGCTACAGTGGTTAGACACTGGGTGGAAACAGTTTTTCAGCACGGGAAGGTTAAGCCCATTAAGTGCTTTCTTGAGTAGTACGCAGGTTTGAAACTTTATTCTACTGGGAATGGGTAGCCAGTTGGTTAGTGAATAAAGATTATAGCTATGGGTGCACTTGTCAGCCCCTAACACAAAGCAGCAAGCTTTATTGCATATCACCTTGACCCGGTCTGATACCAAGTCACAGGCTGTTGCACAGATAGATAGTCCACTAGGGACAGGATGGAGCTCTACAGTTGCCTGGCTTCTGTAGTAAGGCTTTTCCAATTTCTAAACAGGCAACTATCCTTCAATTTACTGAGGACAGCAAACTGTCGACATAGGGAGCTAAGGATAGAGTGTTGTTCAGCACTATCCCAAGATATTTGAATGCCTCTACCTGTTCCAGCATTTGACCTTTGTTAATGAGAATGACAAGGGGGAGACCTTTTTCTTCATGCAATAGCTGGTAATAAACTTTTTTTTTTTGTAGTTGAGGACTAGTTTATTACTACTGAAAATATTTTCTAAGGATTCAGAGTTCCCCTGGAGATTAAAGGTGAGGATGCTATGGCTGGTTTTCTTAGCCTGGGCGACAGCATCGTCTGCATACAAGAAAACACGAGCTGACTGACAGGCATCTGGTTAAAAAGAAGGCCAAAGAGAGAGCCTAGAATAAAGCCCCGTTCATCTTCAAGATTGGCTCCTCCCATCACCTGATGCATGTCCTCCATCAGCTTCTGAAATAGGGTTGTTGAAATAAACTAGGAGATTGGTCACCTGGTTAAGGTGAAACTCCGACAATACCTTCATGAGAAACTCTGTGTAGGGGTAAAGGATGACCTTGTCCTTGTAGAAAAAATAGATACGGAAACTCCACCAAGGGCACCTGCAGCTCATTCACCCTTCTGACACTAGTTCCATGACAAGTATGATGGTTTACACTTGTGCACTGACTTGAATGGTTTGCCCATCAGCACTGCTCACACCAGCACTAGGTCTCATGGAGGTGGTAGAACAAAAGATCCAGGCCTTTGAAAAAGTGCCGACTATCTTCTCTTGCACCACTGTCATCATATTGGCATACCAGCCTGTACCCGGTATGCAGAGATGGCCACCTGGTGCATCTAAAGGGCTGTGACTTGTAGCCCTGACAGGGACCAAAGGTAGTCAAGAATCACAGCAACTGAGTAAGTAGGGGGAATCAGTCATCCTGCTCTTGCACCAAAGTGAAAAATGTCTTCCACTTAAAAGTAGGACACCTCCAAAACATGCAGAACATCTTCCAAAAGGCCCAAGGCATGGAACTCTGGCTGCTCAAGTACCAGGTCAAGAGGTGCAGAGATTGAAGAACTGAGTGCAGAACCATCCTCTGCTGTTTTGTCAGCAGGTTCAGAGGACACCATGAGGACCAACTGCTAAGGCTGAGAAGATCTTGGTTCCAGAACTGTCTGGGCCTTCCTGGAGCAATCAGAATCAGTTGCCTTGTCCTCACAGGCCTTAAAAACCAACTTGTGGGTCAAGCGGAATGGAGGAAAGGCATACAGAGAGCCTCGGGTCCAGGGCCTACAGAAGGCATCCGCAGCAGAGTTCCTGTGTTGGGGGGCAGGCACAGAACAGCCTCAGTTGACTGTTCTTACATGATGCAAACAGGTCCACCAGAAGTCTGTCCTACTGGGAGAACAGCTGATTCACCACATCCTAGTGCAGGGACCACTTGTGAGACATCTCGCCTACCCGGCTGAAAGTGTTTTCAAGTAGGCTATACTCTCTTGCAACATGATCCGCAAGCTGCACCCAGAGGACCAAGTGCAAAAAGCTTTCAGATACAGGAGAAAGGCGTGCATTTCACCCTACTTGTTCAGGTAGAACATGGAGGTCATACTGTCCATCTGGATCTCCATGATCCAACTCAGAATCAAAGAAGCGAACTTAGACAGTGCCAAGTGTACTGAACGGTGCTCCAGCAGGTTGATGTGCCACTGGTACTCCACTAGATGCCCAGAACCTATGGGTTCTGTGTTCAGCTATGTGCCCCCCCTCCACACATACACAAATGCATCTGTTGTCAGGGTGAGGGTCAGTTCCGTGGGGACAAAATACATTTCTTCCTTAAGGTTCTGGGGACATGGTGACCCACCTAAGTGGTGTTACCAGGATCGTCTGGTCCAGGTCACTGTGGTGCCAAGACCACTGGTGGCTCAGCTCTCACTGGAGCGGGTGTATTCACCAGCAGGCCCAATGGACCACGCTGGTTGAGACTGCCATGTATTCCAACAGAGGAATTCCCAAGCCAGGTGCAAGTGCTCAACCAGAAATGAATGAGCAAAAGATGTAAGATCATACCCCCAGTCCTATAGTAGGCGAGTGAACTTGATCACCTGCATGGGAACCAGCTCAGACTTGGCCTGATTTACTAAGAAGCCTATACCTTGAAAGATTTGGAGGGCCAGATCCACTGTCTCCCTGGAGACACCTGCAATGATCCAATCATCCAAGTGCAGATATACACTGGTGCCCTGTACCCGAGGTAGGCAGCTACTACTGAAAGGCACTGGTGAAGATACTGGGTGCTGCAGACAGGCCCAACTACATCATTTTGAACTGGCAGAGTTGCTCAGAACTGAAGGTATCAGTGGAGAGATGGATAGTAATGTGGAAAAAGGTGTCTTGGAGGTCTAGGAAGTACAACCAAGCCCCAGCCTCAAGTGACAGTATGATCTGGCTCAGAGTGACAATATGGAACTTCTGCTAATGCACAAACCTGATGAAGTGGGAAATCTCACACCACAGTGCGGGGAATCGTGCCCTGGCCTCTGGATCTCGAAGTCAGAGCTGTGAGAGTCTCTCAAATTTCAGAGTCAGACAAGACTCTATCATCTCTAACACCCACTTACCCAAGGTAATTGCAGACCACTATGGAAAGAAGTGTAGGAGCTGACCCCCAACCGGAAGCTGGGAGAGGGAGTGAACGGTTGTGGGAGAAGTACCCTGCAACCTATCAATTAGCAGTCTTTGAGGGGGTTTCGGCTTTGGTACCAGATGCTCCACGGCCCTCCCCTTTTTGCCCTGACCACCCCACTTGGGTTTAGGGTAATAATGCTGATGCTGCCTCTGATGCGGAGGCTGCTGGGGTAGGTAGCTGTGGCAAGGAAAAGGGCTCTTTTTGGCTTTAGTGAGCTAGGTAGCTTGCTGGGCTAATGTCACAGAGTCCAGTGTGGCATTAGACTTCTCAATGTGTGTGAGATGTCTTTCCAACCCAGGGCACAAGAGGTCATGCCCAGGAAGGACACATCAACCAGCTTGTGCTTGGCCTCCAAGGTGAAAGTTGAGAGCAGCAACCAGGCCCATCGGTGCGTGGACATGGATGAGGCACTACACGGGCACGAGTCACCCAGGTCTAGGCCATCTGATGCTGATACTTGGCAAGGATATGGCCAGGGTCTGGAATGACCTTCCATTTGGTGCAAGGCCTGGAGTTCAGGAAGGTCTAAGAGAAACCTGAAGAAGGTATGACCACAGCCAGCCAGGAATATGCCATAACTCACACAGCCCTTTTTGACCATAAAGTCCAAGGTCTTGGACTCGTCAGGCAACCTGTCCATATCCCTTTGGCCTCCAGAAGGCGGAGTTTAAAACCAGCCCCTCAGCCAAGGGTGGTCTGAGAACTCAGTGAGGCTCAAGCAAGGAACCACATACTTGTGGGCCATATGGGTGGGTGGCACTGGCCGGGGAAGGGGTGCTGCCTAAAGTCTAGCACCATCCCAAGAGCTGCCTCAGCCACGGGCACAGCCCCTTCTGAGGAATCATCCTTATTAAGGCTGTCCCTGAGAGACTACTCACACACTATAGATGGTTTAAGCAATCAAAATACATCAGAGACTTACCTAATCAAAACAACTAATCCAATTCATAGGAGACTTATCACAAAATACTGTATGAAACTCTTCAAGGCAAATTACATACTATATAGACACAAAAGAGATGGTGTTACCACCTTTCTTTTTGAATGTGGCTGTTCTGCTGAAGACTACTTGAAGCATGTCATCTTACTTTGCCCTAGATACGAGACCCACAAAAATAAGTGGCTCCCCCCGGATCTGTTAATTGTTCATATATTAACACAAATCCACCGATTTTGGAAAAATTAGTGAAAGTTCTATCACAACTGTACTTGTAACCAAAATCTGATCAAACTATGTCCTTCAACAATTACAGAGCCATTTAAAGATATGTAGATCTCTGTATGTATTGTATGTAACTTAAGTGGATATGGAAATTTTATTCTTTTAAGGATTGTATAAAGAACTAGTGAGGTTTGTCTGCATGTATTTTAGAGTTTGCAATGGCTTACGCCGATCAATAAAAACTGTTTGACTTAGACATGTCCCTGAGAGGATATTTAGCCCACTTCTAATCAGGACAGGTTCCAAGAGCACCTTCAGAGATTTCAATATGTGCTAAAGGAGTTTGGCAAAAGAGGGCGAGCCAAACTGAGAGATCGACCACCTGAGAAATCGAGGGTGATCATGATCTATAGTTCGACCTAAGGAAGTCATCGAGGATGCTGCATCCGAATTAGATTCCTTGAAGGCCAGCCAATACCTCTTCTCCAAGGCAGACAATCTGGGCATCCAGAATGACCACCACTGACAGGTGGTGTGGCAAACCCAGTGCCGACAAGGCCTCCTTCAAGGGGGCATCACCACTATGGGTGGGGCTGTGTGTACCACATCTGGGACACCGAAGGTGCTGGGATCCACAGTGGAACCAAGGGAACAGAGACCAGCCCCTTTCCTGCACCAACCAGTGTCCTTTGCTGCCAGAGGAAGTCCTCGTAGTCTCACTGGCCTCTGAGGAGAATAAAGATCCTGACATTGCCAAGTCCAGTGTCCACTGTGGGACCAAGAGTGAAAGCAGTGTCTTGACCCTTCTGTTGACCCCCATGTGTATTATAGACCACCTGCGAAAGCAGCATGACCACAAGAAGCTCTGTGGTGGGTACTGGGGGAGAACCACCAGTGGAGGTTCGACCAGACCGGCTCAACTGGGGTCACTAGTGGAACCATCTCTCTGGAGAGGTGCAGAAGAACCAGGGTCCTGGAGACTGACGAATCTCTGATCTCGCCCTCAGACTCCTGGTCGACCAGGTCTAGAAAGAGCTTAGCCGGTCATAAACCAGAGCAGATATCAACTGTGACTACCATGGCAGCATTGACTTGCACCTAGACTGGTGAAAAATTGACCAAGCTTGACCAGTAAGGTGAATCTAGAGGGCGGGAAGAGCATAAGCACCCACCCTTCACCTTCAACAACACTTCTTGCGTTTCTTCTGGTAGGCAAGTCTCTCACCGATGGTCTGAAGGGCCAAATACTGAATATCTCGTAGAACACACGACAGTCCATGAAAGACCCTCCCATCGTGGGCCCAGCCAGGAACACCACCACGAATGTCAAGGAACCCTCCCTGACCAGCTCCTTCTTTATGACCAAGTGAGCCGATGACCCAGTGGCCAGCAAGGGCTTTCCACTTTCCTGAGACCTACCTCAGAGGAATTGGAAAGTGCACCTTCTTTATCTCGAGTAACAAAGGTTTCAAGGGCAGCCACTGTATCATGTTCCGCCCTAAGGCAATAGAGGTGCACATCATGCAGTTCAGTAGCAGACATATTCTACCTGCACCAAATACACCACTTAAAACTGGGTTTCGGTAAGTCCATCTTGCAATCATCAAACCAGCAGGAACCAAAAGATGGAACACTCTTGCAAAAGTTGATGAAATGAGATTTAGCACGTTGAAAACTGGATCCCTCACAGTCTATTGAGCTGCAGGAGACCCCCTTCCAGCAGAAAAGATCCGACAATGGGGTGGAACCAGAAGACATGCACTGGGGGCTGGTATGAGCCAAGCTTGCAGACATCCGTTGCCTAAACTTTGCTCAGTGGAACTGCCAAAGTGTGGACAGTGGACTAATCCACATTGTTAGAAATAGCTCTGACTGCACTGCCACCTGTGGCCACCCAGGTGGCGGTAGTGCAGCAGAGTCTGTAGGCCACCCTCTTCAGAGTAGGAAAGTGTCCTCAGAAACAGAATCCTCCTCCTGGGGTGGCCCTTTGATGACTTGAGCAGTTCTGACCTGGGGTTGTCAGTATTGCGAGTGGTAGTGCTAATGCTGCGTAGAAAGGCCAGCTCAACCCAGGGTACTTTCCACAAGAGTAGGGGGATGTTCCCTGGTATCCTGGCCAACATTCCCATTCTCATGAAACCAGGTCAAGCACTTGTCCAAGGCTGTGTGTAGGTGCTCATGTGCAAAATGACTGCCACTGTACATCTAAAGTCACTTCACTACCAGTCTCACTGTATCCCAAAGGACTACATAAATGCCAGTTATTATTTTCTTCTTCGACACATTAGAAACCCTGAAAAGGAAAACTGAAAATGAAATGTGTTCTCTTGTAAATTATAATGGCTGAAATACCATGTTTATGAAAAAACACACTGAAGCGCAGAGTTGGTCTAATTGGGGATTACTGTTATTCATAATGCTATATTCATCTTATTGCAGCCATCTTATCCCATTGTCCCTTCCTCCCCAGGACATACCTGGAAATCAGTTGTACAGCTCAGCATGCCTTTCTTGACCAACTTTTAATAAAGGACATATTCATGCTTTGGTCTCAAGGGCATCCTGAACAGTTTCACTGTGGTTCTTATACATTTTATGTATATTCTTCATAAACATGGTATTTCAGCCATAACCTGTATGAATACTTTTTTAATTTTCAGTTTCCACTTTTTAAGTGTTTATAATGCGCCTCAGTGGAAGAAGAATTTGTGCTTATACAGTCCTTTTCATACACACTATCTTACAAGGGACTTCTCTAGTCAGGTTTGGGCAGACAGAACTGCTCAGAGTCTTCTCACCCAAACCTTAAATCAGAATATCTTCCACCATTACAGAAACGCCTCAGAGGCATTATTAACTTATACTACTAAACAATCAGTTGGATACTGGTAGCGAAGCAATTGTATGGAGAACAGGGGAAGCATTCACACACTCAACAGCCTGCACACAGTCACAGACACCTGCATTAAAACCAGGTTAACTAAAGGAGAAATTATTAGCCAGGACAGACGCCAAGAGTACTAAACTTTTTTTTTTTTTTGAACAGTTGATTTATTTACATCTTTATGAAGACCATCATTTGAAACACTCATGATGCCTTCCAAAGTCAAAAATAAAATACAAACGCTCAGTGCCATGACACTAGGCCAGCACTGAGCAATCCATTTCTTAAGTGTTAGAATATGTGTGATCATCAGTGGTCATAATTTTATTAAAGGGACAGCAAGCTGAAGTTCTGCGCACTGGAATGCAGAGGACAATTTGGGATGAGAGGCTCAAGGATGTTGGATAAACAGCACAGACTAAACCCCTTAATGTTTTTCTCACTGTCATCAAAAGTATCATGAAATCTATCCTAGAACGAAATGGCAGTCAATGAGGGCAGCTCAGCACTCAGAGCAGGGGTTGAAATTGGCACTGGTCCACTACCCAAATGCTGGTAGATTTTGTATCAGGCTAGTAAAAACATTTTAAGCAGCCCTGCAGGCTTCTACTAGAGCAGGTCATATTTCATTAGGTACACAAGTTGGGCCAGTAGAAAAAAAGTCTGTGGGGCTAGTGAATTTCCCCAGTCACCAGCCCTGCTGGCTAGTGGCTGCAAAACTTAATTGTGACCCCTGCAGATGAGACCAAAATGATAAAAAAAAAAAAAAAAAAAAAGATTACAACCAAGCCGCAATATCCTTCACAAGCTACAGGCATTGGAAAATCCTCAAGGGTAGGCCACTAGAATGTGTATTACAGTATCAAGCCTTGTGTGCCTGCCACAAGGAGGACACATTTTTAATTCCAAAGCCAGGGATCCCAGATAGAGGGGCTTCCAACTGGAAGGCGGTGATGCTCAATGCAAACCATGCAGTGGTTGTCAATACGGACCACATCATCAGTGGCAATGGAGACCAGTAAGGTCCTCCACTGGGATGCATAAGAGGACCAACGGAGGACTGTGGGTAGGATAATATGGGAAAAAACAGAAAAAAAAATTAATTTGATTTAATGGAGCCAAAACCTGTGAAATAAATAACACCCAGAATGTGAAAATACAGACACACCATGCCCATCATCACTGACAGAGGATCAGTTTACCATCTGACATGCCCTGATCTAAGCTTAGTGTGCTGTGGTGGAGAAATGTCTAAGACATGCCCCCAAACCATGCAAAACAGCAGTCCACCCTACTGTTAGAGCACATGACTGAACACACAGATCTCCATTCAAAGCCTACAAAAGTGTAAATATTATTTAAATGGTGTTTCTCCATCAAATTGCACCAGGACTGGAGTTTAACTGTGGTGTGGAGCTGGAACAGTAACGCTTCATGAAAAAGATGAAGGACGATCTCCGGTGTTTTAGCAACCCCATGTTGAACTCACATTTTGCCCAATATAAGATGCTCACCTAAACATTTAAAATCCATAGAAAACATGGACTGCCATGCTTGTTTTTAAATTACATGGCAAGAAGTAATCCTTTATGGAGAAAATCTGTAAGGGGTCAGACTGTTGATGAATTTGTGGAGCTGGAGAGGCGCCTCAGATAGGTAGCAAGCACGGTAACCTTCTTAGAGGTGCTGCCAGTCTACGGCAGGGGTGAGGCTAGGGTACTGCACACCATGCACTTTAATGAATGGTTGCAAAACTGGTGCAGAGCACAGGGCTTTGGCTTCATTGGGGACTGGGGGTCCACCTGGAGAGATGAAGGTCTATACTGGCATGATGGTCTGCATCTAATCCAGGAAGGGAAACATGCTCCTAGGTGACAGGTTTAAAGGCATCCTTGGCAAGCTTTTAAACTAGCCAAGGGGGGAGCTGCTGATAGGAAACAGGAAAGTTCAAGCCTCCCCACACAAAACATGGCAGGTAGTAGGGTAAACACTGAGGTACAGAGCTTGACAGAGGGCAGGACAGGGGTAAATGGAAAAACAGGCAAGGGCAATAAGAGCAGAGATGGGGTAAAAAAGGATAAAGCCAACATTAAATGGAGGGCAATGAGTAGCAATGCCCGCAGTCTAGGAAACAAGCTTCCAGAGCTAGTAGCCCTGATGGAAGAGGAACACTTGGATATTGTAGCAGTCACAGAAACATGGTACACGGAGAACCATGACTGGGATGTCAACATACCAGGGTACACAATCTACAGAAGGGACAGGGAGGGTAAAAGAGGAGGTGGAGTAGCTCTCTACACAAGGGAAGGGATCAAAGCTACAGAACTAAGAAGTAAAGGGGAGGACAAGAGGTCACCTTGGAGACAGGAATGGCATCACAATCTGCACAGGGTTGTATACAGACCCCCGTCTCAAGGAGGAAATGGACAAGAAAATGATAGAGGGCATTCTCAAAATGGCTGAAAAAGGGGAGATACTGTTGATGGGGACCTTAATATGCCAGATGTTAACTGGACGACATGGACTGCAGCCACATGCAAGAGCAGGGTCATTCCCGATGCCCTATGGGGGCATGCCTTAGACAGCTAGTGATGGAACCCACTCGGGAGGGAGCAATATTAGACCCGGTACTCTCAAATGGAGAGAGGATCACAAATTTAGAAGTCAGTAGACATCTGGGAACAAGCGACCACTGCACAGTGCGCTTCATAATAAACAACCATGGAGACAAGCCATACAAAGACAAGGATACTGGACTTTAGAAGGGATGACTTTGGCACAATGGGTGAATACCTGAGGAATGCATTAGCAATTGGCCAGAAAAGAGGGATGGAAGAACAATGGAGAAAAATCAAAACTGCCATCATGGAGGCAACAAGCCTGTGTGTGAAACAAATAAAGAAAACAAAGCGGAATAAAAAAACACTATGATTCTCAAAAGAGGTGTCAGGGAAGATTAAGGAGAAAAAGGCTGCATTCAAAAAGTATAAGAAATCACAGAAGGAGCATGACAAGGAACTGTATCAATTAAAGCAGAAAGAAGTGGGGAAGGCAGTCAGAAACACAAAGGCCCAAAGCGAGGAAAAGATAGCCAACTCAGTTAAGAAGAGGGATAAAACCTTTTATAGGTACATTAGGGAGCACAGAAAGGTTAAGGGAGGGATAGTGAAGATTAATAAAGGAGAGGGGAGGTGGGCAGAGGGAGACAGTGAAAAGGCAGAGATACTGAATGAATACTTTTGCTCAGTATTCACAAAAGAAGGAGGAGGAGTTACCTAAACCAAACAGTAGAAGCACGCTGGGTAGTGGGGTTGACGCCAATCCACTTACAGAAGAAAGAGTCCTGAAAGAACTCCTAAAACTCAAAATGGACAAAGCAATGGGGCCTGACGGGATTCACCCTAGAATCCTAAAAGAGCTAAGGGAGGACCTAGTGACACCATTAACCACACTTTTTAACAAATCATGGGAAGATAGGGTGGTACCCGAGGACTGGAGGAGGGCAGATGCAATTCTCCTTCACAAAAGTGGGAGCAAGGCAGAAGCAGGAAACTACAGACCTGTTAGTTTGACCTCAGTGGTGGGGAAAATGATGGAATCACTTCTGAAAGAAAAAATTGTTCAGTACCCAGAGGCCAGCGGGGCACAGGACCCAAAGCCGCATGGAATCACAGCAGGAAGGTCATGTCAGATGAATCTAATTGGATTTCTTTGACTGGGTGACCAAAGTAATAGACCAGGGAGAGGCTGTGGATATGGCTTACCTAGACTTTATCAAGGCATTTGACACAGTCCCGCACAAAGATTAATAATCAAGTTAGCTAGCCTGGGAGTGGGTCCCAGGGTGGTAGCCTGAGTAGCAAACTGGCTGCACAACAGGACACAGAAGGTAATAGTGAATGGAACACATTCTAAAGAAAGGGGTGTTACTAGTGGAGCACCTCAGGCCTCAGTACTGGGTCCAGTCCTCTTTAACATCTTTATAGGTGACATTGCAGAGGGTCTGGAAGGAATGGTATGCCTCTTTGCAGATGACACAAAGATCTGTAACAGAGTCGATACAGAAAGGGGGGTAGAAAGGATAAGAAGGGACTTGGCAAGGTTGGAGGAATGGTCAGACATATGGCAACTTAGATTCAATGCAAAGAAGTGCAAAGTAATGCACCTGGGAAATAAAAATCCAGGAGAAGAGTACACAGTAGCAGGGGAGGTACTAACAACAATAATGGAAAGGGATCTGGGTGTAGTCATATCAGATGACCTGAAGGTGGGTAAGCAATGCGATAAGTCAGTAAGGAGAGCCAGGGGGATACTGGGATGCATAGGGAGGGGCATCACAAGTAGAAAAAGGGAAGTGGTTATCCCTCTGTACAGACAGTTGGTGAGAACCCATCTAGAGTACTGCATGCAGTTTTGGAGACCTCATCTACGCAAGGACAGACAGGATGGAAGCAGTCCAGAGGAGGGCAACTAAAATGGTGCAGGGTCTATATCAGAAACCATATGAAGAGAGACAGAGAGCTTAATATGTATACCTTTGATGAAAGGAGGGACAGTGGGGACATGATAGAAACTTAAGTACCTCAAGGGAATCAATGAAGTCCAGGAGGGTATCATCTTTCAGAAAAAGAGATGTGTAAGAACAAGGGGGCACAATTTAAAGTTAGAGGGGGGACAGCTCAGGGGTAAAGTGAGTAAATTCTTTTTCACGGAGAGAGTGGTAGACACATGGAACCACCTTCCTGGAGAGGTTGTGGGGTCTAAAACAGTGGGGGAATTCAAACATGCATGGGACTGACATAAGGCAATTATAGTGAGGGGTTGCAGGAAGTAGGCTGTTGGTTAACTAGAATCTGCCCATTTTCCTACCTACTGGATAAGCTGCAGACTGGGTGGGCCAAGTGGTCCTTATCTGCCGTCAAAGTCTATGTTTCTATGTAGTTCCATCATCAGTGTTTTGTCCGTCAACATGGGTGTTAAAGACAAAAGTGAAACAGGGACACATTATCTGTTACATATACTTAATTTTTTTCCACAAATGCAAAAATAAAGAGTACATGGCCTATACTATGACACTCTCTTGATCCAACATTCCCAAAAATTAGGGAAATATTTGTATGTTTCTATGCATAAAACCATTTTAATCCCATGCCATTTTCATTAAACTTTTTTTTTTTTATTTTTTTTTTAAAGGAGATATAGAATACGGTTGCGAATACAGCAAAAGAAACTATGACAAGGGCAAGGCAGTTTTGTTTGAGCCTTTGAATAGGGCACCAAACAGAGTGCCTTATAATAATAAAAATAGCATAAAACTATTTCATAATAAACTATTATAAAGCATCAGTCTGGGTAGGCCTGTGCAAACAAATAGGTTGATTTTTGAGGGCTTCCACCGTATGGGCAGATCTTGCAATCTCTGGCAGGGAGTTCCAGAGAAATGGGGCAGAAACCCCAAAGGCCCTGTCCCCAGACTGTGTGAGACAGGAACTGGGACTATAACATAGCCCTGCATCAGTGCATAAGGGCCAGTAGGCATGTAGGACATCAGGTCTTGCAGGTAGCTTGGACCCAATCTGTATAGGGCCTTGAATGTTAACAGGCATATCTTAAAGGTGATATGCCACTGCACAGGCAGCCAGTGTAGACTGCATAACACTGCCGTGATATGGTCCCTCTGAGAAGTTCCTATGGCATTCCAGTGAGGAGAGTAATGCGAGACAAGTCTAGAGTTTATGTTGCCTGCACTGCTAGGGATACAGAAGACCCCAAACAGGTAGACAAAAGAGGCACTTATGTACCAGGGCTGCAAGCTGCAGCTGTGAGGGTTAATTCCATGTGGTTGCATGTGCACAGTGCTCAGGCATCCTATCAGGCTCCCAAGTAGGAGACATGTCCAGAGTACCCACATCTGAACAGCCAAAGAGTGCATGTGATAGGAGAACAGCCAATAAGGCTAGCAGGGTATGTGTACCCTATAACTTAAGCAGACCTTATATCATATCATATCATATACACATATGCGAGTACATGAAGCCCATAAACAGGGGTTGTTAACAGACTTTGGGCTAGTTACCTTGAGCAGGTTTGGCATATAGTGTTCAGATAACGGTTACCAGCACTAGTGGTTTTACCATTTTGTGTCCAGCAGGACAGAAATA